>NHZP01000034.1:0-585193 GCA_003313425.1 Pseudopyrenochaeta lycopersici | reverse complement strand
ATTTCCCCTGCAATTGATTGTTGAAAGAAGCGGCAAGGGAAACACCCGCTGGGAAACATGCGCTCTTGACACCATTGTTGAAATTCTCGCGAGCGCCCGTTCGGCCATCCGTAAGCTTCATACGGGTATACCAAGTCTTTCGATACAGCTGTCTCCCAAAACGAGGAGCCTGCAAGTAATAGAATTTTTCTTCAATGTCATCTGCTTGATGAGACCTTCAGGGTAGGTCTGGATGTCATGATCGGAGCCATCTTTGCAAAGAGATAAAATAGAAAGGGGTCACACTTCGAGACAAAACGGGGTTGAATTTACGGGTAATAGAATGATAGAATTCATACGGATTGGGACGGCATTATAAGTATTCATAACCTGATGTCATCTAAGTTCTGTAGGTAAATAAGCATTGGCACTAGTGTTTAGCGGGGGGGATTGCTTGTGGTAATCCTAAGCCGCAGTTTTGGCCGATGGGCCCCCAGATTTGGTATATTTCTCCCAATCATTGGCGGAGGGAATTTATGGACTTTAGGGCCTTAGCAAATAGCTCTTCGTCGACTGGCGCAATGTTCCCATGTGGAGCATGGCAAGCATGCTCGCACAATTGCGCCGAGTGCGGATCGAAGTAATTATGATGCAGGGGGTTTAAGTTAAGGTAGAGGAGCACGAGAACGAGAACGAGAACGAGGGGGCGGGGTCTGGACGAAAAGAGGGCCATGCAGAGAAGAACATCAAATTATGTATGGCTTGACAATGCGCACCAAATCCGGACCAATCCATATCTTCTATATACATAATTTAGTTTCAGGACGCCAAAACGACTATCCACCGCGTGCGTTTCAGACGCATTGATCTATTACATCTCTTACCATTTTGAAGCACAATGCCGAAGCCCAAAATCCTTGTTATCGGCTGCGGTGCCCTAGGCCCTTCGCAAGGCTATCATCTGTCGCCAGGCGTAGAACATAACTTTTCTTGTGCGGCCAGGCCGCAAGCTGGCCTTTGCTCCGCCAAAACGCCTCTACGACTACAAGGACAATACCTTACGGATCTTTGACAATTACCGTCTCATCGAGTCAGCAAGCGAGGTCGCAGGCGAAGAGTTTACTGGCGTCTTCGATACCCTTGATGGACACACTGCCCGCACTGAGGCTGGCACGGTGACCTTACGCTCCGTTGGTAACCTTAATCCGCGACAACCCAGGAACTTTCGTCGTGTATAATGCTATTGGGCTTGATATCGCAGATCATTACGCGGACATCACTCGGTATTTCTCAGGATCGCTTGCTGCTGGCTTTCAGTTATGCTCGCCCACCAGCCAACAAGGAGCATTTCCGTCCCAAGCACTGCCGATTGCAATTTGGTCGCCCAGGCCGATTTGCTCTACTCCTACAGGCCAGGTAATGTCGGATTAATCGCATTCAACATAGGACCCCACAAGTTTAAGGCGCTCAAAGAGGTATACGACAAGAACAGTAGGCTCCACATCGCATCTTATGCCCGCTTTTGTGGAAGGGTGGGCATCCGTTCTGGCAATACTCCACCTAGTGATATGGAATATCGATGGTTTCAAGGAGTTTGAGCATTTCAGAAATAATACAGAGCTCTGGGCGCTCCTGATCGAAGCACAAAAGGAGATATTAGGCTTGCCGCGATTCGGATGGACCGGCTGGCTATTATCATGGATTCTGGGCTCATTGGCGACAGTAAAGATGATTTCGAATTCAGTAGAAGGAGCATTGCCCCTCTCTTACCACGAATTCAACGCATTTCACCACGGCGGTAAAGTAGCCAAACAAGACATTCGGATCCTCGAGGACCTGATAGTTGAAGGGCGGAAAGGCAGGCCATAAATTGAAAAGCTCTGCGCGAGGTTTGTCGCAGGGCTGCGGAGACCAAAAAGGCGAAAGCGAAGGCGAGAGGTCCTGATATCATTTAGAACATAAACGGAAGAGATACATAGTTAGGAAAGGGGCCGCTGCAAGTTACATATCGGGATAACTGTTCATTGGGCAGGCCAGCCCTGGTGTCAACTACGCATCTCTTGCTAATCTGGGGACTAAAGTATAGCAGTTGGCTGCTCACCCCGCATTTCTTCGCAATCAGTTTAGAACTGCACAAGAACTATGGGCGTCCCATGACGACAGCTATTGCTGATTGATAGAGCCATATAGTAACGTCTTTGAGTTCGTTTCTGAATTACTTTTGACAAGGGACGGTAGTTGAGAGCCTCGGTGCATTTGGCGAAGCCACAACTGGTATGTTCGCAAATGTATGCCGCCTGTCCCTTGGTATCACAATCGATTACGTCTGCGGGGATGGTCCGATGGCAGTGCGCCGAACCTTAGTTCCTTGATTTAGGCCCATCCTGTCCGTCTCATAGAGTCGCTCGGTATGGTTGAAGGGTAGCGGCACACCATTGTTATTTCTCGTGCATCAAAAGCCTTCACAAGGTGCTAACACCGCCTTAATATCGGATGTCATTGACAAAGTCCAGTACTCTGCCACCCTAGCCATGATGAGCACGGACGATCTCAAGTTTGCTTCAGGAAGCCGAGGATGTAGGCGTTACGTGGACTAACCGTGGCAGAAGGTGACCAAAGCGTCAACTGTTGCAAGGAATGAGGCTTTCTGGCGAACATCATGCTCCATCCTCCTATTCACCCTGCTGAGCGTGCAACAGCTCCACTCGCATTCGGCATTTGGTATCTTTCAAGCCACCTTGAGGAAGCAATCGTGCTTTTCACGTACATAACGTGGATCTAAACAGATGATCTCGGACGTTTTGAAAGCAGTCATCCGAGTCCACAAACACCCTCGTCGGATCCGCGGCACATCGGAGTATTTTGGATCAGACACATCCACGCTCGCCCTTGAGGACTGGGAGAAGGTAGATCAAGCCTTCATCAATGAGCGTGCCAATTCCATGCCAAATAGGCTGAGAGATTGCACTGAAATGGATGGTCAAATGACTGGGTGGTGACCTAGCACGCCTGGGCTCGTGGGCGCTCTATTTTGACAGCTACAACACAAAAAAAAAGATAGATATAGCTGCCTGTAGCCAATCTACAGCCTCATGTTGAAATCAGCCTGAAAAATGCTCAAACGACCTCCTCTCCATAGTAATTTGTATGTGTTGGGGGCGCCAAGGCATCCGCGGTGCGGGCTTTTTTGTCACCCGCGTGCCCTGCACATCATGGCACTGTCCTTTCCATGGTTCACCTACGCGGCAGCCGTCCACCAAGGTTAATCCCTGCATTCTACTGGTCCGTCACTGGCTCGGCATGGAGTATCGACTCAGTGCACCAGCCACTTCCGAGGCACGGACTTATGTCGAGTCGCCCCTACAAGCTGTATGGTGCAATCGCGATTTAGAGTTTCATAGCCTTGTGGTCGTACCGGTATGCGTGAAATACTTGGGACGTGCTTCGCTTGAATCCATGGAGAAGGGGCGAAAGGGTTAGCGGCGTAGACCACCTCCCAAGGCATTTCGACACATATTTAGGTGTGTCCCATCATCGCCGATGTGCCCTGCATCTCAGATCATCCAATATGAGACATTTCTTCTTCTTCTTCTGCACCCTCCTTCTTCTGGCTGTGGTGGTACCATCCCGAGCCCAAGATCATGGCCTCAGTTCGCTCCCAGTATGCGCAGTAAGTTGTGTACAACCCACGAGAAGACAAAGACACTTATAGCGCTCCTAGAAAGGCTGTGTAGACAGCTTTCTCAAAACACCGAACTGTGACGCTCTATCGACCTCGTTCATGTCCTGCACTTGTAAAAACTTCACTGCCTTGACCGCAACGCAGCAATGTTTTGCTACCGCATGTAGACCGAAAGAAGTGCTCAGTGCGCTCAACACTACTACCGTCGCGTGCAATGAACCAATCCGCAACAAATGGAAGACCTATCGACTTATTCACTTGGTGTTCTTCGTTCTGGCTGTCAGTGCTATAGCCATTCGATGGACGGCCCATGCTACAATCGGTCGTGTACATTGGATAGACGAGGCTAACATGGCCGTCGTCTTGGTTAGTAACCCTTTCTGACGGAAGAATGTATCTCATACTACACAGGCCCTGAACATTGCTATGTTTGCCGTTTGTTTGAAAATGTGTATGACACCCGGCCTACCGCACACTTCGTCACGACGTGCTCACCGCAACAGCATATACTGGGCTAGGCCAAGACATGTGGAAGGTTCCATTTTCAGACATTACATTGACTCTATACGTAAGTCACTCCTCTCTTGGCTATCTTTGCAACTCACACTTCTGCTCCAGTTCTTTTGGATCTCCGAATCCACCTACTTCGCCCTCATCGGCTTCATTAAAATCCAATTCCTCCTCTTCTATCTACACATCTTCCCCGATAAGAATTTCCGCCGCGTCGTATGGGGCGTTATCGCCTTCAATCTCGCTTCCATGATTGCTTTTGTCTTCTCCTCTATCTTCCTCTGCTCGCCCGTAAGCTTTGCGTGGACGCAGTGGGACGGGGAACATTACGGAGCGTGTAGTAACAACAACTCGCTATCTTATGCGCATGCTTCGATTAGCATCCTTCTTGACTTTGTTGCGTTATCTCTACCACTACCACAGATTTGGAGACTCCAACTTTCTCTCAGGAAAAAGATTGGCGTACTGTTGATGTTCAGTGTTGGAGCTTTGTAAGTGCAACCCCCGCGTTGGTTTTAGGTGAAGGAGATGCTGACGGGATAACTCGAGCGTCACCGTTGTCTCGATCCTCCGCCTCCGGTCTTTCGTCCACTTCGCAAAGACGTCGAACGTGACCTGGGACTTCACCGAAGCCTCTCTATGGTCTATCATCGAATGGGAAGTCGGCATCATCTGCGCTTGCATGCCTTCCATACGTCTCGGCCTAGCGCGTCTCTTCCCCAAGACCCTCGGCAGCACGGCGCAAAGCCCATCCAAGAACACGTACGCAACGGGTCCGGCACGAAGCGGGGGCAATACATTGAGTGGATTGGGCACGAGTGGGATCAACGTACAGACTACGTCCAGGGTGAGCCATGCGCAGAAGACGCAGACAAATGATGACGAGAGGAGCTTTGTGCAATTGGTGGAGATCGACGGGGATGCGAAGAGTTCGGTCTCAACGAGGTCGTTGGCCGGTGCGGCGCATGACCGTTGACCATATGATCAAGGTATATAGTATTGCGCTGAATGCAATTGTTGCGAAGAAAGACTGGAAACTTTAGCACATTTGTTGGCTGTTGGTAGGTCAAGGCGTTCGTCCTCGCGATCAGTATACTCGGGGCAAACGCATCCTAGATTGCAGAACTGCATTACGCAAGGCGCAAGCCATTTACATTGAGGTAAAGTTACTAACAGCTTTCTAGTCACCGTTTCCGCTCAGCTCTCTAGCCACCATTACCGTGGTCTAACGTGCGATAGAGAACCGCAAGGCGCAAGCGGTGCCGCCATCCCAAGCGGTCTGGCTTGGAAGACGAGTGGTCTCATGCGAGTCAGTACGCTGGTGAAAATACTGTACCGGTATATATCTCGTGCTAGGAGGGCGGCGCAATGGTGTACCCGGTATAGGTAGCTACTAATTCCATCACAGGTGGTTATTTCCATATTCGGTTTGATGCCCCAGCAAACACCTGTGGGCAAGAAAGATCCGAGCAAAACTCAAACTGTCACATTTTGCATGATCTTACCCCCCACCCCACCCCCCCGCCCCCCCCCGGGTAACGAAAGGCCCCTGCGTGCCGAAGAAAATGAGAGGTACCTCGACTGGCTCAATTTGGAGATAATCAAGAGTCGTCTTAGGCAGCCGTTGCAGTTTGCAATGCAGTCAGCGATGATGTGATTCTCCTGAGACGAGGGGTTGGCTATCCCCACAGCATGGTACCCAATCAGAGGTTACTTCAAGTTAAAGAGCTCGAGTGGTAAGTGAGTTTTCTTTGTGCGAAGTGGTTGCTAAGAGGCCTGTCCCATTTCAAGTGGTATGAATCCAATCATTCATCCCTCACCGTAGTCGGATTTGGCGCAACGGGTGACTGATGAGCAGATTAAAAGCTGCTGCACTGCACCACCTCTGCTCGCGGTACCTGTGTCAACAGACACTTCCTTAATTACCACTTTTTTGATTACAGCCGAGCAATAATACTTCCCACAATGGTTGTGCTGGTGTACTACTATTCCACCACTACAGTGCCTTCGAATTAGTCGCAAGCCCCAGTAGGCGCTTGCAAAAAGGCATCTTTGGCCCCATCCCTTCTCTGTCCGATGGAGGAAATCCCAGGAAAAGCGGGCATGGTTCACAGTCTGCAGGTGTTAGTTGAAGATGGGTTGTAAGAACTGAGGGCTTGTCATTATGCATATGGCCTACGCAAAGCCAGGAAAATGGGAACAATCTCCGTCCGGTTGCTATAGCTTCTGCATACCTCGCTGGTGTCACTACAGGGGGTGGTGGTAACATCGCAAGATCTGAACTTTAGTCGAAACTCTGAAAAATGAATTACGGCAGGATGGCGGTACTTGAATCGAGTTCAGCTACCAGACACTAAATGAGACGAAATTGATGTAGCTTGATAAGAGGTCAGCGCCCGGGAACGGTTTGCAGATCTCCGTCCGCCAGACAGGGATATGTGCGCGCGAGGGACATCAGAGAGGACACTAATATCGTATGGTGTTGTAGTAAATTTAACAGGGGATTGGCTCTTGAACCTGGATATAACCTTGATACCGTTGTACTTACGTCAAGCATCGAGAGCCAGCGTGTTGTCCCGAGTAGTATCAGCTTCATTGCTTCGCGTAGCAGGAAATATATATCGGATACGTTTCAAATAACGGACTGGATTTAGGTACACTTCTCGCTCCCTGCTGCCTAAGATGTACCCAAAGAGTACGTCGAGCTTTGTAATATCATACGCCAGATATATTGCAGCACTGCCCTCCGGACACCGTACGGAACAAGAATGTCCAACGACGTGGTGCTACCATCGCTTTGTGGTGCACTGCTCAATTGAAGGCCTCAGGAATTAGGTAGTAAGACGTTCATGGTATTGTTGAGTGCGATATTGGATGGAAGGATATAACCTCGGGGAGACGAGCAATCAGAAAGGTCTAAGTTAGTCGCAAACCCAACCCCTGGTACACAAAAGAATATTAAAGAGGGCCTCAAATAGCCTTTCGCTATCAATAGATTCCCCTGAAAATGAGGAACCGGGCTATGACACAGCTAGCAAGCAAATATAGCACTGTTGGGGTGCTGCGGCTGCATACAATCGCTACCGGCTTGAATTGTAGCATTGTTGCTAGTGTTTATCAGCCTGTAGCGACGTAAGATCCAGTGCAATATCCGATCCCTGTCAGCGTAATTGTAGCGGGGTACTGTTCCGCGATGGCAGTTTTCGCTAGTCGGACGTGGGTGCTGGGGCGTGTTGTCGCCTATCTAGTAAAAAGCCCAGTGGGACATGTCCTGCGCGCGAGTGCAACTCGGTGACCCTGGCCAACGTGGTTACTAGCGCGATGAAGATTGGCTACCATGGCACTGTCCCCTGACTTCGACCCATGGGCTTGGTTATTCACGAGAAAATAATATATTGGACTGTGAAGTAGGTAACACATATCCTAGTGAAACCCCCGAGTCTTGCCCGAATAGCGCCACGATTGGGTCTGACTATCAGAATCCAGACTGAAAGTCATAACGTACAGGCGACTATTCTGAGGAGCTGTCCATATTATGCTGGCTTGGTGTTGTTTTCTCCTCAACGCTGCCTTGATTGCCGTTTCGGCATCCTGATGCTGCAGTGCCATAAGATCGATATCGGAGTGGCTACCTTCATCGTACGCCCAGAGCTGTTAACGATAGGCAATAGGCGATAAGGCCTTTATTGTTATTGTATTGCATAAGGAAATCTATATCGTTTATCACCTACCTATCACAATAAGTAAACAATACAGTCTTGGCATGGTGTAGCGTAAACCGTACGTTCATGCACCTACCCTGAAAATAAGCACATCTCAAATCGCCAAAACAACTAAGGTCTCTATCACAAGTGATCTAGTTAATGAGATAGATGGCTAGGGGAGAGCGGACTGGCACCCTGGGTTTCAAATATAATCCCCTTGGAACTGCTTTGAGTTCCTCGAGATCGCTAAACGTAGAGAATTGCAGATGCATGGATAAATGGGGGAGGGACGAGAAACCGAAGGTTGGAACGATGAATTTTTGTAATTTTGTCAGATTCTGGAAATAATAGAGATACTAGAGGTACTAGAAGGCGCTGGGTCGAAGACGCTTCAAATGCTGAGTTTATGGACATGCATCATCGGACAAGGCAGAATGGGCGGCAAACTTTTGCTCAGGCTCACCGATGCTATGCTAACATACTTGCATATTTTCCACCTTTCCGGTGAGCGTTCCCGCGCGCGTAGTCTCGCTATTTGTCCCAGGAGACACCATTTCGAATCTCACATGTTTGAGAGACGAGAAAAGGTAATCAGTGTTGCCACGCATTCGCAAGCAATACTCGAAATGATGGAGTATGACATGTAAGCTTCTAATAAGAATAGCAAGATGTCTCACCACGTATACAGAGACTAGGTCCTTAAACCAATTGCCGAGCACTGGCTAGAGAGAGGAGGTAACTTTATTCTAGAGGAGGACAATGATAGTGGCTATGGCGGAGGGCAGTCAAAGAAATGGAACATTGTTAAGACTTAGAAGCCGAATAACAAAGAATTAAGAGGAATAAGATTACCTACACCGCGGCCCAAGAGTGCTGCAGCAGTGATGGCTCCAGAGGCCTGGAAAAGTCTCGGCCCGCGTAAGAGACAACGACATCAGTAGAAGACAAGCCTAGTGATATAAACGATCTAGCATCAGCCTCCCTGTAGACGTCTAAATGTCCATGCACATTAATTACTGTGAATTATATTGGCGCTAATAAAATGTGGCTAGCGCGGTGGACAAATCTCAAGGGGGACAAATCTCAGTAGCCTCAAGTAGGGGCGCGCTTTTAGCCGGGAAATCGGTTACGGCTATGCAAAATTTTAGGCTAGTATTTTACTGACAAACTGAAAGGCAAGTACGAGCAAAGCGGGTTAACGATCATGGAACGAAAACAGCGCACAGAAAGGGGGGAAATCGGACAATCGGTATAGCAGGTAGAATAAAACCGGTGGCAAAATCGTGTGGGCATACTGTTAGGAGTCTGATTTCTGCGGCTAAAGGCTTGATATATCGCCAGGGAGGAATATACTGCCTATACCCCTAACTTCCCTAAGCTCGTTTAGTTCTTTTTGACACGACTGTCTCGAGATGCCTCCAATAGTAATAAAGCTTAGGCAATACTCATGCAGGGCATGTCGTAACTGGCAGAGGGTCTGAGGATTCGCAATAACCGGACGTAACCCTACGACTAGCTTTCGCACAGTCATTGGGAGAGGCAGTGTTCCTAGATTACATTAGAATGTTATTTCATCCAATATTCAATCTATACCTACCTGGTGAACGACATATAACACCATTTCAGAGTATCAAGGTACTCCCCATCGTTGGTCACAACAAAGGTGAGTTGATTCTCAGCAGCCTTTAGGAGACTCGTTAGACAAGCAAATCGCAACGGGAAACGGTTGATACATACACTATAGCAGCATTTTGTTAGTGCTTGCCGTTCAACCACGCCGACAGGTGACGCTAGCGCAAGCACTGGGGCTAGGATGATGAGGCATTTGAAGAGTTGCATTTTGAACAAAAACCGGATTTTTGGAGATAGACAAAGTTTGATGTAAATAGGACAATTGAAGACAATCACACGAAGGACTTGACTCTTATATGTATATGTTTTCAACCCTGGCTTCGGAATCTGCAGGAGATCATCATCAGGCATCCCAAAGAGGAATCTCATCTCGGTCCATGGAATTGCGCGTCTTACTTCGTATAGCTCCGAAAGATCTCACATTTCATGTCTACTATGCTGATAAATCGGGATTGCCTCGAAGGGCAGTTCGCTGGAGAACCTCCTGTTTGATAAAAATTTCGGGAAGCGCACAGATATGGAATGTGGGATCTTTTGGCCGTGTACGAAGTAATGGAGGTGGCAACACTCATCAGTTGTGCTTGGTAATATTATTGGAAGATCCAAGGTGGATGTAAAACCTAATACAACAATATACAATGCGGGAAATATATTGATGTGGAACTTTACAGGGGGAAACGAAATCAGCTTCAGCTTGCTAAGAGAAGAAGGTGACTAAAAAAAGGACCGGGAAACCTTTTTAAGGCCAAATTAAAAAGGTCTAGTCCGGGTTCGGTTAAAGCTTCGATCCACTCCTGCCATCGCTTGCTCACACGTGCTTACTCTCAGACCATCCCATATTAAGAACCTTCGCCCATTAACGTGTTTTACCAGTCACAAACTGGCACCAGTCACCGACCAAAGCCAAAAACCACCAAAAATCAGAAAAACCATCCCTTGCAATCTCAACAACCACTAACTATTACATCTTAAAACTTAATATCTAGCCTTCCATATATACTTTAAGCTTTATTTCAAATCTATAGAGGATTTTATTATCTACGGAGTAGTAAAATCTATAAGTCTAAGGATTTCGTAAGAGCTATTAAATATGTAAGCAGGGAGGTGATAAAAAGTCATGTATTCCTCTGACATGTGTCTGTGTATCCAGTGTTAATACAGTTGAAGCGGATCTGGGACCTATGACGAAACGATCGACAGCATAGCCAACGACATGGTAATTTTCAGATCACACACCCGTGCCAGTGCAGGATTGTCAAACATCACACTGACTGAAACAGCAATATGTGACAGGGGCTGTGGGCGTATATATAAGAGTGAAGCACCACGCCTGTAGGAACAACAACAATGAACACAATCACTTGCTTTAACAGGATTAACTTAACTCTTTGCGGCATAGTGGGTTTTGCGGGACACAGGGATAGACGTTAATGATCATGGGAAGAAAATGTCTATTAATTTAATTAACTTAGGGTTAACGTCCCTCCCTGCGTGCCGCAAAACCCTGCGTGCCGCAAACCCACCAGTGCTTTTCATCATAACAAAGCTAACAATAATCAAGAGGCGCAGATAATCTCGGAATAGAGACATTGAATTCTAAGCTTTATGCAAACTACATATCTTCTATAGAAATCCCTTCCTTAGCCTGTAATACCACAATTCACCACAGGCATATTCGCTGGCGTCACTTCGGATAGCCTCGGATTTACTGGAGAGTTCGTACATCCTATCTAAAGCCTTGTTAAGCTGTAGACAGACATAAAAAGATTCTATACCGAGCGTAGTACTCGAATATCTAAGCTCGTTGTGCTTTAGGAGCAACCTAATGCCTCATTAAGCGGGGTCGATAAACGAGAGCCTGGCTAGTGAGATTTGTCCCCAAGGTTTTGAGATTTGTCCCCAAAATGAGATTTGTCCCCAATGCTAGCCAGGCTAGTGAGATTTGTCCCCAAGGTTTTGAGATTTGTCCCCAAAATGAGATTTGTCCCCAATGCTAGCCATAACTCTACTAGCGCAAAAAAATAAATTACAAAACGCCATGTAGCGACACTTCGACGTCTTCAGTGGCTCAAACTATCAATTTTGTCTCATTGAATCTATCCTCTATTGACGTCGTTTTCTCTTGCGCGGGCTGAGATCTTTCCAAGCTTCAGAAGCCGTCGCTGCTGCAGCACGCTTAGGACGCTGTCTTGGTACATCCTGAAGCTCGAGCAGAGAATTTTGCGCATCGACTTGCGCGAATCTCTCTGCGTAGAAAGCTTCCATGTCTCCAAAGTGATAGTTCCATGCCATTGTGGGGGTACAGGAAGCAAATAGCCCTTGTGTAGCGAGCGCCATATTCCGTGCTTCAACCAACTCTGCAGGATCATCTTCCTGCCCCGTCTCTGCCAGGAAGTTAATCGCTGAGATCATGTCATTATACTCATATAGAACGGGCTGACACCGTCGACGTTCGATGTCGGCTAGGAACTCTTCCAACGACGGTGGTTGCCAAGCAGGAGGTGGACCCATAGTGACAGACACAGCAACAGCTACAGGCGGAGACGAACGGAGGAATGGGGGAGGAGGTATAGGAGCAGGTGCAGGGGTCGATACAGATACACAGGTAGTCATAGGATTCACACTTGGCACAGATGTAGGAATCGACACGGTAACAGAGGTGTTTACTTGTCGCAGGGCTTCAGCGAGTGTTTGACCCTGAGGTTGGAGGTGAGGTGGGAAGTGAGGAACAGAAGGCGGCACGCGTCGTTCGAAAGCTGATGGATCTCGTCGAGTTGATGCCTCGTTCCTCCTCAGCCCACCTCTTGTTTGAGCGGTGAGAGGCTCTAGAACAGACTGATGCGGCCTTGGAGACAGGCAGATTGACGGCCCTTGCTCACGTTGATACCGCCAGTGGTCATCGTAGAGGTGGTTCAGTCGTAACGTTGAACCAGATCTCCTCACGTCTTGCAGCGTATGGCGACACGGAAGGCCATTTGTTTTCTCGAACAGGCCCGAACAAGGATGTCCGCCGCGACGCTCTCTCTGCTCCTTCTGGCGCAGCAGATCCTGTTGCCTAATGCGCTCGATCGCCGGTGGCGTCAGGACGTTATGGATGCCAGGAGGCAGGAATGGCATTGCCTCTAGCTTATGCCCGAACTTGACGCTATGTTTGGAGGAAGCAAGTTCCTTTCTGTACTTGTTGTATTGACTCCTGACCATTTGCTCAATCCTCCCTACAACGCGCAGCAAGTCGCCTCTCGAAGTCATGAGGTAGTCCTTCAGGACCTTGTGCATTCCTTCAACGGGCGAACTTGTGATGGTGTTATAGTGTCGGTGGTGGGAAGTCCAAGCAGCTGCCCACTCGGTGCGTGTAAGGTATTGATTGTCTTGCAGGTATCTGCAGAGTTCCTGCTGGTGGCTGTAGTCTTTAAGCAGATCGTTCCACTTCAGCTGGAACTCCAGCGGTCTCTTTGCGTAGACGAGCTGCCCTAGTTAGTTCTGCAAGCAACTTTTTTAGAGGACGGCTTCCCTCAAAGTCTCTTGGGCGATTGGCATGGGGCATACCTGAGTCCAACGCTTCATGAACGCAGCCCTGTGTTCAACGATCCTCTGCTTCTCCTCTTTCGTTGCGCCATTGGCGTCTCGCCAGGTCTGCTGAGCCTTAGTCTGGACGTTCTTGTTAATATGCCACACGCATAGAAGCTGAGGGACTCCTGGAAGTAGCGAGCGAGCTGCCATCTTCAACGCCTCTTCCTGATCGCTGATGAATACCTGTGGTCGTTGTATCCCTGTCTTAAGCAGGAAGTTCGCGATTGCCCAATAGTAGTCTGCTTGTGTCTCATTGCTAAGGAAGCAGAAGCCCGCAGAGAAGAAGGTCTGTAGGTTGGTGCAGCCAAGTATGTGCAACAGTGGAAGTCTGTACTTGTTGGTGCGGTATGTGCAGTCCATCAACAGTACGTCGGGGTTTGCCACCAGCAACTCGACCTGCTTCTGGTGGGCGAAGAAGAGATTTTGTACGCGGTTATTATCATCCTTCTTCACTGCGAAGACCCAGTCTGCCATAGATAAGTCGTCTAATAATGTCTCCATTGGACTCCTGCCGTTCAAGTGTTTCTCCCGAATTGCCTTCCTCTCGCCTCGGATATCAGTGGCAGAGACCAGTGTGTCTTGGTCTTCCCTTTGGATCGCCGCTAGTATCTGCATCGGCCGCGCCCCAGCGTGCGTCATTGACTCAATTACTTCCTTCTGTGCTGATGTACGCCTGCGATAGACATTGTGCGCGCTAGGATTGATTGATCGGGGGTGATTGTGATGCTTGTCCTGCACCTCTAGCTTCCACTGGCTGGTGAGCTTCACCTTGAAGATAACGAGCTTGAAAGGGCATCCTGTTGAGCGCGTGCTTGTACTCAGAACCTTTGCACTTGAATGGTAGTTGTTCCTGAAGCAATCGCAGTGGTAGTAATAACGTGTTTTGACATCTGAATTGTGAGGCCAACTCCGCTTCAGGACAAAGCCGTAGCCGTGCTGCATGCCATGCGTCTTGAGCGCATCATACGCTTCTTCATAGGAGCTGTAGAGCTGGTCTGGAGGGGGGGTAATGTCTTCCATACCGAGATGCTCAAGACAAGAAAACACATTTAAGACCTACGTTCTTTTCTAACTGGTTACCTGCGGCGGAGACGCGATGGTGTCGCGGCAGTGTCGCGTTCATAGATTACGCGCTAAGCCAAGCTAGGTGATTGATTTCCACTAGCATTAGCGTTGGGGACAAATCTCATTTTGGGGACAAATCTCAAAACCTTGGGGACAAATCTCACTAGCCTGGCTAGCATTGGGGACAAATCTCATTTTGGGGACAAATCTCAAAACCTTGGGGACAAATCTCACTAGCCAGGCTCTCGTTTATCGACCCCGCTTAATGAGGCATTAGGTTGCTCCTAAAGCACAACGAGCTTAGATATTCGAGTACTACGCTCGGTATAGAATCTTTTTATGTCTGTCTACAGCTTAACAAGGCTTTAGATAGGATGTACGAACTCTCCAGTAAATCCGAGGCTATCCGAAGTGACGCCAGCGAATATGCCTGTGGTGAATTGTGGTATTACAGGCTAAGGAAGGGATTTCTATAGAAGATATGTAGTTTGCATAAAGCTTAGAATTCAATGTCTCTATTCCGAGATTATCTGCGCCTCTTGATTATTGTTAGCTTTGTTATGATGAAAAGCACTGGTGGGTTTGCGGCACGCAGGGTTTTGCGGCACGCAGGGAGGGACGTTAACCCTAAGTTAATTAAATTAATAGACATTTTCTTCCCATGATCATTAACGTCTATCCCTGTGTCCCGCAAAACCCACTATGCCGCAAAGAGTTAAGTTAATCCTGTTAAAGCAAGTGATTGTGTTCATTGTTGTTGTTCCTACAGGCGTGGTGCTTCACTCTTATATATACGCCCACAGCCCCTGTCACATATTGCTGTTTCAGTCAGTGTGATGTTTGACAATCCTGCACTGGCACGGGTGTGTGATCTGAAAATTACCATGTCGTTGGCTATGCTGTCGATCGTTTCGTCATAGGTCCCAGATCCGCTTCAACTGTATTAACACTGGATACACAGACACATGTCAGAGGAATACATGACTTTTTATCACCTCCCTGCTTACATATTTAATAGCTCTTACGAAATCCTTAGACTTATAGATTTTACTACTCCGTAGATAATAAAATCCTCTATAGATTTGAAATAAAGCTTAAAGTATATATGGAAGGCTAGATATTAAGTTTTAAGATGTAATAGTTAGTGGTTGTTGAGATTGCAAGGGATGGTTTTTCTGATTTTTGGTGGTTTTTGGCTTTGGTCGGTGACTGGTGCCAGTTTGTGACTGGTAAAACACGTTAATGGGCGAAGGTTCTTAATATGGGATGGTCTGAGAGTAAGCACGTGTGAGCAAGCGATGGCAGGAGTGGATCGAAGCTTTAACCGAACCCGGACTAGACCTTTTTAATTTGGCCTTAAAAAGGTTTCCCGGTCCTTTTTTTAGTCACCTTCTTCTCTTAGCAAGCTGAAGCTGATTTCGTTTCCCCCTGTAAAGTTCCACATCAATATATTTCCCGCATTGTATATTGTTGTATTAGGTTTTACATCCACCTTGGATCTTCCAATAATATTACCAAGCACAACTGATGAGTGTTGCCACCTCCATTACTTCGTACACGGCCAAAAGATCCCACATTCCATATCTGTGCGCTTCCCGAAATTTTTATCAAACAGGAGGTTCTCCAGCGAACTGCCCTTCGAGGCAATCCCGATTTATCAGCATAGTAGACATGAAATGTGAGATCTTTCGGAGCTATACGAAGTAAGACGCGCAATTCCATGGACCGAGATGAGATTCCTCTTTGGGATGCCTGATGATGATCTCCTGCAGATTCCGAAGCCAGGGTTGAAAACATATACATATAAGAGTCAAGTCCTTCGTGTGATTGTCTTCAATTGTCCTATTTACATCAAACTTTGTCTATCTCCAAAAATCCGGTTTTTGTTCAAAATGCAACTCTTCAAATGCCTCATCATCCTAGCCCCAGTGCTTGCGCTAGCGTCACCTGTCGGCGTGGTTGAACGGCAAGCACTAACAAAATGCTGCTATAGTGTATGTATCAACCGTTTCCCGTTGCGATTTGCTTGTCTAACGAGTCTCCTAAAGGCTGCTGAGAATCAACTCACCTTTGTTGTGACCAACGATGGGGAGTACCTTGATACTCTGAAATGGTGTTATATGTCGTTCACCAGGTAGGTATAGATTGAATATTGGATGAAATAACATTCTAATGTAATCTAGGAACACTGCCTCTCCCAATGACTGTGCGAAAGCTAGTCGTAGGGTTACGTCCGGTTATTGCGAATCCTCAGACCCTCTGCCAGTTACGACATGCCCTGCATGAGTATTGCCTAAGCTTTATTACTATTGGAGGCATCTCGAGACAGTCGTGTCAAAAAGAACTAAACGAGCTTAGGGAAGTTAGGGGTATAGGCAGTATATTCCTCCCTGGCGATATATCAAGCCTTTAGCCGCAGAAATCAGACTCCTAACAGTATGCCCACACGATTTTGCCACCGGTTTTATTCTACCTGCTATACCGATTGTCCGATTTCCCCCCTTTCTGTGCGCTGTTTTCGTTCCATGATCGTTAACCCGCTTTGCTCGTACTTGCCTTTCAGTTTGTCAGTAAAATACTAGCCTAAAATTTTGCATAGCCGTAACCGATTTCCCGGCTAAAAGCGCGCCCCTACTTGAGGCTACTGAGATTTGTCCCCCTTGAGATTTGTCCACCGCGCTAGCCACATTTTATTAGCGCCAATATAATTCACAGTAATTAATGTGCATGGACATTTAGACGTCTACAGGGAGGCTGATGCTAG
The DNA here is from genome assembly GCA_003313425.1 of Pseudopyrenochaeta lycopersici. Classification (NCBI taxonomy): domain Eukaryota; kingdom Fungi; phylum Ascomycota; class Dothideomycetes; order Pleosporales; family Pseudopyrenochaetaceae; genus Pseudopyrenochaeta; species Pseudopyrenochaeta lycopersici. Next base: position 568,287 of record NHZP01000034.1, on the reverse strand, counting down.
ATCGTTTATATCACTAGGCTTGTCTTCTACTGATGTCGTTGTCTCTTACGCGGGCCGAGACTTTTCCAGGCCTCTGGAGCCATCACTGCTGCAGCACTCTTGGGCCGCGGTGTAGGTAATCTTATTCCTCTTAATTCTTTGTTATTCGGCTTCTAAGTCTTAACAATGTTCCATTTCTTTGACTGCCCTCCGCCATAGCCACTATCATTGTCCTCCTCTAGAATAAAGTTACCTCCTCTCTCTAGCCAGTGCTCGGCAATTGGTTTAAGGACCTAGTCTCTGTATACGTGGTGAGACATCTTGCTATTCTTATTAGAAGCTTACATGTCATACTCCATCATTTCGAGTATTGCTTGCGAATGCGTGGCAACACTGATTACCTTTTCTCGTCTCTCAAACATGTGAGATTCGAAATGGTGTCTCCTGGGACAAATAGCGAGACTACGCGCGCGGGAACGCTCACCGGAAAGGTGGAAAATATGCAAGTATGTTAGCATAGCATCGGTGAGCCTGAGCAAAAGTTTGCCGCCCATTCTGCCTTGTCCGATGATGCATGTCCATAAACTCAGCATTTGAAGCGTCTTCGACCCAGCGCCTTCTAGTACCTCTAGTATCTCTATTATTTCCAGAATCTGACAAAATTACAAAAATTCATCGTTCCAACCTTCGGTTTCTCGTCCCTCCCCCATTTATCCATGCATCTGCAATTCTCTACGTTTAGCGATCTCGAGGAACTCAAAGCAGTTCCAAGGGGATTATATTTGAAACCCAGGGTGCCAGTCCGCTCTCCCCTAGCCATCTATCTCATTAACTAGATCACTTGTGATAGAGACCTTAGTTGTTTTGGCGATTTGAGATGTGCTTATTTTCAGGGTAGGTGCATGAACGTACGGTTTACGCTACACCATGCCAAGACTGTATTGTTTACTTATTGTGATAGGTAGGTGATAAACGATATAGATTTCCTTATGCAATACAATAACAATAAAGGCCTTATCGCCTATTGCCTATCGTTAACAGCTCTGGGCGTACGATGAAGGTAGCCACTCCGATATCGATCTTATGGCACTGCAGCATCAGGATGCCGAAACGGCAATCAAGGCAGCGTTGAGGAGAAAACAACACCAAGCCAGCATAATATGGACAGCTCCTCAGAATAGTCGCCTGTACGTTATGACTTTCAGTCTGGATTCTGATAGTCAGACCCAATCGTGGCGCTATTCGGGCAAGACTCGGGGGTTTCACTAGGATATGTGTTACCTACTTCACAGTCCAATATATTATTTTCTCGTGAATAACCAAGCCCATGGGTCGAAGTCAGGGGACAGTGCCATGGTAGCCAATCTTCATCGCGCTAGTAACCACGTTGGCCAGGGTCACCGAGTTGCACTCGCGCGCAGGACATGTCCCACTGGGCTTTTTACTAGATAGGCGACAACACGCCCCAGCACCCACGTCCGACTAGCGAAAACTGCCATCGCGGAACAGTACCCCGCTACAATTACGCTGACAGGGATCGGATATTGCACTGGATCTTACGTCGCTACAGGCTGATAAACACTAGCAACAATGCTACAATTCAAGCCGGTAGCGATTGTATGCAGCCGCAGCACCCCAACAGTGCTATATTTGCTTGCTAGCTGTGTCATAGCCCGGTTCCTCATTTTCAGGGGAATCTATTGATAGCGAAAGGCTATTTGAGGCCCTCTTTAATATTCTTTTGTGTACCAGGGGTTGGGTTTGCGACTAACTTAGACCTTTCTGATTGCTCGTCTCCCCGAGGTTATATCCTTCCATCCAATATCGCACTCAACAATACCATGAACGTCTTACTACCTAATTCCTGAGGCCTTCAATTGAGCAGTGCACCACAAAGCGATGGTAGCACCACGTCGTTGGACATTCTTGTTCCGTACGGTGTCCGGAGGGCAGTGCTGCAATATATCTGGCGTATGATATTACAAAGCTCGACGTACTCTTTGGGTACATCTTAGGCAGCAGGGAGCGAGAAGTGTACCTAAATCCAGTCCGTTATTTGAAACGTATCCGATATATATTTCCTGCTACGCGAAGCAATGAAGCTGATACTACTCGGGACAACACGCTGGCTCTCGATGCTTGACGTAAGTACAACGGTATCAAGGTTATATCCAGGTTCAAGAGCCAATCCCCTGTTAAATTTACTACAACACCATACGATATTAGTGTCCTCTCTGATGTCCCTCGCGCGCACATATCCCTGTCTGGCGGACGGAGATCTGCAAACCGTTCCCGGGCGCTGACCTCTTATCAAGCTACATCAATTTCGTCTCATTTAGTGTCTGGTAGCTGAACTCGATTCAAGTACCGCCATCCTGCCGTAATTCATTTTTCAGAGTTTCGACTAAAGTTCAGATCTTGCGATGTTACCACCACCCCCTGTAGTGACACCAGCGAGGTATGCAGAAGCTATAGCAACCGGACGGAGATTGTTCCCATTTTCCTGGCTTTGCGTAGGCCATATGCATAATGACAAGCCCTCAGTTCTTACAACCCATCTTCAACTAACACCTGCAGACTGTGAACCATGCCCGCTTTTCCTGGGATTTCCTCCATCGGACAGAGAAGGGATGGGGCCAAAGATGCCTTTTTGCAAGCGCCTACTGGGGCTTGCGACTAATTCGAAGGCACTGTAGTGGTGGAATAGTAGTACACCAGCACAACCATTGTGGGAAGTATTATTGCTCGGCTGTAATCAAAAAAGTGGTAATTAAGGAAGTGTCTGTTGACACAGGTACCGCGAGCAGAGGTGGTGCAGTGCAGCAGCTTTTAATCTGCTCATCAGTCACCCGTTGCGCCAAATCCGACTACGGTGAGGGATGAATGATTGGATTCATACCACTTGAAATGGGACAGGCCTCTTAGCAACCACTTCGCACAAAGAAAACTCACTTACCACTCGAGCTCTTTAACTTGAAGTAACCTCTGATTGGGTACCATGCTGTGGGGATAGCCAACCCCTCGTCTCAGGAGAATCACATCATCGCTGACTGCATTGCAAACTGCAACGGCTGCCTAAGACGACTCTTGATTATCTCCAAATTGAGCCAGTCGAGGTACCTCTCATTTTCTTCGGCACGCAGGGGCCTTTCGTTACCCGGGGGGGGGCGGGGGGGTGGGGTGGGGGGGTAAGATCATGCAAAATGTGACAGTTTGAGTTTTGCTCGGATCTTTCTTGCCCACAGGTGTTTGCTGGGGCATCAAACCGAATATGGAAATAACCACCTGTGATGGAATTAGTAGCTACCTATACCGGGTACACCATTGCGCCGCCCTCCTAGCACGAGATATATACCGGTACAGTATTTTCACCAGCGTACTGACTCGCATGAGACCACTCGTCTTCCAAGCCAGACCGCTTGGGATGGCGGCACCGCTTGCGCCTTGCGGTTCTCTATCGCACGTTAGACCACGGTAATGGTGGCTAGAGAGCTGAGCGGAAACGGTGACTAGAAAGCTGTTAGTAACTTTACCTCAATGTAAATGGCTTGCGCCTTGCGTAATGCAGTTCTGCAATCTAGGATGCGTTTGCCCCGAGTATACTGATCGCGAGGACGAACGCCTTGACCTACCAACAGCCAACAAATGTGCTAAAGTTTCCAGTCTTTCTTCGCAACAATTGCATTCAGCGCAATACTATATACCTTGATCATATGGTCAACGGTCATGCGCCGCACCGGCCAACGACCTCGTTGAGACCGAACTCTTCGCATCCCCGTCGATCTCCACCAATTGCACAAAGCTCCTCTCGTCATCATTTGTCTGCGTCTTCTGCGCATGGCTCACCCTGGACGTAGTCTGTACGTTGATCCCACTCGTGCCCAATCCACTCAATGTATTGCCCCCGCTTCGTGCCGGACCCGTTGCGTACGTGTTCTTGGATGGGCTTTGCGCCGTGCTGCCGAGGGTCTTGGGGAAGAGACGCGCTAGGCCGAGACGTATGGAAGGCATGCAAGCGCAGATGATGCCGACTTCCCATTCGATGATAGACCATAGAGAGGCTTCGGTGAAGTCCCAGGTCACGTTCGACGTCTTTGCGAAGTGGACGAAAGACCGGAGGCGGAGGATCGAGACAACGGTGACGCTCGAGTTATCCCGTCAGCATCTCCTTCACCTAAAACCAACGCGGGGGTTGCACTTACAAAGCTCCAACACTGAACATCAACAGTACGCCAATCTTTTTCCTGAGAGAAAGTTGGAGTCTCCAAATCTGTGGTAGTGGTAGAGATAACGCAACAAAGTCAAGAAGGATGCTAATCGAAGCATGCGCATAAGATAGCGAGTTGTTGTTACTACACGCTCCGTAATGTTCCCCGTCCCACTGCGTCCACGCAAAGCTTACGGGCGAGCAGAGGAAGATAGAGGAGAAGACAAAAGCAATCATGGAAGCGAGATTGAAGGCGATAACGCCCCATACGACGCGGCGGAAATTCTTATCGGGGAAGATGTGTAGATAGAAGAGGAGGAATTGGATTTTAATGAAGCCGATGAGGGCGAAGTAGGTGGATTCGGAGATCCAAAAGAACTGGAGCAGAAGTGTGAGTTGCAAAGATAGCCAAGAGAGGAGTGACTTACGTATAGAGTCAATGTAATGTCTGAAAATGGAACCTTCCACATGTCTTGGCCTAGCCCAGTATATGCTGTTGCGGTGAGCACGTCGTGACGAAGTGTGCGGTAGGCCGGGTGTCATACACATTTTCAAACAAACGGCAAACATAGCAATGTTCAGGGCCTGTGTAGTATGAGATACATTCTTCCGTCAGAAAGGGTTACTAACCAAGACGACGGCCATGTTAGCCTCGTCTATCCAATGTACACGACCGATTGTAGCATGGGCCGTCCATCGAATGGCTATAGCACTGACAGCCAGAACGAAGAACACCAAGTGAATAAGTCGATAGGTCTTCCATTTGTTGCGGATTGGTTCATTGCACGCGACGGTAGTAGTGTTGAGCGCACTGAGCACTTCTTTCGGTCTACATGCGGTAGCAAAACATTGCTGCGTTGCGGTCAAGGCAGTGAAGTTTTTACAAGTGCAGGACATGAACGAGGTCGATAGAGCGTCACAGTTCGGTGTTTTGAGAAAGCTGTCTACACAGCCTTTCTAGGAGCGCTATAAGTGTCTTTGTCTTCTCGTGGGTTGTACACAACTTACTGCGCATACTGGGAGCGAACTGAGGCCATGATCTTGGGCTCGGGATGGTACCACCACAGCCAGAAGAAGGAGGGTGCAGAAGAAGAAGAAGAAATGTCTCATATTGGATGATCTGAGATGCAGGGCACATCGGCGATGATGGGACACACCTAAATATGTGTCGAAATGCCTTGGGAGGTGGTCTACGCCGCTAACCCTTTCGCCCCTTCTCCATGGATTCAAGCGAAGCACGTCCCAAGTATTTCACGCATACCGGTACGACCACAAGGCTATGAAACTCTAAATCGCGATTGCACCATACAGCTTGTAGGGGCGACTCGACATAAGTCCGTGCCTCGGAAGTGGCTGGTGCACTGAGTCGATACTCCATGCCGAGCCAGTGACGGACCAGTAGAATGCAGGGATTAACCTTGGTGGACGGCTGCCGCGTAGGTGAACCATGGAAAGGACAGTGCCATGATGTGCAGGGCACGCGGGTGACAAAAAAGCCCGCACCGCGGATGCCTTGGCGCCCCCAACACATACAAATTACTATGGAGAGGAGGTCGTTTGAGCATTTTTCAGGCTGATTTCAACATGAGGCTGTAGATTGGCTACAGGCAGCTATATCTATCTTTTTTTTTGTGTTGTAGCTGTCAAAATAGAGCGCCCACGAGCCCAGGCGTGCTAGGTCACCACCCAGTCATTTGACCATCCATTTCAGTGCAATCTCTCAGCCTATTTGGCATGGAATTGGCACGCTCATTGATGAAGGCTTGATCTACCTTCTCCCAGTCCTCAAGGGCGAGCGTGGATGTGTCTGATCCAAAATACTCCGATGTGCCGCGGATCCGACGAGGGTGTTTGTGGACTCGGATGACTGCTTTCAAAAACGTCCGAGATCATCTGTTAGATCCACGTTATGTACGTGAAAAGCACGATTGCTTCCTCAAGGTGGCTTGAAAGATACCAAATGCCGAATGCGAGTGGAGCTGTTGCACGCTCAGCAGGGTGAATAGGAGGATGGAGCATGATGTTCGCCAGAAAGCCTCATTCCTTGCAACAGTTGACGCTTTGGTCACCTTCTGCCACGGTTAGTCACGTAACGCCTACATCCTCGGCTTCCTGAAGCAAACTTGAGATCGTCCGTGCTCATCATGGCTAGGGTGGCAGAGTACTGGACTTTGTCAATGACATCCGATATTAAGGCGGTGTTAGCACCTTGTGAAGGCTTTTGATGCACGAGAAATAACAATGGTGTGCCGCTACCCTTCAACCATACCGAGCGACTCTATGAGACGGACAGGATGGGCCTAAATCAAGGAACTAAGGTTCGGCGCACTGCCATCGGACCATCCCGCAGACGTAATCGATTGTGATACCAAGGGACAGGCGGCATACATTTGCGAACATACCAGTTGTGGCTTCGCCAAATGCACCGAGGCTCTCAACTACCGTCCCTTGTCAAAAGTAATTCAGAAACGAACTCAAAGACGTTACTATATGGCTCTATCAATCAGCAATAGCTGTCGTCATGGGACGCCCATAGTTCTTGTGCAGTTCTAAACTGATTGCGAAGAAATGCGGGGTGAGCAGCCAACTGCTATACTTTAGTCCCCAGATTAGCAAGAGATGCGTAGTTGACACCAGGGCTGGCCTGCCAATGAACAGTTATCCCGATATGTAACTTGCAGCGGCCCTTTCCTAACTATGTATCTCTTCCGTTTATGTTCTAAATGATATCAGGACCTCTCGCCTTCGCTTTCGCCTTTTTGGTCTCCGCAGCCCTGCGACAAACCTCGCGCAGAGCTTTCAATTTATGGCCTGCCTTTCCGCCTTCAACTATCAGGTCCTCGAGGATCCGAATGTCTTGTTTGGCTACTTTACCGCCGTGGTGAAATGCGTTGAATTCGTGGTAAGAGAGGGGCAATGCTCCTTCTACTGAATTCGAAATCATCTTTACTGTCGCCAATGAGCCCAGAATCCATGATAATAGCCAGCCGGTCCATCCGAATCGCGGCAAGCCTAATATCTCCTTTTGTGCTTCGATCAGGAGCGCCCAGAGCTCTGTATTATTTCTGAAATGCTCAAACTCCTTGAAACCATCGATATTCCATATCACTAGGTGGAGTATTGCCAGAACGGATGCCCACCCTTCCACAAAAGCGGGCATAGATGCGATGTGGAGCCTACTGTTCTTGTCGTATACCTCTTTGAGCGCCTTAAACTTGTGGGGTCCTATGTTGAATGCGATTAATCCGACATTACCTGGCCTGTAGGAGTAGAGCAAATCGGCCTGGGCGACCAAATTGCAATCGGCAGTGCTTGGGACGGAAATGCTCCTTGTTGGCTGGTGGGCGAGCATACTGAAAGCCAGCAGCAAGCGATCCTGAGAAATACCGAGTGATGTCGCGTAATGATCTGCGATATCAAGCCCAATAGCATTATACACGACGAAAGTTCCTGGGTTGTCGCGGATTAAGTTACCAACGGAGCGTAGAGTCACCGTGCCAGCCTCAGTGCGGGCAGTGTGTCCATCAAGGGTATCGAAGACGCAGTAAACTCTTCGCCTGCGACCTCGCTTGCTGACTCGATGAGACGGTAATTGTCAAAGATCCGTAAGGTATTGTCCTTGTAGTCGTAGAGGCGTTTTGGCGGAGCAAAGGCCAGCTTGCGGCCTGGCCGCACAAGAAAAGTTATGTCTACGCCTGGCGACAGATGATAGCCTTGCGAAGGGCCTAGGGCACCGCAGCCGATAACAAGGATTTTGGGCTTCGGCATTGTGCTTCAAAATGGTAAGAGATGTAATAGATCAATGCGTCTGAAACGCACGCGGTGGATAGTCGTTTTTGCGTCTGAAACTAAATTATGTATATAGAAGATATGGATTTGGTCCGGATTTGGTGCGCATTGTCAAGCAATACATAATTTGATGTTCTTCTCTGCATGGCCCTCTTTTCGTCCAGACCCCGCCCCCTCGTTCTCGTTCTCGTTCTCGTGCTCCTCTACCTTAACTTAAACCCCCTGCATCATAATTACTTCGATCCGCACTCGGCGCAATTGTGCGAGCATGCTTGCCATGCTCCACATGGGAACATTGCGCCAGTCGACGAAGAGCTATTTGCTAAGGCCCTAAAGTCCATAAATTCCCTCGCCAATGATTGGGAGAAATATACCAATCTGGGGGCCCATCGGCAAAACTGCGGCTTAGGATTACCACAAGCAATCCCCCCGCTAACACTAGTGCCAATGCTTATTTACCCTACAGAACTTAGATGACATCAGGTTATGAATACTTATAATGCCGTCCAATCCGTATGAATTCTATCATTCTATTACCGTAAATTCAACCCGTTTGTCTCGAAGTGTGACCCCCTTTCTATTTTATCTCTTTGCAAAGATGGGCTCCGATCATGACATCCAGACCTACCCTGAAGGTCTCATCAAGCAGATGACATTTGAAGAAAAAGTTCTATTACTTGCAGGCTCCTCGTTTTGGGAGACAGCTGGTATCGAAAGACTTGGTATACCCCGTATGAAGCTTACGGATGGGCCGAACGGCGCTCGTGGCGAGAATTTCAACAATGGTGTCAAGAGCGCATGTTTCCCAGCGGGTGTTTCCCTTGCCGCTTCTTTCAACAATCAAATTGCAGGGGAAATAGGTAGGGCACTAGCCCAAGAGACTAAAACAAAAGGCGCCCGAGTTCTGTGAGTGTATTTGCATCTGCCATAGGTTTTTAGGGCGCTGAACTGATCTGTGTCATTATATTAGACTCGGCCCAACTGTTTGCCCTCATCGCCATCCGATTGGTGGTCGCAACTTTGAATCCTTTTCCGAAGATCCGTTACTTGCTGGACGCCTGGCATCAGACTATATCAAGGGGATTCAGGGCGAAGGAATCGGGGCCACAATAAAGCACTTCGCTGCTAATGAACAAGAAAGAACCGATCTAGCATAGATGTTCGTGTAAGCGAGCGCGCTCTTCGCGAGATCTACCTGAAACCCTTCGAAATTGCAATCAAGGCCTCTCAGCCATGGTCTATCATGACAAGCTACAATGTCGTCAATGGCATGCATGCGGACTCTAACAAGTATCTGTTGACAGATGTCCTCCGCAATCAATGGGGATATGATGGTCAGGTAATAGGCGATTGGGGTGGCACTAATTCGCTAGCTGCGGCTCTCAATGCTGGCCTCGATCTCGAGATGCCCGGTCCGGCTACTTGGCGTACCTCTGAGAATATCCAAAGAGCCCTCAACAACAACGAAGTTTCCATGGAGACGCTAGATGCGCGTGTCTTTGAGAATTTGAAATTTCTCCAGCGAAGCGGGGGTTTTGATCATCCGACCATTCCTCCCGAGCGTGCGGAAGATCTTCCCCAACATCGAGCGCTGATCCGAAAAGCCGGTGCGGAAGGCGCAGTGCTACTAAAGAACAAGAACAACACCCTTCCATTAAACAAGGAAAATATAGGCTCCATAGCCATGATTGGCTTAGCGAAACAATGTCTTAGTCAGGGTGGCGGCTCGGCTGCAGTGAACCCGCACCATGACATTACGGCTTACGAGGCGTTCGAGGAAGCAGTTGGTAATAAGGTACAGTTGAATTATGCTGAAGGAGCTCACATACTGAGGAACCTTCCTCCTTGTTCCGAAGGAGTGGTCGATCTGGAAGGCAAGCCTGGCTTCTCATTCCAGTCATTCAATGAGAAAGGAGAGGCTGGGCCCACAACGAACCACCCGAGCTCGAGTTTCCGGTCACGGGAGTCAACTGGTATGGCCCGCGTGGTTTTGGCGGGTACTTATACTCCGTCAGTGTCCGGGAAACATTACATCAGCTTGGCGACTATCGGGAATACCAAGGTCTATATCAACGATGAACTTGTCTACAACGTTGAAGGAAAGTCAGCCGACGTTTACGCGATCTTGCTCGGAGTAGCAATAGAAGAACAGAAGAGGTTTGATTTTGTGGCAGGTCAGCCTTATCGGATCCGCCTGGAAGCCTCTACCGTCGCCGATCCAGACAATGAAGTGTCGTTCATGTCAAATTGTCTTGGTTTCAACTTCGGACTTATGGAGCGGCATCTCATGGAAGCAGATCTTCTTCAAGAGGCCATCAACGTCGCCAAATCATCTGATGTGGCAGTCATATTTGTCGGAAACACCCAGGCTTGGGAGACAGAGGGATGCGATCGGGACGACATGGATCTTCCGCGCAATGGCTCTTTCAACCAACTAATTACTGCCGTTGCCCCAGTAAACCCCAACACGGTCGTTATAAACTCCACTGGTTCTCCAATCTCTATGCCGTGGATAAGTGATGTGTCAGCTATTCTACAGGTGTGGTTTCCGGGACAAGAAGCTGGATATACTATTGCCGACATCATCTTTGGTTCGGCATACCCGGGTGGAAAGTTGCCTGTCACGTTCCCCAAAAACCTTTCAGACTCACCGGCATGGGAGAATTTCCCAGGTGATCTCAAGGCCGACCGAGTAGAATACAAGGAAGGTATCTACGTCGGACATCGCCATTACGATCGCAAGCCAGGGACTGTTCTTTTCCCCTTCGGATTTGGCCTTTCATATACAGCCTTCGACATCAAAAACGTGTCAGTTTCATCAACTTCTTTCGAGAAAGGTCAAAGTTTGTTGGTCATCGCAGATATCACCAATACCGGCGCGCGCGAAGGAAGTGAGACCATTCAATTGTACGTTGGTCCGAGCAGCCAAGGTGCGGTCGACAGGCCAGTGAAGGAGCTCAAGGGCTATGCAAAGGTTCATTTGGCTCCAGGGACAAAACAGACTGTTTCTATTTCTTTGGATTATGAAAGCTTTGCTTATTTCAATGAGTCAAAGGGCAAGTGGTCTGTCGACTCAGGCAAGTACGTTGTTTCCGTGGGCGTCTCTAGCGCGCACATACTTGCCACGAAAGAGGTCGAAATTGCTGCGTCCTTCGACTTTGATCCTTGAAGGTTTAGATTGAAGTAGTCACGAAAGAAGGTAGCCCATAGGGTATTGAAATAATACGTCAGCCTTGATGCGCTTGAGCTTCCAACTAGCTCTTGATCATACCTACATATTATTGTTAACGTACGGGATAAGTGAGCCGATCAGACAAGCGAGTGCCCCGCCGCGCGCGACCTCCCACTCAACCACTTCAGGAGAATATTGTAATAACTTGATATAGAGAGCATCTAGAGTAGTTATAATGCCTTTTTACACGTACGAGAGTTGTGCCCTTGCTCTCTGCAGCGCGTGCGGCGCGCTCTTGCCTGCCGGCTTCCGCTAAGGCGAGCCTCCCCCTCGCACGTCCCCCCATTTAGTTGCTCATCAACGTCCTTTTGAGCAGTAATCTCAGCCCCTTCTGCCTTTGCCAAGGTCCCTTGCCGCTGGATCCACTTCCTACTACGCTTTCTACGCTAATTTGCAGCTTCATTGGCCTTCTCAAGGTCTTTGACTCGGCCCTGGAGCAACGCAGCCGAATGAGCCATCATCTCAGCCCCCCTTTAAGCTGGTTAAGGGCTTCAACAATCGAGGGAAGCGACGAGACTTTCTGTCTCCTAATCCTGTCTCGAATCAACGTTGATTTAGCCTCTAGCTCGCGAGTATTGCTTGGTGCTCTAGCCTCCACCTGGTCGTCAAGCTTCGAGAGCACTGCCATATAGTGTAGTAAATGGGACCTTATAGGTATTAGCAGCGCGTCGCACGCTTTTAATTAAGGTATTTATAATAGCTGAGAGAGCAAGGTGTAAGCAGAAGTGAGTGTGACAAAAGACCATGAGTTTTATGTTATGTCCTAGAGTGAGGCTAATGTAGTAGTAGTAGTAGTAGTAGTAGTAGTAGTAGTAGTAGTAGTAGTAGTAGTAGTAGTAGTAGTAGTAGTAGTAGTAGTAGTAGTAGTAGTAGTAGTAGTAGTAGTAGTAGTAGTAGTAGTAGTAGTAGTAGTAGTAGTAGTAGTAGTAGTAGTAGTAGTAGTAGTAGTAGTAGTAGTAGTAGTAGTAGTAGTAGTAGTAGCAGAGTTGCTAACAAGCCGGCCAGGCCGGCCAATGCTTTCGGCCTGGCCGGCCTGGTTTTACGCCAACCAACGGCCTGGCCTGGCCGGCCTGAGTAGTAGAAAGAGCGTGGCCTGGCCGGCCTGGCCTGGGAAAAGCCTGAAAAGCCTGAATTGGTATTACTAATCTAATTTCTTGAACCTTGATTGGCCCATTTCTTCATCTAACCATTCGTCTTCCTCTGGCCATTCCCAAAGCTTGTATAATTTATCGACAGCGTCGCCACTGAGGGAGGAGGCATTTAAGTTTTTGTTATCTAAGTAGATCAGCAATACGCCCATATTGAGGGTATTAACTTACCTGCAAAGCCTTTGCTGATCCAGCTCCTAACGCACGTCAACGCAGCTGTAAGCTGGCCGGATAGCTTCCTCCGTTTTGGTTCTAACATATCTCCAACTTCTGAAAAGAGGCGCTCACAATCAGCAGAAGCAGCAGGAATTGAGAGTATATCAAGGGCCATCCGAGATAGATTCGGGTATTCTGTAGATAGAGAGAGCCAATAAGCAATCGGATCAATTGCGTGGGGGTGATCTCTTGGAAGGTTATCCACTCTCTTCCACCGTATAAACTCATCTCCCACGTCGTCTCCTGGCGTCTTAACGGGCCCAGTATATTGATCGATATCGTCGTCAATCTCAGCGTCATACCTTACGCGTTTTGGCCGTGGCGGGGTCTCTGAACAGTTACCAGATTCACCCTTGTACGACTGCCAGAGAGCTTGAAACTGCGCGTTGTTATAGTTAAGCCAGTGAGGGGTATCCAGCCAAGAGTTTTCGCAATAGAATTTGTACTGGGGATGGAGGATTGTGGCCGTGTAATACGCTGGAGAGTCGTCGAGCTTGACGTAGTATTTGCGAAGCTTCTTCCAAGCAGCGCGAATGTTGTAAAGCTCATGATCTTCGGGAGCGTCCGCCTCGTTATAGTCAACATCTTTTAAGAAGTCAAACTGGCTCTCGTACTTGCGGAGGAGATATTCAAAAGTTGGAATAACCTCGTAAAGAGCACCAAAACGCCCACATTTTCCTCGTCCTTCGAGTCTCTTTGAAGCAACCTTGAGTGGCTGTAATATCCGAATATAGTCTATAATAACATGCCAATCCTGGGCCGTCAAACCTTCGGTCCTCATCCAATCAGGTACGTCAACCAGCGCGGCGTTTGGGTTGCGGGCGACCCGAGTAGCCATTTCCATCCGATACTGTCCAATATGGTATTGCATGTACGCGTCAAGGGGTTGTTGTAGCTCAACAGCGCGCTCAAAAGCGTCGTGATATGAATTCCAGCGGGTAGTGCTAGGTTTCTTGATTTCTTTGACTCGAAACTTTGGATCCGGTAGCTGCTCGTTGGCCTTGATCTGAAAATCGCGTAAGAGGTCGTGTTGCTGCGGAGTTGAGATGTACGCTATTACGTCTCGGAGCATGCCTAACGGCCCGTCTTTTCTCCACTCTTGCAGATATCTTGCCTCTAATTTGGCTTCTTCAGCGCTCTCCCTAGTATTTGCTTCAAGTGCTTTCTTATCAATGCCGAAGATTACGGTTTGGCCAACAAGGTTAAGCGTGTGAGGGCCGCAGCGTAGTCTCCGGTGGGTACCGTTGAAGTAGTGGTGTTTTGCGAGGATGTCGACAGCAACGTTATTGGAGCCAATATTGTCGAGTACGAAATAGCCAACCTGGCTAGACTCGATCCCGAACTTCTGGATTACGTCATTGACAACCTCACCAAGCCTCTCGCCCGTGTGAGCACCGGCTAGCTGTGGTAACGCAATGGGATATTCGTGTTTATTGCCATCGTTATCAAGATAGTGTATATGGACGCCAAGAAACGCTTTCTTGCCACCCTTTGCCGTCTAGCCGTCAAAGGTAAAGTGTATTAGTGAGCGCGCTGATGAGAGATGCCGGCGTACGGTAAAGAGGAGTAGATCGTATTGTGTTATTACAAAATGCGTAATTGACTGGTGGTTCTTCCAAACCGCTGCTGCGGCTTCAGGGTTAGCAGCAGCAATCATCTCTTTAAACGCAGAAGTCTCGAATTCGCGTAACGGATGGTTATTTTGAAGGAGCCAGATGACGGCTTTCATCCGAAAAGACTGTACGTCAAAGTGGCCAATCTCATTGGCTATCTCCTGAGAGACCTCAAACCCGCCTTCAATAAGGCCCCGTAAGGTTTGTTGACTGGACTCCATCTGGACAGTAACTTTTCCGTCCTTACACAATCTATGGCCAGGTCTGTTCATCCCTAGATGGCGTGCGGCAGCTGAAACAGATGATGTAACATCAAAGATATGATTATGAGTGGACTTCTTAAGATGGCAATGTCTACAGACGAAAAATGTCCGTTTTGGGTTCTTCAGCGAAGCCACACGGTATCCGTACTTGTAGATCCAGCTCGGTTGCCTCTTCTGCGTTCGGAGAGGCGTAATGCATTGCTTAATCGCTTCCCACTGAATCCCATCGTAATTATCCGTATATCGCTCATCATAAGAGGAGATATCGCTATTGTTAGGGGGGAGGGCTTCGGCGGCAGTTGCGGCAGCGGTCTCGGTTGGCGCGTCAAGGAGAGCGCTACGGAGCTCCTCCTCGAAGGTTTGAATATTTTCCTGAGTAGCCTGTGTATCACGGGTGCGCTTTTTCGATCGGACTTGACATGGCATGGTAGAGGTCTTTAACGGAGGAGTTAGGCTCGAGGAAGTTCCAGTATTAAAGGGTTTAAGCCAATCACAATCTCCCAGGTAGCACTTGGAAAATTATGATTAGCTCGTGTTGCTTAAACCCTGTCGGTGAGCCTTGGCAAAATTTTGCGGCTAGTTCATCCGATCTCAACTCAACTGAACTTTGATTTGTACGGCTTCATATACATACCTACCAGGCCGAAACCAGGCTACCAGGCCGCGACCTTCGGCCTGGCTTGGCCGGCCTGGTTTTCTGCGAGTCGCGGCCTGGCTTGGCCTGCTTGCTTAAAAGCAGGCCGAACAGGCCGGCCAACCAGGCCGGCCGGCTTGTTAGCAACTCTGAGTAGTAGTAGTAGTAGTAGTAGTATTGATTTACGTCCGGGGAGAAGGGTAGAGTTAGTCCTCTACTCCCCTAAAAGCCTCACAAGGGCATGTAGGACGCTACATGAACACTTTGTATTGGCGTCATTGTGTTTAAACTTCTTGTGGTACCAGGCAAAGTCTCCATGTTTAGTTCAGAGTGCTACTAGCCTGGCAAGTACATTGCGCGGAAGCCTGAGCTCTGGTGGCTCTGTGACCGCGTACGGGAGTTTCCACTGGCAGTACCAACGAGACAGCTCAGCCTTGCGTTTTTGCCACCATTCCTGCTGGGCAGCCCTAAGGAGGCTCCTCGCATTCGTCCGAATGCCGGAGATTGTTGGGTGTGAGGCCTGGCCTGTAGGGTTGTGAGGGTGACGTGCTTCAGCATTCGCTAGGCGGTCTGCCTCTTCATTCCCCTCGATGCCGCTGGATTAAGGCTAATATACATGTATCATCTTCTCAAGCGTTTTAACCGGTACCCACGAGTCCCATGAATATAGACTAGGGGTCCAAGGTTGTAGAGAGCTGGGGCATGGATAAACAAATCTTGGGCTCCCTCTGCGATTGTTTCCCATATCACAGTGAATACGGGGTCAACCTTTCCAACCGGTTCGATTTGGTGCTCGCTCATCGAGGCGATAGAACACGACGTCCGTGCGCCAACTATTGTACCCAATGGTACCCCAATCTAAGTCGTAGTAGTAGGACGAATCTGGCACTGGTTTCCAGTCTGTCCAGCTCCAACTCGGTTAGTTCGCTGTCACTTTGGGATTTAACCTTCGGCGCTACCGTAACGGGACGCTTTCGGGCTGCTTCAGATAAATCTTCTTTCTCAAAATATGGGACGCAGTCATTGCGCTGTTTGGCGCTCGCCGTTGGGGCTTTCGACAACCGGGCTGCGGGTTGAAAAGCATTTGACAACTGTGCTTCAAGAGCTTTGGCTCCCGTGTTCTCATCGACAGAACGAACCACTGCGTAGCTGTTATGATGGCTTTGTATAACAGCTATGTACTCATTGATAAGGCCTGGACTACGTTAGTGTAGAAGAGAGATTCACAGGACTTCGTAATGAAATAATGCGAGCGCTGTCTGATAAAGCTGAAATGAACGTCTCCCACTCGTTCTACAACGTTTAGCACGTTACTCGTAATGATAGGAATTTAGATTACCTCGGCTCTAAGAGAGTCGCTGTGTACCATGTCCACTCTCTGGTGTACTACATATGATGAGTTTTTGGCGAAGGGGTAACGTAGTTGACAGAATAGCCTTCAGGTCCGTGCGCTTGGGTGCCAATTGGCACCCAAGCGCACGGACTGCTCTCTTTGAACATTCCGTGTTAAGCCAGATGCTGGATATGCCTGTATAGCGCAAGAAAGCGGTTCATGCGTAATCCCTACGTATGCTCCGCGAGCGATTCCTGTAAACTATGGCTATTTACAAACCCCACTTGCGTCCCATTTGAGCTGAATTGCAATCTGGACAGTTCTTATCTAGGCGGTACTCTCTGATAACTGTCAGTCTTCATCTGGAGCGGGTAGTTGGCTTACTTACATGGCAATAACGTTTGGGGGACATCTCTTATGGGTCTTCTGATATTTTTTGCACCATGCTCGAACCGTGTATCGGAAGTGGGAACATTTGTACTGTACTTTCACGTAGTCGCACATGTTGGCAGGAGGTAGTGTGCTGTTGCGAACTTGGTAGGCGTCGGTCACATAGTTGTCTGTACTAAATAACGTACGCACCACCTCCATTCATCCGGCTAATTCCACCCGCGCACCGGATTAGTTATAGAAAATACCTAAGAAAGACTGGTCCTTGTTAATTCCGTATGCATTACGAATGATCCTCTAGCATGACGATATAAGTTAGGTAAGCCGTATGTAATAGTAAGCTCTCCATCTTCTTTGTACTTTAGAAGACGCATCGACTCATATGGATACGTGATGGCCGCGTGCGGTAGGAAAGAGACAGAAGAGGCTCGACGAGAGTGTGGCAGCTAGTTTTCCCTTTCACTGTAAAGGTCAGCCTAGGGATAGGAGAACGTGAACTCGGCCTGGCTCGCGTCGGCGTCCTTCGACAGACGGGTCAAGATCTGGGACGCGAGCTGTGGCGAGTGCCTGCAGACGCTCGCAGGCCATAGCAATTCGGTCAGTTCAGTGGCCTTCTCCCACGACTCGGCCCGGCTTGCGTCGGCGTCCTTCGACAGAACGGTCAAGACCTGGGACGCGAGCAGTGGCAAGTGTATACAGACGCTGAAGGGCCATAGCGGGTTAGTCAACTCAGTGGCCTTCTCCCACGACTCGGCCCGGATCGCGTCGGCGTCCAACGACAACACGGTCAAGATCTGGGACGCGAGCAGTAGTGAGTGCCTGCAAACGTTCAGTATGGGCAAGACACTCTTCAGCATCTCATTTGACACAACTAACTCCTATCTTCATACTGAAATTGGCACTATCGACATTCGTGCTCCATCAGGTTCAAGCACACCGACAACCATTTCAGAGCCTCATAACCCTTATTATCGTGGCCTGGGTTTAAGCTCAGATAATGTATGGATAACGTATGATTCAGAGAACCTGGTGTGGCTACCCTCAGATTATCGGCCGTTATGCTCGGCGGTGTCAGGGAAGACGATCGGCATCGGTGTCGGAATTGGAAGGGTATGGATATGCAAAGTTGATGTTGACGCGTCTTAGCACCTTGTAGCGTTTCCATGTAGTTTGTTACGATCTTATATTGTTTTACTTTCTTAATTCTATAGATGGGGGCCGGAGATCAGCGCGAATTTATAGCCTAAATGTGCATCCCGTTTTGGTTCCCGCGATGAAGCCAGCTCCCGGAGCGATGTTTTGGCCCTTTCTGATTTCGAGATTCAACCTGTTCGTGGCGACAAGTCCCAGACCTAACCAACTCCAAGTGCAATTTCCGAGAGGGGCGACAGACCGTTGGTCATAACCTCCTTGGTTGCAGGAAGCACAAACTCCTTGGGAATTTGGTCGCCTTCTAGGACAATACAACCTCTATGCAATCCCGAACAATCTCATGTGAGCTACCAAAGCCATCACGATTATAGAGTAGATGCGTATCTTTGGGCAGTTAAGATCGAAGACGAGTAGACGAAGCCGAGCACTGGGTGGAAACTGTAGGTACAACGGATGCCCTTATGAGCCTAGAAGAAAGAATACATTAGTATTAAGACCAGTATCTAGATAAGCTGGGCGGCAGATGTAGATAATGGTGGAGGAAGAAAAGGCGGACCTCTGGGGACAGCTGGCCTTGATTTCAGGGTGAAGTTGCGATTTTAACGATTCTATGTGTGTTTTGGGGTGGTTCACGGAGACTCCAAAATCTCACGTGATAGAGCGGGGTTTTGCCGATCCCACAAAACTTAGGCTGCCACATCATGAAGCAACGAAAAGGAGCGAGTCTGTGACCGTCCCAGCTAGAACCTCGCCCGCCCCCAGGCGCATGAGTTAAATAGTCACTATTTGTCTACAATGACTGATAGCGGCAAAACGCCAGCCCAGGACAAGACACTAGTCGTTCTTGGAAGCCCCGGCGCTGGAAAAGCGACAACAATGGGCCATCTAATCTACATGGTACGGTATAATATCAAAAGAAATTGGAACCTACTGATGTGTACCCAGTGCGGAGGCATAGATATGCGGACCCTAGAAAGACTTGAGAAAGGAGGCAATACCACTTACGCCAAAGCATTCAACGAGATCAGAGCAAGCAGTGACCCATTCTACTTTAATACGCCTATGCATAGGGTTACCTTGACAGGTATGTTCTAACCAACTTCAACCACGCAATTCTCTGCTAAGCAAATTGCCAGAAGAAACATCCACCGCTAACGGCGTCCTGCTTATCATCTCGCCTGGCCAGATAGCCGAGCAGCTTCAGGAAACCGGGAATCAACTAAAAGGGGTGGCGACCCTCTTCGCCCAAGGAAATGGGCTCGTTTTAGTCAATAAGCTGTAGGAATCCCAGTTCACTGGTATTTACAGTCTAACGCACGTCTTTAGGGACGAACTCGGATGGTCCGAAGGCGTGTTCACAGAATCAGTCCGAGCCGCGAAAGCGGCGCTACAGAGTCTTGGAGTTTCTATAGAACGGTATGGATTATCCCTTCCATGTCCCAGTTGAGTGATACTGAAACTGGCGTAGTACTCCCTTTGTTCCTGTTTCTGGGCTTCGCAACGACAATCTTATGGAGCCATCTCTGAATCTTGCGTGGTATGCTAAACCAGCAAAGGGAGGCAAACATGGAGCAGAAAATGGGGATACGGTGGTAGCTGCGCTGGATCAAATTCTCTCATGAGCTCCGTGCTAGGTCCATATGTGTGCAACGCGACATTGTAGGGCAACGGCCACACCGGTAGTTTCGAGTATCGAGTATGTAGTGTTACAACCAGTCTTCATCAGGAAGTTCAGTGATCGGCTGGTGATTAGCCTTTGCCGTCGATTTGACCTTGTTGCCCTTCTTTGAGGGCTGTCCTTGCTGCGCCGCAGTCTTCGCCAGCGGCCCCATATGATGTATATCTGCACTGAGTGTAGCAGAGACATGGTTGAGCATATGTGTACTATTGTCAGATTCAAGGACTATTTGGCTTGAATCTTTGATGAATTTTGATGATCAACGTGATGGATTGATTCTGTGTTCTCTCCCCTCCTTTCTATGACTGCTTTGCTTCCGGAGGTTCCGAAGGCCGTAGTATCGGTCCTTCTATTAATCGCCCTTTCATGTGTAGTACTTTTTGAGTTTATCTTTTATATTTAACAGGCCTTACAGCACTTGTGTAATCTGACAACTATATACATCATCAGCGGCATCAAGGGGCTGCTCTGAGAGCTTCTTGTAAACGAGCGAGAAGAAGGATTGCAAGAAGGGGTTGATGATATGTCCGATACATCGATTTAGGATCGAGGTCGATCTGCCCGACATCAGTATTAATCGGATCAACTAGGGGACCTAGTTCCCCCAAGTTCTGCCTTCAGGATCTCAGATAATGACTCTAGGCATGTATCGTTTGAAATGGCATTGTCCCCTACCTAGTAGCCTACGTTCAAGACGTTGAAGTTGCGTAGGACTTTGGCGACCAAAGCCGCCTGTGCCTCGCCTCTGTGGCTGTACTGGCATTCTGGCAGTCTTAGCAGTGCCTTTCGAAGCTGATGAACCTTATCAACCCATTGAAGACATACTGCTAGCATAGCATGCCGATGTGGCGACGTCCAGAGGTCGGTTGAGATGTGGATCATTGATTGAGCGTCTTAAGGGGCGTCTCTCAGTTGTGAGGCGTACAGCGAAAAGTTTGCATCGATAATCTTTATACCCCTATCGCGGGATGTAATCAGAAGGTCTTCAATTGCAGGGTTGCATGCTAATGCGAGGTCTTTCATTTTTCGTTAGCCCACAGTGCTTGCAGTACCAAATGTCGTGGTAGGCGTTATCGCAAACTTTCTCTCCTCTTGCTTCGCACGGTTCGCGTGCTTCGTTCCAAGTATTGTTGTTTGTTCGCCCTTTAGTTCGCTTGGTAGCCTTATTGGAAGGAGGGTCGTGTTGTCAATACTGTCCACCCTTTAAACTCTTCTATTGCATTGACACTAATATAATAATTTTGCCCTCTTGCGATAAGTTATTGGTTTTATGAAACATCCAAAAACATCGAAATGAAGAACACTACTGTCCCTCCTTATGACAAGGAAAACCTTCGTGCCTAATTATACCCGTCCATGTTCTAGAAATAGATGCCTGGCGTATGTGCCTGTTTTGGTCCTCGAAGAACGACTGCAACCGGTCCCTCTTTTCTGGACCTTCGGAATTCACAGATAAGCTGGACCAGCAAGGCCAACAGCTTAATCGTGTCAAACCGCAATATATTAGTTCCTCCGCCTATATCTGTGCAGCGTAGGCAAGCATGGTGCATATTGACGACGACAATGTGCCCAGTGGGTTGAGATACCACGCTTCACTGGCCAGAGCGTGTCTAATGCGAGATGATGCGTCTAGTCAAGCGCCGACCGCATGGTCACCTCCCAATGTGGCCTAGGGGCGGCGATACGCTTGGCTAGGCGCCTGCTGAAGGAGATATGGCCCTCGCATTGGAGATAAGATTGCTCGATTTGGAGGGTATGCAGGAAAGGTAGTGAATACAAATAGGTTGCTCAAATCTCTCGCTACCCGTCGACAATTTTGCAATCAAATATTCTCCGTTCATTGCTCCCGAACATATATCACACCCATTATCCAGGCAGAGCCCGAGCTGCTGCATAAACTAAATCTAGAGAGCGATATCACCGTTGTTGTACGTTGCCCCCTTTTGCCCCCTCCCTTTCCCCTTCGACCCGCAGAGCGCGTCCGTGACTAACACAGCTTCCGTTGGCGTTTGTCCAGACCTCAAGCAACGCTTCCTTGCAATGGTGAAGCGCAGTCTTCACCTCGTTACCTACGACCGTGGTATGTACTCCACCACAGGCAAAGTCAAACCCTATCACTGGTCGTATTTCATCCAACTCGAGGTGAAAGCGGGCAAAAATCTGGGCATCGCGCATCAACTCCGCGGAATGCCTGGAGCCTTCTACTACAAAGGCCCGGAAGACGTAGACCTTGCAAAATCAGGTTCTCGCAAGGAAGAATTGGAGGTCGGTGAGGTGGAGGAGTCAAAGTTCGACAGGGTCCATGAGATTTTGAAAGGAGTGCGTATCGACACCGTTGAGTCCTCTGGATGGAACTGCCAGGATTGGGCGCTAGAGGGGCTCGAGAAGCTGAAGGAGGAGGGATTTATTTATGATTATCTCACCCAAGAGGCTGTGAAGAATTGGTTGAAAGAGAATTGACTGGATTCTTCACATGGCAAGCACTTTAGCGAAGGTGATTGCATCTAGAACATTTCCAATTCCATGTCCGTTTCCGCCTCGCTTCGATACTCCGGTATGATTTCCTTCAAAATGTTGATCCACCACAGCTGACTCCGGGCGCCAAACAATGCTTTTCTATACTCCCACCACTCGGGCCAAAAACCCGCCATCTCCCAGTCCAAAATTCCGGTGACATTGCCAGTTCCAGGGTCCAAAAGGATATTTTCCCATGAGACATCTGCGTGTGCAAATAATATACGGTGGCTGTCGGGAAGCAAGCTGCGATATTTGTCTACCCACTCCGGCCGTGGACAGTTCCTGACTGGATCAACTAGGTAGTTGTGAAATTCGCTGACGGACGCGAAAGGTCCACATGTAGACATGTTATTCAGCCGGTGATCGTATGCTGGGCCCCCGGAGCAAGATCCGATCCATCCAGGTTCAGGCGGGTGAAGGCGATGCAACTGCTCGAAGAATGACTTAAGCTGGCGGATTGTTTGTTCTCGGGCGCTTTCGGTCATGGTAGGCCACGCTTCTCCAAGCTGGCACCCGGGGAGCCGTTTCATAACGATCCAGCTTTGTTCTTCACCCCCATCTGTGCCAAGGCGTATGTCAAGAATAGTCGGGATAGGGATGGAGGTGTGGCTTTGTACGTAATTCATGGCTTCGACCTCTCTGCGAAGACGGAAGGCATCGCCCCATTTACGAACAGTATCAGGGCTCTCATACGCAAGTCGAGCAAACTGGGCTTCGCCGTACGTTGATTTAAGCAATTTAAGAGCCGTGCAGGTGGTTTCCACATCCATGTTAAAGACGATGACGAAAGCATTTGACATGAGCTTCGGGTCACGGAAGTACCATAGAATGCGGATGTTGATCTGGTCCGTGCTGGCATCACCTGATCAATAAAGCGGTCCGTGCATTGCAACCTATCAATATCCAAGCCACGTTAGAACAAAAACACGAAAACAGCAAGAACTCAAATTTTTGGAAACCACAAGAACAACAGCAGAGTATATAGCGAGAAGCTTATATTATAAGTTTTATAAATATTTACTCAGTAGTTGTGGAGGTATTCAGCTGTGACAATCTAGCTTTTTGGTGTATTTTCGGGTGCGCGACTCGCTCGCCGAGTACGTTTAAGGTGGAGATACTCATTTCTGGGGCCAATGTCCGTACATTGATACAGCACTCAAGACAACAGGATTTGTCGAAGACCCTGAAAAAGCCAAAAAGACCGTGAGCTAGGCTTTGCCTGGCTGAAACACTTTGACAGACACACTGCCTGCAGCGCTCATGGAGCCTATCGCCTGCTTATACTAGACGGCCATAGCAGCCACGCAACACCTGAGTTTGACCAGTACTGCAAGGAGAACAGAATTATTAGCCTCTGCATGCCTCCTCATACCTCGCATCTCCTGCAGCCTCTTGGCGTTGGCTGCTACTCTCCTCTTCAGCGCGTGTACGGCAGAGAGATAGAAGAGCTCGCGCACGAGGGCACATTTCACGTCAATAAGCTAGACTTCCTGTCTACCTATCTCAAGGTTAGACTAGAGGTGTTTACAGAGAAGAACATCAAGGCCGGGAAAAGTGACGTTGCCCTCTGCGCTTGATGCTGCATCGTGATTGGCCAAATCTGTCACCAATCGACACTAGCAGGTTGAGAGCAACGAAGCGGGACTAGTGCGGGACACCTGCGGCACAGTCATGCGCGGTTGAGTGAGGGAGCATGTCTTTCTTCTCGTCCCAATTGCTCCATACAGCAACAGCTACCCACCACCGTATTTGGCGCAACCCAATTACCACGCCCAAGTGCAACCAGTTCGAATCGAATGCGATGCTAGGTTTGCGCAACACACTACGGAAACTAAAACGGAAGGAGCTAGCTCCCGAGGTTAGTAGCCGTCTGAATCAACATTACAAGCAAGCTTTGAAACGCACTTCTGACGTTAATCGATCCCTTAGAAAGCTTCCCCCAAACAGCATTCCTCGCAGGCCCCGACGCCAGCCACCGCACGCACAAAACCCTACGGCCTCTTCCTTCTCAGCAATCACGAGCCGCCTGACGACACGAAAGGACTTACTGGAGTAGATATCGTGGCCATACATGGCCTAAATGGGGACGCTTATACAACATGGCAACACGAGAACGGGACTTTGTGGCTTCGAGATCTTCTTCCGGTTAGCCTTCCCGGGACCCGGGTATTTACCTACGGTTATCCATCTGAGCTCTTCTGGAGCAGTTCAGTAGCTACATTACGAGACTACTCCCGGAACCTCCTGATCTCTCTCTCTGCCGTTTCAGAAGGGAACCAGCGTCCGATAGTATTCGTCTGCCATAGTCTTGGGGGCATAGTGTGTAAGCAGGTGAGAGCTTCGATAAGACCGTGTCCATGGAATTCTAATTTATCTCGAGGCCCTTGTTCTGGCGCATGAAGATGACCGCCTATATGGTGACATACTGTCTGCTGCTTCAGGGATTGTATTCTTTGGAACACCACATCGCGGCTCTAAGGGAGCCGATATCGGGAAAATTGTGGGAAGAGTAGTTAACGTGTGTTTAAGCGCTTCACAGACCGCAGGCATAGCTGGCTCAGTACGAGCCGATCTTCTCACAACCCTGGGATCCAATTCCCAAGTACTAAGTGAACTCGCCGTCTCTTCCCGAAATCGTTTGAGAAATTTGGAGATTGTCACTTTCCACGAAACGGAAACAATGCCCGGGCTGTCTGAATTGGTGAGACTATTTCCAGGGAATGCATCTATATGAAGCAGCGACTAATTCATCTGTAAATATAGGTTGTTGATCAGCATTCTGCCATAATGGAAATCCCAGGTGAGGATATCATACCACTTTTTGCGAACCATAGAACCATGTGTCGTTTCGAAGGGGCAATGGATGAGGGTTACAGCTACGCCTTAAGGGCTATCAAACGATTGGCTGGAACAACCCCCTTGAACCGAGAGATGTCAAAGAATGCGAACCGGACATCATCCAATCAGTGTACGTAATAGTAGACGAGCCACAGTGCAGCGCCAACTAAGCAACCGATTAGCTCTAAGCGAGGCTGAAAGATCCTGCATGGTCCTGCTGAACTCAATCTACCTCGCAGAATACAAAGCACAACTACCAAAGCCAGTGCAAGGGACCTGCAGTTGGATTCTGACCCACCCTGCATATTTGTCTTGGATAGCCACTGAAGAAACGAGACTACTTTGGGTCACGGGTGAACCTGGTTGCGGCAAAACCATGCTTTCTGCCTATCTAGCAGACCACCTAAGACTGGGTCGCACCGACTCTGTCAGGCCTCAAGTCTTTTTCTTCTTCTGCGACGACAAAGTCAGGTCTCAGAGAGATGGAAACGCTATACTTCGAGGCATCCTATATCAAATCCTACAACAACATCGGAAACTCATCAGGCATGTAAAGAGTCGATACGAATTGGACGGGCCTAGCCTCGCAAACTCCTTCCCGGCACTGTGGGAATTGTTCCTAAAAATAGTTGCAGATTCTACGTCAGGCGCTGTCCGAATTATAGTTGACGCGATCGATGAGTGTGAAGTAAGGACGCGCAAGAGCTTCCTGAACGCTATGATGCAATTAGTGAACGAGCCCCAGGAAAATTATCGACAATCCCAGAACTGTATAAAGTTTCTAATAACCAGCCGGCCATCGCTCGGCAATTCTTACAACCTCACGGGGTTGATGAAAACCAGACTACCAATCGAGAAAAATCAGAACGATATCAGTAAGGACGTCAAGCTAGTCATTCGAAGCAAGGTTGGCGAGATTGCAAACAAGTTCCGTTGCAACAATGAAACCAAGCATTATCTAGAACAAGTGCTGTACTCCAAGTCTGACCAGAATTTTCTCTGGCTGAATATGGTGCTCCATAGCCTTGAAGCAAGTAAAAGGGCGTCGAAGAACGAGTTCGAGCGAATCATCAACACATTCCCCGAGAGTCTGGAAGCTACATATAGTAGATTCATACGTGGAATTTCATCTGAGGACCGGGAAGACGCTGGAAAGTTCTTTCGACTGCTCATCGGAGGTTCCAGACACCTGACATTGATGGAGATGAACACTGCGTTCACAATTGATCAAAAACACAAAGCTGTGGCCGATCTTGTAGATGACTTGCAGCTCTCTATTAGCTCAACACTTCAAAATATTGTGGGGCCCTTCATCCGCATCAAGGATGTTAATCATAGCACAAACGAAGATTGGAAAGTCTCGCTCATACACCAGTCCGCTAAAGAATATCTGACAGAGCTCTCAGTACGTTCTACAGACAAGATAGTGCAGAGCCTCGCGGTACCTTTAGCGGATGCAGCGCTGAGCATATCCCAGTCATGCATGCGATACCTTCTTCTGCAGGACTTTCAATCGGATGTTTTTGCCCCGGGACGGACGAGCCTTGATTCCAGCTCGCCCAATTCATTTCCTTCGCTCCCATTCACGGACTTTGATACATCGGGCTTAGATGGCCCTCTTACCCTAGACGATCATCTCAGCCTTGACAACCTCTTTAAAGACCCACAGACTATGGACGAGGAGCAATGTACTCTGATCGCGCAAGAATACAAATTTTTTGACTACGCTGCAACCTCTTGGGCAGAGCACTTCTCGCTATGCGAAGACATTGCCCCAAAAGATGCCCTGGAGTCTGTTCATCGACTGACAGCGAGCTCGAGCTGCGTTCTGACAAACTGGTTGAAGTACTACTGGATCAAAAAAAATATGGAATACCCATTTCCAGATAGTTTTGAGACGATTGAAGTAGCCGCATTCTTCAACCTGTCCATGCTGCTTACCGAGACATTGGCAAAGGCAGATTATGATAGCGAAGCAAGAAAAGTCCGAGCGTTGTTTTGGGCGGCGAGAATGTCTTCCTTGGACTCTATCAGATTGTTGCTTCAACATGGCACAAACTCAAACGGCATTGGTCTCGATCGGCAAACACCTCTGACTATATCTGCGCAATATGGGCATCTTGATGCTGTCAAGATACTCCTCAACGATTCATGTACAGAGAAAACTTTGCGGGGAAAATCTGGAAGATCAGCACTGTCTTTTGCCGCAGGGAATGGGCACTTGGAGGTTGTAGAAGCGCTTTTGGAAAGTGGAGCATTCAGACCTGACGACCAAGATAATATATATTGGACGCCACTCTTCTGGGCTGTGCAAGGAGACCATGCAAGTATCGCGCAATTATTGCTAAAGCAGCCATCAATCGACATCAACAAAGTCGACAAAGCTGGACGCTCAGTCCTATCCTGGGCGGCGGGGGAAGGCACCCTAAGCGCTTTGAAGGTCCTACTTCGACACCCCTCCGTTGATCTCAATCTCAAAGATACCAAAGGACGCTCTCCATTGTCATGGGCTGCAGGGAACGGCCAAAGAGAAGCGGTCAGTATTTTGATGCACAAGACGGGCGTTGACAAAGCCACCAAAGACAACGACCTACGGAATGCAATCTCATGGGCATGTCAAGGCGGCCATACCGACACACTACGTACTTTACTCAAGAACAAGTGTAGCGGTGAGGACGATGTGGATGTAGACGCTTGGACGCCGCTGCTATGGGCACTCTTCGTCCGGTCCCCTGCGACGGTGGAAGCGCTTCTTTCAACCCGCCGCGTGCAAATCGACCGGCAAGACGGCTACGGTCGCACGGCATTAATTTGGGCTGCGAGCTACGGATACCTAGACGTGGTGCAGCTGCTGCTATCATGGGGAGCGAGTCTACATATGAAGAACCAAAGGGGGTATACGGCAGTTGATGTTGCCAGAGCGGAAGGGCAAACTGAGGTGTCGGAGTTTTTGGAGACTCTGTGGGACAAGGATGCAGAGAGGAGTGTAGAGCAGCGAGCTTTGCCCCGCTAGATCTCTTCGAGACCGGATTCTAAAGGAGGGTGCACATGTTGCTACGCCTTTTCACTGTGACTATGGCTAAAACGTCTCTATTGGTGACAATGTTATCATTGGACCTGACTGCCAACTGCTAGATTCAGCCAAGATTACACATCGGAAGGAACACTAAGATTGGCGCTCGTGTCACCATGACGACACTGGAAACACCAACTGACACAACAGCTTTGAAAGGGAGCTACGCCAACACGGTGCTGTGAATCTACTGACGTTCGTAGCCAGCGAACGTGTGATCGTCTACACCTCCTATAAAGATGCAGTAGTTACCTTGCCAGAACCTGAACACTTATTTGCGGGATCACCACAAGTGTGGAGGGACCGTCTGAGCAAAGGCGCGATCGCGTTCATCGGTCGATCTGACTGGATTGGGCCTGTGCTTGCGTTTGAGCTGGGAACGACGGGGTCGGTTGTCGCTCCTCCCCATGTTGTTCCATCGAAGAAGGTGACGGGTTGAGGTCTGCGTTGTGGACGAGCTGTTTGGCTATTGTCGGTGGTGCTGGTTCGGGGTTCATCGGTCGACGCGTCTCGACGCGTCGGCGTCCGATCTGGCTGGTCAGGTGGAGGAAGACGTTGTATTCTGGCAGAAATGTCTGTTTTTCCATCCGTTTTGTGTATCGCTCTGATTTTTTACGTCTCCATCCACCACGATATAGCTGTGACGACAGAATTTCTAGCGACTTCGAAAAGATTACCTGATGAGTGGCTTCGGTTCCAATAGGAAAGACCTTCCTAGACGCCTTTACGAAGAGGAAATCCTTTGCAGACTGATGCACAAAGTAGACTATGTCATGTTGATCATAGGTTGTGCCTGACTAGCTATGCACCCCGTTTTCGCACCCGTAGTGGATCCCTGTCCGGGTGCTTGGTCCTCGCGAAATATAGTACGGTTTTAGCCGCTATGCTCGGAAAGCGAATAGCTTATTGATGAAATCTTAGGTACGACCGCAGGAGTTGGACCACCGCCTTGTGTCCGTTCTGTGCTGCCCACAATAGCGGCGTCTGTCCGTCCTGATCCTTGGAGTCGACGTCGGCATTGCCTGTGTCAAGCAGCATGGCCCTTCAACACCACACTGCTACCGACGAAGACATTGTCCAGCATTGTTTACGCACCAACTTGAGTCGAAATGTTATTAGCGAGCCTGAAGGGGGCGATTCTTTGGGCCGGTTCTGGAGAAAAGAAGGGCATGATTCACTCATGGAAATGTATCATATTGCCAAATTACTTGTTCCCAAACCAAGGATCTTGGAGGATTTCTTGCGCTGACGCCCTCGTTGAAGGCTCAAATCGCAATAGCCTACGAACAAGCGCGCCCACTTTGACGATTTCCTCTCGTGTCAAGTCCTCTTTCCTCACGCCGTCAAAGTATGTTTCCTCTAACCACTCACCCATACCACCTGTTGTGAAGTTCTGCACGAATTTTCTGAGCATGGGTAGGGTTGCCGACATGAGCGAATAGCCGAGTAAGACCTGCTGCCAGATTACTGTAGCGGCGACGTTCACGCCGGTTTCATTGCTGGAGAGAAAGCGGATCGATGTGACCAGGTACGCGATGATGCAGGCGACGGCTCTAAAGGTCGGTTAGCGAGTCTCAGAAATAGGAGGGAGCCACGTAGCTTACGGAAGCCGGAAAGCGAATGCGACGATGACAAGGAGCTTTTCGCTCCATGCCATATTGATGCTGGTGAGGAAAAGGGCTGGTAATATCACGATTGCGCACTCAAGCATAATCTCTGATATAAAAATTGCTAGCAGTCGGGCTGCCTGGCTCATTTGTAAGCGGTCATACATTGTGAAGAGATCGGGAAACTTGAGAAGGAGCGACGGACATGATTAGCACACTGGACGTTCTGCTGGCCTAACACGACGAAGTTGGGTGAACAATCGACCGAAATGGCAAGTGCAGAAGCCGCTCCCCATGCGCAAATGATGGCGGTAGCGATATTGCTGGCCCACCATTGCCTCTTGAGCTCGTAGGTGAATAACGCTCGGATCGTAAGTAGGAGGGAGCATTTTGAAAGACATAGAGCGACGACGAGGAGGATCCGACTTGCAAAGAAGAACTACGCATTGAAAAAGAGTTATTATGCGATCTGACGTCAGGGTTAACCGCTAAGAGGGCTGGGTACCTTGACCATGTGAGCTAAGTCTCGAGAGTTAATCATGGACGTAGCTTTCCCGAGACCGTTATGGTATGCAATAAAAATGGAGATCCACTGGCCGAGGCCGACGATCTGATTTGGATGGATAAGCAAATCTGGCTTGAAGCTAGTGGGTAATACATGAGGCTGACTTTTGCGCATACAATGACTAGATCATCGAGGCCCCATCTGTGCCATTTTACAATCGTGATGCGCACAATGAGGACTAGAAAAGTGAATACTAAGGTGATAACAGCTGCGATGAATATCGGGGCACCGTAGTCAGTTTCTGAAACTACAGCAAAGCGATTTCCGGTCGGTGCTGCTGGGGACGGCAGAGGCATGGGAAGCTGCAAAGTTGTAGATATGGGGATTTGGAGGTTGAAGATGATAACGAGTTCCGACTCCGAAACGGCGGAACCACAGGCATATCTAAACTCGCAGATGTATTCTGACCAATGTGTCGAGGTGCTGCATTGCGTGAAGGGTGGTGTTCATTCAGAGACACGAAGATATGTGACGATGCGGCAAAGCAAGCATGGCCAAGCTGGACCCTCCCTGTAATCTGTCGCCATGTCTCGGAGGCGGGATTTCACCGCAGCGATGGTACTGGACAGACAGCCGGTGGTGAACCTGACTATTCACTGCTGCGAGCTTGGCGCATTTCTTTTTGAGATGTGCCCCGGCCTTTGCTCAGACGGTCCCTCCACACGAGCCGTGCCGGCTTCCATCCGCGCACGGGCGCTTTCCCCACGGGTGATATCCGGTCCAGTCAAAATGTGCTTGTGAGCCAACCCCTGCTGCATGATGCATGTGCAATAATTGTCCTTCCCGCACTTCAACATTGACATGATTTTTCTCCGCATCCTCTTAATGGATACCAGTCGCTCGGGTTTTGTTCTCGTTTAGCCCCAAGGGAAAAACCAAAATCTTCCATTTTGTCTCATCCGTCTGGAGGAGAGCAATGTCAAATCAACCTCTGAGCGAAGCCAAATCATCTTTGGCCGACCACACCTATGGCGAGAATGAAATCTCCGACAGCGATCTAGCGGTCTCTGCAAAAGGCGGCACAGCGCAAGATGGTAGCGACATGCATCGCATGGGAAAGCTGCAGCAACTGAGGGTATGCGTCTCTCACTCCCTGAAACTATTCAGCCCGACTAATCTGTTTCGCTAGCGCAATTTCCGTCTTCATTCCATTTTTGGTTATGCTGTTGTTATGGGATGCACTTGGGAATATGCACTTGTGTAAGACACTTCACCTCATTCTGCTACTAGTCGAGTAACTGATCTACTCCATTAGCATCATTTCCCTCTCCTTAATGAATGGAGGAACCGCTGGTGGTATATGGATGTTCCTTATTACCTGTGTTGGCATGTTCTTCGTGGTTCTCTCCTTAGCTGAGATGGCCTCAATGTGAGACTTTACCGGTGCGAGTAGAGGTTAGCACGAAAGCTGATCGAACCAGGGCGCCCACGGCAGGAGGCCAATACCACTGGGTTTCTGAATTTGCGCCGCCGAACCAGCAGAAATTTTTAAGCTATATCACGGGTCCGTAAGCTCTCGCACATAACGATACTAACGAAAGTGACGACTGATTTGTTGTAGGATGGTTTTCAGTCATCGGTTGGCAGGCAGCCATGGCAAGTACGGCTTATGCTGTCGCCCTTCAACTTCAGGGATTAGTGGCGTTGAATGTGCCTGACTACACCATTACAGGCTGGCAGAGTACGCTTCTCTGTATCGCCACAGCACTGTTTGCAATCCTTTGGAATACTATTCTCGTCCGAACACTTCCACTGATGGAAGGCATCGTCATGATCCTACATGTTTTCGGATTCATAAGCTTCGTTGTTGTGCTGTGGGTCCTGGGCCCTCGATCAGAGCCACAAGCGGTGTTCACCGAGTTTCAAGACAACGGGGGCTGGGGAAGCATTGGGTTATCATGTCTTGTGGGGATGACCGGACCCGTTATCACCTTGATTGGAGCCGACGCGGCGTGCCATTTGTCTGAGGAGCTCAAGGATGCATCATGGGCGCTTCCAAGGTCCATGATAGCTACAGCTGTTCTCAACTACAGTCTCGGATTTGTTATGACCATAACCATCATGTCTACGCTTGGAGATGTTGATGAGATCCTCGTCACCCCAACCGGGCAGCCTTATATCCAAGTCCTTCTCAATGCCACTCAATCCCGGAAAGGAACATCCGTCATGGCTGCCGTTGTTGCTACCTTGCTTCTCTTTGCCGCCGTCAACCTCGCTACTACGGTATCGCGTCAGCTCTTCGCATTTGCGCGAGACCAAGGCCTTCCTGGCTCACGATGGCTTTCATATGTAAGATACATATCTGTCAAATTCCGGACTACGACAAGACTGATATTTTTAGATTCCGGCTGGTTGGGACATTCCACTCAATGCTGTTACTACCACGCTGATCATTACCGCGTTGCTTAGTCTCATCATCATCGGCTCATCTATTGCCTTCAACGTCATCATATCAATCGGGCAGGTTGGAACTGTGGGCTCGTATATTCTTGCAATATCCTGCATCTTCCGAAAACGCCTTGTAGGAGAACCGCTCTTGCCATCTCAATTCAATCTAGGAAGAGCTGGTTTGGCCATCAACGCCATTGCATTGTGTTTTCTGGTCCTGGCATTTGTCTTTCCTTTCTTCCCGTTGAACAAGAACCCCACTCCCGCCCAGATGAATTGGAACGTTCTTGTTACAGGGTTCACAATGGCGGTGGCTCTCATTTACTACGCCATCAAAGGACGAAAGACTTATAACGGACCTGTTACATACGTTCGGCGCAGCGAGTAGAAAAACATCAAGCTTTTGGCCCTACAGGCTATATTTGACCTCGTTACGACTAGTTAATGTGTTTATGGATAACGTATTCCATCATCGAGTCCGCCAACCATCGAGTGAGCCAAAATCTCTTGGCACCCAACATGACTACTACTACGCGTAATGTCTCAACCAACTTACTTAAATCAATCCTAAAATGAAGGCAGGATAGAGCTTCCTCGCTAGGCTATAAAGCAAGGCTAATTTAAAAGCCTCTGGAGCCGAAAACACGTCCTCGCTGACGTCGAGGCCATTTCGTTCTGTAGCTAGTGCTGCGCTCGAGGCAGGATCGTGCCTGTCGATCATAAATGTCCCGCTTATAGTTCCCGCAGTGGATCAAGCTCTAACATTAACTTAGCTGACATTAGTTTCAGGCTTAAGTGGGGTCCTACATCTGGTACCCTGTGGAACACGTCTTGGCAGTAATCGACTTGATAGATGCTTATGGTGGTGACTCCACGCACACTCTTCCTCTTCTAACACAGACTTAAAAATTCAACGCCTCCAGCGCAATCTGGTGGCGTTGAAGATATGTTGGCGTGGATAAAGAAGGAGGTTGAAATAGACATCAGATATCGCCACTTTTTGCGGGTGGGCACTAAGAGATCTCACGGCTAGATCAGGTCTCGGGAGACGGAGGGTCCACTGCGGGATTTAAAATAGTGCCACATCTACCCCTGCACAACTCTAGACAGCTGTCAATTAACGGTAAATCTGTTTCTGATTCCTAGATTTGAATCTCGCTCCGCTTCCGAAACCTCACTCTGACCCTGGCAACATAATCTTTTGGCATAAGCCAAACCAGCGTTTGTGAAAAACGCATCAGCTCGACCCTTCCGATTCAAGCTTGTACATCTAGATGCTCACTAGTGGGACGGAGTCGCGTCACCAGTGAAGGTTCCTAAGATACAATATCATAGCAGTAAAACCAATCTTGCTGTGAGCGAACCCGAAATCCGAAACGCGACCGACCCGCCGGCTAATAACTCAATTTACAGCGTACCTAAACGCTCCTCCACTTGGAACTTTGTCTAACTTCTCGATAATGCAATCCTTAAATCTCCCTTTGCCCCACTCCATTATCTGAGCTAGAAAATACACTAACTCTCGCGCATCGCGTTCACGTGTAGTACGCCACGACTGAAGAAACTCCATGTGGAATCTGTCTTCATGCTCGAAATGCACCCATAACTCGTGTACCGGGCCCTCTGTTACGATAGAGAAACAGAGCATTGGGCTTAATTGCGCCGCCAATGGCGTCGTGGATGGCGATGCGAGTTCCGGATCCAGCGTTTGGAAACTGAAGTCAGAATTCGAGCTCATGTTTCGCGCCGCCTGTTGACTGAGATCCTTCAGGATCGTGAGCATCGAAGCGCCACTGATGGCAGCTTGATTCTGCGCGCTAATAAGACTCCCGTTCAAACTCAGACCCTTCGCTTCTACAACCAAGAAGGGAAACCGTATACCCATGTCAGCCGCATGGGGATCGCTCAGTATTGACCCAGATGCCTGATGATCGACTAAGCGTCGCTGGTGCCGTTGTACGAACGCAGTATGTGCGAGCCCAACCGTTATATCTGGTTTCGGTGTCGATATGTGATAGGGATCCGCAGCCTCGGTGCTGGTGGTTGACGCTACTGATTGTGCATACGGCGGCAGAGACGGAACAGGCCCGGGAAATGCGGTGCTTGGATCAAAGACGGAAAAGTTGGATTGTGCTGGTACGGAGCAGG
The DNA here is from genome assembly GCA_003313425.1 of Pseudopyrenochaeta lycopersici. Lineage (NCBI taxonomy): Eukaryota > Fungi > Ascomycota > Dothideomycetes > Pleosporales > Pseudopyrenochaetaceae > Pseudopyrenochaeta > Pseudopyrenochaeta lycopersici. The sequence goes on along the minus strand of NHZP01000034.1, from coordinate 533,517 downwards.
GAGTCGGCGTGCCGACACCGTCTTCGTCCTGCATTTCATCAAGCATTGAGTTGGCGGGCTTGAGATCGGAATTCCAGACTAGTGTATGAGGTAAGCGTCTCGCCCATGAAGCTCTTAGGGACACTCAGCAATCTTACCCTTCTCCGACATGTGTGTCTTCAGCGCACCCGGCCAAAGTTCCGCTAGGTTCCTCACAAGGCCGTTTAGGCTGGCCTTCCAATCGCCCTCAAGTAAGCACTCGCGTGCATTTCTTTGCGACTCCGCTCGAAACGTCGCCACTAGCCTAGTAAGGTGCGCGGCGGCTTGTGGACCATCTAATAGAGCCTCTACTCGATCCTCCCATGACTTGACTCCCAGTATTCTTCGCACCTCCTCGTCGATTGTGGGCGGAAGGTCAGCCAGATTGTCGACAAATACGCCGGCATGGTACATGTTCCGTGTACGGTACGTTTGTGGCGATGGTTTCTTGCTAGGACTGGGTGTTCGAGATCCGCGAGAGCGCGCATGGCGTTTGGCGCTGCGGCGGCCGCGATCGTTCCAGGATGCGCTCCGAGGCGTCGGAGGTGCTGCCATTATCTCTGGGTCGCAGGCAGCCGAACAGTTTTCTACCCAGTGCCGGATTGCCTCGGGAGTCGATTTCTGAGTGGAGCGGAGCGTTTCTTCGGTCAGCACAAGTGGATTCGATGGAGGTGATGAGGATACGTGGTGTGCGCTGACGTTGGGACAATGGATTTTGCGACGCTTCGTGCTGCAGGCGCTGCGGCGAGAAGATTCCCAGGCGTCGCTCTCAGAAGCTCGTCGCTTCATTTATGGTATGTACATATACATGGAGACCTATGGTTGAAATACAACCGTATCGTGCTCGATCGTCTTAATGTTGACGTTCAGCCAAGCCCCAAAACAATTGGTTGATTGATTGATTGATTTTGTCCTACTCGGTTTCAGCCGCGTTTTCTCCGCAGCAAGATTTATGCCTACGTGCAGGGAGTTTTTAGGTTCCGCGATATCTCTCATGCTAGGAACTTCTAGGCTCTGAAGATCGATAGGACCTATTTCAGTATAAAGACAGGAGCCAGTAGAGTCAAATGATAAGTTATGAAGAGCCTTGCCAATATTAAATGTTTGCAGGCACGCCCCGCTGCTCGCATCCCAGATCTTGACGGTGCTGTCGTCCGACGCCGACGCCAGCTGGGCCGAGTCGTGCGAGAAGGCTACTGACCTGACAGAACGGCTATGGCCCTCGAGGGTCTGCAGGCACGCCCCGCTGCTCGCATCCCAGATCTTGACGGTCCTGTCGAACGACGCCGACGCCAGCTGGGCCGAGTCGTGCGAGAAGGCTACTGAGCTGACAGAACCGCTATGGCCTTTGAGGGTCTGCAGGCACGCCCCGCTGCTCGCATCCCAGATCTTGACGGTGCTGTCCCACGACGCCGACGCCAGCTGGGCCGAGTCGTGCGAGAAGGCTACTGACTTGACAGAGTCGCTATGGCCTTTGAGGGTCTGCAGGCACGCCCCGCTGCTCGCATCCCAGATCTTGACGGTGTTGTCGCTCGACGCCGACGCCAGCTGGGCCGAGTCGTGCGAGAAGGCTACTGAGTTGACAGAACGGCTATGGCCCTCGAGGGTCTGCAGGCACGCCCCGCTGCTCGCATCCCAGATCTTGACGGTGTTGTCGTACGACGCCGACGCCAGCTGGGCCGAGTCGTGCGAGAAGGCTACTGAGTTGACAGAGTCGCTATGGCCCTCGAGGGTCTGCAGGCATGCCCCGCTGCTCGCATCCCAGATCTTGACGGTGTTGTCGTACGACGCCGACGCCAGCTGGGCCGAGTCGTGCGAGAAGGCTACTGAGCTGACAGAGTCGCTATGGCCCTCGAGGGTCTGCAGGCACGCCCCGCTGCTCGCATCCCAGATCTTGACGGTGCTGTCCCACGACGCCGACGCCAGCTGGGCCGAGTCGTGCGAGAAGGCTACTGAGCTGACAGAACCGCTATGGCCTTTGAGGGTCTGCAGGCACGCCCCGCTGCTCGCATCCCAGATCTTGACGGTCTTGTCCCACGACGCCGACGCCAGCTGGGCCGAGTCGTGCGAGAAGGCTACTGAGCTGACAGAACGGCTATGGCCCTCGAGGGTCTGCAGGCACGCCCCGCTGCTCGCATCCCAGATCTTGACGGTGTTGTCGTACGACGCCGACGCCAGCTGGGCCGAGTCGTGCGAGAAGGCTACTGAGCTGACAGAGTCGCGATGGCCCTCGAGGGTCTGTAGGCACGCACTCCAGCCGTCACTCATAGCTGGCTTAATAGTCATTCCTTCGGGCGCTTCGTGCTGAAACAGCTGTCTAATCAAACTACCCGTCGGACTGAACAACAGCGCAGAGGCATATGTTTGGATGGGGTAACCTTCAATCGCCCCTTTGTGGTACATGAGGAATCGTCGTGCGTCTTGAACAAGCTGAGTAAGTTTATTTTGGACCTGCATCTCCTAGTTAAGTTAGCCCCTAGAAGTAGTACATTATCTAGACGTATAATTTCTAGATGCTGTACCTGTAAAAGTGACCATAGTTTGGATATTGATACTACACCCCTTTCTATACTATGGCATAGACTAAGTCCTTCTAGCCAGTAGAGATACTTCTTCCGTAGAAACTGATCGAGAACGGCCGTAACTTGTACATCGCTAACACTACGCGCACAAGACTTATGTTTTGAGTTGTAGAGATGATCAATCCAGTAAATACAGGGATAGCGCAACCCTGCTAATGGGTCTGGATTAGGCGGTTTGACGTTTTTGATAGGAAATCCTAATGCTTGAAGTTCGTATATGTCCCTATGCAATGTCCTAGATAGGATTGCTAGCGATCTCGAATAGATTACCTGATGGACGGTTGCGGTGCCATCTGGAAAAACCTTTTTAAACGCCGTTGTGTGTAGGAAGTCCTTTGCGGATTGGTGCACAAAATAGATCGTGTCTTCTCGAAGAGTAAGGAATGATCCACAAAGGCTAATAATCTCTCGCACTGACTCTATATCATCAACAAAGTTATCGAGTAGTTGCACGAGCGTAATTAATTCGGGGATCGTAACAGGTCGATAGAAGAGTACAGTCGACGCGAGCACCTGCTGACAGATCTCAGCACTATCTGACTCGTTAATTTGGTTCATCATCCGCTCGTACAAAGCGTCTAGCCCAGGTGGGAATAACGCTATCTTCCTCAGCACGTTCCATTTTGGTGTCGCTTTCAGGTCTTGGCATACTAACGCTACCCAGAGAAAGGTACCATTAGCATTTGACGTTAAATGTTGGAGCACGGCAGATCGAATCTCTACTTTGTATTGCTTTTCCTGCGCTAACTGGGCCACCTTTTGCTGGATGAAGATGTTGACTGCCGCGGCGACCGACTCTGCGTTTAGCTCAAGGCTCAGTCTCACTTTTTGCCCGGCCCGCTCTAATTGTGCCTCGATATCTGGCCAATTACGGCTAGAGACAATCCACTTGACGCGGTGAGACGCAGACGAATGCTCTGCCACAAATTTAAGCAGTTTAGGCAGATCAGTGATGCATTCATCTAGTGCGTCGACGATTAGGTACGTCGTGCTCAGGCTTGGGTCTCGAAGCACGTCCACGAAGATCTCTGTCAGGGCCACCCAGGCATTTGCATCTTCGAATAACGCCTTGCCTGCGCGATCGTACTTCTTGCGGATGTGCGATACGAGCGACGGTTGGTGATCTACGAGCATGTACAACAGCCCTCGCAGCACGGCCGTGGCGCTATTGATGCGCGAGTCGGTCGCTTGGCAGAAGAAGTACGATAGAAGGGTAGATCTAGGCATCGAGCTCTGCAACTCGTCGATGATGCCGCAGAGCAGCATCGTCTTGCCTTTACCAGGATCACCTTTTACCCATAACAGTCGGCTGTGCGGGTCTTGTTGCCATTGTTGGAAAGTGGCGTTGTCGAGAATCCATCGGTAAGAGTCTGCTAGTAGGCCACCTTTCGTTTCCTCAATGCGCCTCTTATCGTTGCGCGGATTACTAGGGCGCAAGTCTTGAATGCACTTATTCTGCTTGTCAACCTCGTCTATAACTCGTTTCATCGCTTCAGCTGGACTCTCGCCGTCAATCGGGGACAAACCAACGCCAAGAATTCCCATCAAAGAGTATGCACGGTCTGCCGGAACTTTCGTCGCTCGATGTTCATTCCACGAGATTCGCTCATTAACGCTGAAATCAGATAAGGGCGAACCGTGTAATGCTGAAATAGGTATGCCCGTGACTTCACACAATTCCGTTATTAGCGATGATTTGTTACCAAGCTTTATCCCTTCCTTGGAGAAGAATTCTACCACAGATGGGGCAAGAAGCTCCTGTAGTGTCCAGCCTCGGGTGAACCATCTACTTTTCTGAAGCTTAGATTCATATGCTTGCCGACTGTATACATTATCACTATCCATAGGAGGGCGGGAAACATCTTGCAAATACAAGAAGCGTTGAATCGTGCTGTAACACCAGCATAATATACGGTGGATAACCGGGAACATCCAAATCCAAGTAAACCATCTGAAATTGTGGCCTTGGTTGGTGATCAAAGGTAGGCTAGAGACATCCGACAAATAGACATAACATCGAGCTGCGTTGCGATACCAGCGGAACATTGACCTGATGGCGACAGCGAGTTCAGCCTTGTTTGCCTTGTTGATGCAGCATGTATCAATCCAGAAGTACTGCAAACCATCATGCCGTGCCTGTTCTCCGCAGAAGCGAATCTTCTCGTAGCCAGGCTTAGCCTTGCCGTCGCCGTTTTCAAGGTCCGCAAAGGTTACCTCCTCTTCATCTGCTCCCCAGGTATGTGAAAGTATCGCATAAGGAGGTGCCTCGTTATCATCGAAGCTGACGATAGTGAACTCTCCATCTTCTTTGTGCTTCAGAAGGCGCATCGATTCGGGCAGATCTGTGATAGGCGCGTTCGGTAGGACGAGATACGAGGGGCTTGATACGGCAGCCTGGTAGGAGGAGAGTGTGGCGGCAACAACTGGCTTTGCTGTTTACACAGAGGTCAGCCTGAGGGAGAGGAGAACGAGCAGCTGTACAGCTCCAGACACTATGATAGTAAAGAAGCGCTCTGGGAGTCGCGAGCTGAGGCTGGTGTCCTGTATCGTATTCTTGGCTTGACGATGGCGGCGCACCATGCCTCAGGCGGCAGCCAGCTGCAAGGCTGTGCAGCTGCCGCAACGACGCTGCGTAGATCCTCAGCGTGACTGATACTTGCGCCCATGGTGGCGCGTACACGCTTGCCGATGGACTATTTGACAAATAGTACTGATGCCCGCAAAATGCGTGTCGAAGACGATGGGGGGAATTGTGCACTGCGGAGAGCGTGTTGCGGGGAGCGCAGCTCAGTGCTGTAAGGCCGAATCCCCATGGCGAAGCTGAGCAGCTGATTTCGCCAGCTTAAACCACAGCGACTCTCAGCAATTAGTCTGTTGTAGGTATAGCGTCGAATTCGTTACGATGGCATAGAGCAATATCTGAGCACGCTACTGCAGGCTAGCTGCATACTAAGACTTGCTAGCGCATCCCGACGCTATGGGACACTTTTCACGATCTCTGCTCCCGTCCGGCGAAACTGCCGGACTCTATCTTCACAAGCTAAAAGTTGCTATTAAAGCTAAATGCAGTCATCTTCCTTGATTGCACTTTGCATCTGACCCTCCGTCTTCTTAACAGACTCTTAACGTCGCTTATATACAGGGGGGTATCGACGATAGGTCGTTTGACGACAGTAACGCAACGATCCACAGCACGACTAACATCACGGTAGGGCTCGTCGGAGACTAATAGGCTAGAAGAGCATTGATTTTAGAATATTATCCCGCTGACTACATATTTATAGACCTAGGAATAACAGGTTGCGAGGCTCCGAAGTGCGAACCCGTCCCGTTACACCGTGCGTCCCGGCACGCTTGGACTGACGTTATAAGCCTCCGATAGTAGAGAGCTCTAATCCTGCTTATGCTAGACTAATGTCCATCCCTGGGTCGCGCAAAACCCACCGTGCCGCAAAATACAAGGGGTACTTGAACTTCAAGCGACTGTAATTCCGCGCACACGTTAATAATAGGTTAAATTCTCTATAAGTCGTGTGCTGTGCCTACTTTTACACATTTATAACCATTCCCACTAAAAACTTACGTGCGCATTGTTACCTTCGCGCTCAACGCGCAGAGAGACTCGTTAGACGCTATAAAAGTGCCTCTTCTCTCGAGTGCCACCGTTAAGCTTTTACTACCCTTAAATACTTAAAAAAGTCTTACCTAAGGTTGAAATACTTACTGTAACGCTGGAAGGTTATTATCAGCCTTGTGTTTGCTGTGGCGCGCAAATTCATGCGCGATCGCCACCCTGGTCGATACTCCAATCAAAGCGCATCCACTCCTGGCTAGTGCGAAACGTCATGCATAATCATTAGGCTAGTGAGATTTGTCCCCAAGGTTTTGAGATTTGTCCCCAAAATGAGATTTGTCCCCAATGCTAGCCATAACTCTACTAGCGCAAAAAAATAAATTACAAAACGCCATGTAGCGACACTTCGACGTCTTCAGTGGCTCAAACTATCAATTTTGTCTCATTGAATCTATCCTCTATTGACGTCGTTTTCTCTTGCGCGGGCTGAGATCTTTCCAAGCTTCAGAAGCCGTCGCTGCTGCAGCACGCTTAGGACGCTGTCTTGGTACATCCTGAAGCTCGAGCAGAGAATTTTGCGCATCGACTTGCGCGAATCTCTCTGCGTAGAAAGCTTCCATGTCTCCAAAGTGATAGTTCCATGCCATTGTGGGGGTACAGGAAGCAAATAGCCCTTGTGTAGCGAGCGCCATATTCCGTGCTTCAACCAACTCTGCAGGATCATCTTCCTGCCCCGTCTCTGCCAGGAAGTTAATCGCTGAGATCATGTCATTATACTCATATAGAACGGGCTGACACCGTCGACGTTCGATGTCGGCTAGGAACTCTTCCAACGACGGTGGTTGCCAAGCAGGAGGTGGACCCATAGTGACAGACACAGCAACAGCTACAGGCGGAGACGAACGGAGGAATGGGGGAGGAGGTATAGGAGCAGGTGCAGGGGTCGATACAGATACACAGGTAGTCATAGGATTCACACTTGGCACAGATGTAGGAATCGACACGGTAACAGAGGTGTTTACTTGTCGCAGGGCTTCAGCGAGTGTTTGACCCTGAGGTTGGAGGTGAGGTGGGAAGTGAGGAACAGAAGGCGGCACGCGTCGTTCGAAAGCTGATGGATCTCGTCGAGTTGATGCCTCGTTCCTCCTCAGCCCACCTCTTGTTTGAGCGGTGAGAGGCTCTAGAACAGACTGATGCGGCCTTGGAGACAGGCAGATTGACGGCCCTTGCTCACGTTGATACCGCCAGTGGTCATCGTAGAGGTGGTTCAGTCGTAACGTTGAACCAGATCTCCTCACGTCTTGCAGCGTATGGCGACACGGAAGGCCATTTGTTTTCTCGAACAGGCCCGAACAAGGATGTCCGCCGCGACGCTCTCTCTGCTCCTTCTGGCGCAGCAGATCCTGTTGCCTAATGCGCTCGATCGCCGGTGGCGTCAGGACGTTATGGATGCCAGGAGGCAGGAATGGCATTGCCTCTAGCTTATGCCCGAACTTGACGCTATGTTTGGAGGAAGCAAGTTCCTTTCTGTACTTGTTGTATTGACTCCTGACCATTTGCTCAATCCTCCCTACAACGCGCAGCAAGTCGCCTCTCGAAGTCATGAGGTAGTCCTTCAGGACCTTGTGCATTCCTTCAACGGGCGAACTTGTGATGGTGTTATAGTGTCGGTGGTGGGAAGTCCAAGCAGCTGCCCACTCGGTGCGTGTAAGGTATTGATTGTCTTGCAGGTATCTGCAGAGTTCCTGCTGGTGGCTGTAGTCTTTAAGCAGATCGTTCCACTTCAGCTGGAACTCCAGCGGTCTCTTTGCGTAGACGAGCTGCCCTAGTTAGTTCTGCAAGCAACTTTTTTAGAGGACGGCTTCCCTCAAAGTCTCTTGGGCGATTGGCATGGGGCATACCTGAGTCCAACGCTTCATGAACGCAGCCCTGTGTTCAACGATCCTCTGCTTCTCCTCTTTCGTTGCGCCATTGGCGTCTCGCCAGGTCTGCTGAGCCTTAGTCTGGACGTTCTTGTTAATATGCCACACGCATAGAAGCTGAGGGACTCCTGGAAGTAGCGAGCGAGCTGCCATCTTCAACGCCTCTTCCTGATCGCTGATGAATACCTGTGGTCGTTGTATCCCTGTCTTAAGCAGGAAGTTCGCGATTGCCCAATAGTAGTCTGCTTGTGTCTCATTGCTAAGGAAGCAGAAGCCCGCAGAGAAGAAGGTCTGTAGGTTGGTGCAGCCAAGTATGTGCAACAGTGGAAGTCTGTACTTGTTGGTGCGGTATGTGCAGTCCATCAACAGTACGTCGGGGTTTGCCACCAGCAACTCGACCTGCTTCTGGTGGGCGAAGAAGAGATTTTGTACGCGGTTATTATCATCCTTCTTCACTGCGAAGACCCAGTCTGCCATAGATAAGTCGTCTAATAATGTCTCCATTGGACTCCTGCCGTTCAAGTGTTTCTCCCGAATTGCCTTCCTCTCGCCTCGGATATCAGTGGCAGAGACCAGTGTGTCTTGGTCTTCCCTTTGGATCGCCGCTAGTATCTGCATCGGCCGCGCCCCAGCGTGCGTCATTGACTCAATTACTTCCTTCTGTGCTGATGTACGCCTGCGATAGACATTGTGCGCGCTAGGATTGATTGATCGGGGGTGATTGTGATGCTTGTCCTGCACCTCTAGCTTCCACTGGCTGGTGAGCTTCACCTTGAAGATAACGAGCTTGAAAGGGCATCCTGTTGAGCGCGTGCTTGTACTCAGAACCTTTGCACTTGAATGGTAGTTGTTCCTGAAGCAATCGCAGTGGTAGTAATAACGTGTTTTGACATCTGAATTGTGAGGCCAACTCCGCTTCAGGACAAAGCCGTAGCCGTGCTGCATGCCATGCGTCTTGAGCGCATCATACGCTTCTTCATAGGAGCTGTAGAGCTGGTCTGGAGGGGGGGTAATGTCTTCCATACCGAGATGCTCAAGACAAGAAAACACATTTAAGACCTACGTTCTTTTCTAACTGGTTACCTGCGGCGGAGACGCGATGGTGTCGCGGCAGTGTCGCGTTCATAGATTACGCGCTAAGCCAAGCTAGGTGATTGATTTCCACTAGCATTAGCGTTGGGGACAAATCTCATTTTGGGGACAAATCTCAAAACCTTGGGGACAAATCTCACTAGCCTTCTCTTCCTCTGGGTAAAGGTATTGCTGGCTTTGGGCCTTTTCCTGTATAGAAGGTCGTCCGCGTGCGCGATAATAGAGCGTATGGAGAGGGACGCCGCTTTGGTCTGATAGGGCAGACCATGTTCTAGATACATCTGGAGGGAGGCCTTGCGCCAGCACCTGGCTGGCTCGGTCCATGTCTACGACTGTGTTGGTGGGGAAGGCACTACAGGCAGCGGCTGAGCTGGTTCGAGCGACACCTTGGCACGAGCAAACTGGCAACAAAAGAACGCTCGGACGCCAAAAATAGACCACACGTGATCGTGATGGATAGTTCCAGAAGAGCGCCACAATTAGAGCCAGTTCAATTAGCATAATAGTTTAGCGCACTTACGTAGTGCAGCACTAGCAGCTTAGCTAACTGTATCGTTATCTACGCTATATCTAAATTGGTACCGCGTATGGCGCTCTTCTAGAAGTATCTATAGCTGTTTTCCGTCCCAACATCGCACTATAGACGGGTACGTCGCAGAAGATCGCGATGTCAGTCCCTACAGCATTACATGGCGACAATTTTTCTGTCGCGCATTCTCGAAACTTCTATACGGTGATATGTAGCACATATATTCATGCCCATCCCCGCCCCCCCTCTATGAAATAGGAATATGATAAAATAAAGGTAGGAAAGAATAAATCATATCCTTCTGAGCCATTACTGTATACACTAACTATCGTGTTTAAGGTTAATACTACATATCCATACTCTTCCTTGTCCAGTACCTATGCCGACCGTGCTCCCTAACACAGATGAGCATGCTGATCGATACTCTGATGGTATCCACAGTATGTTTCGCCCACTATGTGTAAGCCATATACCGTCTGAGCTGACGCCTGCATCCAGGAACTGGGTACGCTCAGGCTCTGCGATATCTGCCGTATTAGAGACTACTGATATAGTAATAGCAATAGAACCAATCTCAGTGTAGAGACAGGAACCAGTAGAATCGAATGATAACTTAGAGAGTGTCTTGCCAACCTCTAGCGTCTGCAGGCACGCGCCGCTGCTCGCATCCCACACCTTGACCGTCTTGTCCCACGATGCAGACGCCAGCCGGGTCGAGTCGGGCGAGAAGGCGACTGAGCTGACATAGCTGCTATGGCCCTCGAGCGTCTGCAGGCACGCGCCGCTGCTCGCATCCCACAGCTTGACCGTCTTGTCCCACGATGCAGACGCCAGCCGGGTCGAGTCGGGCGAGAAGGCGACTGAGCTGACATTGCTGCTATGGCCCTCGAGCGTCTGCAGGCACGCGCCGCTGCTCGCATCCCACACCTTGACCGTCTTGTCGTCCGATGCAGACGCCAGCCGGGTCGAGTCGGGCGAGAAGGCGACTGAGTCGACATAGCTGCTATGGCCCTCGAGCGTCTGCAGGCACGCGCCGCTGCTCGCATCCCACACTTTGACCGTATTGTCGCTCGATGCAGACGCCAGCCGGGTCGAGTCGGGCGAGAAGGCGACTGAGCTGACATAGCTGCTATGGCCCTCGAGCGTCTGCAGGCACGCGCCGCTGCTCGCATCCCACACTTTGACCGTATTGTCGCTCGATGCAGACGCCAGCCGGGTCGAGTCGGGCGAGAAGGCGACTGAGCTGATATAGTCGCTATGGCCCTCGAGCGTCTGCAGGCACGCGCCGCTGCTCGCATCCCACACCTTGACCGTCTTGTCCCTCGATGCAGACGCCAGCCGGGTCGAGTCGGGCGAGAAGGCGACTGTCCTGACCAAGCTGCTATGGCCCTCGAGCGTCTGCAGGCACGCGCCGCTGCTCGCATCCCACACTTTGACCGTATTGTCGCTCGATGCAGACGCCAGCCGGGTCGAGTCGGGCGAGAAGGCGACTGAGCTGACATTGCCGCTATGGCCCTCGAGCGTCTGCAGGCACGCGCCGCTGCTCGCATCCCACACTTTGACCGTCTTGTCCCACGATGCAGACGCCAGCCGGGTCGAGTCGGGCGAGAAGGCGACTGAGCTGACATTGCTGCTATGGCCCTCGAGCGTCTGCAGGCACGCGCCGCTGCTCGCATCCCACACTTTGACCGTATTGTCGCTCGATGCAGACGCCAGCCGGGTCGAGTCGGGCGAGAAGGCGACTGAGCTGATATAGTCGCTATGGCCCTCGAGCGTCTGCAGGCACGCGCCGCTGCTCGCATCCCACACTTTGACCGTCTTGTCCCACGATGCAGACGCCAGCCGGGTCGAGTCGGGCGAGAAGGCGACTGAGCTGATATAGTCGCTATGGCCCTCGAGTGTCTGCAGGCACGCGCCGCTGCTCGCATCCCACACCTTGACCGTCTTGTCGTCCGATGCAGACGCCAGCCGGGTCGAGTCGGGCGAGAAGGCGACTGAGTTGACATAGTCGCTATGGCCCTCGAGCGTCTGCAGGCACGCGCTCCAATTCTCTGCCATAACCGGTTTGATAGCAATCTCTCCTGGCTCTTCGTGCCGATACAGCTCTCTCACTAAGCTTTTTACCGGACTGAATAACAGCGCAGATGCATACGTCTGGAGAGGGCTTCTCTCAATTGCCACTTTGTGATACATAATAAACCGTCGTGCATCTTGAACGAAGCGCATCAATGCAGTTGCATCTGTTCTTTCCTTAGGCGCATCAGCATGTACACTACGTATGACTATTACCTATCACGAGTTACCTTAATAAGAGCCTCCATCTTTGCCATTGATATCACTCCTGCTGACATGTTCCTGCAAAGACTAAGAGCTTCCAGCCAGTGGAGATACTGCGCATTGAAAAATGCATGGACAGCGCCGCCATCCTTGAGACTCTCAATGCATCTCGAGCTGCTGCTAAGAAAAGAATCGTAGAGGTGGTCGACCCAGTAGATACATGAGTATCGCGTTGCTGCTAGCGGATCATGGACCGGCACTTCAACTTTGTCAATCGGAAACCCTAGAGAGATGAGACCGTACATGTCCCGTTTCAATGTGGCAGACATGAGTGCAAGCGACTGAGAGAACATGCCGTAGTGAGTCTTGCTCTGGGATGGGAGAACTGTAGCCCGCGCCTCGTCGCTCAAGTAGTCCTTAGCCGATTGGTGGATGAGGTAGACCTGGTCATCTCGGATGGTGAGGAACGAGCCACACATGGCCACAATCTTTCTTACTTTACCCGTTAGTGCCCCAACCTGTCCAGCCAGTCCACATAAGCTGCCCATCTCGGCCAAGTAAAGTGGCCGGTATGCGATCGTTGCCGTAGAAAGCAGGAGCCGGCAGATCTCCGAGTTCCTCTCTGTCAGCTGCTGGATACGATCAACCATGCGATCGTACAGTTGATGCAAGCCAGCTGGAGCCTCTTGCACTACCTGCAAGGGATCCCAGCACTCAGGCTTCTCAAGCTCATGCACCACAAGCGCAACCCAGAGAAACGTGCCGTTCGCCTTCTGCCTCAGGACGTCTTGCACTTGAGCCCTCAGGCTGTCGTCTTCGATCGACTCGAGGATGGATAGCTTGTGGTCAATGTACGCTTCAACAGCCCGGGACACCTGCTCCGCATTTTGCTTCAGCTCTAGGCTCAGCCTCGCCTCAGCATTGACGTTCCTCAGCTTGTGTTCGATCTGCACCTCGTTTCGACTTGACACCAGCCACTTGACGCGGCTTGATGACGCTGATGTGTAGATGATCAAGTCTAGGAGCTTCGGCAAGTCGCCTACGCATTCATCGAGAGCGTCGACGATCAGATAGCTTGTCTTTAGATCTAGATCCTGTGTCATGTTTACAAACATGTCTGAGAGCGCGACCCAAGCATTAACGTCTTCGAAACTAGCCTGACCTGCCTGATCGTACTTTTTCCGCAGGTGTGAAACCAACGACGGCTGCTGGTTGACCAGCAGATAGATCAGGCCGCGCAGCACGGCAGTGGCACTGTTGATGCGCGAGTCGGTACCCTGACAGAAGAAGAAGGAGAGAGGGCCGTGCGGTGTATTCTTCAGTTCGTTAATGATGCCACAAAGAAGCATCGTCTTGCCCTTGCCAGGGTCACCTTTAATCCACAGCAGTCGTGCCTGTGGGTCATCGTGCCATCGCTGGAAGTTTGGGTTATTCAGCACCCAGCGGTACGAGCCCTCTAGCAGGCCTCCCTTTGTATCCTCAATGCGCTTCTTGTCATCATGAGGGTCGGTACGGTGCAAGTCCTGGAGACACTTGCTCAGCTTGTCGACCTCTTTCATGAGCCGCTTGAACGCTCCACCCGCCCCTTCGCCATAGAACGGAGACATGTTGACACTGAAAATGCCAGTGAGACAGTATGCTCTATCTTCCTCAAGTTTAGTCTGTCGGTGTTCGATCCAAGACAATCGCTCGTTGACGCTGAACTGAGACAGCGGTGCTCCACGAAGCGCTGATTGCGTGATGCCTGTGATTTCGTGGATCTGTTGTTGGAGTGAGCTCTTGTCGCCAAGTCTCCTCTGTTCTCGAGAGAAGAACTCCACCGATGTCGGGGCAAGAAGCTCTTGGAGTGTCCAGCCCCGAGTGAACCATCTGCTTGCCCGAAAAGCTGTCTCCCAAGTGAACTGAAAGTGCTCGCTGCCCTTTTTTCTCTCAGCTGCTGAGACATCGGATAGAAAGACATAGCAGCGACTTGCGTTGCGGTACCAGCGGAACATGGACTTGATAGCGTGCGACAGTTCAGCCGTGTTCGTCTTGTTGATGCAGCAAGTATCGATCCAGAAATACCGCAGGCCGTCTTGCCTTGCCTGCTCTCCACAGAACTGGATCTTCTCGTAGCCGAGCTTGTCCTTGCCCGTGCCACTTGTCATGTCCTCAAAGGTGACCTCCTCTGTATCTGCTCCCCAGGTGTGGGAGAGTATCGCGTAGGGAGGGAACATGTCTTCGACAGCCAGGTCGTCAGTCAGGCTAACCTCGCCTTCGACGCTGTATTGCAAGAGCCGCATCGTTCCGCGTGGAGCTATGAGAGGCGCGTACGGCGGGAAGAGGAACGTGGAGGCTCAAGGGCGACAACCCGAAGGGTTAGGACGAGGCTGATCAGTCGGTACTGGAGCATGCCTACCTAAGCACGAGATCAGCGAACGCATAGGGAACTGAACGTAGGGTTTTACTAGAGTAGAGCATTAGTGGCGGCACATTGCAAGACCGGCTGTCACTGCTATTCTTTGCCATATCCTAAGGCCTGGTGAGGTGGCTAGACAGGCTCCGCGAGGGGCAGGTGCGGCTGAATTGCAGTGCCCCACAGGGAATGTTCGCATTTTGAGGAGAATTAATCGTCCCGATCGAAATGAGAGGGCGCACACTTCAGAAGCCACCGTAGCCGATAGGCGCGGAAGTGCGCATTGCTATAAACATAAGATTGTTTTGCGCAGTTGAACCTGGCTAAAGCTGCAAGAGCAAGTGATGGGGCTTGCCTCTCTGGAAATGTGTCTGGAAATTACGCAGGAAGGGGCTAACGTGACAGGGATACGCTCAGCCACGCGCCAAGGAGCTCCAAGCTTGGCTTTCCGGATAACATACTGAAATTACGCCACAATGATTACACAAGCAGTGCGACCCTGTTGTAAGCTAGCCGAACCTGGGCTCGCGTCGAATAGAAGTACCAGACAGGGGTGGCGGGGTTGCATGAATTTGCGCGCCATAGCAGACATAAGGCTGCTGTGACTTTCTAGCACTGAATTAAGGCTCTAAGGCTCAGATAAGACCTATGCCTTAGTATTGTAGGTATTATAAGAACAGCGGTAGTACTGTGGTGGAGAGACACTATTACGGTATAGAAGGAGGCGCTGTGCGAATCAGGCGCGAAGGCGACGATACAAATGTAATTTATAGGTAGGAGAAGTTCTAAATATTTAGCAGTGGCTATAGTACAGTACTTTAAGAGAAATTTAGTAGATTTTAACGTGTACGTGGAGTTATTGTGGCTTGAAGTTGAAGTACCCCTCATATTTTGCGGCACGGTGGGTTTTGCGCGACGCAGGGGGGGACGTTAGATGGAAGGGTATCGCTTTGGATCGGTAAAACTCCCGGGATTCACGTCCTTGTCTTGAATTAACCTAATACACTAAGCCCTATAATCTTTAACATCTTAACTTCATTTGCAGCCCTCCGAGCGTTTGACAGACTCGCGATGGAGAGAATAGACAGGGGATCTTAATTGAAGGGCAAAAAATGACGATGACAGAACGACGACTAGCATTATCAAAACTGGACATTAATTTATCGGATACTAGCTTGCCGAAAGACTAACACTACAGAAGCAGAGTGCGCCTATGAGAAATGAATACAGCTGATGTGGAGCGACTCCGAAGGTCCGAAGGGAAAAGTGTCTCGTTACACCGTGCGTCTCGCTACGCAGTGGGCGACGTTATTAATTTAATTAACTTAGGGTTACTTGGAAAGAAACGTTTCTGCAATCAGGACTACATAAAGATGGGTTTCGCTCCAGTAGAGGAGGATGGGGATCCGCCTACCGCACTAATAGTGTCGAAACAATCTTGTGACCTCCAACTATAGAGTTACCAGAAAGCCGTATAAAGTACTGGCAATCGCCGTTTTGACATGTCAAATTGTACGTAAAGAACTGTTCGAAGCTGATGTAGCTACTGCAATTGCGCTCTTTGCAACAGCGGAGCTCACTAGTGATACTGAAGATTTGGAGAGTCTTTGTGATCCTAAAACGGTATCTGATAGCCGTGGTTGTGCCACCAATCTTGACGAATTTTGACACGATACGAGCGTGGAAATATTTTCTTGCTCAGATAGTAACTTGGAAGCGTCTCCTTTGCCTCCTGTAATGGCCAAGATCGTACAAGATGCCGACTTGTGTCCCGTACAGTGCCTGAGGCATTTAGTAATTAAGTCACCATCTTCACAGAAAGGCTAACTACGTACCATTTTAGCACAACATCTCCGTTTGGCGAGTTTACTGGAACTGTAAAAGCGGCAATTTGATCTCCTGCACAGTTCCGAGGCATGACTGTCCACGAAAAAGGGAGAAACGAAGAGTTCGCGAAGTTAAAGGTTGCCTCGCAGGTCGAATTTTGGGCATTGAATATTCTAGGCCAATGTTAAATTAAAGTCTGCCTAAAGAACGTTATTCTCACTGAAACTCTAGTAATTTACCCGCCTGTACTGAGGAGGGAGAGCTAAGAAGACATGGTAACGTGCCGTCAGCTAAAAGTGGCTGCTGACAAACCGCCAAGGACACAAGGCTTAATACGGTGGTAACTTTTCGCATGTTGAGGAGTTGGGCTCGGAGTTGTTTGGGGCTTTCAACCCACTTTAAATACTTATACTTGAATAGTTTATAGAAGGATGACTTTGGAAATGTTACATATCGCTTGTCATTTTCGAAATGTTGAAAAGCGGAAGCGAAAAGCGCAGAACCTAGGAATATGCATTCTTGCAGGGTTCGTTACAGATTTATGGTTTCTCGGTTTCTCATAGCTTCTCCGCCGAGTTATAGATGTTGTATCACTCTGCACAAGTGTATTGTTACAAATATGTCTACTTCCTCCGCGAGTTCTTGGGGCACACGAAAGGCTCACATATCATTCTACGTCCCGAATAAAACAACATATAAGAAAGCTAAGAGGGATTCAAGTTCAGAAAACAGCGAACGGATGTGGTCGCCCAGCTAAGTTCACGGCTGAACACAGAAGACAGCAATAAGGTGCGATATATGCGCTGGTAACCGGAAGACCGATCCTGGATCTGGATAGCCGGAAATGGAAAGTCGAAGACTAGAACAGAGGATTTAGACGCAACTATGGAAAATGTTTAGTTCAACCCAGCGACAGTCCCGTGAGGTGCCAAGCAGCGTTTGTCCCATTCTTTATTCCCGTCCCCTGCATCACGGTGAACTGCGCCGTGATGTGCGAGGCTTTTCGATGAAACACGACTAGCAAGCCTCTTGACGTCCGAGTGATAGTGCGGTCTGAATTGACAGGTCCGTCCTACAATCTATCTTGCCAGAATAAGGTCATTAGCCAATCGCTATCTCCTCAGCACACACGATTCAACCAAATTGAATCTTCCAAAATTGCCCCAAAAGGTTCTAGTGGCAGCGTAATTAATGGTGTGTATAGCTGTCAGATTCAAGGACTATTTGGCTTGATCTTTGATGAATTTTGATGATGAACGTGATTGATTGATTCTGTGTTCTCTCCCCTCCTTTCTATGACTGTTTTTCTTCCGGAGGTTAAGAGCTCAATGATGAAGGGACATTCGGTGTTTCTGAAGTTGTTCAAGATCCCTTTCCTTCTCCAGCGAGTCCCACCTTGGGCAAGTGGTGACTAACTAGTGATAGCTTATGGGAGCGCACGGTGGGTAGGATGGTGCACGTTCGAAATGGCCGTTCTCTTGTCCCTACCAAATTAGAATAACTTCCGGGATGGTACGTCTTGGCTATCCGATCGCGATCGCGAGAGCGACGCCTTTCAAGTTAGGTATGGTTAGTCTAGCCTTCTTCTATCTGACGGAGATAGCGTGCTTGAAAACCTGCTGCTCAGAAAACCTGCTACCTCAGAGGAGCTTCGGCTTCTAAGACTGCAGACAGTATAGTGCGTGCTGGCTGCTCAAAGTTATGTCATCTTATGCACGATTCTTCACATAAATCCATGAACTTGTAACCGACCCACTCGCAAGCCGCCCGCAAGCGGCCACGACAACCCGCAAAGACGAATACCCCGTTAATCGCCCGCGCAACTAATGATTCTTCACACTCTTCCTGGCCGGTGACGATAAATTGATGACTGGGAAAGTATAAAGGTCATCTCGTTTGCGTCTGCTCATACTAAGGGCTTGCCAAAGCGCGATAAGATCAGCTTAGAGTGTGTATATCATGTACAAACGGGTTAAGCCCAATGGCTTCCAGTGGAAACCGACCTCCTCTTTCGTAAAACTTGACATTCCATTGCTTAAGTAGTTTGCTTTCGATGCATTGCGCGTTTGCGCTGTCAATTGCACTATTAAACCTGCGCTATTTGATAGAGATGATGTTGTAACCCCGTGATCTTCAATTCCTACTGAGACAAGTGGTTATATATCAGTTCCTGGCTGTACAGACACTTCGACCGCTTTCTATCTTCATGCTCTGTTCATTCCTGTCCCTTGACAGAAAAGCTAACAGAACATTCCATTGCGAATCCAAAGCATCGAGCATACCATCCCTGTGCCCAAAAGCTCAATTCAACACAGTGCGGAGCGCTGCGCAGTAGGCTTCCATCCACACGTACACTATTCGTAAATGCGCGCACACAACGATCAATCTCCTTCTCATCGGCCTCAAAGAACGGATCGTCTTCAACCAATGCATACATAACCGGTGCCTTTACAAGTGGTGCCCACTTCTCTTTCCACACGGGCATCCATTCTGTTGCGAACCCGACAATCTCTGGAATAGGGCAAACCGCGTTCAAGCGTTCGCTCTCACGCAAAATTTCTGGCGCATAGGTGCCGGGCTTGAACATGTTGGCATCCTTTGGACCCACTGGACACAGTCCGTGGTTTTCATCCACCTTAGGATAAGACGGAATGGTGCCCTTCATGGCCTTTGACTGGACATCGCCCATGCCGCTTGCGATAAGCCTACCGAAAGAATAAGTAGGGATTCCATCCTGAGCATGCATCGCACCCACCGCAACGCCTACCATGACGCCTAAGCTGTGGGATAACAGCACGATGCAGTTGCAGTCATTTGGTGCGCCGAACTCAGTCCAGAGCCGAGGAAGAATGAAGTGGTGCAGTAGCTTGGCACTCTCTTGAGTGAAGTCGGAGCCCTCCGGAATGGGCAGGACACAGCTTGTGCCATCGTAAGAGGGACGATCAATCGTGACAAATGGAATTCCAAAGGCTTTGCTTGCTACGGAAGCAGAATACCTTGGCAAGGCATCGAAGTACTGGTGGTCGTAGCATCCGCCGTGGAGGCCTATAATTAAGGGCCGATGGTGGACTAATGACGACGGAGGAGATGGGATTGAGAAGATATGATAGCTCTTGTAGCAAAAGCTTCGCCTCTTGCTGCTCACTTCTCGAAACCAGAGTATTCAAATAGTTTTCTAACATCCTTTGGGGCGTATCTGGTGTCATTTCCCCTACCTCTACAAGATTGTACAATGCGAGCCTCTTGGCTGTGTCACTGTTGGTTGTTGTAAAGATGATAGAACATAGTTCCGGCTGTGGTAGGTAGTCGATCAAGTCGGCAGCTCGTGCCGTGGATAACCCGCTAGACCCTAGGTTTATGTCCTCCGTGCTGTCAAAAATTAGCAAACACTGCCCTGCACCCTTCCTGCTTAGATGAAATTTCACCAGCTGCTTAATATCTGCCTTCTCGTCGTCCCAACCACGAACGTTGAGCTTTTGGGCAATACTTGTGTACGATTGATAGAGACTGTCTATGTCGCTTGCATCAATCCAGAAGACTGAGCAGCTCTTATTCATTTGTCTTGTTCTGTACGCAAGCTCAAGCGCTAGCTGTGATTTGCCTGTTCCTCCGGGTCCTACTATCGCCAGTGTTGTAGTTTGCTTGTTTCCGAAGAGCTTTGCTTCCAATTCAGCGAGCTGTAACTCCCGACCCACGAAACAATCGTTCTGGGAAAACGGAATGATGGATGGTGCGCTACTGGCTGCTTCCACTTCAATCTGGAGTCTTCTTGATGCTTTCTCCTTTCCATTGACTGGTCGATAATATGTCGAAGGTAGACAAAACGTACGAAACAACAAGCCAAGTATGCTCGCAATGCACATCATGTACGCGAACCATGGGATGCGATATCATATTACCGAAATACCTCTGGCGAATATAACCTTCATAGCCCAGCAGCTAGTAGCCTAATCAAGTGGCTGTAGCAGATGCGACGAGTGCGGAGGCATGCAGAGAGTAATAATCTTGTTATCCTTGCAGTATTGCTGGAATTCAAGCGAGCCGTTCTTCCGAATAGTGAAAGCAATATAACCGTTCTCACACAACTCCTCAATACTCTTTACAGGAGCGCACTCTTACTGTCTTAGTATTGAACCTTTGTTCGTAGGTTCTCGGGGATAGAGTGAGGTCGTACGAACAAAAAATATCGTGAACAGCGAAGGCAAATCAAGGCTACTGAGCTCGCATCAAGGCGTGCAGCCAGGGCTGAGGCCAGGTTATCAAGGAAGAAGCAGAGAGCTGCTCAAGCTGCTGATCAGGCTGCCAGGCAGGCTGCTCGCAGGGCTGCAAAACGACTCAAACAAACTCTCAGATTGTCCCAAAAAAACGGTTAGTTCTTATACATGTTCGTTGCAACTAGCTAATTCATATTGCTCAAATCCGTGAGTTTCTAGAGTATATGCACTTCTCTTGCTTCCGGTCCGCTCGGCGCTCTCAGCGCGACTCGATATCTCCACTGCTGCTCCCAGAGGCCCCACAGGCCTACTTATATACCTAAAAGTCGTTAAATACCAGACAGAACCCCTCTGTAGCTTGACACCCAGATAACCTAGGCAGCTCGCTGCCATATTCTTTAAGTACGGCGAGCAGGCCGCAATGATGCCAATAGTCTCCTCAATCCTTACTAGCAGCGAAACAATAATCACAATCCGTAGACTATCACCCTGCAAATCGTACAGGTGCATGTACACGATCTTGACTACAGCAGCTGCGCTGGCAAATATGCCTAGGCTCATCAGACATCCGAGAAGTATCTTCTCCGAGCGATGTCGATGGAGCGTCCAGATAAGGGAGAGTAGCATTATCGTGAAGAGAATGTCACATGCAGCGCCCAGGCCTAGAGAAGGAAGGTGAGTTAAAAAAAAAGCGGAAAGGTTTCCGTAGTGGTGACGTACTTGCATGCACGTATCCATACGTTGCCATCTGATTAGCGGTCCAACATTGGGCGTCGGGAACTATATCCCACATTGCACGAATGGGACGGCACTGCAGTAGTTGGCAGATATTGATACCCACCATTTCGGCAATTTGGAGAGCGATAATTATTCTTAAAAAAAGTCTCCA
The DNA here is from genome assembly GCA_003313425.1 of Pseudopyrenochaeta lycopersici. Classification (NCBI taxonomy): domain Eukaryota; kingdom Fungi; phylum Ascomycota; class Dothideomycetes; order Pleosporales; family Pseudopyrenochaetaceae; genus Pseudopyrenochaeta; species Pseudopyrenochaeta lycopersici. Next base: position 512,198 of record NHZP01000034.1, on the reverse strand, counting down.
GTTCCGCGTATCTTTAAGTCTGAGCAGCATTAAGGCGACAGATACTCGGACGAGAGTCGCTGACCATAGTCCTACTGTTACGACGCCAAAGAGATAGCGGAACACAATCGTTTTGTTCTCAGCAGAGACGTAGTAGTTATGACGGCCATATCCGTATCGACAAGCTTGCCAAACAAGTGCGAACTCTGTTATAGAGATGGCCTAGGAGAATGTTAGCTTCGCACTATATTTGCAGGATTCTTGCTATTTTATGCTTACTACAGCAACTGAAATAGTGTAATCCTCAAGCGATAGGTTCCTGAACCTGATATACATACGAAGGCCATAAATTGTGACCGCTACAGACAGAAGGGCGGCACAAGTTATGTTGACCATAGGCGCGATAGTTGTGTTCCCTTGCGGAAGGGGAATTAGGTCGGCCATCGTATATATTGGACGCTGAGCGAGTGCCAAAGCATCGGAATCGTAAGGTGAGGAGCGTGAGAAGACAAGATGATATCGAAAATGAACGGGAAAAGGAACGATGGGGATCGATATGTTGAGTTCACGACACTGATCAGTCCATTACTGCGGTACGAGGAGCAAATCTAATGCATCCCGCTATGGTGCCGTGGCTGGCCAATTGATGTCCTGTCTACAAGCCATGGGCGCCGCTGGAGTAGAAAATAAGACATTTCCTTACCTATCACGCACAAAACATGGCGAGAAATGGTGCCATAGACCGCAACGCAGGGTGGCGAGGCAAACTTTGTTGCAGGAGCCATGCTCGCTCTCGTCGGGGAAGCGGGTGCGGAGTCTTCCACCCTCTCGGGATCTATCGACCCCGCAACAATCCAGGGGCAACGTTACGCCGTGCGTATGGACCATGCGCACAATTCCTTCCGATGCAAAAAATCATAATGATTGGCGGGCATTTAGCGCAGTACAGGGTGGCTTGGACTCTGTTGCACGAGCTAGGCGGGCCACAACTCTGGAATGACTCGGTTTATTCGGGGGAAGCAGGTGCGAAGTCTTCCATCCTCTCGGGATCGACCCCGCAACTAATGCCCCAGGTACCAGATGTTGGGGAATACGCCGTACATATGAAGCACGCGATCGATGCAGCGCCTCAATGTTGTCGTCCCTCAGTTCGGGTCCTACTGCGTGGTGAGTAGTACAATCAGCGCAAGTCATTGATGCCACTAAAGTAGAAAGTAATTTTCCAGAAGTTAAGTGGGCTGCTGTGAGGATCCCAAAGCCCTGAAGCGCCAGATTCACTTATTCGAACTCTTAATTCTTTGCAGAGTACGCAGGGCAGTTTCGGTTTTCGGCAGGCTCCTGAATCCGCTGTCTGTCTTGGCAAGACGAGAACATCTATTGGGCGCCATATAACTCCGTGGTTTGCTATGTGCAAGCTTAAATGACAGAGGTGAGGGGTGAGGAATCTTATCAGCATTGGATGCGCCAATCGGAATACCCCAGACGCTACACAACTTTCTGGGGGTGATTCGAAAGCATAGTCGTACGCTACATAAGAGCTTTTGGCATCTGATAAATGCTTGTGAGTTCGATGTTGTGCATTCCACTGTTGTCCGAGCAGTCAGCCACCGCTGCCATAACTGTCCTGCGGGCCCTGGGTTTTAGAGTTTGCGGGGAACGGCGACCCAGCACCGCACCCATGGCGACAGGTGTCAAACCTTATCTTCAAGAGAAGAGAAAATGTCGCATCCCCGGAGAATGCATCTATCAAAATATATTCGCAATCATTCAAAACCATAAGCGCATCTTTCACGTTCTTCGCAGCGAAATGCCTTCAATTATCGGAGCGATTCCTCCGCCTCCAGGAATCACGCCAAATTTCATTAACCCACCGTCTCTTCAACGCGTTATCTTGATTGCGAACTTCACCTTACCTGTTACCTCAGAGTTGTTTGTAGCACTGCGGCTTCATACGACAAGCTTTTAGTAGGGGTGGGTTGAGGACGGGTAAGACACGTTACCTACCTGAGGCTCCTGTGGATAGATGTAGATAGATTCACCGGCCTGCTCAGTTCCTACGCCTTAAAAACCTCGTGATGCAAATGTCTGCTCACTTCTCTTTACGCAACGTTCTGTAAAAACATTTAGTAACATACGTGGCTTTTAATTAAAGCTTCCTTGTAAGCTCTTAACACATGCTCGTAGCTTCTTGTAACACTAGTAATTGTTAGGATAGGTTAACAACAAGCTGTGTAGATGTTTTGCTAGTTCTGCTAAGTAGCCGAGCCTAGTTTATCTACAGGAAGAGCAAAGCAAGATTACTACCGCAGATTGCACCTGTGGGCTTCTATGGTAATGCCTAGCCTGCGACATCTAGACCAGTAAGGATGGTAAGACCAATCTAGACTACGGTCTCGGGATATCCTCAGACCAGACCATTCCGATCACTGCTGCCCTGACGCTCCTCACAGTAAGAGGTGGAGGCTGACACAGGAGCGCCCGAGACTTCGCCAGCTCCTCTTGCGCTCCATGATCCCTTTGAATTAGCTAAGGGGATTTCGTCCGAATTGCCGACCGGCCTAAAGAAATGGAGTGCACAACTGGAGCAGCAAATGATAAGTTCTTAAGCAACGGGTTTTGTGGGAACATCCAAGGAATAATGGAGGAAATCAATCGTCTCCAACAAGACCTTGCTTACGCAGACTCTACGCTAAGCCACGAGAAAATCTCGGATGCAGTACGCAGTCAAGTTGAATCACAAATCATCAAAATTGGGGTACAGATACAATATATTCGGGAAGTGGTGTTCAACTTACGCCCGTAAGGACCGCAGGGAAGGATTGTCTACGTAAATATCTGTCGGTGTGTCGCCGGGTCATATATGAGCAACCTGTTCAGCATGGTAAGAATTCCCTTAACGTACTCGACAAGCGAGTTGCGCAGACAACGTTGAAGTACCTGATTTAATAGGCAAGGTGAAGCAGACAGGATAGGTTTCTTGATTATTCAGTTAGGCAGTGGTTTCACCCATTTCAAAAATCGTGTGCTGAAGGCGGAAAACAGCATCAGCGATGCCAGGACATAAGATTGGTTAGACAGCTGCACGCGAACAAATCACTTCCATACTTTTGAGCGTCCTCCCCTAGCTTAGTTAGCTTCTTCAAATTGGGCCGGCAATCGAGTCGTGGCTGGGTTCCGGCGCATCGGCGTCTAACTGTAGTTCGAAAGATGTTATACACTGTGGCAGCATGTCTTATGTTGTTGTGGCGTCTCGAACAGAGTTGAACGCGCTGTAAGTTGGTGGGGCTGGCCGCTCGCTTGTGGAACCCTGTTATCATTCCGAACGCTATTTGCGGAAACCGGCACCGGCAACGCCGTTTGGGATTCCTGTCCCGACCAAATCGGAAGCATAACCGTAGACTACTGAAAGGCTTTAGCCTCGGATAAATACCTGTGCGCCCGATGTTGTGCGTTCTGACGCCATTGAGCATTTGGTCAAAGCGCTCGATGCATACGTCTCCCGGGTCGAAGGGCATTTTAACTTCTGGTAGCTGTCAGAATGAGCCAATAGGATCGCGACCGAAACCCTGGCCCAGGATCGCCGATAAAGCACTCTTCAGTCATAATCCCATCCGAGCACGTCCCCTGATTCCCGTGCTCGTATTACAGACGGTTTCCGGGCTAGTTTACGCATTACCTATCCGTTTGTTGCAAGGCATAAGGAACTGACCATTTGCTGCTCCATCTCACTCGTCACTTCTTGGAGAGTAAATGAAGTTGCTATACGCCCTTGCTGTCGGTCATGACTTCTTGCGAACGCTTCTGCTGCGGGCTCAGTCACTGAAGAGTTAGCGGACAGCGTGACCGATGAGTCTTCATGGAAAGAAGAAAGGCTTGTACACATCAACGTAGCAGAGGATTGCTGCATGGCCTCAGCATCTGTCGGAGTAATAAGCGACACCTTAGCTCGTTTGACAGTCAGTTGATAATCCTCTGAGAGGAGCTTCCGCTTCAATGGCTAAAAGAAACTATCATCCAAAGGTAAACAATCCTCTTTTACCTTTCCCTTTCCCATTTCTTGCTCTTCACTCTCCCCTTTCTCTAGGCCACCACTAGAGCTGGTTGTGCGATTCATGGAATTTATCGGGTAGTCTGGATTAGAGTATGTTTGTTTTAGCTTCTCGAGCCAATTTCTGTTTTCGCTTGCGATCTCCTGTGACATTTCTATGCTCTTCCTTGCTAATTCTTGCAGCTCGCCAAAGCTAACCGTATCCTTGAACGTACGGTCCCGATGGATCTTCTGCACCCGAGGAAATCGCAGAGTATAATACCTGGTATCGGCCGGTTTATCAAAGCCAGCACCCATTACATCTGCGACGAAGGGTCGCTTAAACAAGTCGGTTGGCCAAGGCAGATTCCCTCGTCCTAACCTGACGTCGAGCTTGGGGGTGGAGAGAGAAAAAGGTGTTTCTTGAGGGTATCCGGGTCTGTTGAGAAAAAGAATATCCTCTTTAGCCATACCGTGCCGACCTACCTTGTCGATGACGCGAAATATCGGCTTGACGTCAGGGGGGCAAACCTGGTCCTTGTTCTCTAGGCATCCAATATAGAATGATGTCCACCGCAACTTCCCCATCCCAAGTTCTTGTTCGTCCATCGGATCGCGGCGGCCACCCACGATAGCAAAATCAGCGGTGTCTCCTAGCCCTTGGATGTAGTCTTTCTTTAACTTGATGAATCTATTACTTCCAGAGAATGAGTAGTAAGGTCCATCTCGTCCCTTCAGCACCAGGCCTTCCCATCTCTGTATAATAGCTCGAGAGAATGCCTCGCGAAGCTGTTCGGGGGCATGGCGAGAAGAGAAATCGATGTTCTCGCGGCTGCCGATGGCCGCTCGGCCGGGAGTACAGTGGACTAGTGAGCAAAGTCGCTGCCGGCGCGCATCGTGGGTATATGTTATATAGGAGGTGTTACCGTGTAACAGCAAATCATAGAACATGATCATAAGATGCTCATTAGTATTGGCGGGTGAGTCTTCCCGAGTTCCAAGGAATCGGCCGGATCGTGGCACATGCTTGCGGATCTTATGGAAGGGTTCAATCCGCTCGCTGTGATCGTTCCACACCAGTAGCTCTCCCTCCAGAATGCATTGCTTCTTGATCTTGCACTCTGCCGAGTCGAGCCTCAGGCCATCTCGCAGCACGTCATGCAGGCCTGCCCGATCTTCTGTCGAGTCTCTTCCGCTTTTGGAGAAGATTTTGATGCAATTCCTTCCCTTATTCAGGTCGATGTGCACTTGACAGTACTCACCATCGTACTTTCGCTCAACACTTATGCGTCTACCCTTTGCTAGCTGACAGCAATGGCTGATGCTTCTGGCCTTGTCATGCGCTGTTCGTGTAACCATAACTCCAATTTGAGGCTTTAACAAAGGTGCGGCTTTGTCTTTGAGCGAGGGTTCGACAGCTATCGTTGGCCGGGCGGGCATCCGCCGTATGGAGGTTCCAGACAACATCCTTGCGGCAGCCTCGAAAGAATTCTGGAAGCCCAGGACATTAGGTAAAAGGAAATGGAACTTTTGCATCGCCAGTGTTTCCGGGATCTGCACTGGACTATAGGACTTTAGGATCATACGGACCATCCACTTCGCTTCAGAGCTGTATAATCTTCGAAATATTCTCGCCAACACGTCATAAGTCCGAATCGGTTCCTTGTATTTGGCTTCCACCCTCTGCCTCAGCTCTGTGGATGAGAAGGGTGACCTGGCTGCAACCCGGTCTAGAGTTTCGTCAAGCTCTTCTAGAGTCACGCTTGAACCGTGTCTGCCTTCTGCATCTGTTGCAGACATCAAGCGCTCAACACAAGACGCAAAGTCGGCACCATCTCTGGCCTTCCAACTTTGTAATTGCTTTAAACGTGTTTCACCGAGCCCTTGGGCTTGCTTAATAATTGATTCGAGGCGATTTTCCCGCAGATCGAAGACACGGTCTGCCCTCCGCTCTGGAAATAGACTTGATAAGAAGGCAATGGCTCCTTGTCCTTCTCGCGGAATGATTGCATCATGCTTCGTGAACCAGGAACCAACTATTTCGGGGTTGGAACTCAGGGTATCACGCGTTTTTGATGATTTTCTGGCACAGTTTGGTTCCAATTCGTTGAGGAGGTCGCATAGGATGCTAAAGTTAAAGGGCATTTTAACTGCAGGTGAGATTGAACAAATATGGTCTTTGTAGGAGTCATAAACGGATGGGTGGAAGGTTGTATATAGGAATGAGAGGCGTCTATTTAAGAGATGTCATGCCGCAGGAGCGAAGCTGGCTAGGATTGGGTTCGGGTAAGCGCACATGCCCAGGTCTGTTGCAAGTATACGAGGTGCAGTATCTGGAGCAGGGCTGGGAATAATCAAAGATGATTGTTCGCGGATCGGCCCCTAGCAGTCTTAGCAGTAGCACAGCCGAGTATAGGCAGAGGCATTCAGCTCCTCCTCTAGCCTAGCGCGTGCCACTGAGGGAGTCGACAATTTCCAGCTCACACCCAGAGCAGAGAACTCCTGAAGGGGCGCTTCACTATCACCTAGGCTTCAATCTGATACAGATGCGAGGCGCAGACTTATCCATGTCTGTGAATGGAGTTGTTTACATGGTTTCGTCCCATCCGGAGTGACTTCTTCTTCGAGGCCGATTCTGCTGCAGCCACCTCCTCTTTGGACGAGATACTCATATCCTGCGTTGGATTGGCTCACCAAACTGAGCAGGAAATTCCTCTCGTAGATCCAGTTCTCGCAACACCCGCTTAAGCTAAGAACACTATTCTATCCACTGCCCAACGGCCATTTATTCTTCCTTGGTTGGAAGATTTGATCGCCAAATTTCCCTAGAGATTACTTTGTCATTATCGGCCTTGCACGGCATGACTTATGCTCACCATCGTAACAACAAGACAGTCTGCCACATAGACTTCGCCTTGTCACATAGCAGATCATCGATCCCTTCTCTGTTGTCCCTATTCGGCTAGAGCGTGCATTCTTTGGAGCCGAGCATATCCTCTGCTCAGGCAGAAGTAACAACCACCGATGCGAGAACGCTCTTGGATGAAAACATTCCCAATATTGATAATTACAATCTGGAATTTCGAAATTCGCAATCAGAAACTCGAGAGTGAACTTGAGCATACGATTTTGCACGAGTCAACTGTAGCTCAGGAAGAACATTCATATAGGGGGATTCAGACGTATTGTATTAGGTCATTGCTTAAGATACAGTGTTCGCAACTATGGCAGTATTTCACACAGTTTTCACTGCAGCTGGTCAAGAACGTGGCTTTCAGCTGAGAGCTCGACGGAGGACGTCCACCCCTGTACTATACAATATGGAATACGGAAAGGTCAAGTGTGAGGGCGAGAAGCAGTCATCAGGCTTGGATGTCAGCTCAACGGTTTCAGAGGAATCGAATCGGAGTTTTGGAAATGCAATATAAATGTTGTTGTGGCACAGCGCGCCCTTGAAAATGCAGCGGCCTAGCCGCCGAGTTCGGTTGGCATCAGCGGTCGAAGATCGGCAGAATGAGCAAATTCACGTGCTGCTAATGGTCGACCATAGGCTTTGAACTTCAAGCATGGAGTGTGTGCAGGATGAGGCTTGTATGGTCGAGTAGGCAACAGCAGCTCATAGTCTCAAATGTAAGTTAGTCAACAAGTAATTGTGCTATAGAAAGGAACTCTTAAAAGAGAGCGCCAACAGGGAAAAATCCCTATCATGTATTGGTCGCCAAGCGTCCTAGCGATGCAAATTACTCTCCCTCTCTCTCTCTCTCTGACGCGATTGACGATGAAGAATGTAGTTAGCCATGATTCTACCCCCACACACTGATGCTTGTGCTTGGCACATGTTTTCCCAATACTCCTCAACAATTTATGTACGGAGACAACTTTGCGGGGAAAACCTGGAAGATCAGCACTGTCTTTTGCCGCGGGGAATAGGCACTTGGAGATTGTAGTTAGAAGCGCTTTTGGAAAGTGGAGCAGTCAGACCTGACGACCAAGATAATATATATTGGACGCCACTCTTCTGGGCTGTGCAAGGAGACCATGCAAGTATCGCGCAATTATTACTAAGCAGCCATCAATCGACATCAACAAAGTCGACAAAGCTGGACACTCAGTCCTATCCTGGGCGGCGGGGGAAGGCACCCTAAGCACTTTGAAGGTCCTACTTCGACACCCCTCCGTTGACTTCCATCTCAAAGATACCAAAGAACGCTCCCCACTGTTATGGGCTGCAAAAGAGGGAAAACGGAGATAAAGGGCGAGCGCGGCTAGATCAGCGTAGTTGAAGAGAACCTTAGAATGGTACACATTAACATCGCGACAGCTTTCGCGTGGACGGGAATTGAGTGACCCGTCTGCTAACGAATTCCCAACGTCTATCGCTGAGAACAGTCCCTCGTTGATGTCTCTCTGTTTACAGCTATTCCCATTTCCCTGGGGCTATTCATCACCTTTTCCCCGGAACACCGAACTTCGCCTTTTGAAACGTGTCCTGACATCCTTCCTCTGCACATGCAATTCCTCCCACTCTTCATCCAAATTTTGAAGCTGCATCTGGAGTAATTCGCGTCGCCGGTCGATATCATTCATGCGCTTCGTGAGGTCCTGATCTTTGGACGTTATGCGAGCGAGATCCTCAGACAGCAAGCGTGCGAGATCTTCGAATTCCGCATCCTCGGCGGTGCGCTTGGTTCCATGCAGTAATTGACTGTCGGTGGTGTTTGACATCGTAGCTGGTTGTTCCTCGTGAGCAGTGGGCGATTGGCAAGGTACGGTCCTGGCTGTGACAGATAAGTAAGAAGGGACTGACATGACTTCGAGTTCAGTAGATTGTATGCAGGTCTCGCTTGTGTCGTCCGGTATGTTTCCAGATTCGGTTTGCTCTACGGATGCAACACGCAGTGGTTTCACTGCGGCAGGTCCCATACGCTTAGCAATGTATTCAAGCGCGCTGCGCAAGCGCTCAGGATAAGCTTTTGTTTCCCTGAGCACGCAATTCTTCGCTATACCGGCAGCGATAAAGTACCACTTCACCATGAGTGTGAGCCTGGCTTTCTCACCTTGGTCGATGCTGTGAGAATCTTTTGGATAGGTCTTATTGAAGGGATGTAAAATGCTCTGTTGAGCAACGTCTTTGGAAGGGATGTTTCTTTTCAAGCGTCCATACCTGTCCTCGGTATAGAACTTGATCTCGTGAAAATCGCGCGACTGTCGCATATATGCGTAGATGTGGTCCTGTGTCTTCAGATGGCGGCCAACGAACAGTTTCTTTGGCAGTGCTTCGTTAAGGAAGTTCTGGTCGACAAATTGAACAACGTCTGCCTCAGGTATATTCTCCAAAAGGTACAGCGCACCCTGTGAATTTAAATACTTGTGCAGCTTGCTAAAATCGGAATTTTCATCTTCGCTCACACCAGCTGATGAAATTTCGGCTGATATAAGCAGTTCTTGAGTCGTCAACTGTTCGGCGGCCGTATCCGTCTTCTCACTCACATTGGCGCAGTGAGTTGAGCGCAAAGTATACGCGCTCCTGGGGTTTTCAGGCTCCAGACGCTCCTCAATCATCATTGGTGTGTTACGTGGCACCTCGAATTCCTTCTCAGCATGTAGCGCCGCATCAACCTTCTTCAGCGCGTCGTGGAATCGCGGGCAATAATCTACATAATCACACTCCATACCGTTCTCGATTAAGCCCATTAAGTACCATTGGACGACGATACTGAAGTTGCTCTTTCCTCGTTGAGAAATGTCGGCGTTGTACTTGAACGGCGCATTGAGCGGCAATCTCAATACCTCGTCCTGCGTGAGAGGTTGTATAGTCGACGAATGAACTGGGTCACCAGTTGGCTTGGAACAATATCGCACCTCGCGTGGTTTGACGCCGAAGCTCATTATGAAGGCAAGGATCTCGCGTCCGTCGTGGGTACCAATCACAAGGGCTGTTGGCGGCGTAGCTGCGGGATGAGGTATCCAGTTCATTGACTCGTGGGAGGGCAGCAAGGCGAGCAGATTCTCTGCGCCGTAATAGGCAATGCGCTGCCTAATTTTGTTGAGCGCCATGATAGTTGTGATTCTGGTCGTGAGCGAGACAGTGCAGCTGAGGCATCACTCGAAGCGCTACTCCAAATAGCCAAGGGTAAAGGGTAGAACCAATGTGTTGCCGACACCAGCGCTGCTCTGATAGACCAAGTACGAAGGTTGTATAGCACGGTGATAAAGAGTGAGGTAGTCTACAACGGCCGTCGCTGCCTCAGAGTTGCTAGCAATCAACGACAACCTTTTCCCATCACGACACGGACGAAGTAGAACTTGTCCTTTGTTCAGGACACGTGCACGAGCCAGCTAGAGGTGCGTACTCACATTGGCATGACGACGCTAGTGAGCAGGGTTTATGGTCCGAGTTCAATCCGGATTGGCTGAATCATCGCCTGTCACCGAACCAGGTATGGTTCATCGGGAACTCCTTCGCAGTTTCTATACGGTACGTTGGTACGCATCCTTCACTACCCGGCTGCTGAGATTTGTCCCCCGCGCTAGTCTCAAACCAATGTGGACGAGCTGTTTGGCTATTGTCGGTGGTGCTGGTTCGGGGTTCATTGGTCGACGCGTCTCGACGCGTCGGCGTCCGATCTGGCTGGTCAGGTGGAGGAAGACGTTGTATTCTGGCAGAAATGTCTGTCTTTCCATCCGTTTTGTGTATCGCTCTGATTTTTTACGTCTCCGTCCACCACGATATAGCTGTGACAATAGTATTGTGTGTGTGTGTGTGTGTGTGTTTGTTTGTTAGCGTTGACAGCCGCAAATTGTGCGTTACAAGTCTGTAAAAAGAGAGAGAGACAACTGAAAAAAAAAAGAGATAATTCAAAGTCTATTGAGAATTGCATTACATGTGCCACGTATTTGAGTACTCAAACCAACAGTTCCTAAAGATCCACTGGAGCACAAATCAAAAACGCAAACGAAGCCCTCCACCTCCGGTTTGGCCAGTACCCGATTTCCAGCCTTTACAAATCGATCCTATTACGCGTGGCCACCCAAAACCAAAGCCCTCTGGAATTCAGCGAGACGATGCGCTTGGTCATTGGTCTCTCATATTTACAGATGACATTCGAGAGCTGTTGTTGAAGTACACGAACGCTGCGGGAGCCTGGGCGGTTGAGAATCGATCACAGCCACACGAACGGCCATGGTATTCCGCAATACAAAGGGAAATGGACGCATACTACGCTTGTTTGATCTTTATGGGTATTCATAACTCTCCTAGCATTGTTCATTATTGGCAAAGGACTCCGTTAGGTGGTTGGAGACATGAAGAAGTTGCAGAACGAATATCTAAACTTTGGTTCGAGCAAATCGATCGATTCTTTCGAATTCACAGCCTGAAACCTGGCCGCAAGGTCTTCGATAAAGTACAAGAGCTATCCGATATGCTACGGGCGAATTTTAAAGCTGTTTGGTGTATGGGCACGCATTTAACGGTGGATGAATCGATCCAAGGCTTCCAAGGACGGGCCTCCGAAACAGTCAATATTCCATCTAAACAAACGTCAATTGGATTCAAGATTTGGGCGCTTGCAAACGAGGCTTTTTGATTGATTGGATGTTCCATGAGAATGGCGATGGGCCGTGGGATCTTGACGAAGTTTGGACCGACGAACAGTTCGAAATCAACCTCACGAAGACGGCTGCCGTGGTGCCCGATTTGGTGGCTCAATTATGCGCGCATGAGCTGCCATTTGATAGCCCAAAATACATCGTTTGGATGGACAACTTATTCACTTCTGCACGGCTCATGACAACGCTCCGGAACGAGAATATTGGCGCTGCAGGGACTGTTCGAATGGGTAAGACACAGCGTGAAAATAATGAAGAGAAGGCTATCACTAAAATGGGGCACACCACCAAAGAACAAAACCGCGGATTAGACTCAAGACTTCGAGGTTTAAGGTCAAAGCATGAAGGACAGATTCCATGGGGCACGCAGTATTGCTGTCTATCACAGGACAAGCAATCGGTGCAGTTTGGGTGGCAGGACGCAAGAATTGTGCTATTTATGAGCACTGTTCACAACGGCAAGCAATGGGTGATTCGACGACGACGACGGCCCGCAAAGACTTCTATCAATTCAAAGACCACTCGGAAGCCTTTCGGCAATAGAGTAGAGAAGGAAATGAAGATTCCAAAGTGGGTAGAAGAGTACAATCATAATATGAATGCAGTCGATCGTTTGACCAAAGCAAAGCCGAATGTGAGCTTAAACGACTCTGTTATCGAACGTGGAAGCCTCTTTGGAACTTCCTGTTCCAGGCATCGATTATCAACGCATACTTGCTCACTTTTCGAGGCCCAGAAGACGGTGAGAAACCTCCATTTGCGTCCCAAAGAAAATTCCCACAGAGGCTTTGGGAGCAGCTCTTTGAACGCTTAGAACGCGTGGATGGACGCCGTGGACGAGCAAAGCCTCCGTATCCTGAGATTCCACGCGAGGAGCATCAATACAAAAGGCTTAAGGTCCAAGGGAACTGTAGTGAATGCATGGCTAACATGCGCAAATCAACGCGTATTCGAAGGCCACTTACAGAGCGTTCCACCAACATTCGACCACCAAGGCCAAGGTGGGGCTGTGGACTGTGTAATCTAAATCCTTGTGAAGGCATTTGCCTCAAAAATCACTTGAAGCAGGTGATAGGAAGTAGTTGAATTTGATGTGGAAGTTGGGCTCGATTTGAGTCGCGAATTCGTCGCGATTTGGATCCAAAACACCAAGATTTGGGCTGCAAATCGATTTTATATGAATGCGAATAGCCTCATTCAAATTTCACAGCTTATGCGACGTCAAAATACCACGTTTTGGTTGAATTATCGCGATTGTTCGGCTGCGAATAGCCGCAGATGACTTTGGTGTTCTGGCCCCTGTCACTATCCCTGTCGCTCTCAAGCTCTCCATAGATTGAGAGCATATCCAGCAGACGAAGGGATAAGTTATAATTTTAAGAGTAAGCTTTACTTCTTTAATACTTAGAATAAGAATAGTAAGATATCTTACTACGTGTATAGAGACTAGATCCTTAAGCTAGTTATTAATCCTTAGCTAAAGAGGGGAGATAACTTTATTCTAGAAGAGGATAATAATAGCGGCTATAGAGGAGGGTAGTTAAAGAAAGGGAATATTATTAAGACTTAGAAGTAGAAGAATAAGCTTAAGCACTACTTTAACTGCCCTAGCTCGCTAGATCTAGCCCCTATTAAGAATTACTAGCGACCTCCTAAGTAGTTTATATTAAAATTTCTGTATTAGTGTCAGATAAGAGGCATAAAAACTGAAGTATACGAATACTGCATCGTAGACGGTATCACCTATGTATCATCGATGTATCAGGTCTGTGTTTAAAAAGGAGAGAAAACAGAACCAACGAAAATACAATCAATTCTGATCCACGATGATGACCAAAAAGATTCATTAAATTCTGACAATTAAGAGTCTCACTGACCCTATAACGAGCGAGGACCATGTCTCACGCAAATATTACCGGCGTACGCGACGCTACGATCATCCTCACCGACTACACGAACTACACGCCATGGTTACTACAACTCAAAGCAAAAGCAGAGTTCCACGACGTATGGGCAATCGCAGACCCTGATGGAACTAGAGAACCTTTGCTGGAACCGATCCCCCCAGTCCTACCACGATTAGCTGACTACGTACCGGCTGTAGTCCAACGACCGGCACCCAGCGCGTCGTCAAACTCTCGGGGTAACCGGGTTGGATCATCAAGCCAGCCAACAAGATCAAACCCGTCCCGAACCGATGCAACTCCAGCTACACCGACGAAACTATCGGACTTATCACCTGAAAGCCAGGAAACATACAAGGCCGATCGAGACGACTACAAGGTACAGCTCGAAGCCTACAAGATCGACGAGAAGAAATACGACAGAGAACGGGCTAACTATCGGTTACTTGCAACGCACATTCAGAGCACAGTATCAGCGCACATTCAGCGCAACTGCTGCCTCCCTGGTACCACGATTCGCCGATGGATTATTGATATCCGAAGGACAGTAGGAATCAACCCACTCGAAGAACGCCAACGAGCACGAACAAGATATCACAATGCATTGAAGCCAATGAGGACCCCAGTAAACTGGGATATCTGGCTTGCCGAATACGATCGAGCAGCAACTGACGCTGAGACCGAAGGAGTCGCGGAGGTACAACATAATGACGACATTATAGAAGATTTCTTGTCGGCAGTGGAAAAGGTAGCACCTATGTGGGTGACTGCCTTCTCTAGCCAGGTGGCCAGAGGTGACCCAGACCATGACAGAAAAGAAATGATGAAACTCTTCCGGGAGCATATGAGCCGCTCCTACCCACAAAAGGGCAAGCAGAAGAGCGCTTTCGCTGCTGGAGACGCTGCATACCCCGCTGGCGGTGAATCCGACCAGGGCGCACAGAGGGACGCCTCCGGTGTAGCTGAAGAAGCATCATCAGCCTTACGGGGCAAGAACCGTGGTAGAACACGGGGAAAACGCAAATTTGGGCAAAGCAGCACCAGATCCAAGCATTCCTCTCTGGAGGATACGGCGGCAGTCGAAGGCACAACATGCCATGCTTGTGAACAGCGCCACAATCTTTTCGATTGTTTCTATCTAAACGAAGATAGGGCACCTGCGTGGTTTACACCAGATTCAAGAATAGCCAAACTCGTTGAGTACAAAAGAAAGTATGACCCAGAGCTAATCAAATTATTAGACTCAAAGCGCCAACGATCAAAGACGCCGCTGATTAAGAATTCGCAAACACCAACACCCGAAGTCTTAAAAGATTGACTAGAAGGAAGAGTTATATCAACAATCGAAGCCGCGTATACCGCGTCAGTGTTCTCAATGAAGAACCAACCGTATCCGCTAAAGAATGCATTCATCCTCGATTCGGGCGCGACAATACACATCTGCAACATGGCGCAACGCCTAACCCACCTCCGTCCACCTATCCCCGGTGACTGCGTGTGGACAGGCGACGCACGAATATGGATTAAAGGGTATGGCACCGTACATATCAAAGTCAAGTCACCATATGGCACAGAGATACTCCGATTAGAGAACGTTGCCTTCTGTCCGGAGATTCTATGCAACCTCGTCTCATTTAGACTACTCAGACGGCAAGGAATTTGGTGGGATAATAAGAATGAACCTACGTCGTTAAAGAGATGGGACAACTCCATCATCGCATACCTGACGGAAGCACACAACCAATGGGTACTCGAGCAATCAGATGCAAACGACAGTGCTTTTCACACCCGATTCAACTCTCGAACCAAGCGGTCGCCACAAAGAGCAAGTGCGATACTATGGCACAAGCGCCTAGGGCATCCAGGGCCCGCAGTGATCGAACACCTCGTCCAACAATCTGAGGGGGTGCGCATCAAAGGCGTCACTACAGTCGAGTGCGACGCATGTGGGAGAGCCAAATCAAAGCGCAGGATCCGCAGAGAACCTCGACTGAGCGAAGAAGGACCGGGAGAACGAATCGCGATCGACTTTCACGACTACGAAGTGGGGAGCTACTCAAAGGAAAAGAGCCAAATGCTTATCACTGACCGATTCTCGGCATATAACTGGGATTTCTACTTTACCGACAACAGACCAGCACGATCTATTATTCGGTTACTAGATAATTTCACTTGCTTCCTCTATACGCAGTTTAATATTTCTGTAAAAGTGATTGAGACGGACAACGAGATAGTGACCGTCAAGCCAGAAGTTAAGAGATGGTGCACGTCCAAAGGCATAAAGGTCGAGCCTTCTGCTCCTGATACCCAATCACAGAATGGCGGAGGAGAACGCTCAGGGGGTGTGATAAAAGAAAAGGCACGCACGATACGACTGGATGCTAATCTTCCCTGGGAACTATGGCCAGAAATCACAAGAGCGGCAGTATACCTGTACAATAGAACGCCGAACTACTCAAACCGCTGGAAAAGCCCATACGAGGTATTCTTCACAAGGGTCGCTGCTATGAATGGTATCGTCACTGGACCACGGAAACCAAACCAAGCTCATCTTAAAGCATATGGCTGCAAGGCATTTGCAATGACCGACGATACCCACCGAGGAAAGTCGCGACTGCAACGCTTGGATCCAAAGGCCTGGATTGGCTATCTTATTGGCTATCAATCTACAAACATCTACCGAGTTTGGATCCCGTCACTAGCTAAAGTCATCAGCACAAGAGACGTAGTCTTCGACGAAAGCGTAGTGTTCAGCGGCAAAACGGAAGACCTCATGGACAACCTTATGCACAATACCCTGCAGGAGATTGCAATGTGGGTGAAAACGATTGAACTGCCTACACCACCGCGACAAGGACAGCCTGAGACTGGGTCGTTCTACGAAGACGATACAATGATGGGAGAGAGCTCAAGCCCACAAGGTCAAAAGTCAAGAGGTTGCCGAAATAGAAAAGTTATGGACTCATACCCAACGCCGCCAGACACTCCGCCACCCGTAGCTCTCCTTAGCCAGGCGTGGACCGACGAACTTGAAGCTAATAGCACGACGACACATGGCTCGTCAAAGACAGAACCATGGGCAGCAGCATTTATGGCCGGCACTCAAGCAGGGCACGTAGGGGAACATGAAGGCAAGCCCATTGACAAGGCACAGCTGAAGAGAATGCTGGCAAAGGGGGTGAAGCCTCACCGAAACCAATTGCCACCTCTGCCGGCGACTTACTCAAAGCTTGAAGATCATCCTCTGTACGAAATGTTCAAGGAAGCAGAACGAGAACACCTAAGGAGCCATGAACAAATGAAGTCCTGGGCTGAAGTGCCAATCACTCCCATCAAACGGAAAGGTCACCAAATATTAGACTGCATGTGGGTGTATACCTACAAATTGGACAAACACCATCGCCTTATTAAATGCAAAGCACGACTGGTCGTTCGTGGCGATCAGCAACGAAACATCACGTCACAAGACACATACGCAGCCACTTTAGCCAGCAGGTCTTTTCGAATGCTCATGGCAATCGCTGCCAAGTTCAACCTTGAACTTAAACAGTACGACGTTACTAACGCATTCGTGCATGCAACCATAGATAGAGAAATCTACATGAGAATGCCACGAGGATACCAGAAGCCCGGAACGATCCTTAAGCTTGAAAAGGCACTTTACGGTCTTCGAATTTCACCGCTCCTATGGCAGAAAGAATTCGTCTCAACCCTCACCAAACTAGGCTTCAAACAAGTGCCACATGAGGCCTGCTGCATGATCAAGGATGGCATTATCATCTTCTTTTACGTCGATGACATTATCTTAGCCTATCACCAGAAGAAGGAGGTAGAAGCTCAACAAACTATCAAGGCTCTTCAAGAAAGATACACCTTCACAGGTGGAGAAGACCTGCAATGGTTCCTCGGCGTTGAAGTTATCAGAGACCGAGAACAACGATTAATTCAACTCTCCCAGTTAGCCTATGCCGACAAAATTAGCAGACTTGCAGATAGGAAAGATGTCCGACATGATACCCCAATGGCAAGCGTTGAACTCCAGCCACGCGAGGGATTAGCATCACCATCAGAAGTCAACAAATACCAGCGTAAGATTGGTTCCTTACTATTTGCCGCCGTTACAACACGACCAGATATAGCCTTCGCAACATCGCGCCTTGCACGCTTCCTCGTCAACCCTGGCACGGAGCATCAGGAGGCTGCTGACAGAGTCCTGCTCTACCTTGCAGCGACAAAATCAAGAGCACTCCAATTGGGAGGAGGCGACAAGCTTGAAGTAGCCAGCGACGCATCATTTGGCGATAATACAGTCGATAGAAAGAGTTCGCAAGGTTATGTGATTAAGCTATTCGGTGGTCTTGTTACCTGGAGAGCAAGTAAACAGGACACGGTCACTACCTCAACGACTGAAGCAGAACTGCTCGCACTCTCCCAAGTAGCAAAGGAAGCTATCTTTACTTCGCGACTTCTCAAGGAGCTCCAGGTATCATTGCCGGAGTCGACTATTACAATTCAATGCGACAATACACAGACAATTCGACTTGTTACGGAAGAGATTGCAAAACTTCAAACCAAACTTCGACATGTAGACATCCACAACCACTGGCTACGACAAGAAGTATTGCTGGGACGAATTCAAGTCAAATACGTAGAGTCCTCGCAAATGATAGCAGATGGACTTACCAAAGCGCTGCCCTCAAACAAATGGGAGAACTTTCTTAATCAATTAGGACTGGTAAACAAGAAACCGGCCTTAGCAAAAGAGTTAAAACTCGAAGACATACAGACTCAAATAGAGGATCTGACAATCGCATAAGATATAGGTTTGTGGCAGCTTAGAAGATCACTCTAAGCTGAGGGGGTGTGTCAGATAAGAGGCATAAAAACTGAAGTATACGAATACTGCATCGTAGACGGTATCACCTATGTATCATCGATGTATCAGGTCTGTGTTTAAAAAGGAGAGAAAACAGAACCAACGAAAATACAATCAATTCTGATCCACGATGATGACCAAAAAGATTCATTAAATTCTGACAGCTGCACTCAAGCTGAGTCCTTGGATGGCGATAATGCTTCGTGCGATTAGCGGGGCAGGACTCGGACCTTGCTCGTTCTAGCGCACTTACTCTACATTATAGGAACTTTCAGATGTTCGCTGGTCGGATCAGAATGTCGGCCTGTTCGCGTTAAGGTTTTGTGCGCCGCAATTGCGGGTTGGTGATGCAACGACTTGGTCATCAAAAGGCATGTACCATCTATCTCTTCGTCTTCAAAACTCCCGTCTTCACCATAAAGATCTGACAACTTTACCACACTAACTTTGGCATATCAACAGAAGCTTCAGCGGGCCATTGCAGAATCTCGGGGTCATGCCCACAATTACAGCCCTCCCAACACTCTTAGCAAAGATACCGGTATTTGTGGGCCCTACCGAAACGACGATTTCCCCCCGAGTCGCAAAGGGAGGCAAGGGGCCACGTCTGCACATCGTACTACCGGCTCAAGCACGAGACGAAAGTATAGGCGACGTCCCAAAGTCAGTATGGTCCAAGCGCGTCATGTTCATGCTCTCTACCCTTGAAGGGTTACTAACCTTGTTCAGCCGGACGAACATGCACCGGAACGACCTCCAACTGCCTATGTGCTATTCTCCAACCGTTAGTGGTTATCCTGATCTATACATCTAGTGAGATTGACAAGAGGCAGGTGTAAGGAGGTCACTAAAGAGCCATGTTTTGACTTTTGCAGAAACTGCAAAAATTGTTGGTGAACAATGGCAAAGTTTACCGGCAAAAGCTCGGGAAACTTATCGACACCAAGCCAACGCTGGGAAAGTAAAATATCATGCTAAAATGGCAGAGTACAAAAAGTCACCCGAGTACGATGTATACCAAAAGTATCTCGAGGAATTCATGGCGAAACACACTGCGTCACGCAAAGGTTTGTTGAACAGCCGCTTATCAGTGTTTGTGACTTAGGGTAGCAGGTGCAGAAGACATACGTTCTAAGTCGGGGACCCAGATAAGTACTTCGACACGAACCGGGACCCGCGAGTACGGCGGCCGATCGTCAAATAGCATAATGAGCTTAGATGAATCGAACTCCTTTGCAATGGGTCACAATCGAGCGGAATATTCCTACCTGTCAGAATCAACATCTCCGGTAACGCATTCCTTGACAGGATTGAACTCCACTCGCATAGCCGATGCTAGCTCACCCATATCTACATCGCCATGGTCTGCTACTCTGCACCAAACAATAGGACCTTTCTTTCCATCTAGTAATGCTCCGTACTTCTCCCGGATTTTACCTCTACCAGTGCAAAGTCTCGAACCTGCTTCTTCCGCGCTCGATCGACTCGCTCAGTTCTCTTCGCATACGCAAGAGCCCATAGGACTCCGTCCTCTGTCCTCATTTGCAGCACTGTTAAGAGCTGGGGAGCTAGCCAGAATCGCCCACGAAGCTATGAACAAAGCCAGCCCTCTCTAAGCTATCATTATTCCAGATTCGTTCGGCATCGGTAGTTAGCAATACATAGAAAATTCATCGATCCAAGATAGGGATGTCCGACGGGCTGAAATGCGCCGCCAGATAGAATTGAATAAACTTGATGTCAAATTCCCGGTCCCACGTCGGCTCCGATCTCTTATAGGCTGCCCAGTCTTATTGCGCCTTCGACGTCATCGCTGTTCAGGTCAGCTGAACGTATTGAGGCCCTTCGAAGATGCACGACCCAGGCAAAGCAGAAGACGAGGGGACATAGGAGTTGTTTGGACATACAAGCCTATCCATGTTAGACTGTCTTATAACACCGACTCGGTACGTACGAGAAGTATGCTCTGGTAAAGTTGGGCACTTATGTTTCCATCCAAGCGCAAGTGAACGTAGAGGACCATGGCGCCACACAGCTGGCAGAGCGTCACGATCGCGTTTGAGGCAATAAGTCCAACCAACAAGCTTATGTAGTTTGAATTACTTCCCGCTGACCATTTGTGCTCGTACAGTCTCCAGCTTGACACTACTGAAGAGAGGAGTGCTGGAACGGTAAGGTACAAGAAGGAATTGTATGCGTGCTGTGTAACCTTTTCCCTGCTCTAGGTAAGTAAAGGGACATTACACAGTTTCGAATGGGCCCTTACTTCACCGAGTAGATGAACTCAAGTGTTGTGATGAGCGTGAAGATTGCACATATGAATGGAGTAGCCCAGCTAAGAGGAGCTAAGCTGCGCACAACCTGAGCGAGCTGGCCACATCGTGAGTTCGAAGGACAAAAATCAAACGGCGGCACTAACGTTGATGGTTGAATAGATTTGAAGAGCACTGAAAAAGACTGCCGCTAGCCAATAGACCTGACCGCCTGGGGCAATGCCGAGGCCGAGATTCCTTTATGAATTCCCGCATCCATCGTGGCTAGTAAATCTGCTCATCAGCTACATCACGATCAATCATGTTTATGCATGCCAAGCGTGGTATATCGCGTACAAGAAGTAGTTGCTGGACCTGCAGGTTCCGAAGGAAGAAGTGCGATGAAGGGCGGCCACACTGCCGAAACTGTTAACTCCTTGGTCTTGCCTGTGAGGGGTATGGGGTCAGACTGAGATGGTCAGCCCCTGGAACGCCTGTTGAGGCCTGTGATCAGCAGAGTGGGTGTCGTGTGAAGGACAAAGTTGGATTGAGAGCTGAGAACAACGCTTCGTCAAAGTTGGCCGTCTCGGAACCCACTACGACCGCACGTAACACAATTCTCTTGCGATATCTTAGTCAGGAGGTGTTCAACTCACTTTCAGAGTTTGAAAGGGAAGTTCTATACGACTGTAAGCTGTTCTCCTTCTCGATAATGTCACAGGCTCCCACGATGCTGACAAGGGGATAGTTGCCGACTGGGGTGCTGCCACGCTCTCCTCAATAACTATGCCCGAACCTGCTGATCGATTCCAAGAGAATCTCAGCTACTGTGCAGAATCGAACCCGTTTCTCCTGAACAGTGTGACATCAGATTACGTTGGATCCCAAGCATGCTCAATATGTAGATGAGTACTATGGCTGGAGCATTACGCAATTTCGCAAACACTCGCGGATCCAGAATGCCTTCATGATGAATCGGTGCCGTTTGCTGGAGTATTGCTAAGCACCATAAGCGTATGCAAATGATGATCTCTTCAGTAATAGTGATTCTAACCTACAACAGATGCACCGCGCTATGCCTTGGACGATACATTTAAACGGTATCGCAGGTATATTCTTAAAAGAAGAAGTTTTTGACGCACCATCTGAAGATACAAAAGGCCTTGTCGCTTTGATTGGTGTTCTAGATCTTCCTACCCATACGCTTTGACGCCAAAGCAAGCATATGCATCTATGGCATAGATACTGCCAAGAAACGGCTTAAAGTCAAAGTAAGTTACCCCTAATATATTCCGATACAGGTGGTGGCTGACAAGGAAACCCATCAGTGACTGCATTGTGTGTATTGTGACTGTTAAGTAAGAGTTTGCGCTCCGTCGTCGCTCCCGTATTACGGTGTCGCGGCTAGATGGCTATTGCTGTGTTCGGTAAACGTGTCATGTTGTGTAACTTGCTCGCAAATTTTGTCGGTCTGTCTGTGCCGCAGCCGGGTGCCAAATCGATGCGGGGGGATGCGTGATGGCCTGTAGAGACCAGTGCGGCCACTGCAGATGTGTGTTGATGCTTTTGTGATGGGTTTTCCAAAAACTGTGTTCTCGCTGTTTTGTCATGTTTATGTTGCGCGTGCACCACGCGCGCCAAGACGGTATATGAACCCGGTGGCTGCATGGGTCGGCGAAGTCAAGCTCTAATCATAGCGCCCTTATTAACATCAGCCAATCAAATCGCGAATTGGGAGTGATGGACAAAGGGCTCGTCTTATAGTATGCGAATTTGCGGTCGGTCATTTCTCTGATTGGGCGTCCTTGAAGAAGGTTAGCGCTCACCCTCTTTAGGGGTAGCTCAAAGCACACCAATCGATTGATGCTGCGCTAAGAGCGCAATCCTTTATCATCCGCTTAACCCGTCTGCCTCGCCAAGTGTTACCCGGCCATATCTGCATATCTGCCTCTAGCATTGGCATAATCCAACCCAATGGGTTTCTTCGTTCATGGTGTGACTGCTCACAGGTTTCTCGTTCAATAGAGAGGAAGATGAATGATTCGAGTCTTGCGCGTTGCGGTGAATCTGTTCGTCAGCATTTGGGAAGTTCTGAACTTGAAACCCACCTTACTGAGGTATGGCAAACTCTACCTTCCTTTGCAATCCAATTAACTTCGCTAGATGCTAGACAGCTCTGGACTCATCGCTGAGTTCTCCGAAGCCTACGGACGACGAACACACGAAAACAAGCGTATCAGCAGTATACATCAATCACTTCCGACACTGGAAGATATAAACGATATGCTGGAGCAAAGTGAACAAATTCTTATGTCCCTCCAGCGCGTGCGAGATATAGTCCTCAGTCATCAGGACAAGACTCTTGCATTCGCGACCGAAAGATCCTGATTTTTTGGAAGACGGGCGCAAATATGGTAGCTAGAGCAGGTATGGTCTCCTAGTCTAAGGAGAGTTGAAAAAGAGCGCTGATAGTTGGCAACAGAACAGTGAGAACAGGAGAGATTTCAACAGGCGTACTAGTAGAACTGTCACTTATTCTCCTAGATTGGCATATAGCTGGAAATCCTCGGAAGAAACATGGATGCGAAGCCAGAGAGAAGACCATACGTATCCGTCTAAACATTTATTTTATGTACCCCTTGAGTTCTAAAGTGGTCTAATCATTGCGTGAGCAGCTACCTACAGTAACTGTCGCACTGTAGGTGTTAACCGAACAGTGAAAATGATTGGGATACGAGGCACAAAGTTAAGATGGTTTTTTTTTGTGATTGTATTTGTGTGTACGACAATGTATGTCGTCTGTTTAGAAGAGATGGCACAAGTCTCTGAGTCTTTTATGAAGACATCACGTGGACTGCTAAGTGAACTACTGCCCTTGGCCAATGGCGTGCGACAGTAACACTTAGTCAAGGTTAAAGTATCTGTCCTAGTCTCGTCTAAGACTTCTGATTAGTTGATAGTTACCTACTGCCTATACATGATCTAGGTAGTTGGCCTAACTTACTGCCATGCATTATACTTTTAGTCATAGTTATCCAAAGGAGAGGCAACAGCTCTCATCAGGCCAGTTGGGCTCCTGTGGTCTGTGCCCTACAGTCGCTGGCGAATGCGGCTTCACCCTTGCACACAGCTACAACACCATTTCGCGCCGATCTGCCGGAAAGGGCAATTGGCCCACATTCCGTACCCCTCGCATGCTCGCATGCATTGTCGTACGGTTTGGATTTCCTCCTTGACCCCCAAAATCTTCCCTCTCAGCCTCGCTACTCTATAATAAGACGAACAGTGGAGGCGTTGTGCTTGCAGCGGAATTAATATTGTGTGCAGGGGCGTGTGAACCACGACACGGCGGAATGTGAGAAATGCGACAGCCCCACCGAGCACAGGACATCTTTCCGTGAACAGTTGCAAGACTTACCCAATGCCGATTAACTGTGTTCTGAAAGATTGTGCGCGGGTATATCGACGAGGTATATAGCTTAACTCTGCCGAAGAATAGATGGGGTTGACGGCCTCCAACGACTGTTGCGGCAAGAATAAGGTGGACGCTATTCGGCTGCCCTAGAACTGATATTCGGCTGCCCCAGTCATCGTGTACGCGGTAGTTTTCACGCTACGCGTGCAGCCCCGCGCTAGCCTTCAAATAGTATAGGATATCAATCAATAAATATTACAAGAGAGGAGCATGAATGGGCTGGGAGTGGGTCAAAGAGGCTCGGGCCATTGAGGCTCATCCAAACAGTCTTTACAGCGTATCTATATAAAATCCTGACCAGCCAGATAGGCAAGAATGGCATATGGCCACTCTAAGCCCTATACAGCTTGTCGGCATGGTGACGGTTGATCAAACTGCTTTCAATGGCGAAGGCGGAAGACTGCCCGGCGATCCGCGTCACTAGTGCGCCACAGCAGCGCGGGCTTCGCTAGGTTTTCTCCGCCAATGTTAACATCCCTTAGGACGGACTATCGTAGAAATTAGCCGACGTCTAACAGCAGCACTGCTGGTGACTAAACTGTTGTAGACAGGCTAGCACGCATACCTGGTGCTGTCCAGCGCTGTAGTGTTATGCTGCCAGCAACTCTCCGCTGCAACCGCCAGCGTTCAACGCAGATGCCAGAAACATCAGCCTCACAGCAAGCGACCCGTCCGTTGATATGCCTGCTGACCTGTGAGCGGACCGCCCACTTTAGCACAAAATTTCAAGCATCTCTTCTTAGCCCTGTAATCGCCAGTCTGGCTGTTCTTTTCCACACAGGCGTCTGCACCTTCTCTAGCTCTACAATCTCGCAGCCCGCTATTTGCTGCTCACCAGCTTTTGACTTTTTTCACGGCACATCACCGGTTTCCATTGACTGCGAGCTTCCGCGCTGCAGACCGTGGCTTACTCGCCGGTGTTCAGACGCTCTCTGCATCGTTGCCCCTCAGCACAGACATCCCACGAACACACTGTTTGGAGGCCTGCTGAAGGTACGCTTTCCCCTCAGCCTGAAATCAAAGGCCTAAGTTGACGTATGTGCGTCGTAGGCAGTATTCTTTGCATTCGGTCACCCTTTGTTTACGGTACCAAGCTCGAGCTTCACCTAGCTCTACGACAGCAGCTACGGTAGCACCACGACTCTCACAAGCTGGACACTTTTCCTGGACTGGCTCACTACTAAATCCCGGTCCTTCCAACCCTTGATCGTTTTCGGGTGACCGCAAATGTGCCGTCAATGTCTGTGGTGACACCTGCACGACAATTGAGCGTGTCCGCAGAGACCGACGCAAGCAAAATGGATCCGTCGAGCAACTTCATCAGTGGCTCGTGTGATGCGCGCAGCAGCAATGGTGAGTTATAGACCTCAACTCTGCTATGCCACGACTGACTGTACGCTCCATTTGTAGACTATATCCTGGCTGCCGAACCCGAGTTCTCACAAATCACGACTGCTCCCTTTCCTCCACTCAAAACGAACAAGCCGAGGCCGCATGTCTGCGAGACGTGCAATCGATCTTTCACCAGATTGGAACACCTGAAGCGACATGATAGATCGCATACGAAGGAGAAGCCATTTGAATGCCCACAGTGCACAAGGGGCTTCGCGCGACGTGATTTGCTATTACGACATCAACAGAAACTACATCAGCAAGGTGCTACTTCCTCTAGGCCAGGCAATGGACGTCGAGAGAGTATCAGTAGCCTGCCACCTAACGCTACTGGGAGGGTGCGGAAAAACTCTAAGGCAAGCAGCATAGCTGGAACTATAGAGCAAAAGATTGATAAATACAAACAAACACACACACAAGAATGGGAAGAAATCCAAAAGCAGCTTCAACAGGACCTGGAAAATAGTCCTACGAACAAAAGCTCTATACAAATGGACGACGGAGCTCCGCCGCGACAATCAGCATCCGCGCACACGACACAAATCGTGTATCAGCCACTGAAAATAGACGACGGAGACGAATTTCAGCGTCAGATAAGATCTCAAACTGGAAGCTTACACGTAGCTTTCACCAACGATCCCGCGGAAGACGATAATCCCTTGCAAAATAGGTGGATTCTTGACCCAGGATCAAACACTCACGCAATCAACAGTGAGGATTGGATTGGGTGGAGCAGAAAGTACGAAAACACCCAAAATACAGCTGTCAATGCTGGCACGCAGAACATCCCTATTACTGCGTGGGGCAATATGAACCTGATGGCGCAAACTCCGCAAGGCTTACAAGAGCTTTTGCTATCCCATGTGGCATATGTACCTGGATTCAAGACTAATCTAATTGGTCTTGCGCGCTGCTGGCCCATGGGCATCCATTTTGACTCAGGACGTGATTTGCTATATAAAACCATTAGGGAGGCGTATGCATTGGATAGAGGGAATGCGGAAAAGTTATGGGATCTCAGTGAGAGGTTGGTTGGAGAGAAGTTCGACGTTTAAGTACTAGTCTTAAGGCATCTTGTTGTTCGACATCAATTCCCGAGTAATGAGTCAGTGTGGACTTACTTGTGCTAAAGGAGGGAACGCAGAGTAATGAGGGTAACCAAAAGTTGTTGGACTGGAATAGTAGGTGTAGTTTTAAGGTAGATCGGTTTTATACCGGGTTTGAATGAACTAGTGGTCTTCCCTTCGCATGCCGTCTCCAGAAGAACCAGATGATGAATACGATGGTGGTGAGTGGTATTGTAACCGCGAAGTACAACCAGATCCAATGCGAGACGCTGAAGTTGCTGGCATTTGGTGACATGAAGAATGACATACTGAATAAGCCCTACAGAAACTGTTAATCAAGTGGCCCGAGGGTATAAAGCGGAGTCTTACCGAGACAAAAGTACCAGGCAGGAAAGCCATAGCTATGATCGAAAGCCCTATGTTGGTTCTTGCATTCTCTTCGTTGACCCGGCTATCCGCGTGAGCAGCTAGATGGTAGAGCATAGTCTCATACAAGTGTGTTCGACTATTGTAGTTCGAAGCCCATCGCCGACAAGTATCCGCACCACTGATGAGGTGTTGTAGCGAATCGTCCACACTGTTCGAATTATCGAGCGGCCATGGGTGGTTCAGGTACTTGTTGTTCTCTTTTATGGCATCGGTATAGGTATTATATGCGCATCGGAGGAAGCGACAGCGCTCTTCGAAGTCGGCGAGATGTTCGGACATTTGGTGTGTTTTCGAGCAGAGAAGATGCAGCATTTCGGTGGCGTCATTCCCGTCTCTATGTGTTGTGGACATACACTGAGCTGTTGCGCTTTTGTTCTCCTATGATATGATTAGAGGCGAGGGTTGAATAACCAGATGGTAAATGATGGGCTTCATACATAAGAGAGGAGTTCCTCTCGATAGTTATTGATTTGTCTTTTCCACTCGTTCAGGCATTCATCTAGTACTAACGCGGGGATTGCTAGCGGTCTTTCTGTGACCCCCACTTCCTCTACTCTTTTCTTTACGGCTTCTGGAGCCTCGATGATAAGATATGTCACCGTGCCCGTCAAGAAGTCAGCCATCAGCGCCACCTGCGGATATTTACCATCGCCCCACTCAGCTCGGAAGAAGATATCTGGAGTCAATCAGCTGGACTTGGTTGCGCTAGTACAGCTAGGCCATAATGAAGCTTTTGGAAAATATACCTATTCTCTCTACTCTTCCACTCCCTTCGTTGCGCCGCAGGAAACAACCGCTCCCGTCCCAAATCTGCTGTTGAAACATTCCCTCTACGAAAGTTATCGGTATTTCGAGTGTCTGTACTAAGTTTTGGAAAGCTTCCGCCGTAATGTGCAGTTGATTTGGGCACAAAAGAGTCGACTTAGGAAGAAAGTCTAGGAAAATGACGTGCGTATCCATTCCCGCGCAACCGTTATGGCGGCTGCGATTGGACAGTAATTCGTGACTGCAAGTCTCCACCCTGCATTTCCATGTCCGCTGTAGATGTTTTGACTCGAAAATATCGATAGAAGTTTCGGAGCCGAAATAGGATGGGTTGTCCAATATCTTATTAAATTCTGCAAGCTCTTCGATCTCCGGTCGGCGAAATGGGGTATTAAACCCTTGCTTGATGGATCGAGGCATATCGAGATTGAAGAAAGTTGGAAACTAGACCATGTACTAGGCTGAAGAGACGCCTAGATGTATGAGGAAGAATAGGGAGATCCATACCCAAAGCAGCCTAGCGGAAGCATGGCGCAGGAACATGGGGCCTTCCGATGCCTTTTCTCGCCTCTTCGAGGCTGAATCGACAGGGCAGCAGGTTGCTCAGCTGCTCAGCCCCGGAGACAGGAGACGCAGCGATCGGAGCAGGCTTCCAAGGACTGGAATCGACATCCCGACCGTTCAGTCGGTATGGAACAAGGTCGCTCGGGCCGAAACGGCAGTGCAAAATTTCATTTCTCAACGCGTCTTGTTATGCATTCTCTCCTCTGCCGTGGACTTTGGTCTCAGGCAGATGTATCATCGTAATTGAAGTCCTGGGCTTCCATACGCTTCACTACTTTCCTCTCTTGTTCAATGAATCGCGCTTCATCACCCGAAGTGATCTCTTCCGGAGGTGTTTCCGACCGCTTCCTCTTCTTGACACCAGGAGCAACCAAGTGCTTGCCAAGTGATCCCGCTTGTTGTACCTTGCTCTCCGCTGCAGCGAGAAATTGGCAAAGTTGTTGACCTGAGATGTATATTTCTCGATTTTGGTCTCCAAGCTCCTTTTGCACTAATTCTTCGTACGCGAAATCACTGAGGCGAAGCCGCAGGCCTGGATGGCCGGTAGTGTTCCCTTGATCGTCACGGAAGACCTGGTGCCAACGTCAGAATATCAACGACAAAAGAATGATAGATGTAGCTTACCTCATCCGTGACCTCTTTCACTACCCATAGCTCATCTTCAGTAGCAGTACGGAACACTCCGACTCGCCACACCGATAGCGTTGCCTTGCGCGAACCTTTCTTGCCATACTCAATATCCAGCCCAACAACAGCCTGTACGCTGGCGTCAGAGTCGAGGAGGTAGTCTTCAGCCAGCCGGTCCAACCTTTTCCTCTTCTGTGAATATGCCACTTCAATGATAACCCCAGGGTATTGTGCACTGTCATGCCAGAAGGACGCGTCTGGCTCGTGTTTCGACTTTCTGCCAGACGAATCGTTCTCAACTGGAAAGTATATCTCAGTAGACCGAGCTGGATTCACTCTATGGGCAAAAGCCGCCGCATCGTCAGATCCTTCACGGATCGATTTAAGTTGACTGAATACGGCATCCTCGATGCGGGCGATGAACAATTCGTGTACGGCTGTAGGCATGCGAACGACAAGCCGGTGTCTTTCCGCGTCATAATCATACCTGCCGATCCTCTTTGTTAGCTGCCATGTTTATCATTTCTCGAGCATACTCACCTTATCTTGTCTTCTACAAACCCCAGCAGCTCCGCGTCTTGGCTGAGCAGATGCGCTATCTTATCGTAGTCTCCTTCTGCAAGCTGAAACTCGATCCACGGCCCTCGATTGCTATGCTTTCCAGCCTGAATTTCGTGGAAGAGCGCGATAACGCGGGGGGCTTGCGCGAAGGGCTTCTCGTCGGTCGGCGGCGGCGTCAACGGTAGATCTGCAAAGCTCGAAGGCGGGGTTATGTTTTGATTTGATTCTTGCCGATTTCGCGATGAAGACATAACAATATGTTGCACGGAGTCGTGGAGTTGCACACTAGCTGTCGCGAAGACTGATGACGGTTTAACAGCTGGGGCGCTTCAGCGCTTTGGTTGACTCAGCAACCACCGCCACGTGGCCGCCAAGGCCATGGGACGTGACTTGTGGCTAGTGTCTCAGCGCCCTTACGCGACAACACCTCGTCCTGACGCTCCTCATCAACGCCACGGAAAACACTCAGCCTCTACAACCCTATGGCCGGAGCGGGCCGGCCGTCCTCCCTGCTAGCACTGGCAAACTATAGAGGGCTTTGGAGCACCACCACCTTTCCGGCTTAACCGCCCTTCGGCTGAACGTCTCACCTGCATTCCCAGCCTCGTCGAGCTGAAGATGGACCAGAACACGTTCTACATCACGCGCGAGTCTGTAGCCTCCCGGACCTGTGCACGTATTGCTGCATATTTCTCATCCAATCTGGTTACTCTGCTGAGCCATCCTACCCACTAGTCCAGCCATGGCTGAGCATGGCCTCCGCCTGCTCGTGACGTGTCGACGCTTCAGATCCTGAAGCAGTTCACAGACACCATCGACCCGGAATCGCCGCCGAAGCCTTGGCGGGATCGGCGTGTCCTCAAAAAACATAACGGAGTACTGTGGATCAAGGGCAAACCAGGAGCAGGGAAGTCGACATTAATGAAGTATATTTTAGAGCACTGCCCAAAGTTCTTCGAAGATTATATTACCGTTGCATACTTCTTCAACGCGCGGGGGGATAGTCTGGCAAAAACACCTGTCACGTGGGCTGGTGAAGATCGTTAGGAGCTTGAAATTATCTTCAAAATGAGAGAGTAATATACATATATGCCTAGTTACGCTAATTTACTTGAGCTTTTGCTGTAAAAATTCTGCATTCGTTTATCTATGCTGACCAGCACGTGTGAAGAAAGAGAAAAACCATCTAACGCCGACATTCCAGTGTCAACACTTGAACATAGAAAATGCATGCAAATTGAAATATACAGTCTAATTCGGGGAGAGCACTCATAGCTTCAGACCCTTTTGAATAAGTTTGCCTAATGTGGCTCCCTAACAATACATCAGTAAGAGTTCATATGGTAGATGAAGATTTAGCTTACATGATCACCCTTCATCATCGTGAAATGATTGCCACCCATGACAGCATACTCAAAATTCTCCTTCGGCAACAGCTGCGCCCAGCCATTGTCATCGAAGTTCGTGCGGTTGTTGAGTAGCCATTTCATAGGCGCTGGGTCTTCGCCCTCACCCGGCGGTGGACGAGGATCATCAGGGTTAGGGCATACGCCATCTGTGCACCAGATTGCAAGAACAGGCGGCGCAATACTGGGGTTCATAGGCGTCGGGTCATAGTCTTTGAGGTTTTGGATCGCAGACGCGAAGTGAGGCAGCAGCCACGACGGCGTGCCTCCAGGCTTGCCAGTACCGAGTAGACCAATCTGATCGAAGAAAATATGGAGACGGGCTGGGAGAGGATCAAGAGCGACCGGGCATGGCGCGTCGATGAGTACAAGGCTCTCCACCTTCTCACCCGAGTTGACGAGTTGTTGGGCGACTTCGTAGGCCATGACACCACCAGCGGACCACCCACCGATGATATATGGTCCCTGGGGTTGGCGACGCTTGATTTCCTGGAGATAGAGGGCTGAGACGCCCTCAACACCACAGTTCCATTTCTCGGGGCACTTCATGAACGGGCAGTTAAGACCGTACACAGCCATGTCGGGCGAGATGTTGGGAATAGAGATATAACTAGTTGCACTACCGGAGCCATCGGGAATCAGGAAGAACTTCTTGGTAGCTACTCTTGGGTTACCCTGAAGTAAGACCGAGTTAGAAGGAAGCAATTGGGAGATGTCAATGGCTTTAGCAAGCTTCTTGTTCACCTCAGAGAGTTGAGGCGGTTTGGACGAAATTTTGGGAGCAAATTTTGCTGTGACCTTGACCTGTTGCGTCGGCTGGGGGCGCATACCAAGAGCAGTCTCGATGTCTTTGATAGTGACGTTGACGGTAAGAAAGTCTGCGGGCAAATCTCGGCCAGTCTGTTCTCGCATGCTGCCCAAGATTTTCAAGCTCATCAAGGAGTCCATGCCAATATCGGTGAGATCGAGGTCGTCTGTGATTTCGGAAACATCGACGCCCATCTCTTCAGCGACGAGCTTGCGAGCGAGGCTAGGTGAACCATCAATGACAGTTTTACTAGAAGCTTTAACCTCGATATCATTGTCAGCGATGCTAGGAGCGGAGCTAGCTGGAGTGCTGGCGGTAGCCGGCTCATAGGGCGTGGAGGAATCAGAAGGCTCATCGGTAGTGTCGGACGCACAATCATCATCGACAATGGTGACACCACCATCGTACTGTGCGAAGTGCTTCTTTAATTCACCGACTGTGGCGCAGTCGGTAAAGAGTGAAGAGGGGATATCTAGCTCAAGCTCCTCATGGAACCTAGCCGAGATAGTCAATGAGAGGAGCGAGTCAACATCAAGATTTTCGAATGCAGCCTCCTCAACAAGCTCAGTCATATCGACATCAGTCTCCTCGGCGATAATCTTCATCACCTTGGCTGTTACACCGGTGTTGGCTACCTTTACAGTCTTCACTACCTTGGAAGGCTTCGCTACAACTTTAGCGACTGGTTTTGCCGCCTTGATCAGAGCGGGCTGGGCCTTCGTAGGAGCTACAGGAAGGACTTTTGCAGACACAGGCGGAGCATTCGACTTTGCAGCCGGGGCTGCGGCGGACTTGCTAGCAGGAGGCATCATGATGTTGAGAGCACGGCGAGGAATGTTCTGGAACTTCAGACCCATGACCATGCCGATAATCTCATTGCCTTCCATGATATAGACATCACCGACAGAGATGTTACCAAGAGCAGGCTGCATGCGGACATAAGAGCGGTACTTCTTCTCAGGAGAGAGTTGCTTCGCAATCTTAATGGAGCCCCACCCATGAGAGATGTATACCGAGTTCTCTGAGTCAAGGTGATCCGAAGCAATGACGATGAAGCCCGAAAGATGAGCCAAACTGTCGATCCAGTACGGGGAGCAGAGAAACTCGCCATCGGCAGCGGTAGTCTGGAATTGGACCTCAGCGGTGGCTTCTGTCTGCTTACCATCCAGGATGACCTCTTCCATGCCACGGTAGTTGTCGGCATAGGTCACAAGTGCCTTGAATAGCTTGTGAGCCATGCCACGGAGGACTTTATGGGCGGCACCAGTTTCCAGCTTCTGCTTGAGCAAGTCAATCTGAGCCTGCACCTTGTACTGGATGCGACCCTACTCTTCCTTCCATGCGTTGACATCTTCGTATTTGACAAGACCAACAGCGTGCTCAACAAGAACCTCGGAGCCATCAGCTGTCACTGTGCGGAACTTGATGCTAACTTGATTGTTCTCAAGGTCTGCATGACCCTCGATCTGTAGATGCTGACCAGCCGCTGGAGGAGGATACTGAGGAATCAAGGTCTTGGTAACCTCCATTGCACAAACATTGAGACCGGGAGTTGGCATACCAGGCCGAAGTTGCTGGTAGAGGTAATCAGCCACAGTCATGGCTTGGTCGGCATAGAGCGATGATGGAGTGAGCGGAGTGCCATTGACTTGGTGCCCGGTGATGGTAGCCTTTAGCTTGGGATCGGAAAGATCGGACTGGACGACAACAGTACCAGAGTTGGCATGGAGCTCCTCTCGCACGATCTTGTGGCAAGAAGTTGTGGATAATTTGGATGGTGCCTCTTCGACAGGTGCCGCCTCAATTGCCTTGAGCTCAGCAGCCTGAGGAGCCTCGCCCTTGGTAAGAGTCCAGTTGTTGTGGTAGTCCAGCCAGTACTTCTTGTTGTCGAATGCGTAAGTTGGCAATGTGTACATCTCATGGGCACCGTTGAAGAGCCTGTGGTACTCGTTGAAGTCGAAGTAGACACCAGCAAGGTATAGGGTGGCAATGCTGTTGGAAAGGGTCTTCCACGGGTCTTCACTACGGCGGAGTGAACCGGCAGTGCAAGGCGCTCCACCTAGGCTAGCCTTTACCATACCGCTGCAGACAGGGTGAGCACCAATCTCGAGCCAGGCGGTCTTTCCATCGAACAACTTCTCTTCTTGTCCAGTTGCAAGAGCAGCCCAGAAGTTGACGGTCTCACGAGCGTGGCGGGCAAGGTAGGCGGGGCCGATGATCCCGGCCTCACGGATGACCTGACCAGTGAGGGGCGACATGACAGGTACCTCCGGTTTGCTGAATATGACAGATGCAGCAATATCCTTGAATTTCTCAAGAATTGGCTCAACCTGGGCAGAGTGAAATGCAAACGGCACTTGCAACTTCGTAGCTTTGAAACCCTCGCCGGAGAGAAGTTGACTGGTAGATTCGATGACCTCAGCGGTTCCACAAAGAACGGTTTCCTCAGGACCGTTCATGCAAGCAATCTCGGTCATCTTGCTACCCAAAGCTACCCTAATGGAATCTGCGCTACCCTTGACGGCAAGCATGCCGTGAGTGTTGGCAGTGCATTCCTGCTCAAGGAGTTGAGCGCGGCGACCAACCAAGAGAACCATGTCGCTAGCAGAGATGACGCCAGCCACATGAAGGGCGGCATATTCGCCGAGGCTGTGGCCAATGACAGCAGTAGGAATAATACCCCAAGATGCCCACATACGGGCAAGGGCGACCTGGATGCAAGCCATGCCAAACTGGACGACCACTGGAGAGAGTGTGGCTACATCCACACCCGTCAACAGCGGAAGGAAAGATGGAAGTGAATGCAGACGAGCAAAATTATCGAGCTGATCGATATCGACCTTGAAGGAGCCCAACTCCTCATACAACTTCTGGCCAAGACTAGTGTATTGCGATCAGTGCTGGCAACAGTCAATCAGACTGATTGGATCATCAATCAGTCCGAGCGTCAGTCCTACCAATCAGGTTATCTGCCCTCTGTCAGATATCTGATTGGCCTTCGCTTCGTACTCGCTTATCGAAATAAAATTTCAAATTTGCACACCACTCTCATAACAGTCTGTCAATCATGAGAAGAACTCTTTCAGAGTCATCTTTATCGCCTTCTGAAGGCAATGTGAGCTTGGGCGTCAGCGAAATTGAAATTGATGACCGTACCTCTCAGTTATCTTTAACTGAAGCGGCTTGTTCAGAAGCATCGCAGGCTGATTCGCAGCTCTCCGACACCTCACATGCTTGCATCTTTAATATTCAGTTTAATACCCTTAAGTATCGCGGCAAGCTCCTTCAGAATGTGCAATATCGTCCACGGAACAAACGGGTACTAAATACAAACGCCAAGATTCATGGGTTTATCAGCATGGAGCCGACATACAAGCAAATGGCTACCAGAAGCTTTGGCTCTGCAAGCTCTGCCATACGGAAAAGGCATCCAGCTCACAGCTCTTCAATGCGACATCAACTTCATCAATTATATCCCATTTGGGCAAGGTCCATGGAATAACAGAACCCAGTAGGAATAGCTCGGCCCTATCCCCAAGCAATCATCCAGAGCCGTTCGATGACCTCAAGTACAAGAAGCAAGTCGTTAACATATTTATCAAAAACGATCTTAGCTTTGCGCTCGTTGAAGATGCAGAATTTCGAGATGCCCTCGTTAACGGCCGGCCTGAGATTGAAGCAATCCTTCCATCATCGCACAACACAATCAAAGCCTGGGTGTTGGACTACTTTACGTTGAGGAAGATACAGATTAAGGACAAGGTTTCGCGTGCACGAAGTAAAATTAACATATCATTGGATAGCTGGCGTGCTCCAACTATCAAGAATTATATTGCGATATGTGGTCACTTTATTGATGAGGACTGCACGCTTGTGCATTGTCTTCTGGGCTTTAAGGACACCAAAGGAGTTAAGGCTGGTGAAATGATTGCAGGAATTATCGCTAAAGTTATTGACGACTACGAGGTTAGCCAGAATCTTGGTGCATTTATGATGGACAATGCCGGAGACAATGATACTATGCTTAAGGAGCTTGCAACTAGGTTTGACATTGACGTTGACTTTTCACGCCTACGGTGTCTTGGTCACATTATCAACCTAGTTATCAAGGCCTTACTACTTGGTAAAGGCGTTAGCAAACTTGAGCGGAAGTTAGCTGGTGCCTCATATGAGGAAGCTTTTCGCATCTGGAATAGCACGGGTCCAATCGGCAAACTCCACAACATTTGCGTCTATGTTAATAATAATGAGGCAAGATTAGCAATGTTTATTGAGTGCCAAGGAGAAGAGATTCAGATCTACCAGCTTCTTGTTGATGGAGGAATTCGATGGCATTCAACTGAAGCTATGATTTCCCGTGGTATATATATCCTTATTCCCTAATCGCGGTATTAGCTTTATGCTAATAAAATTCTAGGGATTAAACTCCGCGCAGCAATTACTCTTTACCAACTTCGCTGGAACCTTCCAAATCAGCAGGATGCCTACGATCTCCGACAAGACTTTCTTACTGGGGATGACTGGGAGGACTTGATTCGGTGGCAGAAAATATTAATTCCTTTCCGGCAGCTTTGCGAAAGAGAGGAGGGTCGAGCACAGAACCCTAGTCAAGAGGGACAGTATAGTACACTATGGACAGTCCTCCATGGTATGAATTATATGTATGAAGTTCTTGAGAAGGCGCAAAAGGAGGTAAATATACCTAGTGCTAATCTTGAACGAACTAAGCACTACAACACTGGTATCAATGCAGCCTGGATAAAGCTTGAAAAGTACTTCAAGCTTACGGACTCCTCACCACTCTATATTGCGGCTATCGTCCTTCATCCTGCGTGGCGATTTGAGTACTTTGAGGATAAGTGGGCAAAACATCCAAGTTGGATTAAGAGCGCGAACAAGGTGTTCAAGAACCTTTACCTGAAGTATCGCGAAAGGATTCATATTGATTCCGCATATGACTGTGAGAGTCGGGTAGCAGAGGCAAACGAGCCAAAATCTTCCTTCCCCGAACTCGGATCATTCGACACATTCTCGGCCGATTACCTATCGCGCAGGTATCAAAAGCAGAAGCAAAAGGATACAGAGAGTCTAGAGCTTGACAACTACTTACGGACATTTGATCCCAGGCTTCAGGGGTTAAAGAGTCCAATCGCCTGGTGGAAGGAGCATCAAACTGACTTCCCAGTCTTAGCATGTATGGCTTTCGATACCTTCTCAATACCAGCGATGAGTAGTGAGGTAGAGCGGGTTTTCTCAGCAGCCAAAAAGCTCATTACAGATGAGCGAAATTGCTTAGGACCAGAGGTTGTGGAGGCATGTCAGACACAGAGGCACTGGCTGAAAGCACGTCTTGTAAATTAAGCGAAATTGCACATATTCTCGTAGTATGATTGGCGAAATATCTCACGCTTTGCACTCTTTACGACCGTACCGCGGCACGTTGCGGGGACAACCAATATCGGCAACGCCACATCAGATAGACTGATTGGATCTGGGCCGTATGTCAGATATCTGAATGTCATCTGATTGACGTCGGACTGATTGACTGTTGCCAGCACTGATTGCGATCCTTGACCGGTGAAGGTGAAGGCGGTTTTGGTACGGACCATCGGGAGAGGACTGTAGGTATCCTTGAGCTGTGCCTTCAGGGCGTCTTTGACCTTGGAAATATCGGATACGCAGACAGCGACACGATAGTTATGTTGGATACGGCGGGCAGTGGTTGTGTAAGCCAAGCTCGGCAGAGTAGTCTCCGGATTCTCGTCGAGGAAGTCCATAAGGTTGTTGATGTTCTTCTTGAGCGAAGCGATGGATCTGGCACTTACGGTGACCGTGTGCATGCTGCGAGGGTCGACTCCCTTAGGACTCTCGCGCAGTGGCCCGTCTTCAAGAATGACAGCAGTGTTGCCACCAGCCGCAGAGAAATTATTCAAAAACAACTTCCGCTTCTCGGCACCATTGCGTGGCCAGGCGGCTTGAGTAGTCTCGATGTGGACATTTCGTTGTAGTAGATCTTTGGGGAAGGTCTTGTTCATAACACCTTTGATACCAACGTTGGCAGGGATGGCGTTCTTCTTCATCATCATTAAGACCTTAATGAGGGAATTGATACCAGAAGCGGGTCCCCCATGCCCTATATTTGCCTTGATAGCCCCAAGATGAAGGGTTTGATCCGGGCGACGCTGACGGTGACGCGGAGCGAAGGCGTTTGTGACAGAGGTCATCTCAATACCACCACCCGCCTGGGTACCAGTCCCGTGCATCTCGACGTAGCTGATGTCATGGGCATCTACACCAGCATTGGAGAGGACTTTATTGTAGAGAAACTCCTGCGCACCAGCATGTGGGTGCGTGATTGAAACAGCTTCCGCGCTGTGGTCGGTTGCAGCACCGAGGATGCATCCAAGAATATTGTCCTTGTCTGCAATGGCATCCTCGTAACGCTTGAGCACCACTGAGCCACAACCATCGCCACGGCAGTAACCGTCGGCATCATTGTCGTAAGTTTTGCAACTGCCAGTCTTTGATAAGAACTGGCCCTTGCTGAGGCCGGAGAGAATGTCAAGATTAGTCAACACGTTCAAACCACCAACACAAGCAATGTCACAATCGCCCACCCAAAATGAGATGCAAGCCAACTGAATAGCTACAAGAGAAAATGAACAAATAGTATCAATGCTATACGATAGATCAGAGAACTTGAAGTAATAGTTGATTCGGCCCGGCGCAAATGCTCGTACACGACCCGTGATAAAGTAGGTGTCAATGTTCTCAGCAGCATTAATCTCACGCCAGCCGTCAGACGTTTGACCATAGAAGGTTCCGATCCGGTGAAGCTTAGTCGAGGGTGTGCGGTTGGGGACGTAACCGGACATCTCAAGAGCCTCATAGGCTGTTGTAAGAGCCAATCGACCCATTGGGTCAGTTTGCGCGGCTTCACGTGGTGACATATTGAAGAACCGAGGATCGAATAGACCGGGCTCTTCGATGAAGCAGCCATATGGAGTGTGGCTTTTGTTCTTTCCCTTACCGGAGGGATCACAATGTGCCTGAGCATCGAAGCAATCTGCAGGAACTTCTCGATGGACATCCAAGCCCTTTTCAAGCAACTCCCAGAGTTTATCGGGGCTTGCAGCGCCTGGAAAGCGGCCTGACATGCCAACAATGGCGAT
Source organism: Pseudopyrenochaeta lycopersici (assembly GCA_003313425.1). Lineage (NCBI taxonomy): Eukaryota > Fungi > Ascomycota > Dothideomycetes > Pleosporales > Pseudopyrenochaetaceae > Pseudopyrenochaeta > Pseudopyrenochaeta lycopersici. The sequence continues at coordinate 473,283 of NHZP01000034.1, read as the reverse complement.
CTTGTCATTCTGAGTGCGGCCACGGCCTTCGTCGGTCGTCGCAACCCACGAAGAGTGGTCCCGAACCGTGATCGATGTTTGACCACCTGATTTTAATGCAGAAGCAAGGCTGTTGGCGACGTTCGTGACGCCAATGGCAGAGACTGCGCACTCTGCGCTACCTGCAGCGGTAACTTGGGAAACCACCTCACTAAGGAGGCTGTCCCATCGCACAGGCTCGAGCAAAATATCGCGTAAAGCGAGTCTGATCAAGTCGAGGGTCCCGGTGGCGGTTTGGCATTTTCCGTGCGTAGCAGAGTGTACAAGGGCGAGTGGGCGGAACTGTTGTTGATGTCTGATAGCGTCATTGTCCAAGATGCGGTCGATGTCGGCCTGGCCGTAGATGTGGGGTGCATGATATGGTGCAAAGACAGGAATAGGTACGCGGGTGTTGTTCTTGAATGCTTCGACCTCCTGGAATAGGCGTTTCGTTGTGGATGGTGGACCGCTGATGGTTAGAGCCATGACGCTGACCGCGCTAATGTAGGCTTGCGCCGAGGTTGGTATCCGGCTCTCATTGTGAAACGCGGCGAGAGCAGCCTTGGCAGCGTCCTCGGATATACCAGTAACGATGGTGGACCAGCTCTCCTTTGTGTTCGATGCCTGCTCAAGGGCGCCCTTTGCCGCTCCCACACAGGTACCGGCGCGGAAAGCGATTCGTACAGCCTCAGTAGCGAGCGGCAAGAGCTCACTCAAAGATCGAGCGGACGCAACAACAGCTCCTGCGAGCAAGCCGGTGCCGAGACCGACCACTCTTGTGTTCGCCGGATTTGGCAATTCTGATGGGTTCTCTGCATAATACCTACAAAGTCAGTGGTGGCTAGAAATTACATTTGGATCTACTCACCCAATGTAGTGTGCCAGTTGTGCGATCGTCACCATACAGCTCTCTAGCTGAGGAACTTTCGAACCCTTAGCATAGTATGCCTCGACAAGATCCCAGGTGGTCAAGAAATCGGGGATCTGATCCCGTTGTGTCCGCGGCAGCTTCTGCACCTCTTCCCGAATGACAACGCTGATACTGTCCAGGAATGTGGTGAGCGCTGCATGGTTATTCCATGTGCACGCCTTCCGCAGCAGCGGATACTGATCAGCAGTTTGATCTCCGAAGATGAGGATGTTCATTTTGACTGGAAAGGGTGTCCTGCGAGTCCGATGCTTTTCCAAGTCTATGGGAGCGTCTTCGGGCTTGATTTCTGGGTCGCGGTGTTTGTCCTGTTTTTGACTGTTTTCTTTGGTCTGGTGCAGAGTATTGAGGGGGCGTTGCAGGTTTATAAGGCGTATCATCCTGCTGCTGGATAAGCTATCAGCGTCAGGACGCCTATTGCGGTGCTGCCCAGGCTCTTTATAACTGGTAAAGCGATACCAAAGGAGCATAGTAGCTGCAATATGGTATAAGCCTGGCGGTCGTCAGACTGCGCCATGAATGGAGGTAGAGACATACCAAGAAGATATACTGGTGAGGGTAGATACCCATAGTCCGGCTGGAATACGCTATGCTATATAGGAACACGGCCCCAACTAGCTGACATGATGTTGCAGCTGCATTTGGTATAACAAGCCAAAGCAGGAACTGCTTCAATGGCAGGTTCTCCTGCCTCGCTGCCGAGTCCTCGTGGAGAGTCGGTTGTCTCGCTCCTGACCTGTTATGAATTCCCAACTGTATGCATGCTGCTGCTGAGGCTAGGAATGACCCCACTGCGAGGCGAGAGAGTAATGCTGACTCGTTGAAAAGACGTGGCTTTTCGTTTCTGTTCTTTGTCAAGACATTTTACCTTCTAACTGCACAATTAGCTAAGACTATAAGGTCTAGTTACTGTTGATGCCTATCCAGAACAAGCCATCTCCCCACTTTTCTTGGCCCATCAGAAGAAGTTCAACTGCAGTTAACAGAGATAACGATATGATGGACAAGCTATACACTTAACTTCAGTTGCTAGGGTCGAGCCACTCAACATGTGATAAGCAAACGCGGCGTTCCCCGCGTTGGCTAAATCGCCCAGCAAAACCACTCGAATCTGCACTCACAAAGCAGCTTTAGGCGTGTACACGCGAATCATCCGCGCGAATGCATGCCGAAGCCTTCCCATCTATTTCTACTAACTGGATGCTGTGCTTCTAGGTTCGTACAGCCCCAAGCGCCTGTCGAGCGCCAGCTTGCAGCCTACTCGATACAATCTATGTGAATACACGAGAATCGAGCAGGTCGAGAGACATGTCCCGCTGCTCTACGCTTCCCAGCTCTCGCGGATACGACACTTGCATCGTGATCAAACTCGCCCCACGTTTTGTGCTCCGGGAGCACATGCGGGCGCCATGATGCGCCTTCTGAAACGTTTGCCAGGCGGCGACTTCCAGCTGGTTTCTTTCGACGACGACGACCCTCCTCCGTATGCCATCCTATCGCACACCTGGACCGAGGGTCAAGAAGTCACGTACAACGAGCTGGTGGCCGGTATAGGCAAGGACAAGACTGGTTACGCCAAAATCTGCTTCTGTGGCGAACGAGCCGCGGCGGATGACCTCTGGTATTTCTGGGTCGATACCTGCTGCATCGACAAGTCTACCAGCGATGAGCTTAGCACAGCCATCAACTCTATGTTCCGCTGGTACCAGCGTGCATCCAGGTGCTATGTATACCTATCGGATATCTTTGTGCCGGAGGAGGTGGCTGACGCTAAGGCCTTCCAGATTACGTGGGAGGAAGCCTTTCGACGGAGCCGATGGTTCACGCGAGGCTGGACGTTGCAAGAGCTGTTAGCGCCGGCGAGCGTCGAGTTCTTCTCTAAGGAGGGCAAGCGGCTGGGTAGTAGGATATCGCTGGAGCAGGAAATTCACGAGATCACCAAGATTCCTATCAGAGGGTTAAGAGGACAAAGTCTTTCCGAATTCAGTGTTGAGGAGCGAATGAGCTGGGCGGCTAAACGCACAACAACGATGAAGGAGGACAAAGTGTACTGTCTGCTCGGAATCTTCGGGGTATTCTTATCGCTTATATATGGGGAAGGAGAAACGTACGCGACGTTACGGCTGAGAGAGGAGATCCAGAGGCGGCAGGAAGGGCAGGGAACAGAAAGGCTGTATGACATATCCGGTGCGTCCTAGTTCTGGCAAAGTAGCATGCTCTACGCGATCTATATACAGCTAACGATATATAGTCTCCTCGGTGTTGCCTTTCCCAAGAAACGAACTATTCGTCGGACGAGAAGACCAGCTCCAATCTCTCGAACAAACCCTCTTTGTCCCCAACACCCACCGACGCATGACTATATATGGACTAGGAGGTTGCGGGAAGTCAGCGCTTGCTCTGGAGTTTGCATACCGCGCGCTGGCGAGACATGCTAGACGCCTGGTCTTCTGGGTACCTGCCATCAGTCAAGGGAGCTTCGAGCTTGCCTATCGGGAGATTGGAATCCGCCTCTGTATACCAGGAATCACCGATGACAACGCAGACATTAGGAAGCTTGTTAAGGGCACACTGAGCTCTGGAAGCCTGGGCGACTGGCTGATGATTGTTGATAATGCTGATGACCCTGGTGTTCTCTTAGGTACCACAGATGCCGACCCGATGTCAGCTCGACTGAGTGACTGCCTCCCGCACAGCAATAGAGGCACCATCCTCTTTACTACTCGGAGTAGGAAAGCTGCCGGAAATTTAACACCGAGCAGTGTCTTGAAGCTGAATGATATGAGCAAAGCTGAAGCTAGGCAGCTGCTAGCGCGACGGTTGACGAAGCAAGTATTGCTTGATGACGAGATGGCTGTCGACGAGCTGCTTGAGATACTTACATATCTACCGCTTGCTATTGTGCAGGCAGCCGCGTTCATCAACAATAACGATATGTCAGTAACCGATTACATATCATTGTTCCGACATACTGGCACAGAGAACGAGCTCTTCAGCGAGCATTTCGAAGATCCTAGCAGATACCGAGAGATGGACAGCACGATTGCAAAGACGTGGCATATCTCCTTCGATCAAATAAGGAGGCAAGACTGGCTTGCTGCGGAGTATCTTTCGTTCATGGCATGCGTCCATCGCATCGACATTCCCCAGTCACTATTACCACTTAGAGGCTCTTTGGTGCAGCAAGTGAAAGCGCTTGGAACCCTGACAGGATACGCCTTCATCGCAGAGCGCCAACAGACGGTGCAAGACTTAGGCGGAGAGAGGTTCTTCGACATGCATCGACTGGTCCACATGGCGTCAGTCTGGTGGCTGGACGGCCACGATGAGCGGGCAACTTGGGTGAGCACGGCAGTGGCGCGGCTCAAAGAGCTAATTCCGCACGGCGGGCATGAGGGGAAGGAGATATGGACGATGTACCTCTCGCATGCGATTTATGTGGCTGGACTCGAGGGCATAGTGGACGAGACATCAAGGGCTTCGCTTCTCGATCGGGTGGGACAGTGTCAAGCGAGCCTCGGGCAGTATTCAGCAGCAGAAACAACGCATCGACGAGCTTTGTGGTTGGACGAGACGGTGCTCGGGCGGGAGCATCCAGACACGCTAACAAGCATAAGCAACTTGGCACTCATACTGGGGCGCCAAGGCAAGTACGAAGAGGCGGAAGCGATGAACAGGCAGACGCTAGCACGGTACGAGACGGTGCTCGGGCGGGAGCATCCAGACACGCTAACGAGCATGAGCAACTTGGCGGGAGTGCTGAGTAGCCAAGGCAAGTACGAGGAGGCGGAAGTGATGAACAGGCAGACGCTGGCGCGGAGGGAGACGGTGCTCGGGCGGGAGCATCCTTCCACGCTGACGAGTATGAGCAACTTGGCACTCGTGCTGAGGCGCCAAGGCAAGTACGAAGAGGCGGAAGCGATGAACAGGCAGACACTGGCGCGGAGGGAGACGGTGCTCGGGCGGGAGCATCCTTCCACGCTGACGAGCAGGAGCAACTTGGCGGGAGTGCTGGACAGCGAAGGTAAGTACGAGGAGGCGGAAGCGATGAACAGGCAGACGCTGGCGCAGTACGAGACAGTGCTCGGGCGGGAGCATCCTTCCACGCTGACGAGCATGAGCAACTTGGCACTCGTACTAGGGCGCCAAGGCAAGTACGAGGAGGCGGAAGTGATAAACAGGCAGACGCTGGCACGGAGGGAGACGGTGCTCGGGCGGGAGCATCCTTCCACGCTGACGAGCATGAGCAACTTGGCGGGAGTGCTGGACAGCCAAGGCAAGTACGAGGAGGCGGAAGCGATGAACAGCCAGACGCTGGCGTGGAGGGAGACGGTGCTCGGGCGGGAGCATCCAGACACGCTGACGAGCATGAGCAACTTGGCGGAAGTGCTGGGGCGCCAAGGCAAGTACGAGGAGGCGGAAGCGATGAACAGGCAGACGCTGGCGCGGTACGAGACAGTGCTCGGGCGGGAGCATCCAGACACGCTGACGAGCATGAGCAACTTGGCGGGAGTGCTGAGGCGCCAAGGCAAGTACGAGGAGGCGGAAGCGATGAACAGGCAGACGCTGGCGCAGTACGAGACAGTGCTCGGGCGGGAGCATCCTTCCACGCTGACGAGTATGAGCAACTTGGCGGGAGTGCTGGACAGCGAAGGCAAGTACGAGGAGGCGGAAGCGATAAACAGGCAGACGCTGGCGCGGAGGGAGACGGTGCTCGGGCGGCAGCATCCTTCCACGCTGACGAGCATGAGCAACTTGGCGGAAGTGCTGGGGCGCCAAGGCAAGTACGAGGATGCGGAAGTGATAAACAGGCAGACGCTGGCGCGGAGGGAGACGGTGCTCGGGCGGGAGCATCCAGACACGCTGACGAGCATGAGCAACTTGGCGGAAGTGCTGGGGCGCCAAGGCAAGTACGAGGAGGCGGAAGCGATGAACAGGCAGACGCTGGCGACGCGTGAGAAGGTGGTTGGTCTTGAGCATCCAGACACGCTGACGAGTGTGTACGGCCTCGCTCATCTTCTCGCAAGTCGGCATCGTTATGATGAATCCAATGCGCTGTATGAAAGAGCATGCGCTGGGTACAACGCCACTCTTGGGAAGGATCATCCTACTACTCGAGCATGTCGCCAACACTATTTACAGATGCTTTCGTCTCAAGGGCAGAATCAAGTTGACTGAGATCCCACGCAGTGCTGTAAGCAGGCAAGCAGGGAAAGGACTAGGACTGTTACGTCGGCTTGTGAAAATAGGCGTTAGATGCTTAAAAGTCTATAGATAATGACGAGACCAAATTTGTATTACCATACTGAATGGTATATTAGTTAATGCATCCGGCTGACTTATAAGAACAAGCGCACTTCTTTATCACGGGCGTGTGCACGAGTCATGCTCCAAGCGAGCCTTAAGCGTAGTCGGTCTGGCGTGAGTCGCGGTGGAATGAGCTCATTGATCTGACGGCTGATATGGTTACCAGACCTTGGTGTACACAAAAGCCGTCCTCGCTCGAGACGAGTACCGTCTCGCCCAAGTCCGATTCAGCAGCTGCTTCTAGCCAAGCGTCGTAGCCAAGTATCGCACGATCATCCGAAAAGAACTGTATCGCGAGTGTATTAGACTGGATGAAAGGTGGGTTGTCGGGAAACGTAATCCAGAGTACCATGCCCCATGAGGCCGCTCGTGGATCAGGTGTATTTTGTATTGCTTGCTGTGTAGATGTCAAAGCCGGATCAATCAGCGGAGAATGGTGTAGTGCTGTGCCTAGTCCAACCGAACTGCGAATAGTTTTCTTCTGTGCCCGTCTGCTGCGCTGCAGTGCGTTTCTTTTCGCGTGATGTAGAATGCAATTTATGTACCCCTTCTCAGGCGCATTAGAACAAGGCTCACCCTGCCTATGTAACCATCATGTGGCACAGCAATGAATCGCTGCACAGGGGGCTATTCGCTCACACTCTGTAGACCAGGCGCAACAGCATCCAGAAGTGGTACAACGATCAACATCATTCATGCACCAAGGCCTCAATGAACCTCATACATGCGGCACTCTTGCTGAGGTGTGACGCTAAACCAGTGATGCATTGAACCGGACTGATCCTGGAGCAGGCTCTGCTTCAGGATGATTCATTGAATCAGGGATCGGATTCAGTTTGATTCATTAATTTGAAGCGGTGATGTATGACGTACGGTGTAGCAGTAGTATTATAACTTGTTGCCCTCTAATTTAGCCTCTAGTCACGCAAGCTCCTGTTCCGTAGACTCTATAGCCCTCTGCACCGCCTCATCGGTCAGAAAAGTCTTATAAGAAAGCCCACTCGTGATTCAATGCTTCTAGCACTTCAGCATATCTAGCGTCTTGATTGAAAGCCTCGTTCGATCCCATGAGATCGTACGCCGAGACCTCCTATATACACGCTCCACCTCTGCGGACATCGCCGATCTGCCGGATATCTTCTTCTGTGGCTTCTCTGTCTTTTCCAAACAAGAATGCTTGTACGACGAGGTTGATGATGTGGCCGTTACAGCGAATTCGACACCGTGTAGGATCAAGGCGTGAGATAGAGCGTGCGACCGCTCGTAGCATTGTATCATTTGCACCGTGGTTGTCAAGAGTAAAGAAGCCAATCTTGTCTACAAGATCATACTCATTGATAACTTGTAGAACATGTTCAGCTTGAGCTTCGCCACTGTGAGTACCAGGCAATTCTCTAAGAGCTAAAAGCGCCTTTTCAACCTTTTTTGAGGACTTGTCTATGAAGTGAGCTACAACTCCTAGCACGCCAGTCTTTCCTAGAGAACTCCACATATCAATAGAGAAGTGTACCAGGTAAGCGGTTCTTGAAGCCGTGTCTTGATTTGGTCTTTGTGCATAAAGAAGCTTGACTTGAGAAGGTCTGGAACTTTATTGCGGCTTGCTTTAACTACGTTCGTGGCTACGTAGTTGACGGAAGCAATGAGCGCGTGAAACTCTGGCCATTCGACTATGCTAAGCGGTAGTGAGTGCTTACTAATAAGCTGTGCCAGAGCCTCTAGAAACGCGGGCTTGTTGATGGTGTTGCTAAGGTATTTCTCCTCTGTAAGATCACGACCTTCTTGCTTCGCCTTCTGGCGGTCAAAGAACACAGGTAAGCCCGATATTGCTCTCTCTATTGCTTTTTTTTTAGCTGGTGGTTGAGCATCGTCAATCCGTATATTATGCGAACAAAGGTGCGTGCTCTATAACCAGGTTCTCCAGTATCTGAGGTGTAGGAGTCAACCCCTGGAGGGCAAGCTTGTCAATATAATCCAGCAATACCTCTGGTGTATGGAGACTGCTTGCTCTCTAGGTATGCGTTCGCCTTTGAAGCGCATTGCGAGCGTCACACGATTGACATTGAACTGCTTTGCAGTAGCATTGAAATTAGGCTTCTTTTGCGAGCGTAACGCATAAAGTGCTTTCTCCATATCTTGGTTATTCGCCATGCTATACAATTTTGAAGTTGGTGTGTGGGTGCAGCGCCAAGTGCTCGTTGAGTGTCGGTGCACGTTCGGTGTCGGATTACGTTAATAGTAAGCGGGCCAAGCCGTTAAGCATGCTCGGCTCCTCTGAGCACCCATTTTTCCGTAATTGTCAAATTTTAATTGTTGCATTGTATGGACATTTTACTGCGACAGGAGCGACTCTTAGCTACGTGGCTGGATGTTCCTGTCTGCATATGCTTGCCGCGCGCTCGCTTATTTCGCGCTGTGACTGGCTACACTGGCACCTGGTTTCAGAAAAAGAGCCCACTCACAAAATAGCTTAGCTTCCCTAACACTACTAATAGCCTCACCAAAACGATGAAGGATAGCCACTTTAAGCAGTTTTTCAAGCAGTTTAAGGATATACTTAAATTTAAAGCTGTAAATTTGTACTAGATAGCTATCTAGAGCAGCTTTTTAAGCGTTTTTCCTTACTACCTAGTTATCTAACTATCTAATTTAATACAATCTCTTAGCCTTTAAGGCATACTATTAACCTAAGTATTTATAAACTTTTAAGTAACTTTCTCCTATCCCTTAATAGCTAGTTTACGAGTTTTAAACTTATCCTAATTGTCAGAATTTAATGAATCTTTTTGGTCATCATCGTGGATCAGAATTGATTGTATTTTCGTTGGTTCTGTTTTCTCTCCTTTTTAAACACAGACCTGATACATCGATGATACATAGGTGATACCGTCTACGATGCAGTATTCGTATACTTCAGTTTTTATGCCTCTTATCTGACACACCCCCTCAGCTTAGAGTGATCTTCTAAGCTGCCACAAACCTATATCTTATGCGATTGTCAGATCCTCTATTTGAGTCTGTATGTCTTCGAGTTTTAACTCTTTTGCTAAGGCCGGTTTCTTGTTTACCAGTCCTAATTGATTAAGAAAGTTCTCCCATTTGTTTGAGGGCAGCGCTTTGGTAAGTCCATCTGCTATCATTTGCGAGGACTCTACGTATTTGACTTGAATTCGTCCCAGCAATACTTCTTGTCGTAGCCAGTGGTTGTGGATGTCTACATGTCGAAGTTTGGTTTGAAGTTTTGCAATCTCTTCCGTAACAAGTCGAATTGTCTGTGTATTGTCGCATTGAATTGTAATAGTCGACTCCGGCAATGATACCTGGAGCTCCTTGAGAAGTCGCGAAGTAAAGATAGCTTCCTTTGCTACTTGGGAGAGTGCGAGCAGTTCTGCTTCAGTCGTTGAGGTAGTGACCGTGTCCTGTTTACTTGCTCTCCAGGTAACAAGACCACCGAATAGCTTAATCACATAACCTTGCGAACTCTTTCTATCGACTGTATTATCGCCAAATGATGCGTCGCTGGCTACTTCAAGCTTGTCGCCTCCTCCCAATTGGAGTGCTCTTGATTTTGTCGCTGCAAGGTAGAGCAGGACTCTGTCAGCAGCCTCCTGATGCTCCGTGCCAGGGTTGACGAGGAAGCGTGCAAGGCGCGATGTTGCGAAGGCTATATCTGGTCGTGTTGTAACGGCGGCAAATAGTAAGGAACCAATCTTACGCTGGTATTTGTTGACTTCTGATGGTGATGCTAATCCCTCGCGTGGCTGGAGTTCAACGCTTGCCATTGGGGTATCATGTCGGACATCTTTCCTATCTGCAAGTCTGCTAATTTTGTCGGCATAGGCTAACTGGGAGAGTTGAATTAATCGTTGTTCTCGGTCTCTGATAACTTCAACGCCGAGGAACCATTGCAGGTCTTCTCCACCTGTGAAGGTGTATCTTTCTTGAAGAGCCTTGATAGTTTGTTGAGCTTCTACCTCCTTCTTCTGGTGATAGGCTAAGATAATGTCATCGACGTAAAAGAAGATGATAATGCCATCCTTGATCATGCAGCAGGCCTCATGTGGCACTTGTTTGAAGCCTAGTTTGGTGAGGGTTGAGACGAATTCTTTCTGCCATAGGAGCGGTGAAATTCGAAGACCGTAAAGTGCCTTTTCAAGCTTAAGGATCGTTCCGGGCTTCTGGTATCCTCGTGGCATTCTCATGTAGATTTCTCTATCTATGGTTGCATGCACGAATGCGTTAGTAACGTCGTACTGTTTAAGTTCAAGGTTGAACTTGGCAGCGATTGCCATGAGCATTCGAAAAGACCTGCTGGCTAAAGTGGCTGCGTATGTGTCTTGTGACGTGATGTTTCGTTGCTGATCGCCACGAACGACCAGTCGTGCTTTGCATTTAATAAGGCGATGGTGTTTGTCCAATTTGTAGGTATACACCCACATGCAGTCTAATATTTGGTGACCTTTCCGTTTGATGGGAGTGATTGGCACTTCAGCCCAGGACTTCATTTGTTCATGGCTCCTTAGGTGTTCTCGTTCTGCTTCCTTGAACATTTCGTACAGAGGATGATCTTCAAGCTTTGAGTAAGTCGCCGGCAGAGGTGGCAATTGGTTTCGGTGAGGCTTCACCCCCTTTGCCAGCATTCTCTTCAGCTGTGCCTTGTCAATGGGCTTGCCTTCATGTTCCCCTACGTGCCCTGCTTGAGTGCCGGCCATAAATGCTGCTGCCCATGGTTCTGTCTTTGACGAGCCATGTGTCGTCGTGCTATTAGCTTCAAGTTCGTCGGTCCACGCCTGGCTAAGGAGAGCTACGGGTGGCGGAGTGTCTGGCGGCGTTGGGTATGAGTCCATAACTTTTCTATTTCGGCAACCTCTTGACTTTTGACCTTGTGGGCTTGAGCTCTCTCCCATCATTGTATCGTCTTCGTAGAACGACCCAGTCTCAGGCTGTCCTTGTCGCGGTGGTGTAGGCAGTTCAATCGTTTTCACCCACATTGCAATCTCCTGCAGGGTATTGTGCATAAGGTTGTCCATGAGGTCTTCCGTTTTGCCGCTGAACACTACGCTTTCGTCGAAGACTACGTCTCTTGTGCTGATGACTTTAGCTAGTGACGGGATCCAAACTCGGTAGATGTTTGTAGATTGATAGCCAATAAGATAGCCAATCCAGGCCTTTGGATCCAAGCGTTGCAGTCGCGACTTTCCTCGGTGGGTATCGTCGGTCATTGCAAATGCCTTGCAGCCATATGCTTTAAGATGAGCTTGGTTTGGTTTCCGTGGTCCAGTGACGATACCATTCATAGCAGCGACCCTTGTGAAGAATACCTCGTATGGGCTTTTCCAGCGGTTTGAGTAGTTCGGCGTTCTATTGTACAGGTATACTGCCGCTCTTGTGATTTCTGGCCATAGTTCCCAGGGAAGATTAGCATCCAGTCGTATCGTGCGTGCCTTTTCTTTTATCACACCCCCTGAGCGTTCTCCTCCGCCATTCTGTGATTGGGTATCAGGAGCAGAAGGCTCGACCTTTATGCCTTTGGACGTGCACCATCTCTTAACTTCTGGCTTGACGGTCACTATCTCGTTGTCCGTCTCAATCACTTTTACAGAAATATTAAACTGCGTATAGAGGAAGCAAGTGAAATTATCTAGTAACCGAATAATAGATCGTGCTGGTCTGTTGTCGGTAAAGTAGAAATCCCAGTTATATGCCGAGAATCGGTCAGTGATAAGCATTTGGCTCTTTTCCTTTGAGTAGCTCCCCACTTCGTAGTCGTGAAAGTCGATCGCGATTCGTTCTCCCGGTCCTTCTTCGCTCAGTCGAGGTTCTCTGCGGATCCTGCGCTTTGATTTGGCTCTCCCACATGCGTCGCACTCGACTGTAGTGACGCCTTTGATGCGCACCCCCTCAGATTGTTGGACGAGGTGTTCGATCACTGCGGGCCCTGGATGCCCTAGGCGCTTGTGCCATAGTATCGCACTTGCTCTTTGTGGCGACCGCTTGGTTCGAGAGTTGAATCGGGTGTGAAAAGCACTGTCGTTTGCATCTGATTGCTCGAGTACCCATTGGTTGTGTGCTTCCGTCAGGTATGCGATGATGGAGTTGTCCCATCTCTTTAACGACGTAGGTTCATTCTTATTATCCCACCAAATTCCTTGCCGTCTGAGTAGTCTAAATGAGACGAGGTTGCATAGAATCTCCGGACAGAAGGCAACGTTCTCTAATCGGAGTATCTCTGTGCCATATGGTGACTTGACTTTGATATGTACGGTGCCATACCCTTTAATCCATATTCGTGCGTCGCCTGTCCACACGCAGTCACCGGGGATAGGTGGACGGAGGTGGGTTAGGCGTTGCGCCATGTTGCAGATGTGTATTGTCGCGCCCGAATCGAGGATGAATGCATTCTTTAGCGGATACGGTTGGTTCTTCATTGAGAACACTGACGCGGTATACGCGGCTTCGATTGTTGATATAACTCTTCCTTCTAGTCAATCTTTTAAGACTTCGGGTGTTGGTGTTTGCGAATTCTTAATCAGCGGCGTCTTTGATCGTTGGCGCTTTGAGTCTAATAATTTGATTAGCTCTGGGTCATACTTTCTTTTGTACTCAACGAGTTTGGCTATTCTTGAATCTGGTGTAAACCACGCAGGTGCCCTATCTTCGTTTAGATAGAAACAATCGAAAAGATTGTGGCGCTGTTCACAAGCATGGCATGTTGTGCCTTCGACTGCCGCCGTATCCTCCAGAGAGGAATGCTTGGATCTGGTGCTGCTTTGCCCAAATTTGCGTTTTCCCCGTGTTCTACCACGGTTCTTGCCCCGTAAGGCTGATGATGCTTCTTCAGCTACACCGGAGGCGTCCCTCTGTGCGCCCTGGTCGGATTCACCGCCAGCGGGGTATGCAGCGTCTCCAGCAGCGAAAGCGCTCTTCTGCTTGCCCTTTTGTGGGTAGGAGCGGCTCATATGCTCCCGGAAGAGTTTCATCATTTCTTTTCTGTCATGGTCTGGGTCACCTCTGGCCACCTGGCTAGAGAAGGCAGTCACCCACATAGGTGCTACCTTTTCCACTGCCGACAAGAAATCTTCTATAATGTCGTCATTATGTTGTACCTCCGCGACTCCTTCGGTCTCAGCGTCAGTTGCTGCTCGATCGTATTCGGCAAGCCAGATATCCCAGTTTACTGGGGTCCTCATTGGCTTCAATGCATTGTGATATCTTGTTCGTGCTCGTTGGCGTTCTTCGAGTGGGTTGATTCCTACTGTCCTTCGGATATCAATAATCCATCGGCGAATCGTGGTACCAGGGAGGCAGCAGTTGCGCTGAATGTGCGCTGATACTGTGCTCTGAATGTGCGTTGCAAGTAACCGATAGTTAGCCCGTTCTCTGTCGTATTTCTTCTCGTCGATCTTGTAGGCTTCGAGCTGTACCTTGTAGTCGTCTCGATCGGCCTTGTATGTTTCCTGGCTTTCAGGTGATAAGTCCGATAGTTTCGTCGGTGTAGCTGGAGTTGCATCGGTTCGGGACGGGTTTGATCTTGTTGGCTGGCTTGATGATCCAACCCGGTTACCCCGAGAGTTTGACGACGCGCTGGGTGCCGGTCGTTGGACTACAGCCGGTACGTAGTCAGCTAATCGTGGTAGGACTGGGGGGATCGGTTCCAGCAAAGGTTCTCTAGTTCCATCAGGGTCTGCGATTGCCCATACGTCGTGGAACTCTGCTTTTGCTTTGAGTTGTAGTAACCATGGCGTGTAGTTCGTGTAGTCGGTGAGGATGATCGTAGCGTCGCGTACGCCGGTAATATTTGCGTGAGACATGGTCCTCGCTCGTTATAGGGTCAGTGAGACTCTTAATTGTCAGAATTTAATGAATCTTTTTGGTCATCATCGTGGATCAGAATTGATTGTATTTTCGTTGGTTCTGTTTTCTCTCCTTTTTAAACACAGACCTGATACATCGATGATACATAGGTGATACCGTCTACGATGCAGTATTCGTATACTTCAGTTTTTATGCCTCTTATCTGACAGCAGCATTGTTATTAATCAGAAGCGGAGTGGATGTGGCTTCCAGTTCTTTGATGCGAAGGTCGTTGATCATGTTTTGGACCCAGATGATCTCTTGAGTGGCCTTATATCCAGCTACGTATTCGGCTTCGCAGGTTGACATTGCCACGGTCCTTCTAAGCATGGCGTTTTGGCAATGGATAATAATATACCTTCAAAAAGACCATTCTATTACTTCTGACGCTGTGCTACTCTCTAGGAAGCCATTCCTCGGTCGCTAGAGCTCTGCATCGGATGTTTCCACGCCAATGTAGAGATAACGACCTGGGCAATCCCCACCAACAAGCCGAGGAAACCAAATAGGACACTTAGAAACAGGCCGATGATCGCCACTGTCAGCGCGTTCCTCTCTGACGTGTGGCGCTCAAACCATGAGGTGATCTTGTTTTTCGGCGGTCGCGCCTCCACCAAGTTTTGTAGGGTCCTTAGTCTTTTACTCCAGTACAGGTACTTAAAGTCTGTGGAAATTGGGTGATCTGATCTCTTGTAGGTGAGGAGGTCGGGATCGAACGCAAATTTCGCCCGCACGAGGCGCTCCGCAATTTTGCGGGACTTTTTGTCAGTCCCTATCGGGAAGAGGATGGCATAGATAGTGTAGAGGGTTTCGACGAGGAGCTGCGGGGGCAATGTTCCACTGAAGTGCGTACGTTAACATGGAATAGCTGGCCTTTGGAAATGGGGAATACGCACACGGCAAGGCTCACCTCGACTACTTCATCTAACTTTCTGTCCTTGGTATAACTTATCTGGGCCTTGAGCCACTCAACTTGATGAAAGACCGCCAGAGACTTCGTCTGCGGATTGTAAACCAGGTGCTCTGCGAGGTCGTCGGTCCGCACGATTTGGAGTTTCAGCCTCTGATGAAGTTTCCACGCCTTCAGAGACATTTGCTTGCTCGAGGCTGTCCACACTTCTTGAGTGCTAGTGGTAGGAAAAGCGGCATTAAAGAAGTCTTTAAACGTCTGCTTTGGCTCCCACTTAATAGGGAAGATCGGCTCGTTTTCGAACCTAAAGCCGTTTGGATAGTCATCCTGTGAGGCGGGATCAATTAAATAGGCGAGCTTCACTGTTTGCCGTACCGCCTTTTCCTGGTTGACATGGTGGGGAAAGGCATCCGCTGCGAAGGCCTCCGCCGTTTTGTCACACCCAGACCTCAGCTTCTTGACTGCTTCAACAACGCTTTCATTTGTTGGTAGACCAATGTTGTCGATTGGAATAACGATCCCGCCGTCATGCCTTGGAGGGCGTACTTCCGGACGCACCGTGTCGTAGAACCGGCGGAAGGCTGCGAATTGGGATTCTGTCAACTCAGGGACCCGGCAGAGTGCTTTCAGCGCGTCATCGAGGGAGACGGTACCGCCGCCGTTAGCTGCCAGAGGAGTTGAGGCGAGATTCATGGTAAAAGCTTGGATGTTGCGGTGGGTGGGTGGGGGGGGGGTTCCTGTTTTGGCCTACTGCCTGCAGCTAAGGCAGCTGAAAAAAGGTGCAGGACAGGCAGCGACATAAATAAGCTGTTATCGCCCGCCCTTCTTGGGAGCCCTTCTTGGGTCTCCACAAGCCAGCCTTGTGTGTCAAAACATCCAATACAGCATTGCACCGATGGCCCCTGTTCAGAAGTCAGCGACTCCATCATCCGCATCCGTTAAGCGGACAATAATAAACTCCTACTCTGAAAACACCATGAACAATTGTTTACCTTCGCTTGATAAACAGACCATCACCCGTCAACAACCACCAAAGTTGACAGCATCCACATCTGGACCGAGCACGCTCCCTGCACAAATGCGGCACAAGTCCACAAAATCTCAAGCCACACCACAAAGTCCTTCGCCAGCTCCAGAGGGCAAGTCTGTGCACAATCCCACGCCAACGGGTCATCCAGCTGCTGGTGACCTGGTTCGTCCAGATGACGCACGCACCAAGACATCGACTCTAACGAGAGTAGCGCCGCCCAAAGCAGCAGCGCTCGCAGCAGAAACAGATCAGCTGCAGGATGACTTCCGCGATCCTTTGGAAATACCAGGCCATAAGAAGATGTTGTATGTCTACTGGCATGCGGACGCTCGCATTGGCAATGCGCACAAAAAGCGCTTTCCCGACATTTTGGAGCTTTTTAGGCTGCAACTTCTAAAGCACAAGAAGCTCTCCAAATTGCGCCCGGCTGACACGGAGTACAAGCTCAAACTGTGTGGCCTGAATCCACAAGAAGCCCGCCCGTCAATTCTGATCTGCCATCCGTTGCTGGATATGAAGATCGGCCGCTTGATATTTAAAAACCTCACGATGGAGAGTCTGCGGGAGCAGTACGAGTGCCGCAGTAACAACACGCGCCCAGTCTTTGAGATCTACCTCTTCTTCTCCCGCAACTTTTGGATGCTGGGGGATTCCATGAAATCACTGAGCATATATATGGACAAAGACCTCTTCATTGGTGCCCAGCTCGTCTCAAACGATGAACCGTATCAGGTCAGCACTATTACCTGTGGTATCTCCTTCGCCGGGGATGACACTATTTTCGCTCTAACATCTGCTCATGCATTCGAGGACAATGGCGAGAAGAAAAGCGATAAGCCTGCCTCGAGCCACGATGACTCAACCTCCGATTGCGGTAGTTTAGAGAGCGATGATATAAGCGACTACAGATTCTCGGGCACGGACGACGAGTATGACTGGGACGAGCTTGAAGCGGCAGCAGCGAAGGAGAGACAAGAATCCGGTCTCAGTGACCCCAACAACCCAGCTCCTTCGAGACACAGAGTCGAAAGACATGCCAGCCGCTCCGAGATCAAGCCCAGCCAGGTGTGGGGAAGACCAAACGACCCGAAATGGGCACTTCAGCCAAATCTCGACTGGGCTTTGGTAGAAGTGCCAAGTTTAGGCGTACCTGTCGAGTACAGCTTCGTTACGCCATCTGACCTGTCCGAGACCGTAGCTACCGTTGTTGTCGCTGCCCCTTCTGGATTGCGTAAGGGCACCCTATCAAGCATCCCCTCATATATCTCCAGCTCGAGGAATTTTACAGCCTTGACCAAGATATGGACAATTACCCTCGACGACAACGGTATGACTCAATCACCGTGATTGTTACATTATTTCTATTGACAACTATACAGAGCAAGGGTCTCTACACAAAGGTGATAGTGGCTCGCCAGTACTTAATCTTACGCATGATGGAGTATACGGCTACGTGACTGCACTCAATTACTTTGGCGAGCTTCACGTGATGCCGCTCCAAGCAGTGTTTGGCCAGATATGGGAGATGGTACAGCCGCTCGAAACCAATCCAAAGGCAAGAATAATCGCTAGGGTGGGACCAGAGATTTCAAGCGACAATAAGACCACGAGTGCCAAATACTCACTGGTCAGAGATCGTTTGTTTCAGTACTGGCCAAAAGAACTAGCAGTGGTGCCGGACATTGACCATTGGGAATCAACCGTCCTGCCTCCGAATAACGCTGGTAAAGATAAGTCAATCCTCAAGGCTGTCCCAGCACGGCTAGAGCATAAGGACGGGTCTGTTCGAGCCGCAGCTGTTGAAACACTAGGCAAACAATCAGCATTGCCAGACGATATCCTCGAGGCCGTTGCAGCACGGCTAGAGGATGAAGACTGGCTTGTTCGACACGCAGCTGTTACAACACTAGGCAAACAATCAGCATTGCCAGACGATATCCTCAAGGACGTTGCAGCACGGCTAGAGCATAAAGATAAGTCTGTTCGAGCCGCAGCTGTTGAGACACTAGGCAAACATTCAGCATTGCCAGACGATATCCTCAAGGCCGTTGCAGCACGGCTAGAGGATGAAGACTGGTTTGTTCGAGACGCAGCTGTTAAGACACTAGGCAAACAATCAGCATTGCCAGACGATATACTCGAGGCCGTTGTAGCACGGCTAGAGCATGAAGAGAAGTCTGTTCGAGACGCAGCTGTTGAGACACTTGGCAAACACTCAGCATTGCCAGACGATATCCTCAAGGCCGTTGCAGCACGGCTAGAGGATGAACACAAGTATGTTCGAGACGCAGCTGTTGAGACACTAGGCAAACGTTCAGCATTGTCAGACGATATCCTCAAGGCCATTGCAGCACGGCTAGAGCATAAAGACAAGTCTGTTCGAGCCGCAGCTGTTGAGACACTAGGCAAACAATCCGCATTTCCAGAAGATATCCTCGAGGCCGTTGCAGCACGGCTAGCGGATGAAGACAAGTCTGTTCGAGCCGCAGCTGTTGAGACACTAGGCAAACAATCAGGATTTCCAGACGATATCCTCAAGGCCGTTGCAGCACGGCTAGAGGATGAAGACAAGTATGTTCGAGCCGCAGCTGTTAAAACACTAGGCAAACAATCAGGATTTCCAGACGATATCCTCAAGGCCGTTGCAGCACGGCTAGAGGATGAAGACAAGTCTGTTCGAGACGCAGCTGTTGAGACACTTGGCAAACATTCAGTATTTCCAGACGATATCCTCAAGGCCGTTGCAGCACGGCTAGAGGATGAAGACTGGTTTGTTCGAGACGCAGCTGTTGAGACACTAGGCAAACAATCAGCATTGCCAGACGATACCCTCAAGGCCATTGCAGCACGGCTAGAGCATAAAGACAAGTCTGTTCGAGCCGCAGCTGTTAAGACACTAGGCAAACAATCCGCATTGCCAGACGATATCCTCAAGGCCGTTGCAGCACGGCTAGAGGATGAACACAAGTATGTTCGAGACGCAGCTGTTGAGACACTAGGCAAACAATCAGCATTGCCAGACGATATCCTCGAGGCCGTTGCAGCACGGCTAGAGCATAATGACAAGTATGTTCGAGCCGCAGCTGTTAAAACACTAGGCAAACAATCCGCATTTCCAGACAATATACTCGAGGCCGTTGCAGCACGGCTAGAGCATGAAGACTGGTTTGTTCGAGACGCAGCTGTTGAGACACTAGGCAAACACTCAGCATTGCCAGACGATATCCTCAAGGCCGTTGCAGCACGGCTAGAGGATGAAGACTGGTTTGTTCGAGCCAAAGCTGTTGAGACACTTGGGAAACAATCAGCATTGCCAGACGATATCCTCGAGGCCGTTGCAGCACGGCTAGAGCATAAAGACTGGTTTGTTCGAGCCGCAGCTGTTGAGACACTAGGCAAACGTTCAGCATTGCCAGACGATATCCTCAAGGCCGTTGCAGCACGGCTAGAGGATGAAGACAAATATGTTCGAGACGCAGCTGTTGAGACACTAGGCAAACAATCAGCATTGCCAGACGATATCCTCGAGGCCGTTGCAGCACGGCTAGAGCATGAAGACTGGTTTGTTCGAGACGCAGCTGTTAAAACACTAGGCAAACAATCAGCATTGCCAGACGATATCCTCGAGGCTATTGCAGCACGGCTAGAGGATGAAGACAAGTATGTTCGAGCCGCAGCTGTTGAGACACTAGGCAAACGTTCAGCATTGTCAGACGATATCCTCAAGGCCGTTGCAGGACGGCTAGAGGATGAAGACAAGTCTGTTCGAGCCGCAGCTGTTGAGACACTAGGCAAACAATCAGCATTGCCAGACGATATCCTCGAGGCTATTGCAGCACGGCTAGAGGATGAAGACAAGTATGTTCGAGCCGCAGCTGTTGAGACACTAGGCAAACGTTCAGCATTGCCAGACGATATCCTCAAGGCCGTTGCAGCACGGCTAGAGGATGAAGACTGGTTTGTTCGAGACGCAGCTGTTGAGACACTAGGCAAACAATTCGCATTGCCAGACGATATCATCAAGGCCATTGAACCACGGCTAGAGGATGAATACCGCTCTGTCCAGGCCGCAGCTGTTGAGACACTAGGCAAACGTTCAGCATTGTCAGACGATATCCTCAAGGCCATTGCAGCACGGCTAGAGCATAAAGACAAGTCTGTTCGAGCCGCAGCTGTTGAGACACTAGGCAAACATTCAGCATTGCCAGACGATATCCTCAAGGCCGTTGCAGCACGGCTAGAGCATGAAGACTGGTTTGTTCGAGCCGCAGCGGTTGAGACACTAGGCAAACATTCAGCATTGCCAGACGATATCCTCAAGGCCGTTGCAGCACGGCTAGAGCATGAAGACTGGTTTGTTCGAGCCGCAGCGGTTGAGACACTAGGTAAACAATCAGCATTTCCAGACGATATCCTCAAGGCCGTTGCAGCACGGCTAGAGGATAAATACCGCTCTGTTCAGGCCGCAGCTGTTGAGACACTAGGCAAACAATCAGCATTGCCAGACGATATCCTCAAGGCCGTTGCAGCACGGCTAGAGCATAAAGACAAGTCTGTTCGAGCGGCAGCTGTTAAAGCACTAGGATCTGAGGACTTCTAACTCCCCATCTGCTATCCCAGTTTGTCAGAGTTGCTAACAAGCCGGCCAGGCCGGCCAATGCTTTCGGCCTGGCCGGCCTGGTTTTACGCCAACCAACAGCCTGGCCTGGCCGGCCTGGCCTAGTAAAAGCCTGAAAAGCCTGAAAAGCCTGAATTAGTATTACTAATCTAATTTCTTGAACGCTGATTGGCCCATTTCTTCATCTAACCATTCGTCTTCCTCTGGCCATTCCCAAAGCTTGTATAATTTATCGACAGCGTCGCCACTGAGGGAGGAGGCATTTAAGTTTTTGTTATCTAAGTAGATTAGCAATACGCCCATATTGAGGGTATTAACTTACCTGCAAAGCCTTTGCTGATCCAACTCCTAACGCACGTCAACGCAGCTGTAAGCTGGCCGGATAGCTTCCTCCGTTTTGGTTCTAACATATCTCCAACTTCTGAAAAGAGGCGCTCACAATCAGCAGAAGCAGCAGGAATTGAGAGTAACATCCCCCACTACGTAGCGAGAACCACACCGTAGCGAGAAAACCAACAGGTACTTAGACTTCAACACATCAGAAACTCTTCCTATGTCTAGCTATCTATATTTTACCAATCAGATAGTATAACTTAGCTATTCCTAGACATCTAGAACCCCTTCGATCTAAAAATTACGTTACGCATCGTCGCCTTCGCGCCTGATTCGTAGAGAGCCTTATTCTTCAGCGAAACAGCGTTCCTTCCCTATAGCACTACTATTAAGCTCTTACTACTCTATAATGCTTATAATAGTGCTATCTAAGCCTTAGAACCTTACTACAATGCTTAGGAGTTATCACTAGCCTTATGTCTGCTGTCGCACGCAAATTCATGTAGGGTCGCCACCCCAATTGGTACCGCTCCGGAACGATTACCAGTTCTGGCTAGTGCAAAACAGCCACATAATCATCACAGGTACTCCATAATTTAGTGGCTGCCAGGCCTGTGGCGGTGTGAAGTCTTGGCAAGCGGGCCGACTTTAGCCCCGCAGCCTTGCGATCCAACTCAACCTTGGCCATGCCTCCAGTCAACCAACTCACCTCTTACAGAATTCGCCACCTCACAACCCTATGGCCGGAGCGGGTCGACCGCCCTCTTTGCTAGCGGTGGCAAATTGCGATAAGCTTAAGGCAGCGTGTACAATGGAACGGGTGGTAAAGAGACAAACCACGAGTTTCGGAAGAACATACTTCCATCTCCGAATGCTAATTCCACCCTAACCTATAGCTCAGCCGCACCTGAACGATGGACCGACTCGCTTTCATTAGGACGAACGAAACAACAAAAACATCCGCAGATAAAGTTAGTGAGCAGAATATTACTGTGACATCGGTCAGTTTATATTCCCTGACTATACCCGGTTCTAGCGGGGACATAGAGTTCAAGCGGTTTCACTGAACAAAGATGAACCAAGGCACTGCTAAGACCACCAGTTTCCCTTCGTACTCGCCGCGTGATACACTTTAGGCTCCAAAAAAGTTAGCAGCGCCGGTACTGCTACAGTTTGACAGGCGCAGTTTCCGCCCCGCTAGCTCTGCCGCTATATGTACGGATAGGTCTGCAACAGCAATGGGAGGCGGACATATTTGAGACCAGGATAACGGAATGTTCTCAAAGCTTAGATTGCGAAATGTACTAGGACGTACACTCCACGATACGATGAAGTACAATGAGGCCGAGGGGCCGCTCCGACAAGCAGCCGACGGGCAAGAGAGGAACTTCGGCAGCGACCATGAAGACACGCTCGACAGCAAGTACTGGCTAGGACGAACACTCTACGAACAGAAGAAGTACAACGAGGCTGAGGAGTCGTTTCGACAAGCAGCCGACGGGAGAGAGAGGACACTTGGCAGAGACCATAAAGACACGCTCGATAGCAAGCACTGGCTAAGATGCACACTCTACGAGCAGAAGAAGTACAACGAGGCTGAGGAGTCGTTTCGACAAGCAGCCGACGGGCAAGAGAGGAACTTCGGCAGCGACCATGAAGACACGCTCGACAGCAAGTACAGTCTAGGACGAACACTCTACCAAGAGAAGAAGTACAGTGAGGCTGAGGGGCTACTTCGCCAAGCAGCAGACGGGCGGGAGAAGGCACTTGGCAGAGACCATAGAGACACGCTCCTAAGCAAGTACTGGCTAGGACTCACACTCTACGATCAGAAGAAGTATAGCGAGGCTGAGAGGCCGCTCCAAAGCGAGTATTGGCTAGGACGTACACTCTACGATCAGAAGAAGTATAGCGAGGCTGAGAGGCCGCTCCAACAAGTAGCGGATGGATGGGAGAGGACACTTGGTATAGACCATAGAGACACGCTCCTAAGCGAGTATTGGCTAGGACGTACACTCTACTATCAGAAGAAGTACAGTGAGGCTGGGAGGCCGTTCCAACAAGCCGCGGACGGGCGGGAGAAGAACTTCGGCAGAGACCATAAAGACACGCTCCTAAGCGGCGTGTCGAGTGACAGCTCAATGACGTTGAATTACCCTATTCAGATCTCGAGGGACTTGCTTGCAATGACCACCTATTTTTCACAAACAGCTATGGAAGTGCACGGTGCTGGACTGGTGAGTACTATGAAAGCGTATTCTTCAACTCCAAACTCCTGTTAGGTTCCTCATGCAAAGCACTGGGATTCCTACTCATTTCAACCCAAAATCCTGTTGCATCGCGTAGTCGCATGGACCCACTCTAGCAGCGTCTATCTCTGATGATCGCTCCCTTCTTGCCCCTGCACACTTACCTAGTAAGACCATACTGGAGGCGGACATTGGGCTAATATTATCGCAGATCGAAAAGCTTTTCGACGTTGCTTGCTGTCTTATTGACGTGGTTGCTTGCACATCTTCTCTACCAGATGCATCCACCCTTGGCTCTCACGATTTGATTTATTACTTCCTGACCCTGATCTCCACGCTTCGCGGTGGTGAATCTCGGTATCTACCACGACTTGTTACCAAGCTCTCACAGGTCTTACCCAGCCTTGCCTTAACGAACCCCATGCCAACAGTCAGCCTGAACGGCCTTCCAACACTTTATTCGAGCATAGACGACGATTTCTCCGCGCTGCCCACTCTGGTCTCTTCATCCTATCCATCTACTGAGTTAGGCGCGTATGTCGAAAGTCGAGAGGAATAGTAAGGATTGAGGTCATAAGCAGAGTCTGTGCCCGGAACGATAATGGGACTGAGGTAGATGCAGAAGATTGTAGGGGCATTGTGAGGAGATAGGAGAGTGCAAGAGGCATGAGGCGAGCTGAGATGCGACGGATGTCAAGAGTCGTCTCGTCCTAGCCACTCGAATCAGCTCTGAGCGTAGTATTCCCAATATCATCTAGCATCAAGGTAGTTAGGACAATGGACTAGCAGAATAAAATCCTGGGATTCTTCTATCGAGCTTTCTCTATTTCTTTGAAAGAAATTGTCTAGTTAGATAGTGAGTTGAAAATAAATTCTTCAAGTGTGTTTATTAAGAGATAACCTTCTAGATAGATATATACTTAGTCCTAAGTTTGCCTAAATAGGCAGTTCCGCCACTGACTTCGTTATGGCTCTTATGCCTAATAGGTAACTACGCCACTGGACTTCGTCACGTGCCGTGCTCTTCAGAAACAACTCAGTGGGCTATAAGGTTATTTAAGGAGACAGATAGAGGCAATCTAGGAGAAACTACATTTTAAGTCAGAAGCCTTTTCAATACTGTTTTCACAAGTAAACCCTCAACGAGGCCCGCCTGTATGTCGTTATGCCTCAGTAAGTGCCTGTTGTCCATACAAGCGGATCTTCTCATATCCTAGCTTCGCCTTGCCATCGCCGTTCATGAGACCTTGAAAGGCGATATCCTCCACATCCGGCCCCAGGTGTGAGAGAGGTCTCACTCGTTACTTCTTGGAGAGTAAATGAAGTTACTATACACCGTCGCTGTCGGTCATGACTTCTTGCGAACGCTTCTGTGACGGAATAGCAACTGCAGAATCAGAGTGCGTTGACAATAAGTTCATACAGCTGATGTGGCGCGATTCCGAAGGTCCGGTCTGAAAAGTGTGTCCCCACACAGGGTGTCTCTGTTGAAGCAAGTGATTGTAACTATTAATTGTTGTTATTCCTACTCACTCTGATATACACACCCACGGCTCCTGTCCCATATTGCTGTTTCAGTCACTGTGATGTTTGACAGTCTCGCTACGCAGTGATGGACGTTTAATTAGTTAGTTAAGTTACTTGGGATGCGCAGGGCCGCTTGAGATTTAAAACCTCTATTCTGAGCCCACCCTTGAATATCTCCATTTGCATAATTCTCGCCTTCCTTGTAAATTGGTGTAACACGAGGATTACCCGTTACAAACGTCTGCTGTTGCGTATGCTTGCCAGGATGAGATAATCTAATAGCGCAGATAGGAGAAACATCCTTCAACTGGCTCAACTCTCCTCCAATTCCAACAATGTCAGGTCGTTTAGTAGTTCTTAGCTTCCCCTGGCTGTCTTGCCAAAAACAATAAGCTGTGCGCAACCTTTTCTTGTAAAATAACCTCTGAAGATCTAACATGTGTATCTCCTCGCAACCAGTTAGCACTTGGGTAATATTAACCGTGATACCACAATCAAACGAAACCTCATGTCTTGCTGGGTTGTACCTATGCTCCTGCAAACTCGCAAAGAATGTCGCACTCTCATAGCATAGATCCCCATGCCAATCATCTGCAAGCAAGATTATGTATGCGCTGTCTTGTTCCTTAGATCTGTTGTAGTACTTATGCAAGCTTGGGCTTATAAGAACTGGATTCAAATTGCATCTCTCAACTGCAAGTTGAAGCCAGCTCTCATCTCTAAAAATTGCTCCCCAAAGCAAGTTATGAGACTGTTGGGCTGTTGTGCGTTCAAACTTGAATATTTCAGCCGCTTTTGAAGCTGAAAATGCTGGGAGATACGATGTGATAGAGTCCCAAATCTCCTGAACGTGCATAGTACTGTGTTGTAAAGCACAGCAGAATCTTAGCCATTAGTTACTTATATATCAAAATTTAGTCTGCGCTTTAGCAATACTCTCCTACAAATTTATAAGAATAACGTCCCTCCCTGCGTGGCGAGACAATTACAAATATTGCTATAATTCTATGGAAATAATCTGCTGTAGCTAATCCTAAATATCTATAATCAACTTGCTTCCCAAAATTACGTTTGCATCATCGCATCCGCGCCTGATTTGTAGAGCACCCTCTTTTCTAGCGTAATAGCCTCTCCTTCCTACAGCACCAAAGTTAAGTCTTCTTTGCTCCTGATTTTCGTAAAATGGCCTTATCCTAGCCTCAGGGCCTCCCTCTAATGCTCGGAAGGGTACTTCCCGCGGAAGCGAACCTCCGATCCCGGCTAATCTTCTTCAGCATGATCATCTGGGAAGCGATTTTTGCGTTTTCATTTTACTACCACTACATCCACACGCATATTGCCACGCGAAGGTCGGAAACCAAAACCTAGAACCTGAACATTAACGCCCTTTTATCCACCCCACGCTCTAGTCGCTCTCCTCCCGATAGAGCGGTGGGTGTAGCACCATTCCAGCTAAATGAGGCGCACAAGGAATCTATCCAGATATTTAGCAACTTCACGCGCAGTGTTGGAGCCAAACTTTTCGATTAGTTCAGTCATGTTGAATAGCTCGGGCGCTTTGTTTTGATCTATAGCTTAAGTACTTGTGTAAGCTGATAGAAGTAAGCTATGGGAAAGTGGAAAGTTGCTGAAGCTAATGAATTGGGAGTGTTGACACAGTGGGTTATGATTCAAGAATCGGACTTCGGTGAAAGCAGAATTTCTCGAGGAAAGCCCACAACCTGACCAATCAGCATTGAGTGGCTGGCACATGCCGCTTCGTCCTAACAAGCGATGCCAGACGCCTCATGCTTATTGGGCAGAGACAAATGCCATGACATATATCACGGAGTAGTTCGGGACGGGGTAACGATCGCTCTAGAACAACAATGCGATCTTTTTAACACCGCGTATTTCGATCAATATGGACTTAAGTTAATACGCGCGGGTGGGAATATAGCGTCAAAGACACGATTTGGTTGGACAGCAGCTGACCAAGCGAGCATCACCTTACATAAAAGAGCCGTTGAAGAGCTGGTATTACTTGGCTCACCTCTACCAGCTTGGAAGCAGAAGAGCTCGGCATTAAGGGAATTCGGGCGCTTGTCACCATGTCCATTAGAATGCTATTGGTATCACGAAGACGGTTGATTAAAGTAACTTATATTTCTCGACCTGGTGTATTTCTCGATCCATAACTAGTGAGGGACGTTACTACATCAAAACGAATGTCGTAGTTTAAACATTACTAAGTTAACTAGTTGCCAAACCAATATCTGATAATAAGAGTTCTTGTTCACATCACTTCATTAAATAAGCTCTAACCAATTTCTTCCATACCGTTGAGTCATCGCAATTTGTACTGCATCGCCAGAAATTGTTCTTGAGTGACATTGTGACATCAGGTGTTCATAATATGAGGGAGCCGAGTTGCTCTGAATTCCAGCTGTGTCGCGGATAGGGTATCTCCGTGGACGTTCCACGAGCGTATGCTGGGTTAACGGCATTGCTGAGTTCAAGTTCGCCGTTCTACTATGCGGAGCTATTGTCACATGGGTGGCCGGTGGAGGAACACTCGCATCTTGAACGTTGGAGGCCTCTGCGGATGTCGTTTGCGTCTGCGGTGTACCAATCTTCCAATCTTTGAACGCCTTTTCAGATTCTTGGGCGCACTTGAAAATTTCCCAGTCGGCCTTCTTTTTTCCTAGCAGACTTCTTACATTAGTTCTGACCTCCCAAGTCTTTACGATATCATGACCTCTCCCCGGCAACTTCCATCCAACTAAAATGTAATGGGAGTCCCATTTCGATAAAGCTTGGCCAAATTCGCACCAGTCAGGGTCATGGTTTCTGGGATCGAGCAATGACAAGGGATCTACGTCTTCATCATAGTCCACTTCCCAGGCAACACCAAAAACGCCATCGTAGTGCTCCATTCCATATATCTTGCGCCCGGTAAGGTCCTTTGCGTCCCCATATCGATTCACGGTGTTTGATACATTCAATGCGAATGGAGGATCGGCATTACCGTACGATTCCGCCCACTCCCGACTTTGGAAACGTTCTATTCGCCAGATTGGATAGTCTTGGGGTCCATATTGGTTGATAAAGAACCGACGGCGTTTGAATCCCCATGCCACAGTCTTCATAGGTACATCGTCGGCATAGTACATCTTAGAGCCTGCCAATCGTGGTACATCTGGAACAAGTTGGGATTGACACATACCAGTATCGGAAATTCCAAGGAGTTCCTCAAGGATTGGTTGTTCATCCAAGAAGGTTTGGTTTTGGGTGATCGAAACGTCTCTTACCGAATTACCAAAACCCAAAGCATTCATCTTGTATATCCACTTCTTGAGCTCAGTTGCAGCTTCAACTTTGAGGTTATTTCGATGCAAGTCCGCCGCATACTTTAATTCCTTGACAGGCAAATGATGATCATCGAATCGAAGAGATAGTGTGTTGTTTGTACTTGTCAAGTCTTGATTGATATGCTCAATCTGCTCGATTGCCGTCCTAACCCTGTCTAGTTGCATCTGATTATCTCGCATAAAGAAATCGACAAAGTTTCCGGCAGGCCGTAGTGCTTCGAGTTGCTCTACCCGAGGAGCCAGATAAGCTTCGATCAGTTTCCGTATTGGAGGATGTGATGTTTCGCGCATAGACAATCCTGATTTCAACAGACATCTGAAAATTCTACAATGGGTATCCCTCACAACCACCATTTTCAAGTCCAGTCCTTGCTTCCGCAACTTGTTGGTGAGCGTTATAACAACCTTCGCTAGATGATCTAGACCTGTCTCCAATGGCGATAGTTCACATGAAGCGAGAGCCTTTCTCAACTCATCCATCCAGTGCTGAAGTTCTGTAGGCTTGACCTGATACTGGGCGCCGTGCGGTAGTGTCCTCAAAAGTGCGTTGAAATTTGCAAAATCTATCAAGTCGTTCCTCGATTGCCTTTTCTCCCACCATTGCATGATAAGCATACACATTTTACGCTGCTGATTCCGTACTTCCAGAGGTATCTGAACTTGCAGTGGTATGATAGTTTCGTCGTAGCCTGAGTACGCTGAATCATTGTGGTTCTCAGCTGCATTTGCCCTTGTTGCTGATTCTTCGTCATCTTTTTCTTTGACCCTCTTTCGTTTAATTTCACACCACTCGGCGTCAGAAGAGTCTCTTGGACGATCTTTGATTGATATTCCATATTCTTCTCGCTCACTTTCTTCAATCTCGTTCAAACGTTCGAGAAGATTAGGCTCGTCGGTGTCTAAGTCATATGCACAACATGCTTTCCTTTTTGCCAGAAGGAGCGCCGGCAAGTGTTCAAATGCCCATCTTTGTTGCTCATTTTCGGCCAAATTCGCAGGGATGGGTTCAATGTCCCCAGTTCCAATGTAATGTAGAAAGTCATGTAGACAAATTGGGCGCAGTAGCGTTAACTGTTGCTTGTCCCATGCTTGTTGGTCGACATTCTCTGGTTTCTCGGGTACAATGTACGAATAGTAGAGAAGAGTTTGTTGCTCGATTTCGCTAAGCTGTTGTTCAATTTGAGGCTGTATTGGTGCGTTATCGGGATGTTGTGCCTGCACTGTATCTGGTGGCCTTTCTATTGGGGTCGAAGTGGGTGCATCTGGAAGTTGATCAAGCTCGGGGTTGACATGTTGCTGCAACCCAGTGGGGTTCTGAGGTTGTGGTTGTGGTTGTGGTATTGGCTGTATATGACTCTGATGCTGATTGCTATGATCATGAGGACTCGACTGCCTGAGCGGATCCGATGGCAATTGATTTGGGTCCATTGCGCGTACTAACTTATCCGAGTGAGCGAGAAGTATACTCGATCATTTATATGCTTATTTAGCGTGTAGTCTTCAACGATGTAGACAGAAATCCGATAATCAGTTTCGGAATTTGGGTACTAGATTTCAGAATTAGACGAATCCATGAAATCACTTCAGTAACTTGTCATTTCAGAATGACTATTGCCTGATTTCAGATCACTAGGTTTGTAATGACCACTCTTGTCACTGTCGAAGGGTCACTGCATAGGCACATAGAAAAGCTCATGCTGACAGAAGCCGCCTGGCTGTCTCCCATTTTGCCTCCACAGAAAATATCTTCGTAATGACACTCTTCTTCCAGGCATCAGCTGCATCTCCTTCCAGCCATATCCCTTCATTCAACGAAAATCGTCTCTCGATCCGTCGCTGGCCAATTAATCGACTGGTTGATTACCGTAGACAAGAAGAGAGCGGACAAAGCGAGTATCTAGCCGAATGGGAGCCAACTACATTAGCAATTGGGCAGTTGTGTGAAAATTTTCATGGAGTGCCACTTCTCAGCCAGGTCTTTGAGCTACGAGGCGAAACGCATGATGCAGAATGCCGATACACAGTGTATTGGAAGCGGACATGGGTCTCAATAGCAGAGCTTTCAGGCTGTGGATATTTGATACATCACTTTTGGGTTCATAACAAGAAGTCTGCGACTGATTCCCAGCCATGATTATGCTAATAATCGGAAGTAAGCTAAGTTAGAGGAAGTCTTGTAAATTAACTTCATTAAGTGTAAAATAACTGCTTATCCGTTATGTCAAGACTGAAGCATGAAAGATGGCGTGGCCGTCCATTTATATGATACCTGCAAGTGGAGCATTCTTATCACAACAACCTCCCTCGAACTCAAGGTCATGCAGAGTCTTCGATAAATTCTTCTTCTTCTTCAAAGATTGTTGTTAAATGATGTGGGTGCATGGGCACACTCGCATCTTCTGGAGCATCTTGCCTCTTAGTGGTGAGATCACGCGCTAAAACCGACGCATCAGAAATCTCAATAAACAAATCATTCTGACCTTCTGGAACTGAAATTTCGTAGGAACACTTAGAAAGCAACATATCTAACATCCCTCAGCACGTAGCGAGAAGTACCTCGTAACGAGAACATTTCCACTACCAAGCCATCTCATATCTCTCCACGAAGGTCTATCAAGCTATAAATGATAATAATCGTTCTTCAGCTATCTCTTTACTTAATATTCACGTATAGAAGAAAATATCGTAGCGTTGGTAGTACTATTATCAATCTCGTCATCGCCTCAAAATCCGCTTCAGACGCTATACCCCTGTTCAACAACAAGTATTGACAAGACTCTAGATTTCGGGACTATAGTAAGGTTATTTAGTTATAAAAGAATCAACTTCAAAGAGTCTTAGGCCTCTTATACTAATGATTGTGGATTCCGAGAGTTTTGCCGAGCATTAACAGGGTCTCCTTCTGCCAAAGCATATTTTTACGGCAAATGACCGCCTTACCACTGCTTGGCGTAATAATTCCCCATCTACCACTGTTTTCAATACACTACCACACATGTGACCTCGGCTAAAAAAGGACCGAAATACCACTGTTCTTCCCCATTTCTTCCCCAAATGCCACTATTTCGTTAGTAGCCTCACCTCTTACATTAGCGCTTGAGTAGCTTAGAACGCGTCCGACGCGATTTAAAATGGACGCGTTTTATCGTAAAATCGCGAGTTGTTGCGACAAAATAATTACGAAGAGTTACAATGGAGACCTCCCAGGGGCTTCCTAATACGCTATATGTTGGGCAGACGTTTATATCAATCCAGGCCGCAAAAGAGGCAGTTTTTCACGTTATGGCCTCCCAGAGGCTCTCTTTTAAAGTAACATCCAGCGACCCAACGAGATTCCACGCTAGTTGCCGTTCTAGCAGCGACACAGGGTGCAAATTCTTCATTCGAATCGCCTATATGAACCGATCCGACCACTTTGAGCTTCGAAAGTTCGTCCCTCATACCTGCGACCTTAGCTCCCATCACGACTGGAAAGCATCAAGCTCTGCGAGGCTTATTGCCCACCGGCATGGGGATATGGTTAAGAGCGATTTTCAAACAAAGCCGCGCCAGATCCAGAATGCTGAAAGACTTCAGCACTCAAATCAGATATCGTATAAGCAGGCGTGGCGCGCAAAGAAGAAGATCCAAAAGAGTACCTTTATGGACACAGAGAAGTCCTTCCAGCTTATCCTTCCATTCCTTGAGGCCATTACGGATAGCGGCTTAGACTCGAATACGGAGCTGGACGACGAAGGAAACTACGCCACTTCAAGGGCGAACGCTGCCATATCTAGGGATGACGATGGAACCTTTGAATGGTGCCACGTGGCACCACGAGCTTGTATTCATGCATTTTGGCACTCCCGGAAGTTCATTTGTGTTGATGGTGCCCATATGAAATCGGACAACAACCTAGTTCTTCTTGTTATAACAATGCTTGACTCTAATGAGGAGATCCTGCCATTAATGTGGGGGTTCGCCAGAAGCGAGTCTAAAGAATCGTGGCTCAACTTTCTCCATGGTTTTTAGGGAATATTTTCTGGACAACCTTGAGACGACTGAGCAAGAACGTACCAATTTTGAATATCTTACAATCGTCAGCGACCGGGCAAAGGGTCTAATTCCAGCTATCTCGGAGGTATTCCCCAAAGCTTTCCATTATTGCTGCATACAACATCTTGCGGAGAACGTCGGAAACGAATACGGAAAGAAAGTCGAGAGGATATTCCGAGCTGCTTGCCTAGTCGACACTAAGGCGAAGTTTAAAGCTTGTCTTGACCAAATTGAGTCGCTGTCAGCTCCCGCGCGTCACTACCTCGATCATATCGATAGAGAGCATTACGCAACATCATACGCACCACTGGTCGACTTCCCACGGTTTGGGCAAACATGTTCCAACATCTCCGAGTCAGTAAACAGCGCATGGATGGAGGCTCGTAACCTACCAATACTCCATTCACTCCACCATCTATGGACATACATGATGTCAAAGTTCTACGAAAGACGTCATAAGCCCCAGAAAGATATAAAGTACACTAACTATGCCTTTGCATATTTCCAGAAAGAGCTTGAGGATAGCGACCAGTATCTTGTAACTCCTCAGGAGCGCGAGAACTTGGTAGCTATTGTATACCGAGCAAATCCAGGAGACCGGAATACTCGTCTTGTTCAGCTTAAAGCTCAGAAATGTTCTTGTCTCGCTTTTCAAGATCATAAAATTCCTTGTAGACATGCAATTGCTGTGTGTCGATTCTTCAATATTAAACCCGAGGATTATATCGCCAAATTCTACGAGATTTCTGAGTATCGTGAGCAGTACAAGTGCTCCCTATTGCCGGTTCTACTAGATGATCTCGAACCTGATGGGTTTACAAAGCCACCTGTTATCGGTACCTCCCGAGGTCGTCCAGTTAAGAAGAGAATGAAACGAACTACGCGAGAGACAGAGGCTCGGAGACGAGGAAATTTAGTATCGTCAAGCAGCCAGAGGGAACAACAGGATGAAGCTCGAAACCGGTATCAATCAGGCACAACGTATTTCCAGGAACGAAGGACGGGCCAGGCTCCCAACCCTCTTAGTCAACCTAGAGTATCCTATCACCGTCCTAGCCAGATCGCGTCTTCCCAGCACCTTACTGCACCTAATCAAAGCGTCTCATCTCAACTCCCCTACCCTATTCTTAATCATCACCATAATTTCCCTAACCAATTCTCGATTGCGCAACCACCAGACTCAAGAGATCAGGATACCCTCTGGCAACGGATCAGGGCTATAAACGCGCGCCTTAGCGAAACTGAAGCTATAGGAGAACGCTACCGGGCTCAGATTGGGGCTCAGATTGGAGCTGTTAGACAAGCAGTAAACGAGAACAGAAACAATAACCATAACCAGCCTCCTACGGCGCAGATACCGACGACGTATTATCCAGGCGCCCCCTATCAATATCGGACCTCTTTCTGCCCCGAATGGTGGCGGTCGAGCAAGCAAAGAAAAACCTATCCGCGGTTAAGCCGCAGGGCCCTCAATATCGTTAATACCCCGCCCAGTTCTGATGATTCTGAGTCAACTTTTAGCGGCTCAAGGCCTAGTATGGCATGGGATCGTGAATCGATGTCTTGTGCGAATCTGGAGAAAGCTGAATGCATCGGGAACTGGCTGCGCGAAGAGCTTATTATTACGCGTTCTAGCGGAGGAAAAGGACTGGTTGTTGACGGAGAGATTACAGCTGAAGATGTAGATTTATCTGATATTGATATAGAGTAGTTCTTAACGGATATCGGCTTCTCAACACCATAGAACTATTGCGACATTGAGCCTGAGCATGCGGAGTTCTAGACGCGAGAGGGCCACAGAGAACATGCGTCACGTGGCCCTTAATCAGGATATCTATCGTGATAAAGAGGCTTCAGGGATATCTAAGTAGCTAAAGTGATTATCCTGATATATATCACTTTAGCACACTATCAGGATATAAGGATAAGTATCCTTATCGCGATAGATATCATTCTAAGCAGGTCTGTGGTGGTAAGTCTCGGTACCTACCACGACTTGTTACCAAGCTATCAGAGGCCTTGCCCGGCCTTGCCTTAACGAACCCCATGTTGACGATCGGCCTGAATGACGTTACAACAGTTTATTCGAGCGTAGACAACGATTTCTCAGCGCTGGCCCCTCTGGTCTCGTCTTCGTATCCATATACTGAGTTAAGCGCATATGTCGGAAGAGTAACTTAGAGGGATGGTGATTCTAGTACGCTCATCGTAGGGTCACTGGAGGGTGATTGTAAGGTTGAGACTAGCGACTTAAGCTCTAGTGAGACTCTTGTTAATTGAAGAAACCCGGTCCAACTACTAGCGGTTGTCACTGAATGTGCGGGCTGTTTGATAATCCGACCGACAGAGGCCAACGTCTTGCCCAAAAGATTTTTTATACTAATTAGATTGTTCAACACTCGCTCAGAATCTCAAAGAGTTTAGTGAGTGCTCTCTGATGACACTGTAGGGAAAATATCGTAGACAATTTATGATTTCCAATGGCTCGGGGCTTGCAAAGCCATCCAATCAAACGACGTATTCTCATGTTCCAGCCTGTTTTCGAGAATGTTGCTTCAACTGTAAACACCTCTGGACGATCCAAGTAATCGTTGTAAGAGCAAGCATGATTGCTGCGAGGGCCAACGCCCCGATAGTAAAGTTTTGCACGCCTCCCTGCTTTACGTCAAACGGAAGCTCTGAGCACTTTGTCAGCAGAACCCTCATATATATGCCCGGAATGAGAAGCGCTACAACGCAGACAAAACTGGAGAAAACTCGGAGAACTTCCACTGTTGGAATGGCAATACCGAAAACGTGGCAGGTTAGCGAGAACGCCTCGTGCCAAAGCGAACAAAGGAAGATTAGCCCTGAGATGACCGCCAGGTTTGTCATGACTACGCTCCAAATGAAGTATTTACTGAAATCTTGCGAAGCAATAACAGGTATAGCGCGATCAAGGCCATCAAGATCCTGGCCGAAAAGCTGCAACTGCTCCACCGGGAGACTTGATAGTGATGCAACAATCACACCAGCGTCTTTCAGCGGGAAGGGCCAGCAATCGATTCTGTTGGTGAATCCGAGGCAGAAATTACTCGTTCCAAGAGTGCAATTCTGGGGGATCAGCGCAGCGATAGCCGTCTTAGCGTCATCGGTTACGCTAGATACAGCACTCGGGACAGCAGTCGCAGCAAAGTTTGCGGCACTTTGTAGTCTGCTTTGCGCCAAGCCTAGAATGTCTCTACGGTCTTTTTCATCAGTCGCTCCAGCTACAAGTGGCGCGTTTCGTGGACTAAGTGCTGTGAGGTTGAACTGCGCTGGTCAGAAGACTCCACCGGTTATGCGCAAAGAACTCGCCTCAATATTGAGAATACCAGAAGTATCGTTCTTTGGAATGAATAGTATACTGAGGCACAATGCAGTACAAGCATAGGAAAGAGCTATCAATAGTAGGACCGATAACTACTACGACCTGCGGAACCCCCGGAAGCAGGGGAGATATAGGAAAAAGCGGGGGACAGAACACGAACAAGACAATCATCATTTTGATACCTAATCCATCATCTCAGTCATCAATTTCTGCAAAGCGCATTTCAGCATTCTATCTGACACTAATACATATCTGGGCAAGTGCGCCGGGTGCGCTTGATCTGCGCCGCCATCCTCCAATGAGCGCACGCGCCTATGCCCCACCTCAAGGCGCGCAGCGGGCACCCGGCGCACTTGCCCAGATATGTATTAGGCTATACTACAGTTGTACCATTTTGCCCAAGTATGGTTTCGAAAACAGTCATAGCGTGACCAGCCTCCCTTGTGGCGGCGGCTGAGCTTAATGGCGTGGTGGAGGCTGAGTTTCAACAGATGTATTGAACAGGACAAGCTGCGCTCCGCTTCTTTCTCAATCTTCTTTGTATCCAGCATTGTTATCACTATATGGGTTATGGATCCGTTAAGTGTGACAGCATCAATTGTCGGTATCCTGGCCGCGGCTGGCAAATGTTACGAGCTTTTGCACCCAATCATCTCCTCTGCCACAGACGGCCCACAAATCCTAACCGCACTGCTTTGCGAGATTCAGGAGGTTCACGCAGTGCTTTCATCTCTTCAACTCCTTCTCATGAATCTTTCGTCTGCACCACCCCGTCGAACTGCTCTCATACAGCTGGATCCGCTTATCGTCACGCTGACTGAGTCTGTGCTGACTTTTTCGGAACTGGAAGTGACCATCACTCCGTTCATCCAGTTCCAAGCACAGAAATTTTCACTCAAAGCTCGACTGAGATGGATCAAGGTGGAGAGTGACTGCACCAGGACTGTCGAACGGTTGCAGAGACACAAAACGTCTATTTCACTCATGCTTAATATCATTCAATGGTAAGCCAATCGCATTATAGTCTATATGTCAATGGACTAATGCGTTGGTAGTACATCGGACTCAGATGCCAGCCAAATGCAGGCATCACTGGAAAGAATGGTGGATCAACTTCTGTTGAGCAACCGGGATATGTGCAAACGACTAAGGAATTTGGAGACCACGAAGGTTGCAGGAAGTACTGTTGCAAGAAGCTTCAGAGACTTGAGCCTCTTTTCGCGAGCGGACGACGAGTCGATTAGGACTGCGCGGCAATCGGCCAGCAAACGTACACCCATCTTTGAGGCCTCTAAAGTGCGCTTCGCATTTGACAATGACCTGCAATCATCCCGCGTGTATCAGATGGCAAAGGACCACGACTGTGACCATTCTTTCGTCAGCTCTGCAGTCAGAACGAACGCCTGGTCGATTCTCTCTGGACTTTCCCTTGCGGATATCTCACTCATCTCCGTAATTGCATTACCCTTGTACACTGAAGATATTGGAAACCGCAAACACTATTCCTTCGGCGAGGCCGAGTCTCCGCAATCGTCAGAAACTAACGTTACTTGGACAAACAGTCAATCAGTCGTTAAAGTCAAAAATGCCCGCTCCCAGGCCCCAGGCTCTACAGGCATAACTACAAAATTTGAAGATCGAAGGAAACGTTCCGGTGAACGAGAAATGCCTGCAGTACTACGACAAGCGCCGGCTTTGGCTTCATCTGTATCTAACGTCACACTCAATGTAGATATCCCTGACTTTTCTCTCTGGGAAGAAATGAATTTTCACCTGTCGCGGAATGGTCCACCCGACCAAACTGCTAACAACTCCCTGGGGACATCAAGTAGTGTGCACGTTGACCATGTATCGATTCACGACGATACGCACCACCGACTCCTGGCATCTTCGCCTGTTGCTTCGACGAGCATACCGGAAGTGGAAGGTCAAGACGATAACTCTGCCCAAGGAGAGCACGTTCATACTGTTGTTGACAGCCACTCTAGCGATGATGAAGAAGTATTATGCTACAAAGGGTGTGGGGAGATCCTAGAAGAGGGCAAGACATATGAACTAGGTGAGTGCCTAGCATATGACAAGTCAAAATATAATTCTAATAGCAAGGTAGCTGAGAGCGATTCGCGCATGGAATGCTTCCGTTGCAGTACATGCAACGTCCATTTGAATGCCGACCTTAACTTACTCCAAAAGGCCGAGTTGAAGGATGGCTGGACTCCTCTTCATCGGGCAGCGGAAATTGGACACGTTGCCATTGTCAACCGACTGATGGAGGTTGGGGTAGATCCAAAGGCCAAGTCGACGGATGGTCAGACTTCTCTTCATTTGGCAGCACTGAATGGACACGTCACCATGGTCAACCGACTGATGGAGGTTGGGGTAGATCCAAAGGCCAAGTCGAAGGATGGCCAGATTTCTCTTCATTTGGCAGCACTGAATGGGCACGTCGCTATGGTCAACCGACTGATAGAGGTTGGGGTAGATCCAAAGGCCAAGTCGACGGATGGTCAGACTTCTCTTCATTTGGCAGCACTGAATGGACACGTCGCCATGGTCAACCGACTGATGGAGGTTGAGGTAGACCCAAAGGCCAAGTCGAAGGATGGTCGGACATCTCTTCATTTGGCAGCACTGAATGGACACGTCACTATGGTCAACCGGCTGATGGAGGTTAGGGTAGATCCAAAGGCCAAGTCGAAGGATGGTCGGACTCCTCTTCATTTGGCAGCACTGAATGGACACGTCACCATGGTCAACCGGCTGATGCAGGTTGGGGTAGATCCAAAGGCCGAGTCGAAGGATGGTCAGACTTCTCTTCATCGGGCAGCACTGAATGGACACGTCACCATGGTCAACCGACTGATGCAAGTTGGGGTAGATCCAAAGGCCGAGTCGAAGGATGGTTGGACTCCTCTTCATCGGGCAGCGGAAAATGGACACGTTGCCATGGTCAACCGACTGATGGAGGTTGGGGTAGACCCAAAGGCCAAGTCGAAGGATGGTCGGACATCTCTTCATTTGGCAGCACTGAATGGGCACGTCACTATGGTCAACCGACTGATGCAGGTTGGGGTAGATCCAAAGGCCAAGTCGAAGGATGGTCAGACTTCTCTTCATTTGGCAGCACTGAATGGACACGTCGCTGTGATCAACCGACTGATGGAGTTTGGCGTAGATCCAAAAGCCAAGTCGAAGGATGGTCGAACATCTCTTCATTTGGCAGCACTGAATGGATACGTCACCATGGTCAACCGACTGATGGAGGTTGGGTTACATCCAAAGGCCAAGTCGAAGGATGGTCAGACTTCTCTTCATTTGGCAGCACTGAATGGACACGTCGCCATGGTCAACCGACTGATGCAGGTTGGGGTAGATCCAAAGGCCGAGTCGACGGATGGCTGGACTCCTCTCGATCTGGCAGCACTGAATGGACACATCGCTGTGGTCAACCGACTGATGCAAGTTGGGGTAGATCCAAAGGCCAAGTCGAAGGATGGTTGGACTCCTCTTCATCGGGCAGCGGAAAATGGACACATTGCCATTGTCAACCGACTGATGGAAGTTGGGGTAGATCCAAAGGCCAAGTCGAAGGATGGCTGGACTCCTCTTCATAAGGCTGCGGAAAAGGGACACGTTGCCATGGTCAACCGACTGATGGAGGTTGGGGTAGATCCAAAGGCCAAGTCGAAGGATGCTTGCGATATCGTGCATTTCATATTTGACGATCTTTTGTTCTGCTCTTCTCGTTGGACCGCTTCTTTATCGCTCATTGCCCATGAACTGCCAGAAGGTGAACCCTGGTCCTGATATCTTGCCTGCGCCGCGCTGTCTGCGCAGGAGACTGCCATTATCCATGTCGCACGGCGAGGCGTCGCGGGGGCGCTTCAGCGGTTGTGGAGCCGCGGTTGCTAGCGATTTTGGGGGAGTCGGTGGGCGGAGCGCCGATGCGGTGAGTGCTGGGTCGGGAGAGGCGCGCAGCCAGTCTTGGATCGATCGAGGGCGTATCTGCACACGCTCAAGGGCCATAGCCACGCTGTCAACGCAGTGGCCTTCTCGCACGACTCGGCCCAGCTGGCGTCGGCGTCGTGGGACAGCACCAGACCTGGACATCGTTCGTTTCCCCGAACGATCGTTTTGAACGATCGTTCATCGTCCGAACGACGTTTATGGCCAAGAACTGGTTCTTATTCTAGTTGACTAGTTATTTAATCCCTTAAACAACAAGACGGCAATTGGGCGACCGATTTGGGACGCCTGTGGTGCTGTTTTCTGACGCCGATTTGCCGCGAAACCTCTCTAACCACACCGGCGCCGTTCGAGCGCACGTTCCCCTTCGGATTCCCATTTTGGGTTAGGCATGACTGCCGATCGGTGCAGGGGACAGGCATAGATGAGGTTTAATCTTCCAAGTGCTCAGTCTCCTGTCTTCCGCAACCACGGCGGCACAGCTGCGACAATACCCTCATATTATATTCTTAGCGTCAGCATCATGTCGGCCCAGGCTAAGGTCGCTCTGCCAGCGGCGTACTTAAACCTGTTTGTTTCTCGCTGTTTCGCAGACCACAGTCCCTATGAACGAAATCCCTTCTTCTCGGTCCTCACATCCGGCTTCACCACGGCCGCCCACCCGGCCCCACCATACCTACGTTGTGGTTCCAGCAGCCACGATCCTCCCTTCTACTTAGCCCTCAGTGTCAGCCAGCATGTGCTCCCGCCACCTTCCAGTTGAAGATTCCTCCATGGACAGCGACTATACGGAGTCCGACGTGGGCTGCAGTGGTGATTCAGATACAGATCTGACAGATATTGAAGGTTGTAGCGACAAGGACGGGAATCTCGTACGAGGCAAAGGCGCGGATCAGCAATCGTCCCAGTCCATCTATGGGAATCGTTCGCCGGAGCACTATTGTCAACAGTTGGAGACGTTCGACGAAACGGAGTTCGCGGCGCAGGACTACGAAGGCAGCACCGCCCTTCAGCTAGACCGTATAGAGGATTTGTGGAATCAGTAGGTCACCACTGCCCCGGTGTCCGCAACAAAAGCTTTGTAACGCGACAATTAACACGGGGGTGTAGATGCTGGAAGTATCTCGGGAAAGAGGGACTTCGCTCCTATAGCATAAATTATGGAGTACCTGTGATAATTATGTGGCTGTTTTGCACTAGCTAGAACTGGTAATAGTTCCGGAGCGGTACTAATTGGGGTAGCGACCCTACATAAATTTGCGTGCGACAGCAGATATAAGGCTAGTAATAACTCCTAAGCATTATAGTAAGGTTCTAAGGCTTAGATAGCACTATTATAAGTATTATAGAGTAGCAAGAGCTTAATAGTGGTGCTATAGGGAAGGAACGCTGTTTCGCTGAAGAATAAGGCTGTCTATAAATCAGGCGCGAAGGTGACGATGCGTAACGTAATTTTTAGATTGAAGGCTTTCTAGATGTCTAGGAATAGCTAAGTTATACTATCTGATTGGTAAAATATAGATAGCTAGACATAGGAAGAGTTTCTGATGTGTTGAAGTCTAAGTACCTGTTGGCTTTCTCGCTACGGTGTGGTTCTCGCTACGTAGTGGGGGATGTTACCTCTCATTGCACAAAATATGTATTAAATATGGAGTGTAACTGTCAAACATCACAGTGACTGAAACAGCAATATGTGACAGGGGCAGTGGGTGTATATATAAGAGTGAGGCACCACGCCTGTAGAAAAACAACAACGAATACAATCACTTGCTTCAACAGTCCCGGAAAAAAGTGTCCCACCACAGTGTGTCCCGCCACGCAGTGAGTGACGTTATCTTAAGTGATAATAGCCGAGCAACAGTGTTCAGCGAAGTGGCACTTCTACTTCTTGATATATGTGATGGCATATGTCTCTGCCCAATAAGCATGAGGCGTCTGGCATCGCTTGTTGGGACGAAGCGGTATGTGCCAGCCACTCAATGCTGATTGGTCAGGTTGTGGCGGCGCCCTTCTTGGCCCACTCTCCCCTCAAGATATTCTGCTATCACCGTAACGTTAGTCCGATTCTTGAATCATGACCCA
This sequence comes from Pseudopyrenochaeta lycopersici, assembly GCA_003313425.1. Taxonomy (NCBI): domain Eukaryota; kingdom Fungi; phylum Ascomycota; class Dothideomycetes; order Pleosporales; family Pseudopyrenochaetaceae; genus Pseudopyrenochaeta; species Pseudopyrenochaeta lycopersici. Next base: position 431,730 of record NHZP01000034.1, on the reverse strand, counting down.
CTGTGTCAACACTCCCAATTCATTAGCTTCATTAGCTTCAGCAACTTTTCCGCTTTCCCATGGCTTACTTCTATCAGCTTACATAATTACTTAAGCTATAACGTGTTCCACCACTCGGTGGCCAACACCAGTCGGTGGCCCGCCTCATCAATCTCCACCGCAGCAGTCAACTACGTTTGAGCCTGCCTGGACGGCCGAAACGCCTCGTACGATGACGCAGCTTGATCAACAGGCTCACCTCGTACGTGAGCTCTTTCAGCGTCCATCGCAGAGCCCTTCAAGCAAGGCTCTCGCGCAGCTCGTCAAAGGTTGTCAGCTTGCGATGAGCTCAGCTACGATTTTGGCTGAAGAAAACAGTAAACTTCGTGCCCTGCACACCCGTAGAAGACGTCAGAAGGACACGCAGCGACAATATATAGCAACTGGAGGCGTACTACAGGTCGCGACAGGTCGCGCGTTGGCTGTAGCAGCTGATATAGCCCATAATGAGATGGTGGAGGCTACAGCTTCTCGCCCTCAACAGCGAGCGCCGCCTACCTGCAGTAACTGTCATATCCAAGGTCACAAACGAACTCAATGTAGACAGAGATAGAGTATAATATTACTATATTTGCTAGGAAATTGACTGCGTGGATGTCCCGTTATTGTACATTGAGATCCTCGCGTTTTGATGAGGTGGGCCACCGACTGGTGTTGGCCACCGACTGGTGGAACACGTTAGATCAAAACAAACCGCCCGAACCATTCAACATGACTGAACTAATCGAAAAGTTTGGCTCCAAGACTGCGCGTGAAGTTGCTAAAATATCTGTATAACTTAGATTCCTTGTGCGCCTCATTTAGCCGGAATGGTGCTACACCCAATTTCAGGATGGATACCTATGTTCAATACTCAGCCGCATATAAACGTTCGCGCATACATATCTGTAAATAACGACAGGCCGTGTTCGAAAGGTGCAAAGGAGGGGATAATCCATTCTATTGGGAGGACAGTGGCTAGAGCACGGGAGTGGATAAAAGGGCGTTAATGTTCAGGTTCTAGGTTTTGGTTTTCAGGTTTTGGTTTCCGACCTTCGCATGGCAATATGCGTGTGGATGTAGTGGTAGTAAAATGAAAACGCAAAAATCGCTTCCCAGATGATCATGCTGAAGAAGATTAGCAAGGATCAGAGGTTCGCTTCCGCTGGAAGTACCCTTCCGAGCATCAGAGGGAGGCCCTGAGGCTAGGATAAGGCCATTTTACGAAAATCCGGAGCAGAGAAGACTAACCTTTGGCGCTGTAGGAAGGAGAGTCTATTAAGCTAGAAAGAGGGTGCTCTACAAATCAGGCGCTGGATTTTGGGAAGGAAGTTGATTATAGATATCAGACTTGTCGGCAATTCAATATTGATTGATAAGGGTGATATTGATATTGAATTGATATCCAGACCCAAGATTGATATTGAATTGATAATATTGCCAAGAATCACCCGATTGGGACTAGCATATAGAATCTATGGTGTTTCAGACACTTTGGGCACCTATAGTCCGGAAAGCCCATTGTCATCGCTTTCTACTTCGGCTGTGATATTGCCAGGATCTTCTGCCGGTATGTAGAGTGTCTGGATAAGCCCGTTCTTATTCCAATTACCCAGAACCTCTGTCATCTCCACAATCCATGCTCCTAGCCTAGCTCTGTCCCATGAGATAGTTCTCCGTACGCCTGAGAAGACGCGCTCGGCTTCATCAGACATTGGAGGAATAGAAAGGATATCCATCGCCATTTGATGAAGCCGAGGGTATTCTAGTCGCTGCTCCTCTTTACACCACCACTCCAAAGGAGAGCAAGTGATCTTACAAGGCTTTGCGTTCACAAATTTCTCGAATTCATCCTCCTCTTCCTCCTCTTCCATAACGTCAAGCTCCGCCGCAAGCCTCTCAAATTTTGAGAGTTCTGGTTGTGAATTATCCGCCTCCTTCTGCGACTTTAGAAGAGGCAGATCCTTATAATTTGCCCAAATCTCTCTTGCGGTAGTAAGGGCCGGTTCTCTCCAGGAGGATACCCAATTGATATCAATATACTTGAGGCGGCGTCGGGGATGGAGGAGGAGGGCTGTGGTATAGGCAGGCGCTTCGTCAGAGGATTTGTAATACTTGTCAAGGACATACCACCCCATATTAATGGAGTTGACTATATGGGAGTTGTTTTTATATTGAATCTACTTAAGATTAGCAGTATAAATAAGTTTTTTATCAGCAACATACCTTTGCTTCCTCGTAGTGTTTAAAGAGGATATCCATTGTCCAGAGAGCTTGGTCAAGCGATGACCAGTTAGCTTCCTGTGTAAGTGTTGCTTGATTAAATGGCTGTAAGAATTCAAGAGTCATTGTAAGAGTCTCCCAATCTTCCGCAGAAAGAACAGCGCCACCAAGGGCTCTATGATGCTTTTGACAGAACTTATTCAAAGCATCCTGCTTCTCAACGGCCAATGCAATCAACTTGTACCAGGAGTTCCAGCGTGTTGCGTTATCGATGCCCAGAAGCTTCCCAGCAAGTGCCTCCCACTCATCAGTCAATATAGTGGAGGAGCGAATATAGACAGCGATACCATGGAGGCTCCCAAGCGCTCCATTGGACTGCCACCTAGCCTCGTTAAGGAGTCGCATTCTTTTGCCTTTCTTGTCGCCTCTCTTCTCACGAAGCTGCTCTTGCAATGCTTCAACCACAGTGATATCAGACTCCTCTTTTGCAGCCTCAATGGCAGCCTCAAGGGCTTCTACTGTAGTTGCAAAGAGGAAGGCATCAAGAGATAGATTGATTATATGACCGCTGCATCGAATCCGCCTCTTTTTTGCATTGAATTCCACCCCAATTTTTGTAAGAGCATTTGCAATAGCCCTACAACAAGTGTCGTTACTGGAAGCATTATCCCCAATAATATAGCCTGTCTTCTCCGTAACCTCATAGGCTTGTATTGTCTCGAGAATATGCCTTGCCATCGTCTCGCCGCTGTGAGAGAAGCGACACTGTGGGAGGGAGAGGAGAGCTTTGCGGAGGGTGTAGTCGTGTCCAACGAATTGCGCGCAGATGCCAAGGAATGATTTCCGGTTTGCCGATGACCAGAGATCGATAGAGTAGTGGATTTGAGACTTTGCCCTGTGTAGGCGCTCCTTAATGGTAGCGTAGTGTGTTTTAAAGCTTCGCTCAATGTGGACAGGTATAGTAGTGTGTGACTCGATAAGTAGGTTTTCGACCTCTGGATTAACTGCCATTAGGAGCGCTTGGTATTCTGGCCATTCAACACAGTTGAAAGGCAAGCGGCGGCGAGTAACAAGCTGGATTTGTGCCTCGTAGAAGGCGTCTTTGTTAAGCGCCTTCGTAAGAACCTCCTCCACATCCTCGGTATTCTTCTCTACCTGCTTCTTTACCGACATTTGAAGGGCTGCTTGGAGAGAGACTTGCCGTACTTTCTTTCCCTTCGGCTCTTCAACATCAACGTAGACTTGATGTAGATTCGCCATATGAGTCCTAGCGTTAGTGGTAATAGCAGTAGCCCAGGGTTTCCCATAGCCGTCACAGTCCTTACAATACATCAGTGATTGCCCTGACTTATCGCGCATTGCCTCATCATTCTCTGGCTTCCGAAAGTGTGTCCATATATCAGCAGCACGCCTCTTTCTTGACTTTACGTCCTCACGGCTACGGTCAGGTCGATGTGGTTTGTCATTGAGGAAGCGCCATGGACTAGGAGAGGCTCTGGAGGAAGGCGTAGTGGGTAGAGAGGGTGTGGATGAGGAGGAAGGAGGTCGGATAGGCCGACCTTGGGAGTTCTGGGAGGCCATAACGTTGTAGAATGGTTTATGGCGGTGGTTGTGGAGCATGCAGCAGAGAGATAAACCGGTAGATACCCTGGGATTTGCACGCAAAAGGTGCAAAAAAGGAAAACGCGAAAGGACGCGAAAGGGCGCGGAAGAACACCAAAAAAGGCGAAAAAAGGCGAAAAAAGCAAAAAGGTGGTGAGAAGTGGGTGTGCACGTGCCCTTATCAATACTTATCAATATTGAATTGATAACGATATCCCATATTGATATTGCCTACTTGGATGAATATTGATATTGATTGATAAGAACATTGATAAGCACATATTGCCGACAAGTCTGCGGGGACAGTGGTGGGCACACGCACGAAGTTTTAATAATGATGGGCTTTGGACGGCTTCGTTGGCACATCACGAAATCACTGTCCTCCTGGGGGGAATAGCCGGTCGATGGATCGCTGTATGTTCGAGTTCGTGATCTCTGGACAGCGGGTGTCGAGCGCGAGGCTGCGTTCCGTAAACACATTGCAAGGTCGTCTTCGTGTAACGCAAGAGTGAGGAGGGAATTACGAGAAGTGAGGTATGGTTTTGATTCGACTCGTCGGAACGAGGTATTGTCGTCGTTTTCCTCATCTACCCACTCGTCCTCGTCCTCCGAATTGTCCCAATCCTCAGCATCTTCGGTGGCGCTTTCGTCGCCTTCACTGTCGCTCTCAATGGCCTCCTCATCAGTGTAGGTGCGGGAGAAATTCTCGGAAGAAGTGTTACTCGAGTAAGAATAAGACATTGCGCCGCAGATGGAGATTAGTTAGCAGGATGGAACCGGTGAAGGATTCAGGGACGTCTCAGCCTCGACAGTACGTGCATAATATATCCTCGGGCTGAACATCCTTGTGGTACATCCCCTCCCACTCCTCTCTAAACAGTCAGTTTACCGACAGGATTTGGGGCGCGGAAATGTGCAATGTTGGATTCTGGCACGGAGCTGAGGGGTCCATGCATTGGTTTGGTACGAAGACCTTGTCCTAATTATAGGGGCATGCATACGTATCCGGCGTTCTCAGGCGTCTGATGCGCCGAACGGTGAGCCGTCGGCTCTAGCTCAACATGATTTAATGCAAGGTCACCAGCTGGCGACTCCAGAATATTGCCGAGCCTTCCAACAACTATCAGTATTGGCCGATCATGTGCAGTCACAACCATGCATGCATTGACTGGACGGATGATCACATCGACACACGTCCATAACGGACTATCTAAACTGTTCAAGAACTTAGGCGGCGAGGCAACATATCGAGGCGACATCTTAATACGGAGATGCCGCCTTGCTTCGTAAAGGAATGGTCACCGCATACCTACAAGAGAAAGCGCCACGCCCGAGCAGTGAAATATCAGAGTAAGAAACATGAGAGAGAAGGACCACACAGCTAACCCAAGAGTCGCAGCAAATGCAAGCCTTAAAGCAACACTCAAAACCCTTCTATTCTCCTCTTCACCATGAATGTACAACAGCGTGACCACTAGCATGCCTCATCGGTCGCATCTAGTCGCTCAATCCATACGATTTCCTTGGTTGCGGCAAGCGCGTTCATTTATTGTGCCTTACGGACTTTTGAGAGTGCGCGCTTCTCAGTAACATCCCAGAGTATCGCTGTCCTGGTTTTCAAGTCTATATCTTGAAGTATAAACTATTGGCCGTAGCAAAGGGCGGTGGAGACCATGCCTGTGATGAGCGATTGTTGGTTTGAGTGCAGTTACATGTAGAGATTTCGTGCCCAAGCCAAACCATCAAAGCCTTTGAGAATTTCATCCTGTTCGTTTATAACCTTCTCGATATGACATCTCGTCAAACGACTTCCCTCAACTAGTGCTGTAGCATGTGCAACCTTTATCACATTCTTGATCTGTGTTTAATGGTCAGTTAAATTAGTACTCATAAAGGGGAATACTCGGAACCTACGCGACGCCCATTCAAGCGTTTCTCAGCCAAGTCATGGAAGTCTCCATCATGGAAATTTTCGGTCTCACCAGTCTTGTCAATGAACAGCTTCCATATCGTGGCTCTCTCTGAACGTTTAAGTGGCTCGTAGATAAGGAATAAATGGATCCTAGAATAGAGGGCCTCATCAAAGTGTTGTGCACGATTGGTCGTCATAATTAGGACGCCTTGATAATACTCAACGGCACGCAGAAAGGTCGACACGAGAGCATTCCGTTCCAAGCGGGATGCTTCGCGTTTTTCTAGCAGCGCGTCTGCTTCATCAATAAGAAGAACAGCTTTCCAACGGGAGGCCATGTCAAATATTCTCTCTAGTGTCCCCTGAAAGTCCGCAGCCTTTGTACCCAATTGACCTGCGGCAATGGAATAGAGCGGAGCTCGAAGATTTTCTGCGACAGCCTCGGCAGTCAATGTTTTGCCACATCCCGGTGGCCCATGGAGGACGGCGGTCGCACCGCGACCTTTGTCAGCCACAATGTCCCCAAGCAACTCCTTGGCGTGTTGCTTCTGAGCTAGAATGAGGCTTTGAATACGAATTTTGGCCGATTCTTCTAGAACAACGTCGTCGAAAGCTCGGTCATTCCATTGGAACTCTCGGATAAACGGCAGAAGGAGCCTACACCAACGCTGCTGTGTCAAAGCAAAGCCTGGTACAAAGGCAGAAGGGGAAATGAGATCATTATCCTTGAATTGGTGGTGGCCATCCGGTTTCGCGGCTCTCCCCTGGGAGTCTGAACTGTTGATAGATTCAAGACCGTCGAGAATAGGCCTATTAGCAATTCAACAATGATCTAAGCCCAAATAAAGGATATTCATACCTAGTACTATCCCACTCCACTTTCTATAACCTTCTGCATCTAGCATGATACGCCCACATATATGCACCATGCTTACGCCTCCTTCCTTATGTATTAGAGCTGGACCATGGTAGAATCGTGTGCATATTGGATCAAGCGAGACGAATTTCTTGCCCTGGGAAAGGAAAATTCACAGAATCTTTGGTTATGTAGTCAGCTATAAAACATCTGAATTGGTCTGTACCTTCGATACGGGTGACGATTGGGGTACCGGGTTTGAACAGTGCCCATACGTATTCAAAGGTAACTATGCCCTGTTCGATCATTGGGTCAAGTTTGGACTTCGTCTCCCCGTAATCACAATCGAGGTAGTTAAGCAACAGCATGAAATGCTGTGCCTCTACTGTATCCGCCTCAAGCGTCCGCGAGTACGCCTGCAGCTCTGTGAGGTACATGAAGAGAGTATTTGCATCGACCTATGTTAGTGAGCAAGAGTTCACAGCGCAAAGTTTATATAACATACCTCTGGGATCTCATCGACTAATGAATTGCCATTGGAGTTTTCTATCACCTTCAGCAGAGCGGCTCGTATCAGGCGCGAATATACCACGACGATCGTTTTCTCGTATTCGCCATCCCAGTTCAGGTTGCGTTTAACGATGAATGCCTAACGTAGCTGTGAGCGTACAAGTTGCAGTATGTCTACGTACTTCTTCCATGATCATCATACTCTGCATTGTCAACGCCAGTCGGCTTTAGCTTCCATTGAAGAGCTAATGAATGTCAGCTTCCTTACTGGAATAATAGAATCTCACGTACATTCTCAAAGCTTATCGACTCGTTTATAATCAAGTAAGAACCCCTTCTTCTTCCTATTAAGTTCCTCACTGAGTCCTTGATGCTTCGAGTGCTCTCGTGCGGAATCATTTGCGCTGGAAGTCGCATGTTCACTGCATAGTCTTCGCTGTCAGTCTCAGGCATACGCTATGGGAGAGATATACTTACGTGTCTGAATTTGCAATTTCCCTTCTTGGAGCTTCCATGTTGTGAGGAGGGAAAAGTCGTTAGATCAACCAAGAACATAGCGGTGAATCGTGCCTAAGAGTGTTTCAAGTTGTTGTGGCGCACAAACATCGTGGAGCGAGCTGTATCGGGTAAAGCTTAAGCACTGACGCACTGGGCCGCAACGCCCGGTGCGCATTCAACTGCCAAGAAATAGGGTCCTTGTAATTGATCTGATCTTCTGCTCCCCACCGACTGCCTCCCCGTTTAGCCCCCTGCTAGCCCACTGTTAGGCCCCCTGACAGCCCACTAAGAACCCGTACCACCCGGAACCCCCCCAACTCCCCCCTAACCCCCCCCCCCCCTGACCCCCCCTTGACCCCCCTAAAAACCCCCCCAAAACCCCCCCAAAACCCCCCAGGGCCCCTACAAAGCGATCCCATCTCCTCGTCTTTGCCAGATTTACCCATATTTTGATATACTAAGCCAAGGATGGAGTCGCCAAGGATGGAGTCGCCAAGGATGGAGTCGCCCGCCATCAGCCTATTTACGGAAGAGAAGGGTCGGTTCGCATGGCAAAACGGCTTCACTGACGTTGACACTTCGGACCTACAGAAATTCCTGCAAATTGGCAAACAAATTATACTTTTACTTGAAGCTGAGCTTAGCGCACGCCAACTGAAGGGGGAATGGGATGACTCAAAAGCCACTAAAGAATATGCCAGGAAACTGCAGAAAAAGGTGGAAACTATCAAGGTCGTACAGCGTTTGGAGATTAGGGAGACGCAACTTGTCTTTTCCGCCATTGGTACTTTAACGGACAAGCAGACAACACGTGAGGGACTTTCTTACCAGGCTTTCAATCAGGATGTCTACACTCAGTGCGGCCGCAGCTTGTTCGTCTTGAGCGCTGCAGTTCTAGGCAAAGGGAAAGTCGCATCACTAAAGCGTGAAGAGAAGCTTGGTCTGTTGCGATATCTCAAGAAGAATCAGACCGCGCTCGCCGTGCCTGAAGTTGTTGCACTGGCCCAAAAGTTTGTGATGCCTGAAATGTCTGGTATTTTAGCCTTAACTTTACTATCCTCACCACATGACTACAGCTGACTTTGTCGCTCTCAGCACCACAGAGTCTGAAAAGGAAAGCTTCCGGAAGCTTAGGCAAGTCGGCTTTGTTCGTGTTGAAGCCCAAAGAAACGGTCTAATACCTCATAGAAGAGCAATCCGCCGTCAAATCCACGGCAATGATCCAGAAAGAATTAAAAGAGAATGGAGCTTCATCAGAACACAGTGATCTAGCCACAGCGCCACCAAGTTCCATTCCATCTTCACAGCATGGAATTGCAATACCACTAGGAAGGCGTAAGTAAGATGAAAATATAGTACATAGAGGCCTTCTTAACAACAAAGATTGTAGAAATTGAATATAAATTCTCGAATACGCCGATTGATCGATTGGACGGTTTGGTCGAATTGCTTCCCTCTGCAATACGGAATAGCAAGCAGTGGAAGTGGGAACGACGATACGGAGGACCTACCACAGACTGCCTGAACGTGCTTAGCCCAAAGGACAGGGACCATGATATCTCGATAACAATCAGCGTAGGCTTTGAGGAAGGAACAAAGCTGGCTGGATATCTCGGCTTGATCGAAGCTAGTGGAACCAAACCGTAGCCTTCACTACACGAACTTTGTATCCTGCAGGAACATCCATTGTGCCCTCTTCATCTTCGTTCTCGTATTCCCAATATGGGGGGGGTACTCATGTCTTTCGATGGGTCATATATCTGAATAAGCTTTCCTTTGCCAGTTATTGTTCTGGCGTGGTCCACTACTTCGAATATAAATGTATTCAAAATAGTTTCGGGAATTCCATTAATGGCGTTACTCCCAACCTTGTAGTGCCATCATTAGTTAGGCTAGATGCTCTTTCGTCTAGATACTGCGTACCTCTGTAGACATTTTCGTCACTCCGTCTGTGTATCCGTCAACCACACTGTCGCGAATTTGAGAGTCGCACAAACGTGCAAGATCGATGGCGCAACGGCCTGAAGATGGTCAGGAGGGGCTGGATGAGATTTGCCTCTGTCAGTTGGAGGTCGCAAAGGATGAGAAGCTTCGCTGGCACATACGTCGCAAACTGTCCGTTACGCACGGACCCTGTAAAATGTGTTTCCCAGGGTATGGCAACAAGTGCTGAACCGGGTCGCGAAGCAGGAATTTTGATAAACGCTATAGACAAAATGTCGCGCTCATGGGTTATATCAGAGTTCTGGCGTTGGTGCCCAACGCGCAGAGCCCATGGAAAATGGTGGTGACCTAGGGTGGTGGGGCAGGCATTCTATTTCCGGTAAAGCAGAAGACCGCGGGGTCGTTGGCACAACGGATTACGAAAGGTCTAACCAGCACACCTGGCAGCACTGTATAGCAGGAGTCACTGGAGTGAAACGCATGAAAGCTGTGCGGCAGGCCTGTCGCAGTAACTGCGAAGAGGTTAGACACTCAGCGCCAGCATTCCGCTGTTCCGCTACATGACCTACAATGTTGCGCAATGACGCTAGGCTAAACAGGTAATGAATCGGCAGCCATATCACGCATAACTACCTGACGCTCTCATTTCGATGTCATATGCACAGGATGTTCAAAATATCCTTGGTGTACTGGAAGTTTTAACATTCTGAAGGCTCCGTCTACACCAGGTCGTTCGTCTCGATAGAACAATACTAACGTGAACCCTTGGGGCCGTGAAGGCTTTCGGCCTTCTAGGCCCCTTGCAATATCTGCGCCCCTTATGCGTACTCCGTACTCATTTCTCCAGCCTTCCGTTCGCTATATGAGCGAGAAGAATGTTCCCATCCTTCTCGAGTCTACCGCCTTAAAAGGTTTAATGACAGCTCTGTCCTGCATCTCAGATATCCCTAATAGGATCGAAGTTATAGGTAATCCGTGATTGAACTGCGGGCTTGAGTCTTCCGGCTGAAGTCTCAGTCGAAGCTGGCAAGTCAAGGCAGTCCCCATAGCCTGTATACGATGGTTTCGTCATGTTTCGGGCCTCCTCTGTAAGTGTGTCGCGAATAACCCTATCCATCTTCCGATCGATAAGCCTTACATCAAGTAGGGGAAGGTTTTGTTGCTTTAGTTCGGCTTTCGCTGCTTCAACGATATGCAATTTCGTATCCGCACCATAATATGCCCATTGTTTGTTGGGATAGGTCTTTACGTATTGTCGTGCAAGATTCTTCGTGATAGTCTGTAGATGGGTCAGCCTCCATGCTTAAAGCATTTCTAAGTTGTCGGCACCAGGAAGCTCTGCCATTCAGTTCTTGTGTATCCTGAGGCCTCCATAATGTTTTATTGTGATGCGATGGTCTCGGTATGGACCGTATACGCTCATTGAATCGGTGGTAGCGAGGGCCAGGTGAGGCATTGAAGGAAATCAAACGATCACATCCGACAAGAAGAGCAGGGAACATGGAACAATATCGGGCCGAGCTTCCACAACGAGACACGAGAAGAGTCATTGGGTTTCGTCTGAAGCTGAAAATAAACCAGAAACCGTTCAATGCCAAGGTACACAATGTGCTCCTCGACACAATTTTATCCTCAGCCATCCAAAACTATTCATGCTCATATTATGGAGGCGTCGTGATCTTATCTATAGGGCTGATGTCTATTTTTAGCTCGCGTCCACCACTCCGTTCTTGCAGGGTAATATAACCGCATCTCCATTACAAGAAAGTTCTACAATGATTACAGCACTTCTGTTGCTCGTAGATATTGATATGACTGTCCTCACATATTTTGCCAATGCAGTCGACTACACTATTGCCCGGCCTATGCGAGACCCAAGAATATTTACACGCATATTCCGGACCAAAGCTGACTATCCAATTCTTGTGGTCAATGCCATTATTCAAGCTGGTGGTGGAGACCATTCGGTGGAGCTTCAAAGATTGAAGAGAGTCTGCTTTCGTCAATGACATAACGGTATTCTTCCACTCCACCGCAGACCCAAACCCGGCTCCGAGAAGCTCTAACCCCTTCAGAGATGCCGTTACCTTTCCTAAAAAGGTAGAAAACGTGTTTGTTGTCATGAATCCATACAAACTGAGATGAGACAATCGGGAAGGGTTCAATTGGGCAAGAATGTGATCGCAATACTGAACGTATCCAGGAAGGCCGGGATTGTCAAGGTCGTACTCCCTGTTGTATTGGCCATTCGGGTGGAGAATGTGAATCCCCAATGACCTCAAGGAAGTAATATTGTTGCAACCAGTGGCAATGAGTTTGGCGAAGTGAATGCCTACATATGATGGTAAGTCGACTGAGAAAAGCGGGATATAGAGGGGTAATACCGCAACGTGTCCTATAGCCAATACATGAGCCCAGTCCTAGGTGTAAAGTAGAGAGAAATGAGTAATCATGACCGAGAAAGATGTCAACCATATTCGCTGGGAAGAAGAAGCTGTGATTGTGAATCGGTTGCGTAAGCCTTGTTGCAATTCGTAGAGCCACGAGATTCCGTACATTGAGCTGCATCCCAAGCCAGATTTGCCTCACTGACAAGGACCACTGATCCATGACACTCTGTCGAATATCTCCTGTTATGCCAGCATGCTCACCTGTGGGGTTGGGAGACACGATATTGATCTCCTTCAAGTTAACCAAGTAAGGGGAAATATCCTTTAGTAGCGACAGCAAGGACCAGTCGGTAAGCAGTTCAAATGCCCCATAGTTACAAGTTCGCCGATGGTGTGACTCTGGGCTCGAAGACTCGAACAAAGACTGACCGTCGAAGGAAATCACATGGACTTCGCCCATCAAGTTACAGTACTAGGACAAAAGTTCGGTTCACCGACAACCGAATACGAGGTCCGAACATCAACACCTCTCTCTACCCTATCTATTAATAACCCCCCAAAAGTCGTAATAACGTAAAAAGAGGCGTTAATTTATTGTAAAAAGCTTAATATTTTGTTTGATAACCGTGCGCATGCCTTACAGCAGCAAGGCGTTGCGGCATAGATAGAATAAGCGTCTTCACGTACGAATTAGGGATCTTCTGCCATGCTTCCTTCAATGCTTCGCAAAATCGCTCCCAGTCCTCTGCAGACTCGCCAGTCGTGGCTAGCTCTGGGTGAAGCTCATTTACCTTCCTTTTTAGTACCCACCACATGTGCTCGATAGGGTTGAGGTCTGGTGAGTAGGGTGGGAAGTTGACAACGTTCATACGGTGCCTCCGTAACCACGCGCCAGTTGCTCGTGCAGTGTGTATGCGTGCATTATCCTGTTGGAAGAGGTCGCCCCTCCGATAATTGTGGAGGAGACCTTCTTCTAGCGCCTGGGTATAGCTCCAAGCTGAGTAGCCATTATGGGGGGCGTTGGGGTCCCTCTCCATAATCACTAGCGGACTCTTCTGGGCCCTCCCCCTTCTATCAATCCAGATTGACGCCCACACCATCTGCGCAGGAGGACGCGACGTATCATGCTCCTCTATCATCTCATGCCTCCATTTCTCATCGGGATAGCGGAAGCACCATTCCTGGTTAGAACCAGAGCCTTTCTGAATAGAGCACTCATCAGAAAAGCGCATGGTCCTCCTCTTCCAGTCAAAATGCCGCCACTTCCTCTCCCACGCTCTTCTTCTTCCTGCCGTATATTGAGTGATCTTAGGTCTACGCTTGCATCTGAACTTCTTTAGGTCATACCTCTTAAGCACTCTGTACGCAGTTTTGGCAGATATTTGATTGGTGAGGGCAGCTTCTTCAAGGAGCTGCCTATACTCTATTTTAGGATATTTTCGAGCCATTCGAAACAGCACTCGCTCGTCACGTTGCGATAGTATCTTAGGGCGCCCAGATCGAGGTAGGTCTTTTGTGGTGTGGTGGACCTGCCATCGTCGCAAGGTGTCGCGTACACATTTGGGTGTGACGCGAAATTCTTCTGCCAACTCCTTCGCGCCACACCCTGCTTCCGACTTCGCGATAATTCTTGTGCGTTCATTCGGGGTTAATCGGGTGGTTGTTCTTGCATTGCCACTTATTTCCTGGCCAAATTGACGGCGTTGTGGCATTTTGGTAGTGGTTTGAAAATTTGGTGTTGATGAGGGACGCTTTGACGCGTCGCTTCGCGAACCGAACTTTTGTCCCGTGACTGTATTTTGGAATCCATTTCGAACGGTGATCAGGCTAGCCTTTGTGTAGGCGATGTTGCGATTGCGGCTGTATTGGAGGTGGAACCAATTGCGGAGGGCGTCATCGAAAGATTTACAGGTGAGGCGTAGGTTTGTAGTAATAGCCAACCGCTCGTGTGGTGATTGACACGTCTCTGGCAACATCACCAATATTTCGGCAGGCATCATGAAAAGATAAGATGAATGAGGCATGTTTGACGAAGTGTGTTATGCAACGCGCTGGAACTCATGGTTTCGCCTACTTGACGTCGCTCGTCAAGAGAAGGTGCGAACTGCGGTCGTTACTTACGTCCAGCGCTATCCGGAGCTTAGCGACGATAAGCTTAACGGCGACGATTGACAGGTTATCAATGATACGTGGAACTTCCTCTCCTCCTTCCATGAGTGGCTACCGATGATGACTGGAGGCGGCGGCGATGAGGTAGAATAACTCTAAAAATGTATACGCTTAGGTAAGCATCTGTTCCATTCGCTATATTGATGGAATCAAATTGGTTTAATTAATATAGAACTACAAGTACGTTCCATCTATTCCATATAGATGGATTACACCACTGCGAAGACTAATACACGCGTATGGTTCACAATACGGCAATACCCAAAATTAACCCACCTGTGACGGCCACGAGCACAAATATTACACTAATAGCTTCTCCACTTAATGTCTGCACTCGTGCTGTGTTTGGCGTCGTAGTCGGTTGTGCTATGTAGACTGTTACCGTAGCGGCGTTGCTTGCGGTCAAGGCACTTGATGTTTGCAACCGTGCCGTGTTTGGCGTCGCAGTTGGCTCTCCCATATGGACTGTTACAGTAGCGGCGTTGCTTGCGGTCAAGACAACTGATTCTACTTTGTATTAGCGCATCTTGCCGGCAAACAGATTTCGGAACAGTATGACATCCACACTATGATTATTGACGCCTTGTGGTTCCTGTGCACACCTGATATAACTTTACTCACCCTTGGAGCTGCTCCCTATTTGTGTCTGAGACATGCCACCAGGTGCCACACTGCAAAACTCCGACACCACCGCTAGCCCAGAAGAATATTCCTCCGACGCATCAGGGGTACAATATTTCTCTGCCCACTTCGAGATGTGTGAGGTGTAGCTTGCCAAGTTAGCGCTTTTAGAGCATAAGCAGCTTGCTGCGACAGCCAGGTCGGTCTGTGGACAATTATTGACATAGATTGTAGCCTGGCCACCCCTCAGGCGTGCGGCAATACATGAGGCGAGGTTGGAATACGCAGCAAGTTCAGTTATCGGGGCTCTATATTCTGAACCGAAGCCAAGGAAGGGAAATAAGAGTGTGATAAGGGAAATATATAAAAGTGACCAGAGCATCGTGGGGCGTATTGAAATTAAAATGTATGCTAGATTAAATCACACAAAGGAGGAGTGGAAAAGATAAATCATTCTCACCAGGGAATTAGGGCTTTTATCAACTTGCTAAGGATTTTGGCGTACTAGCATGTTTGATACAGCTGGATGTGCTATGGCTTGGAGTAAAGGAAACATGCCAGCTCTAAAGCTAACCCACCTCTACGTGCTGCACTTAAGCGATCAGGGCGTGGTCTCGAACCACGAGGCTTGAAGTTGCTCCCATCTCTCCAATTAGCGAAAGGATGTCCTGCCACCCAGATAAAACATGACCAATGATAACTTCGTAGTTCGTGTCTTTGTGAGGAGCTGAGCGTTCACAAAGCATATTTTAGTATGCACCTTGCCTTTGCGACAAGAAATGCATGCTGTGTCTAGGCAGAGCTTGTCGTATTTGGGTATGGCGTACCACGAGCTTAGAAAGCCGATACAAGGTTAGACGAAGCTGGCCGATCATTGCGGGCGCCAACTTATGGGCTGACCAAAATTTTTCTTACTTTTTGCGGCTGTTCGAGTAGGCGAAGGGAGGGTTCCATTCTTGCAGAACAAAGTACTTCTTGCTACATTGCCACTGCACTGTTGCTCGTCCAGATCCCTTTCGATGGCATATATAAGTTTGCTTGGGAAGAGGTCTACTATGTCCTGTGACTGCACTCTTCTACAAAGATGACATTTTTCTATGGTGTACGCGGCTAGATCGTCGCGATCAACGATAGATTGCTGGACGCGCTGCAAGGGCCAGCCCCTCGAATGGTCAGTGCTCGAGACTCAGCCGCACCTTCGAGAATCTTCAGGGCTTCAGCCTAACCCAGGAACCCTGAAAATGAAGAATGTCGCGCAGTTGATACCCGCATGAGCTACCACAGATTGGTCTGGTAGTATCTGGGCGCCATACCGACACCATGGCGGGGAGCATGACCCTGTACAAGCTGTATTCCAGAGCATTGACCAGCTCTTTGATCACGTAAAAGCTGAGCATAGTTCAGAGCGTTATCGGTAGTAGGGGGTAAGTGATTGATTGATTGAGGTCCGACTCAGGGAGCCAGACTGACTTATATAGTTTCCAGTCGCCTGATCACATGACCCGCTTCCAACACCTTTGATTCTGCATGTTTTGAGAAGCTCGTATAGAAGCGAGTAGGATGCAAGGGCGCAAGGGCGCAAGGGCGCAAGGGCGCAAGGGCGCAAGGGCGCATACTCAACATTCATACAGGCTTAGTATGCTACATGTCGACAAAAGTGAGTTAGCAAACCACAATTGAAATCTTTTGGCTGACTATCTTCCTGTAGGTGGTAAACCTGAACTACTCCAACTACATATTGATCTAGGACCAAGGTTAATGGCGATACTGCAGCTTATTTATCTCTTCCTGGTCGAGAAAGCCGTACGTTTGCGTCCCGATTCTCTACGGTGTCTGATTATTAACAATTGCTTTCGGTTAGTACATTGTTCGCGGAAGACGACAGCCTCGTTTAAAAGATAAATTATATCTTTTTAACGGGCGCAGAATGTTCCAACGCGGAACCCAAACCGTGCCAGGGCAATCGACCAGAGAACGGAAGTGTTGGAGGACTTAACAGGGTCGCTGGTGCTGTCTCTGCCTACTTCATCTTGCAGACACACACAGTTTCGGAGACGTAAACCGATGACGAAGCTGACTGCTAAATGGCTTTGGCAGGCATACATGCACCTTCAGCTGTGTCATGAGGCTCGAAGAACGGTTTAAAGATTCACTCGAGAAACTCTAAAAGCACCCGTTACTGGCATTCGTTATATGCGCCACGAATCAAATAAAAATAACGTACACAATTCAACTGCATGGCAATAGAGTCCTTTCATGAACCTAAGCCATGCAGATGGCTGGATGCGGGACAACACCCAAGAAGGTGCATCCGTCAAGGGGTTTGCTGAGTGGCTTCATAGAGTCACACTCTTGGACCATGCTCTCGGGCTAAGCAATGGCTGGACCCAGGCTCTTCGATGCATGCAACTCGCCAAACTTTCACCTCCCCGGACGAATCGCGTTGATCCATCCCCAATCCGCGCCGCCCCGTACAATCGAAGCCGAGCCTTGGTGGCAAAAAGAGGCAAATGAGGCGATACAGATAGGAAAGCAAACACCTAAAATTACCTTGAAGCACGTTGCATCCACAGTACAAAGGCTCAGTATCTTCCGTTTGATATCTACCTCCATTCATACAGTTTGTCAACAAGAAGCTTTAAGATGGCTCCACTTAACGAAGAGGCTGGAGAAAAGTTTGTGGAACAGCTCTCTTCTCTTATTTCTTCCAAACAAGCAACAACCACTTGGTCCATAAGTAGCGTACTGCTGCTGTTGATCTGCATAGGGCTTCTACTCTGGAGAGTATGGACAAAGTAGGCCAGAAAGTTGATTGAAACTGTACATTGCTAACCTCCACTCAGGCCAACTACAGAAGTGACGCTTCAGCTTGAATGCATCTCCGAGCTTCTCAGAGCCAAAGGCCCAGCGTCGCGTCAAGCTCTCCTTCCACCACCGTCTCCACAAACGCTGTTGGATTCAGCTCCCCCTCCCCCTCCCCCTCCCCCTCCACCGTCTCCACCACCGTCTCCACAAACACTGTTGGAGGTAAGACATGCTGTCAACTTCAGCGATCTGGGTTTGGATCTAAGCGGTAGAATTAAACTTACTCCATTCCAATGGGCCTTGTTCCATGAAGGTGAAGCTCCCTTTTACTTCGGGTTGCGAGATCCTGACGGTTCTTATCGCCTGGAGCTGTTCGAATTTGCAGGTATGGTTAGTCTGTCGGCTCGAAAGAAGAATAGCGGAGTCGCTATATTATCTAAGTGGCTTCTGCCTAAACTGCAATCCTTAGCGACTCCAAACAAGAAGACAAATGCAGTCCGATATCGTGGGGAACAATTAGTTGGGTTGCTTAACCAGGAGGTCATTTTCTCTCAAAACGGTATAGAAAAGCAAGGTATATTTGAAGGGGGCGAATCAAAGGGAGGTACAACTGATGGGTATCTGTTACTGAGGATCAGTGGAGCAGATTTGTGGGATGTTAGGGTACCAGGGTCGTCTTTTTCGGACGGGTCAGCCAGCATGAGGCGCAAGAATACTAAGGAAGAATCTGTACTGCCTCTTGGCTGCACGACTCAAGAAGAGAAATAAACGTAGGCTGCCCTTTTCCAGTTTGAAGCGATCCAACATCGTTTCTGCTGGAGTTGTTTCGTTGTTAGGATTCAACATCCTCTCTTTCATACTTATAGCGTTCCATAATACTACCTGCCTTCTGGAACATGTGGCATAAATATCATTTCTTCCTACTCTGATACGTTCTCGGTTCGTGAGATTGGGACACTCTCGGTCAAAGCCGAAGCGACAACGTCAGAACTTGATGACGCCCATGAAGATTTGGCCCCATCGGTAGAAACGGAAGAAGGGTGGTGGGGTTAGGATTGATTCGAGAGATCGAGAAGCGCTTCAGTAGTCACTTGCAATGAAGATTGCGTATGACTGCAGGTTGCGAGTGAAGGCTGCGCATTTACGACCCGCCGCACGTTGCATAATGAGATGTTTGCTTCCAACATGCTCATTCTCACATTTTAGCCTTGCCTTCTGTGCTACATGCTTGCGACTTAGTTCTTTAAGTCTCTATTTGCCATTGGATTATTTTGAATGAGCTCACCTAGTTGTGTTTCACAGGCAATACCCCCAAGCGATGCGCCATTCTTTGCACGAACTGTCTCTCATTATCGGTGTCGTGAGTGTCGTAATTTATGGACGTCATTAGACCCGATATGCCGGTGTATCAGTATTAGCTTCCCACGCCTTAGACAGCCTTCAGGGGAACTAGCCTTCATCCTTCCATCCCAAAGTAGTTCGATCGACCAAACTATCGCTTAGCTCTACCCTATATAAACTCAGCGCTTACAGCCTCCCGAGTACATCACAATACGCCGTACATCTACTCTCTGCCTGCTAAGAACCGCTGCGCGATAAGTACTAATAGGTTCGCTTGTCGATTGCTCGATTTTCCACACGGTGGACGAGAGTTCCGTCTACTAGCACAAGGCCCCATCATGGCTTCCCTTACTAGCACTACTGCTATATCCCAGCGCTCATGCGACAGGTGTGTATGCTTACGCCATTCCAACTAACATAACCGCTCACATTACCTCCCGCAGCTGCCGCCGACGAAAGACAAAATGCATCAACAATGGCACCAATCCTTGCACAAAGTGCGCTTCCGCTGGTCTTGCATGCACATACAATGCCAGAAAAGGGACCCGAGGCAAAGTGATCTTTGAGCTCCACGAAAACCAACGGAGCGCCCAGCTCGGTGCAGTTTTCTCTCCAGAACCGGGGTTCGACAGACGTACACTTTCTTCGGCATGTACACGCACACCCTGCCTATTACCTCCAGCGCTCGTCCAGAGCTGCTTGGAGTTCTTTTTCGCCAATGTATATCCTTCACAGCCTGTGCTTCACGAACCAAGAGCACAAGAAGCCGTCGTGAACATGGAACGTTCCACGGAAGCTTACTGCATGATCGTGGCGTTGTGTGCGTATGTTATGATAAAAGCCAACATGAAGGTGTCGCCAAGCGTGCTGCTGCGGCCTTGGATGGCCCAGAGGTCGAACGTAAGCGTTGGGCATGTTCTTCTCGAAGAGTCAATTCGAGTACGGAAAGGCTACGATTATCGTGAGAGTCCCACACACTACACGGTTCTTACATCGTGGTTTTACTGTGGTAGCTACTTTGGATTGGCGAAGGAGAACACAGCTTGGTCCTATTTACGGGAAGCCATAACGCAAGCGCAACTCCTTGGAATGCACGATGAGGAAACGTACAAACACGACCCCCTTGACATCTCTCGGAACCGGGTTCTGTACTGGCTTCTCTTCATGGCGGAAAGGTATGGTTTCTGTACTGTCTTTCGACATATTAATTTCTTGACCATTTCAGCTCACATGTATTGCAGGACATATGCTCTTCACAAGCGCCGCCCAATCTCGCTCTTCCAAATCGTTCATCCACCTTCCTTGGACGAGGTGCCATCCGATAGACCCGTTGCGATGGGGCTCGAACTTCTCATCAACTTGTACACAACCATTGACGATAGTTTTATTAACCTCTGGAGCGGAGTCCATTCGTATGTAGATCCAACTCAAATAGCACAGTTGCAAACGCAGCTTTCTGAAGCGATTCCAACATATCTGGAATGCACAGAAGCCCAGGCTGTCAAGATCCGCGTCACTCAGCAATGGCTACGGGCGATGGTTTGGCGACAATGTCTGTGTCAAGGACTAGTAAGCGGCGTGTCGAGTGACAGCTCAATGACGTTGAATTACCCTATTCAGATCTCGAGGGACTTGCTTGCAATGACCACCTATTTTTCACAAACAGCTATGGAAGTGCACGGTGCTGGACTGGTGAGTACTATGAAAGCGTATTCTTCAACTCCAAACTCCTGTTAGGTTCCTCATGCAAAGCACTGGGATTCCTACTCATTTCAACCCAAAATCCTGTTGCATCGCGTAGTCGCATGGACCCACTCTAGCAGCGTCTATCTCTGATGATCGCTCCCTTCTTGCCCCTGCACACTTACCTAGTAAGACCATACTGGAGGCGGACATTGGGCTAATATTATCGCAGATCGAAAAGCTTTTCGACGTTGCTTGCTGTCTTATTGACGTGGTTGCTTGCACATCTTCTCTACCAGATGCATCCACCCTTGGCTCTCACGATTTGATTTATTACTTCCTGACCCTCAAACGACGTTTTGGCATAAGTGTTTTGTTGGAGGTTGCAACTCGCTACAGGAGCCAGATCCATCCTCTCAATTCGACTCAGACTACTGAACATCTATATCATGTTGTACCGTAATTCTAGCTACACTATTTAGCGGCGATCCAGCGTCATTATGACTTGTCTTTTTAGGTGTGGACTCCGACCGGTTGATCGTGCTATAGATGCCATAAATGTCACCCTCATTTTGCAGGCGTTGGAAATGCTTCTCACGCGGCTTACTCCAGTTGGTACCTCCGATCGTGACGAGCTCGGTTGGGCCCCGACTGCGGTTGTTGGCGCCACTCTGCGCCGCCTTACTGTTCGTCAAACTGCCAAACTGATGCGAGATCTTGCCTATGAGCGGTCGCAAGGTTGGTAGGCAGGCGCTGATAACTCCGCAGGCTACCTCGACAACACACCACGTGCAGGCTTCGGCAAGTGTCCCTTCTAGTGGTTAGCCTTTGAGCCGAGAATCGTGTACACTAGGTGTCTGTTTAGGGGAAGACAGTCACTTACACGTCGTGTCGCTCGGATCAAATTCCATGAGAGTCGTGAAGCGGTATATACTGGCGAACAGAACGCTAGGATTGCTCGTTAGGGACGAATGACAGTAAGATCCCACCGTAGCAGTAGCGTCAAACTTACAAGCTACCTAGCAAGAATATGAAGCAAAGAGACAGCCTCTGGGCGATGGTGGCATGCAACTTCCAGACCGGCCTCATAGGCATGCAAAGGATAGCGACATCCGTCAGGATGTTCGGTATAGCATTGCCGATGAACGAAGCTTTTAGGTTGATACACGTCCCTTCGATCCATGGCAGCCACGCCTTGCTGATTGGGTTGCACTGGAAGATGCAGACGGCGAGGATGGCGATCCACCAACCGATAACAATGGCGGCCAAAATTTTCAGATAGATCTTGAACTCGCGTAATGGGAACAGGCGTCGGTACATTAAGAGAAGAGATAACTTCACAAACAGTACTGCTGTGATGTATATGCACTCGAAGGCCAGGAGGATCTTGAAGAAGATGACAAGATCGTCCATTAACACTGTGTCAGCGTGCCTTCCGAGGCCATGGGCAATCGCTGGGACAGTCTTGATTAGCAAGGGAGTCGACGCAATCGAAGGGCCCTGGGAACACAGGCTTACCGGCATAGTTGAGGGCGCCCGAAGTAAAAACGAATGCCTGCAAATCGTTCTGGTCAGCTCCGACTCAGACATTTAGTGACGGAAGGATCGTCGAGCCCACCACACACACGTACTAGCGCAGCAACTATCATCCAGTCGTCGGCCCCATATGCAGCGCGGCTGATATAACGTGCCCAGAAGCGCAGGCAAACAAAAAGCGTAGCTAGGACGAGCAATACCGTCGTGACCCTATTTAGTTCGCCACTCTTGTCGTAGGCGCTATCACGAGCCTGGAGAGTCGCCAGGACATTCATCTTATCACGAACGGCCTCCTTAAAAGGTCTCGATGAGTAGTTAAACCCACGGCGGAATCGAGTTGGAAAATAACATAGCACAACTTATGGCAAGAAGTGAAAACCGACAATCTATATAGTGGCCTATTCCAATGTCAGCTAAATTTGTTTTCCTTTGCGCGACCTCTGACAATTTCGAGCCAATTTCGTAGAGACAGCGCTGCAATGTAACACTGTCTCCAAACTTCACTAACGATTACTTTTCTCGCAGAGTATGACTCGCAGGTCAGCAGGGTCCGCGGCAAGTACCGTGGATGGCAATTGGACCGTGAGTAGAAGGGACAAAACTCGCAAAGCCATATAGTGGCTTGCGAAACCAACCTTATCATTGTGAACTTGCATGGCGTCTTCACCAACGCGGGGATGGCTCGTTTGATGATGCGATCAAAGTAACTGCTGAAGCATTCAGGTGCATGTAAAAGGGTATCGTGAACGGGCTATACAGAAATTTGTGTGGGAAACTGCAGGCTTCTGAGCGCAGTGGCGCGCCTGGATCTAGAGTTTGGTGAGTTTGTCCGCAGCCAGACACAACCTTCGGAATTTTGAAGTTAAGTATTTAGAATTCGCGGGGAACGGTAATCCGACGCCAGGAGCCCTAGAACCATTGCACCGGGCGTTAAAAGGCTCTGCGAAATATGGTCGGCAAACACCTCGTTGGCCAACGTCTGCCTTCAATGTTTCAGGAAACCAGTCCTAGAAGAAAATGCCGCATAGCCAGAAAAAACTCCCTTGAAGTTGGTCAAGCACGCGTACAGGACTGTGTGCCGTCTGTAATACGAGCACGGGAATCAGGGGACGTGCTCGGATGGGATTATGACTGAAGAGTGCTTTATCGGCGATCCTGGGCCAGGGTTTCGGTCGCGATCCTATTGGCTCATTCTGACAGCTACCGGAAGTTAAAATGCCCTTCGACTCGGGAGACGTATGCATCGAGCGCTTTGACCAAATGCTCAATGGCGTCAGAACGCACAACATCGGGCGCACAGGTATTTATCCGAGGCTAAAGCCTTTCAGTAGTCTACGGTTATGCTTCCGATTTGGTCGGGACAGGAATCCCAAACGGCGTTGCCGGTGCCGGTTTCTGCAAATAGCGTTCGGAATGATAAGTTAACAGGGTTCCACAAGCGAGCGGCCAGCCCCACCAACTTACTATGTACAGCGCGTTCAACTCTGTTTGAGACGCCACAACAACATAAGACATGCTGCCACAGTGTATAACATCTTTCGAACTACAGTTAGACGCCGATGCGCCGGAACCCAGCCACGACTCGATTGCCAGCCCAATTTGAAGAAGCTAACTAAGCTAGGGGAGGACGCTCGAAAGTATGGAAGTGATTTGTTCGCGTGCAGCTGTCTAACCAATCTTATGTCCTGGCATCGCTGATGCTGTTTTCCGCCTTCAGCACACGATTTTTGAAATGGGTGAAACCACTGCCTAACTGAATAGTCAAGAAACCTATCCTGTCTGCTTCACCTTGCCTATTAAACCAGGTACTTCAACGTTGTCTGCGCAACTCGCTTGTCGAGTACGTTAAGGGAATTCTTACCATGCTGAACAGGTTGCCCATATATGACCCGGCGACACACCGACAGATATTTACGTGTTGTCGTATAAAGCCGCAGTGCTACAAACAACTCTGAGGTAACAGGTAAGGTGAAGTTCGCAATCAAGATAACGCGTTGAAGAGACGGTGAGTTAATGAAATTTGGCGTGATTCCTAGAGGCGGAGGAATCGCTCCGATAATTGAAGGCATTTCGCTGCGAAGAACGTGAAAGATGCGCTTATGGTTTTGAATGATTGCGAATATATTTTGATAGATGCATTCTCCGGGGATGCGACATTTTCTCTTCTCTTGAAGATAGGTTTTGACACCTGTCGCCATGGGTGCGGTGCTGGGTCGCCGTTCCCCGCAAACTCTAAAACCCAGGGCCCACAGGACAGTTATGGCAGCGGTGGCTGACTGCTCGGACAACAGTGGAATGCACAACATCGAACTCACAAGCATTTATGCTTTCGATTCACCCCCAGAAAGTTGTGTAGCGTCTGGGGTATTCCGATTGGCGCATCCAATGCTGATAAGATTCCTCACCCCTCACCTCTGTCATTTAAGCTTGCACATAGCAAACCACGGAGTTATATGGCGCCCAATAGATGTTCTCGTCTTGCCAAGACAGACAGCGGATTCAGGAGCCTGCCGAAAACCGAAACTGCCCTGCGTACTCTGCAAGAATTAAGAGTTCGAATAAGTGAATCTGGCGCTTCAGGGCTTTAGGATCCTCACAGCAGCCCACTTAACTTCTGGAAAATTACTTTCTACTTTAGTGGCATCAATGACTTGCGCTGATTGTACTACTCACCACGCAGTAGGACCCGAACTGAGGGATGACAACATTGAGGCGCTGCATCGATCGCGTGCATTGTTCATGTGTACGGCGTATTCCCCAACATCTGGTACCTGGGGCATTAGTTGCGGGGTCGATCCCGAGAGGATGGAAGACTTCGCACCTGCTTCCCCCGAATAAACCGAGTCATTCCAGAGTTGTGGCCCGCCTAGCTCGTGCAACAGAGTCCAAGCCACCCTGTACTGCGCTAAATGCCCGCCAATCATTATGATTTTTTGCACCGGAAGGAATTGTGCGCATGGTCCATACGCACGGCGTAACATTGCCCCTACCGTTTGCACCAAATTGCATTTAGAGAACAAATGTCGGACTGAGAGTGATCGTAAGATCATCAAGAGCGTCCAATATGAGTTGGGTCGGATTCCTACATTGACAATATTGGAGGAGCGAGATTCAAATCTGGGGTACTGGAAACAGACTCCACAGCGGGAAACCAGAATAAGGACCCGGGGCCATTAATAGCACCGTCTCCCTGACGCCTTCGCGTTGCCGAAGAACGCCACTCCCTATCCCGATGAAATAATACGGAGCGTACAACACGTGATAATCCACCAATCGGCGACTTTGGTGCGTCTCGGCATTGACATGCCATCATTCGTAACCAAAGCCGCACAATAACAAACGACCACAACAATGGACTTTGAAGGTCGTCCTTCCACACCTCGGTACGATCGCATCAGCTCATGGCTTGCTTCTGGGCATGGATCCTGCCTCCCTCTCACTCCTCCGCCCGACGACAACTTGAAGCTACGCCCAGCTCCCTTGAAGCGGAAGCGCGCCATGTCCCTCCCGGCGAGTGTGCCCGCCTCCAGCTCGCATCGTAGCGACAGCCCGAAGCGGCGAAGAACCGATGATGTCGATGATATTCGGCCTGAGCAGAGCGCGTCGCAGTTCGGAAGCGAAACTCTACTAGTTTTGAACGAAAGGAATACATTCAGCCCTCCCGCTAGTCGTGTTTCCTCGAGTCCAAAACGTTCATCAAGTCCGGTGCGCGAGACGCCAATTATACTGAGGAGTGCGTGGCCGCCAGTGTTGACAGAGAGCCTTAATGGCCTAAAGGAGGCTCCCCCGAAACACGCCGAACAACTCGGTGACCGGCTTGCCGAGGGCGTTGACTTTGGCTTCATTCCTCAGAACTTACAAGTACGTGCATTTGAGTCAATGTTCCTAAGTCAGATTCTCATGTTTCTAGCATGCCCTGAAGAACGACCCCGAGGTGGGTCACCAAACCACCAAACCGGCCGACTTCGACCGTAGTGATACGCGGTCCGCCGAGGAGCTGTCGACCATATGGAAGGAAGCTAAAAAGATATTTCTCAATGCCCGCGATTGCAAGGATGGAAGTAGGGATGAGAACGCGTGGTGCGATGATGTGGTGCGACCTCTAGTTCATTTGGCCATGGAATTGTACGGTAATGACAGATGGTGGTTCCAGAGCGTGTACGCATATCTTCCTCCCAGTCCTTTCAAGACATATCTAACCCGCCAATCTTCCAGTCAATCACAGTCCATCAATCCTCTCTATCTCTCCACAATCCCCGCACCTACCCTCACCGACTCTACCCGCCGCAAACCCATCGATCGCAAAACCGACTACGTCCTCTCATACTCGCATCGCGACTTCAATATCTCAGCCCTCTACAAAAGGCTCGACGCTGCAAACAATAGGGAAATCGGGCACACACTCGATACATTCACAAAGCGGACCGCCCTCTTTTCCGGCTTTGAGGTTAAACCCGCATCCGGAGACCACACCGAAGCGGAACTGCAGATGAGCATATGGATCGCCGCATCCTTGCGCAAAAAGCAGGAACTCGCGCAAATCTCACAACTTCCGTTCCAGCCAACGAAGATGGTCGAGCCTGCCCTTACTATTGTCGGACATGAACATTCCGTCTACTACGCGTATCCGCGTGAGGATCTAGTGTCGGGGAGAAGTGGCGTGCATGTTCTAGGTCCGGATCTGGATCGGTTTGAGAGGCTAAGTACAGATTCAATACGTGGAATTTTTCGGTTGGTTAGGTTGTATGGGAATTTACTAAAGTATGGGATGGATGAAAGAGAGGACGGGTACTGGGGAGGGTTCTTTAGGCCCGTTCTAGATAAGCTAGCGGGCACCTCTAGAGATCAGGACAAATGAATTAAGGAATTTTAATGTTTATGTCGCGTCTCTTGAAGCCCATTTTCGGCACTTGCCACACCCACTTTAGTAACCACAAGCACTACTAGTGACTCTTACGAGGGAAATGTCGTCACAATATATAAGCGAGACGGCATTGTCAAAACCTAGCGACAATATATGATGAAGACCGTTGAGATAGAGGTACACATGAGTGGTGGTCGTTTTCTAATGTAAGAAGTGTTGCATGATTAGTTCAAAATTGAACTAGTGCCCTATTGGCTAGTCGATGCTTTTACTGAAGCCAATACAAACTGGGAACGTTGTCACCCATTCATTGATCGATTGATTGATTGATTGATTGATTGATGGAATCCTACTCGGTCTCAGCCGCGATGCCCCATCAGAGTAGTCAACCATCACTAACACGCACTCAACGAGTAAGACTAACGAAGTAGTTTTGGCTATACTTTGTAGGAGGATGTGGAAGCGATCTAACAACAAGTTAGCGGTTTGATAAGGGGAACGAAAGAATACATTGCATGTTAGCGTGGTATAGCATTTCAACAAAGGGTGCGTTAAAGCTTTATTGCAGTCAGAACCTCTACGGTGCGGTAAAGATAGACTGGCCTTGATATGGGGTCCCAACCGTCGTCAACGCCATCTCGCTAGCACTGGACCCGAGGGGCTCTAGCGTCGCACACCAGATGCCGCAGCTATCCACATGGCTTCGCTAGCCAACCTACTATCGACTCGCCGATACGTCGCTTGACAAGCAGACAGCAAAATCGTATGAAAGGAGAAAGCACATCCAGCTGAACATTTCACGTACTTTCTGCATAAGCGATACCTTATCGCCGAGCTTCATCCCCTCTTTGGAGAAGAATTCCACCGAGCTCGGGGCTAGAAGCTCCCGCAATGTCCAGCCACGAGTGAACCACCTGCTATGGCGGAAGGCTGACTCCCACTGTGACGAGATTACCGCGTCGTTGGGGCGGATAGCGGAGTAAGAGACATCTGACAAGTAGACGTAGCATCGAGCTGCGTTGCGGTACCAGCGGAACATGGACCTGATCGCGAAGGCGAGCTCAGCCTTATTTCCCTTATCGATGCAGCATGCGTCAGCCCAGAAGTACTGTAGGCCATCCCGTTGCGCCTGTTCTCCGCAGAAACGAAGTTTCTCATGACCTGGTTTAGCCACGCCAGTCCCCCTCGCTAGGTCATCAAACATGACTTCCTCAGTATCCACCTGCTCCCACATGTGGGAAAGGATAGCATAGGGAGGAATCGAGTCTTCGTCAGCGAAGTCGATGGGACCGCCGAACACGCCATCCTTGCTGCACCGCAGTAGACGCATTTTTCGGTCGGGTAATGTGATGCGCCCTTGTAGCGGGGACGAGGCACGGAAGGCTTGAGAAGTGTTTGAATTACGACTACCTCAAAAAAAAATCGATTTAATCCTATTCTATAGCCACCTCCTACCACATAGCTCCTGAATGAGCCACCAGATTTTACCATCTCAGAAAGGAAATGTACGTGCTGAGAGAATTTGCTCCAGTTGAACAAGAGCAGTTGTTTTATTTCCTTCACTTGTTGATAATATTTCCGATGGCCTCCCTAGCCTGTGAGCTAAAAAATACCGCTGAATAGTTAGTAGGAGAAGATATTTTTGCGTTCGATTAGAGTAGCATAAATTGGACTCACATGTACAGAGAGCTCTTGCGCTAGCGCTTAGCGTCCTCGAATCCATAGTTAACTTAATTTCGTTGTGACTAACAGCTCTCCAAATGTAGAGACCCTACCAAGTATCGCCAAAGGTTTTTTCTGCATGTCAAAGACACGATTGAATACTGGAGATGGTCCGCCCGGTGTGAATTGGCCTAAGGTTGCGTGCTGACCGCCCAACTCAAGAGTAAAGGTAGCCTTGCAGGTCGCTCCATCTACATGTGCAGCGGTTCCAGTATCGACGAGGACAGTCAGTGATTGCGCCGGTCCTTCGTTTCCTTTCCAGAATTGATCATGTTGATATGAGCTTCCATCTGCCGTTGCCATAATAGGTGCATCTCTTAAGCAAGCGTAGAACCGACTCCCAGACGGTAGAAGTTGTGGTAGGATAGATTCAATTTTTGCTTCCTCTAAAGGTACATGATTCCACTCCAAGTGGTAGAATCGAGCAACCAAACATTGCTTGCAGCGGTACTCCTGACCCTGGATCTGGTCCTGGTTATTAGTAGGGACAATATTTTCATACTGGCTCATCGTTCAAGCGTTTAGCGGAGAGAGAAGTGAGGGAAATATAGGATTTTTAGCCGTCTGTCTTTAAATAAATTTTTAACAGGCTACACTTATCGAACTATGTGCGCAGTTGGTGAAGAGTGAGACTATGTGTACAGATATAGTTGGTTACTACCCCACTTTCTAGGGAAGGTATAGTGTGAGATATAATACAATACAATTAGCTAATTATCTGTCGCAGGCCAGGGTGTCA
This sequence comes from Pseudopyrenochaeta lycopersici, assembly GCA_003313425.1. Lineage (NCBI taxonomy): Eukaryota > Fungi > Ascomycota > Dothideomycetes > Pleosporales > Pseudopyrenochaetaceae > Pseudopyrenochaeta > Pseudopyrenochaeta lycopersici. The sequence goes on along the minus strand of NHZP01000034.1, from coordinate 402,297 downwards.
TCTCAGGGAGCCTGAGGAAGAAACTGCATTAGTAATCTTGCCATACAATCTCAGACGTGCGGGGTCAGGTTCACCACACCAAGGCACAATACACACACAATACAACTTTTCTGCTCATCATGAATTCTTCCTGATGCATCATCATCAGCACATCAAGTGCGACATTATCTATCGGCTGGTGAGAAAGCCGTATAAATAACAGACCCGCTCTAATTAGTCGCATCTTGCACAACTTTAACGTTTGTATTAGGGATTGTGTCCGCCCAGCTAATTAGCCCCGTTTGTGTTCCCGCAATGTCGCTACACAGGAAAGCGGTGGATGTCAATTCTGCTGTAGAGCTGTTCGGTTCTAGAGCTTCGGCTTCCCCGTTAGGTGCGTTTCGCTTACCTGGGCGTTTCACTTGCCGCTCACGTTACGTAAGAAATTCAATGTTGTCTCTTAGCTCTATCCCTCCACTCACCATACAAGCGGAAGCAAAACATAATCGTAATGCCAACCACAAATAACCCAACCCTTACTTTTAGAATCCACGTCATGCACCAGAAGAAGCTCATATTGTACCAGTAACTCTTGAGTGCCGAAACAGCAACAGCGGTACCCATACCGGACACGATAACCGGCGGTATCCATCTCGGCATTATTTCAAGAATAACAGTATCGAGTACGCTGAATACTCCTGCCACCATATTTTCGACCATGCTATACAAAATCGCCTGAAAGCAGAACCAGAAGATGACTCCCATCCAGCGGAAGCCAGCGCGGATGGAGTAGGTCACTGACAGCAGCAGTGCTTCTATGAGAGAGAAGATCCATTTTATCGGTATGTAGAGCATCTCTGCAAGAGGAAACACTAGCACGCGGACTTCTGGCAGTTGAAGTGTGCTATCGTCGTGGTAGCCAAAGATCAATTGCCGCTCGGTGTCCGTCAAGGCGAACTTGGAGAGCCAACGCTCGATCGGGGCATCATATTCGCCATCCATTGGGGCTTCTGATGAGAATTAGTCACTTTCCTGGAACGTTCATTATGATGATCTTACCATCTAAGGCATTCCGTTTGATGATGACCTCCTCTATCCTCGAAGCGATATCCGGATCAAGGCCTTTCAAACCCCTCTTCTGAAACCTGTCGACACTCTGGCTCAGAACCTGTTTGCACGTTGTCGTATTCTGAATAGATTCGTGATCGGCACAAGTGTTCCACAAATCAAGCTCGTAGCTCTTTCCACTTTGTGTGTTCTGGACATTTGTTTGTTTCGTCGCCGCCACGCCGAAAGTAAACCCAATCACCAAGCCTACAATGGCAAGGATGTTTGTCGCCATACAGAGGTCTTTCCAAAGAGCGCGGAGGCCATGAAGACTTTCTTGGGAGAGGCCAAAGGTATTGGTGGAGGTTTGGCGCGTGGGCGCAAGACCCTGTCGAGATAGTGGTGGGGTTTGCGCGACTTGTGCCGGACTGGTTACAGTTGTGGTATTGCTCGGGTCGAGAGGTGTAAGTTGAGGCCGCGGTGGTGAATTTGCACGACTGCCAGGAGGAGTGTATCTTTGTGCCGTCTGCGAGGGAGGTCTCAACCCCGAATCGCCTGGAACGCGACGCGATTGGGGTTGCACAACAAGTGTTGGTCTGTTTGTACTCATTCTCACGTGGTAAGAAGCCGTGTTATTTATGACACGAAGTAATAACTATATGTAATACTAAGACATCGACAAGAAGCTGATGCGACAAGATATCCTAAACGAACTTCAGTCGTTTATACAAGCCTTCTAATGCGCTCCATTGGGGTTCAGCTGGGCTGTGGTAGACATTTATCGTCCCGAAAGCTGCTGCGCCTCCACTCTAAGGGGTTGTTGATTCGGTTAGCGTAATGAGTTGAGCTGCATCCTGCGAGCTTTGGCGCTGGCGGCTTAAATTATCAGTACATCTCCGGTCCCGGAGGACTCGACTGGGCCTCAGCTACGATCTTTTGGGGTCGCTAGTTATTCGGAGCTGACAAAGTATATGCAAAGGGCTGAAGCGCACAAACTGTATAGATATGCAAACCTAACCCCATGAATTTTTGTCCGCCACATCTCCACCTGCATTGTCCATTCGGCCTCCGGCGCTCGAGCCGATCCGTTTTGCGGGGAAAGGGTAATTTCATCTCTTTCAGCATTTCAATGCCGTCCTTCCGACCTTTTACATATGCAGAATACGCAACGTTAAACAAGATATTATTTAGCTCTTCCACTGTATCTTCACATACTGTACCAGGACCAAAGTTTGTTCGCGTACCGTGTCAGTGCACTCAACGACCGGATTCATTCAACGCCCCGCTGAACACCATAACAGCTTGACTAAAAACTAAGCGACAGTAGCTTTGTTTGGGTTCGGATAATGATTCAGGGCAATTTTAGTCTATCTTATGCTCTTGTATAAAAGTACAAGGAATGAGAAGAGGGACTACGTCTGAGATCAGGCATCAGCCTTCGATTTTGGAAAACCCAAAAGGGGGGACGGACTTGGAGAGTCGTACTTGAGCGAGGCTTAGCGCTGAGGCGCCCGCACCGTCTGCGAGCGTGATAGGAGGACGACTCGGTATCTCTACATACACCCAATCACGACGCTCAAACACAGCCACAATTTATGACCCCATCACCCAAACGCGTCGCAGCCTCGTGTTCACGCGACGAAGTCCTTCTCAGCAGCTGCCTCGCCCCACTTCACTCCTCTCTTCCAGTTACAACTTCTGCCTCGTAAAAGGCCTCGTTATACCATATGGCCACCGTCAGCCGTCCCTCAAAGGACCATACATATGTGGTGACGTCGGCTGTAAACTACCCCTTGACTTTCGAAAGCCCGTCGATGTGGGACGTCACAAACATTGTCGATTGGTGATGGGCTGGCTAGGAAGCCCATCGGTGACTGTGTTTAGTGATGTGACTGTTGTGCTAGAGGGTGTCTGGGCTCCGTCGTCGCATCTCGTGTTGCTGTATCGCGGCTAGATGGCTGTCGCTGCCTTCGATGGACGTGTCATGTTTTGTAGCGTGCTCGCAGATTTTGTCGTTCCGTCCCTACCATGGCCGCAACTGTAGCTGTGGCTCTGCAGGTATCAACTCGACGCGGAGGGGCGCGTGATGACCCGTAGACATCGCTGCAGTCACCGGCAGGTGTGCTCTGATGCAGTGGTGTTTTCCAAAAATTGAGTCGTCGAAGGATGCATCGAGATCGGGGCGCCAGAAAGCGGACACACCAATCATTGGCGTAGTTTAAGCGCATGATTACGTGATGCATCTAACCATAAACGTACTTAACAGACATGGTCCCACGGCAGCCGTCCGATCTACATTCTGCAAGCATACAAGTTAAAATCACAATGGCCGAGCCCATAAGCCTTGCGTCAGGGCTACTGACATTAGTCGTTTTCGCTCATAAATCTTGTCTCACACTTTACACGACAATCCAGAGCTTCAAAACTCATCCCAAACGCGTACGCGATCTCATAGCAGAGCTTGAGGCACTCGTTGCGGTTTTGGAATCGCTGACGGACACAATGCGATCAAATTCAGACATAAATCTCTCTGCACTTGAGTTACCTTTACGGCGATGCGGCAACGCCTGCCAGGAGTTCTTACAAGAACTTCAAAATTGCTGCTCGCAGTCTGGAAGTGAACGAACAAGCTTCCGAGATTGGGCTAAGTTGAAGTATATAGGGGATAACATCGACGATTTCAGACATTCACTCGCAGCATACAAATCAACGATCACTATCGCTCTCACTGACGTCCATCTGTAAGTCTTTCACTCTGAACGTCTTATCAGATCTAACGTATCTCCTCATTCAGCCGCAAATCCTCCGTCACCCTGGAAAGTCTAGAAGAGTATAAAAATCTTATCCAAACTGCGACCAATGACCTCGAGGCGCGACTTGAAACCATCGACGAAAAGCTTGAGACGATAATCGCACGTGCTGCGACAGACTCGGAGATGAATGAATTACAGCGCATCAAGGAGGAGCGTTCAAGCACGCAAAAATGCCTCCTAATCTGCGCTGAGCTGTCCCAGCTTGTTGATCAACTCCAGCCGATGTCAGTTGGGAACCCCCGTGGCTGGGGCGTCTTACCTGAGAAGATTACGAGCGACGACATGCAGGAATGCAGAGGTAGCATGGAACAAACAACTGCGAGGTTGGAGAAGCACATGCAAGATGTCTTGGACCGGATATTAGCCAAGTCGAACAGAGCAACGACACAGGATGACACTGCATTTCTTGCAAAACTGCAAGAAGAATGGACGACCGCTCGCCAGTGCAGGGATATCTGCTTCAAGGCAGATCAGCACTTAAAAGAGAACGTAAGCGTTATCGACAACCACGCTACAGGCGACGAAACCGTGCAATTTCTAGTATCGAGTAGCCAGAAGACTATCCATGGTAAGAATCGTGGATATGGGGTCCAGATCAAGCAACTCGGAGGTCACCTCAGTGATCAGTCCATTCAAAAGATATCCGGCGACTTCTTGAAGATGACTCTTCGAAAGCCAGGGAAGGACAATACGTCTTCACAAGATGACAAGCTGTCCGAACTCAATGATGCAAATGAGGGCACAGACTGGCAGCCGCAATATGGCAGTGGAAGGACGCTCAAACCCCGGCTGGACCCAGATTCTACAATTAGTCAAAAGTTTTCAGGTGAAACTGGGTTCGAGAGAGCTCGAGGAACATAGCTTATTCGACAATCTTTCAAGAGGTGAGGTCAGGGGAATGCGTAGGTCGAGATTCAGTCGTGATTCTTGCAGTTGTTCTACACAAGGCCAAGTGAGTTAGCAAAGTTCGAGGCTTTGCAGCAGCAGAGTAGAAGCTACACGCTTAGAAACCCAACACTTACTTGGTCATTGCTCAGCGCCAGCTCTAAGACCATATTGTGCAAGCGATTATTCCACTCGCTTTCTTGGTCCCGATTTTCCGAATGTTTGGTTTCGTTCTGATTCCGTACAAGTCCCGCCTTGATCTCCGAGGTGATTTATATTTCGTTACCCTTGCTCTTATCTCCTAGACGCCCTCACTGTCAGCCGTGGTGTCGCCTTACACGTCACGTCTTAACACCGTGATATTCAATAGCAGAATTTCGTATCCCGCACGGGAAGCGAGATTTCTTTAACGAGCAACCTAGGCAACGTCTTCAGAAGCGAACTGTGAGTCCTGCCCATCCACTTTCTAACACCATGCTTAACAAGGAAATAAAATAAAGGGAAGTGAGATTAGGTGTGTAGGCGATTGAGGCAGGTAACGAGCTTCTACGATCAGGTATAAGAGTTGACTGAGCTTCAAGCTCGCGGGTGTTGCTAGGTGTTCTATTATATAATTTCGGCACGACAACTATCCTGCGGGACGTCCCCTCCCTTTCGGTCGGCAGAGTATCTTGGGTCGCAAACCGGGCGCCTTATCCTCTCGAATCACAAGATGCGGAGGGCTCGCCATATCCACGGCACGCCAGGACCCTACGCCACCTTCATGAATCAGGAACCACGCTTTTCTCAACTATATCACGGGCGTCAAAGCTATACATGCCCTGCAGAATTTCATGTTCGAGGAAGGACTCGCGACGTCCATCTCTACCTTTCGAGGCATCACTTTGTCAGTTCAGATGCCCACCAAAACTTGTAGCCATCTGTTCCAATTCAAAGTCATGCATTCGCGGTCAAATTACAGATCGACCAGCTTCAACAAACGATCAATCCGGAGAATGCGAAATCCTTCGCGCATCATCAATCTCGATCTCAAAGTACTATTCTCACGTAGGCTACACCTCACGATGTTTGGTCAGCGAACTGCTGTGTCTTGGCTATGCTGTTTGTATCACGTCTGGCCTGCCGCTTTAAAGGAGGTCTACTTGCTAACCTTCCTTGCTAGAAATCATTCTGCTTGCTAAGCTCTATGGCCTCTAGTCGCCATGTTGTGAGGCTTTCGCGAGATGAAACAGTATAGGGATGTTGAGGACCTAGAACTGCTGTCCGCAGCTTGCAGCAGTCCTCCATTATGGAAGTTGCTCTGATTAGAGAGCCCTGACCCCTCAACGTGAATGCGAGATTGTTCATGCTGGTCAGCGTGGAAGGATGCTCGTCCCCAAGCACCCTCTTTCTCGTCTCCATCACTTGCACCTCCAGCTCTTCGGCTTCCTTCCACCGCCCCTGATTCCTGTACGTCGACGCCAGGTTGGCCATGCTGGTCAGCGTGGAAGGATGCTCGTCCCCAAGCACCCTCTTTCTCGTCTCCATCACTTGCACCTCCAGCTCTTCGGCTTCCTTCCACCGCCCCTGATTCCTGTACGTCGACGCCAGGTTGGCCATGCTGAGAAGCGTGTCTGGATGCTCGTCCCCAAGCACCCTCTTGAACGCCTCCATCACTTGCACCTCCAGTTCTTCGGCTTCCTTCCACCGCCCCTGATTCCTGTACGTCGACGCCAGGTTGGCCATGCTGAGAAGCGTGTCTGGATGCTCCTCCCCAAGCACCCTCTTGAACGTCTCCATCACTTGCACCTCCAGCTCTTCGGCTTCCTTCCACCGCCCCTGATTCCAGTACGTCGACGCCAGGTTGGCCATGCTGAGAAGCGTGTCTGGATGCTCCTCCCCAAGCACCCTCTTGAACGTCTCCATCACTTGCACCTCCAGCTCTTCGGCTTCCTTCCACCGCCCCTGATTCCTGTACGTCGACGCCAGGTTGCCCACGCTGAGAAGCGTGTCTGGATGCTCGTCCCCAAGCACCCTCTTTCTCATCTCCATCACTTGCACCTCCAGCTCTTCGGCTTCCTTCCACCGCCCCTGATTCCTGTACGTCGACGCCAGGTTGCCCATGCTGGTCAGCGTGTCTGGATGCTCATCCCCAAGCACCCTCTTTCTCATCTCCATCACTTGCACCTCCAGCTCTTCGGCTTCCTTCCACCGCCCCTGATTGCTGTACGTCGACGCCAGGTTGGCCATGCTGGTCAGCGTGTCTGGATGCTCATCCCCAAGCACCCTCTTTCTCGTCTCCATCACTTGCACCTCCAGCTCTTCGGCTTCCTTCCACCGCCCCTGATTCCAGTACGTCGACGCCAGGTTGGCCATGCTGGTCAGCGTGTCTGGATGCTCGTCCCCAAGCATCCTCTTGATCGTCTCGATCACTTGCACAAATAACTCTTCAGACTCGTTGTACCGTCCCTCTCTTTCTAGAGTCATGGCACATTTCCATACCAGGATTAACCTATCCCCGCCCTCTTGTTCAGCGAGACTATGTGACAGAGCGTATTTTGCATGTGGAAGTAATCTTCTCCACTTGCTTCTACTACCATGATCATGGCCTGGGAACACCCTGAGTAGCTGTATAATAGCATGTTGGGCCCACTGGCCTAACCACTCTTGCTTTTGGAGCCACCCCCGTAGAGCGCGATGTACTAGTTGGTGAAGATCGAGTGCGGATTCGGCAGGCCGCCTGGTAACAAGCGCGTAGCTGCTGAGAATTTCTATCGCGCCTTCCCTTTCACGAGGCGAGGATGCTTCCAGAAGATCGAGCGGGATGTCTTTTCGGTCTACGCAGGCCGCAAGGAATAGATAGTCCGCTGCCAGCGAATCATTACGGCGGATCTGATCCATGGAGATGAGTAGTGTGGTAGCTACAGGACTTTTTATACCGTACTCCTGTAGCCTGTCCTCAGGCAATTCGCTGCTACGCTGGAGAGCTTCTTCCTTTTGCCTGGCTAATTGTGATCGGTACTTCTGCAGCGTGATGTTTCGGGTGTTAATATAGGCTGCTGCTTGGACAATTGCTAGGGGAAGATATGATAGCTCTTGTAGCAAAAGCTTCGCCTCCTGCTGCTCACTTCTCGAAACCGGAGTATTCAAATAGTTTTCTAACATCCTTTGGGCCGTGTCTGGTGTCATTTCCCCTACCTCTACAAGATTGTGCAATGCGAGCCTCTTGGCTGTGTCACTGTTGGTTGTTGTAAAGATGATAGAACATAGTTCCGACTGTGGTAGGTAGTCGATCAAGTCGGCAGCTCGTGCCTTGGATAACCCGCTAGACCCTAGGCTTATGTCCTCCGTGTTGTCAAAAATTAGCAAACACTGCCCTGCACCCTTCCTGCTTAGATGAAATTTCACCAGCTGCTTAATATCTGCCTTCTCGTCGTCCCAACCACGAACGTTGAGCTTTTGGGCAATACTTGTGTACGATTGATAGAGACTGTCTATGTCGCTTGCATCAATCCAGAAGACTGAGCAGCTCTTATTCATTTGTCTTGTTCTGTACGCAAGCTCAAGCGCTAGCTGTGATTTGCCTGTTCCTCCGGGTCCTACTATCGCCAGTGTTGTAGTTTGCTTGTTTCCGAAGAGCTTTGCTTCCAATTCAGCGAGCTGTAACTCCCGACCCACGAAACAATCGTTCTGGGCAAACGGAATGATGGATGGTGCGCTACTGGCTGCTTCCACTTCAATCTGGAGTCTTCTTGATGCTTTCTCCTTTCCCTCGCCATAGGCAGTAGGCATAAAGATATCGAGAATTCCAAGAAGACAGTATACATTGTCTTCTTCTTCAGTTGTTTCGCGATATGCGGCCCATTTAATTCGCTCGGATATGGTGAATTTGTCTAAGGGACAATTCCGCAATGCCGTAAGCGGAACGCCAGTAATCTCATGTACCAGCTGCTTGAGAGATGTTTTATCGCCTATCCGCCGTCCCTCACGGGAAAAGAACTCGACTGATAGAGGAGCAATGAGTTCCTGAAGTGTCCAACCTCGAGTGAACCATTTGCTTGCCCGAAACGATGCCTCCCAGTCACTTCGTTGGGGTATCTCAGTCGCAGTGGATACTGAAACGTCCGATAGGAATACGTAGCATTTTGTCGCATTTTTATACCAACGAAACATCGAATTGATCGCTTTCGAGCGCTCACGAAGGTTCCATTTATCAATGCAACATGTGTCGATCCAGAAGTACTGGAGCTGATCCTGGGCCGCTTGTTCGGCGCAGAACTCAATCTTTCGATAACCATCCTTCTCTTTATAGGTGTCGCTTCCTAGATCTTCGAAGAGAACCTCGGAATCTCCCCATCTGTGTGAGAGAATAGCATATGGCGGGATGGTCTTCCCGCGAAAGTCTGTCGAGACGAGTCTCTTGGAATGATCGAAGTGAAGAAGTCGCATGGCTACTACATCGCTTCCGGGACGTGAGAGCGGAGAACACAAACGATTCGGGGTAAAGACCTGTTTTGGACTGACCAAGACAGCGGCTACGACTTGTGGGGGATAGCAGAAGCGGTTGATGGATTATGATGGCTGGGGGTGGGCTGTGAAGGCAGCCTATCGAGGCAGTGCACGGGAAGGCGCTGAACGGGCTCAGCCCCCAGCGCCCCCGTGGCCGCGCGCACGCGCCCGCTATGATCGCCTTTGGCCTGCCTTAACATGTAGTTAATCTCATTAATTTAGGGAACATAGTAAAGGAGTCGCATCGCAACAACGAAGGGGACAACAGTGGGTTTCAGAGCTTGATGGCGAGGAAGCTATCGGGGTCATCGTGCGTTGGACTGCATCTCGAAGTGCGTAGGATTGATTGATTGATTTTGTCCTACTCAGTTTCAGCCGCGTTTTCTCCGCAGCTATGCCCGGTTGGCTGGCTTAGCTAACAGCCGACGCGGCACAGACGTTAATCCGCGCCGCCCCACGTCACTCCCTAAACAGGAGCCAGCTGTTCCCAGAGGCCTGCCGAAACACCACACACAGCGAGAACTTGATTCTTGGAATTCAGTCCTAGTTTCGTGCTCAAACGGTCGCTCTTGACGCCAATTGACTAGCCAGCACTCAGCCGCAGCAGCCCACTGCGCCTGACGTGCCATGGCGACACCGTGGCCTCAGCAGCCCGCATGGCCAACACCATTCCGCGAGCACGCTACCCGCCTCAGCACCTACCTTCAGGACGCGCTGACCTGTATCGACCGCACGCAAAGCCAACCCGTGCCGGCAGACCTCGTCAAGGTCATTATCCATGGCACGCTGACATTCATATTGAAAGTGCAACACGCCCCTGACCTCAACACGGTGTGCGACGCGCTTAGCATCCTGCAAACTGAAGCAAAGGCGACCTCGGACAACACTGCGCGAATGCTCGATGCTGTCAAGCACGAGCTCAAGACCGAAATGAAGAACACCACCGACACCGTCCACGCCATCGCGGCAAACGTACAACTGAACATGAAAGCTGGAGAGGATGCAAAGACAGCCGCCAAGGAGGCGGTAGAGGTAGGTAAGGCCAATCTAGAGATGGCAAGACGAATCAAAAACGCAGGACCGCAGACAGGTGGCGCGCTCAGCTATGCTGCGATGGCAGCGAGGGGTGCAACGCTAGCAGGTACACCGAAATCGGAATATCGTAATCACTCTGATTGGCTGGAACTGAGTACGGAAGTTTAGCGGAAGGGTTGACATCGCCCAGAGCACGTCAACGATCGAATAACCAGATTCCTGACCAAGAAGATGAGCAGCAAGGATCGTTGTAACATTCGTGTTACCCGCCCATGGTAGCGTATTAATTCCAGCAGAATGGGTTACGACAATAAAATGCTTTGAGCATGCTTGCACACCGACAGATTGGATTCCATGCACTGTTGCTTGATGGCTTTACCCGCAAGTTAAGGATCTGGAGAAAATCCTTCCCAGTTACGACCACCTATTGCATGACGCCCAATGTCGATAGTGGTTTCCTTCGCCATTGGGTTTTCGAGCGGAGGACGGGGAAGAAGCTCGCAAATCTTTAGTTGTACCCGAATGAGAGAATACGGGCGGTGGGACAAGCTTTGGGCAGGAGCTCCTCTGGCCAGAACGTGGTCTTGGGGATTTCCGGTGTTTCTTTACTGGTTCAAGTACCTCTCCTACTGCCACCCTGGCCATGTACAAAGACAATGCTACTTGGCTGTCAGCCGCATATAGGGAAGTGCCCATCTCTGTACGTGGTAAGGCTATACATACTCGACGTTCGCGTTCGGCGGGTTCGAGAGAGGCTCACCAAGCCCGTACTCTTTAGACATGGTTTACTCAGGACGAGGTTGCGACTCGTGCTAGAGGTTTTGGTGGTTAGTGGGCTGCTAGGCTGAAAGCTAGAGGCATTTGTATATGTATGGCAAGGTTCATTCTCGATTCGCCGAAGGTTGAACCACCGATCGACGACCCATTTGCTTCAAAACAAGGCAACTGCCCCTACTCGCCAAGTTGATTGGAACCATATGCAGGGATCAATCCACAGCCTTCCTGAGGCTGCATTTTGGAGGCGCCAAGCCTTCAGCCTTCCGCAGGGTTCGACATGCAAAAGTCCAGATCCAGCCTGGTGGGTCGCTTAACATGACCCAATGTGATGTTCCATGCATCGATTTCTGACGCAGTCAGCATATTGATAATAAATGTGTCGCACCCCAGGATGGACTGCATTACTAAGCTTGCCGTGCGGTTCCTGTAGATAGCCAGGCTAGGGTGCAACCAAGAACAATACACCAATCTTTCACAATATGAGACCACTCACCTAAGCACTCAAAAGTGCGACAGTTATGAGCCCGGAGACTCTTCCTCCTGCGCACTCACATATTCACAATCAAGAATCCATCACAATGATCCTGCTGTTGCGAAGACGATGCTCGTCGCAGGAATCAGTGCGATTCTCACGAAATGAGGGGTAAAGGAGTGACCCCGCAACCTCGAGACACGGTCTCTTGAGCGAAGGGAGCATTCAACCCATGAAGGAATCCATCAAAGAATCAAGAAAGAAAGAAAACTTCATCACGATGTCGATCAGAGAACACAACCTTCCGATGCTCAACTCCCGTAACGACTGGTCTGACTGGATGAACTCCATCGAAGACCTTGCTGTCCGAAACGATGTATGGAACTATTGCGACCCAGAAGGCATCGAAAACCTCGTCTTCACCGTCACAAAACCATCGGACTCCGCAAGAAAGGATACGATCCAGAAGTATCACAGCTTACAGGCCATCTACGACAGCGAGAAGAAGAAATACGACAAGGTCTCTGAACGTATCGACATCACAGTCTGCCAGGAGTTCAAGCAACATTATCTCGGCAAACACACCGTCCGAGACAAACTAGTTGCACTTGCCGATAGCATTCAACCAACGGCAAAGGACCAGAAGCAGAACGTCAGAACTGAGTTCGAAAAGCTCAGGAGAGGCTACGGCAACACCAGCCTGGACAAATGGCTAGGCCGATGGCCTGCACTCGTCAACAACGCAAGGCGATACCAAATTGAAAATCTAAGCGAGTCGCAGATATGCGATGCTTTCGTCGAAGCATGCCGGGACATTAATCCTCCGTTCTACAACTACATGAAGTCCAAGGATGCACAGTCGGAAAGCCAGGCATCTCTCATCGGAGAGACTGCGAGAACAATGGAAAAGATTTCGGACGCAATCATCACGGCGTTGAACGAGATCAATCCGAACCACGCGAGCAACGGCTCCATCACAATGGGCAACTCAAGTTTAGGTCAGTTCACTACGAACCCTTCTCCGGAGCACCTGCGGTACGCAAATCGAGTCCTCTCATATCTCCAGAGCACAAAGTACTATGCCATCGAGTTCTCGGGCTCTCTGGAAAACTCCATTGAAGTAGAGACAGGCGATGATGAAGTACTGCAGCTGTCGAGCGACGCATCGTTCGCGGATGATCCAGAGACTCGAAGGTCCCACGCAGGGCTACCTAATGAAGTTGTTCAATGGACCGATCATGTGGCAGTCTTCCAAACAGAAGACTGTAACCACGTCAACGACTGAGGCGGAGCTCTTATCGCTGTCACACATAGCGAGGGAAACAATAGGTCTATACAGGCTGTTCCAGCAGATACAGTTGGATCCCGAACACCTGCCTCGCATTCTCTGTGACAACCAACAGACAACTGGTCTGATCCAACGAGACAGACCTCATCTCACATCCAAATTGAAACACGTTGACATTCACAGTCTTTGGCTGAGGCAGGTTTACAAAGACGGCAAAGTTGCAGTTCAGTGGGTTCCGACAGGAGAAATGCCTTCGGATGGCTTCACAAAACCTCTATCGGCCGAAAGGCATTCTCACTTTGTGCGTCAACTAGGGCTGGTTGATATCTCCTCGCGGATTGATCCAGAATACGGACGTGCAGAGGAAAGTGCCCAGGACGACCAGACCTCATCCGACACGGAATGAGATCTGAGGGGGTGTGTCGCACCCCAGGATGGACTGCATTACTAAGCTTGCCGTGCGGTTCCTGTAGATAGCCAGGCTAGGGTGCAACCAAGAACAATACACCAATCTTTCACAATATGAGACCACTCACCTAAGCACTCAAAAGTGCGACAAAATGCCTTCGAATGGGGTGTGCTCTCCAACGGAGCCGCCTTAACTTTCCTTCAGCTGAATAGTATCAACTCAGGCATTTGGAGGGGAGCTTGATTTGCCGACGAAGCCATGGGACATCATGCCTAGAAATGGATTCAGCCTATCCTTTTCAGTATTTTAATTGGATGGATGAAGCTGGAGTCAGCTTGCTCAAAGAAGTTTAGGTTAGCGGGAGCTGAGTGCATGGTTCGGGCAGTACGAGCGAGCCCGGCCCTTACCCGCTTGCCAACTAGTCTATGCCTTTTGGGAGCCAAGTATCTCGCTTTCCTAGGGTGTGACCTGTATCTGATCGATAACGCCACTGGAGCGGAAGTAGGCTTGATGTGGCCGCTAAGTCAGGCTATAAGCCAATGTGCTCACCTTCTATGGGTCCAAATGCGTGGCAGTGAATGGAGCCTCATCCTGGGTATTTGCCCTGATAAGTGACCGATGACAACGACTGGAGGAAGCGTTTCTAATGTGCCAATGAGTCAAAACGAAGATCCAGATCCTCATAATCCACCTGGGGTCAAGATTGATGGTAATAAAGGCGTGGTCGCAAGCAATATAATTCTTAGCGGCGGAAAGAACAAAATCATAGGTACGTGTTGTTGGGGGTTCAACCACTGGAAAGATTTTGACGCAGAAGCAGGCCAGCTGCATAAGACAATCCACATCGCAGTTAATTTGGCCGACCATATGGTTAGCTACGCTGCAAGAATCAAAGGCGCCGATGTACGCATGAGGGACATAGCTGATCGGATCCGAGCTACATCGTCAATCCTGCATGGGATCGAGGTCCTGTTCGAGCAGCTCACATCAAAACCCACAGAGGGATCTTCAAAGGTCCCTAATGCAGCTAATGATCTCTATGCTGAACTACAGAGCTGTGAGACATGGCTTGGAGGTGTCGAAAAGCAAATGTCCGAGTTCATGGAAGGCGTTCCCGCTCCAAGGCGGCTTGAGGGAAAAGAAAGGGAGAAAGCCGAGTTGGCACAAGAGAGCCTTGTCCTGCTCGAGACAAAGATTACAGCCGTGGAATTCGGCATACAAGACCATAAAGTAAATCTACAAATCCGGCTGTCGATATTCTCTCTGTCGTTCTCGAATCAAAAGTTAGTAGTAATCTGGATGATGGCGTGCACACAAAGAGAACTTACTTGCTCGCATAGGCCAGACCTTACTTGGAGCGACATGATTAGCGATATGCTCAGTGAGCTCAGACGCATACTTTCGGAGTTGGAGTTGCTTCGAAATGGCACAGAGCCAAAAACTTTACGCTTTCCTGCACTTGGTCCTTCAAATTCTTCGCAACTAGGCCGAGTGCCAGCACCCGCAGCTCTCAATCCTCGCTACGCCGGCTGGGTTATCCAGAGAGGGTCCGCGCATGCAACGGGAAGTGATGCAAGAGGTCGATCTTGGTTAAGACCAGGTATCAAGCCATTAGCCTTTTCGAGCGAACAATTGTACCTCCAGGTCGTGGTCCTGATGGTCGAGGACGGCAAGAAGAATCATACATTACATGACACATACGAGCGGTTGGGACCACAAAGGCAAAGCGCCATTTTGGACCTTCTTGCCCGAGAAAATCAGGAACTACAAAAGGAGCAACCTGTCGTCGAGTGGAAACTGGCCGGTATTCAGCCGCAAATGCACCGCATTAACCGTTACCAGACGGAAATCGTTTCTATGCTAGTCATTCTCAAGACGGAATTGAAGCCGCAAGTTGATTGGGAGAGTTTGAAGGGTCACCAAGTGCCCTATTTGCGAGGAGGTGCAGACCGCGCGGAATTGGACTCCGAGGACGAATGGTATACGGACAGGCATACTTCAGGGGCTCGGCATGTTCGTCCGCCACTGCACCACAGGCGGGATCATGAATACCATCGAGATATGCCAGAAGAAATCCCACGCATTTACAATACACATGCAGGCCCCAGCCACGACGCCAGACAGCATCATCAAAGGAACAATGAAACTGGTTTTGAAAGATTGGAACAGCAGCAACCTTTCACGAGTGCAAACCCGATCTTTGCGTTCGGGTCTCGTCCCGCGGGGGTGTTGTGGTCGGCTCGACTTGATGCACGCGCCCGGACATATCATGGCAAAGAGAAAGCCAGAGCCCATGAAATAAGAAGAAACGACGACGAACTGATCCATGCTCTCGTGGAGGACTGGTATGAAGTCGTTAGCGTATGGCCCAGAAGCCATCTGACAGCCAGCTATAACATAGCGCAAACGGCAGTTCCCGGGTTCACTCACGGTACTTCTGCATACGGCACTTCTAGAGGACATCAATATGCCACCACCAGAACATATGCAAGCGCTACCATTGCGGTGCCCGTGCATGGGGATACGGACATAGCCACCCATGATGCCGGCGACACATATACGGTCACTGCTCAAGGGTCAACTGCAGCGCATCCGACCGACAATTCCGGTTTAGTCTCAACATCCACTAGAAGAAGACGGACTGGTCGCACGAGAAGACAGGGTAGAGTGATCACCCTACAGGCTATTATTGGTACTTCGAGACAGCAGCGAGACGTGCGGAGTCAGGTTCACTAGACCAAGACACAATACACAACACAATACAACTTTTTCTGCTCATCATGAATTCTTCCTGATGCATCATCATAAGCACACCCAAGTGCGACATAACGGTTCGCTTGTAAAGTACGTTATATGAGGATTTGTATGGCCACCAGGTGCCGTAATATTTCGCGAGCCCTTGCCCAAACAGCGATTCCGCTCTCCATACACCACAACGTCTGAATAAATAATCTTTAGTAGATAGATAGAAATAGAAGCTATAAATCTGCTATTGTCTTTGTTTCTGTCAACAAAAAATTACTACAATTCGTGAATATTTGGGTTGAACAGCTTGCTGTCAAGGTGCCTAACTTGAGCTTAGCATAAGAAAGAATACATCGCTGTGGACAGAAGACATGCCAACCACCTGCGTATTGCCGGAAACATAGACCGCCACAGCGCCACTATTGCCATATATAGGGCCAAATTCGATGCTGCCTGTCGGGAGTGCCATCGCGTTGCTTGTTATTGCTGCGGTAGAGTTATGCGCACTAGAGCGAGAAGCTGTGTCAGCGTGTTGTTCAGCCAGCATAACACATACAGACGAGACGGACGGAGAACTTAGGGTGTCTTGAAGCACAGGTGCAAGCGAGATCACGTGAGAATGTTAGACTACTCTCAGAGGCTCATCCCTATCAAATAATTCAGCTCAAATGCCGCAAGGCCGCGCTCAAGTAAGCGTTAGTTAATTAATTTTCTTGCGTGATCTTCACCCCGCGCATTCGTTTAATTATGCAATATTATTTTCAGGTGGAGATCATGCGGACTATTAAGGCAGAAGAGCAACAGGGCAACACAGCTGAATTTGCATGCTGCGGATGAGATTTGTCCCCAATGCTAGCCATAACTCTACTAGCGCAAAAAATAAATTACAAAACGCCATGTAGCAACACTTCAACGTCTTCAGAAGCTCAAACTATCACTATGTCTCATTGAAACTATCCTCTATTGACGTCCTTGTACAAGCGGATGATGCAGCAGATTAGCAAGTTAGACGATGCTAAACTCTGCAAGCAGATGCTAGCTTTAATTGCGATTATATACTAACTAATCACGCTGGAGGAGCTGGCGGGCCTTGTTAAACAGCTAGAAGATATAGCTAACGACCTAGAGTTAATACAGGAGATTATTAGCCTTTGTAGCTCATTCCTCACCCTGCGAGAAGACACTGTTTACTTTGTGCATTAGTCAGCTAAGGACTTTCTCCTTACTAGCGCAGCTAAAGAAGTGTTTACATTTAAAAAGGAGCATGTCTATTACACTATCTTTGTTAGGTCACTCAAGATCCTGTCTAGGACCCTGCATCAAGATATGTACAGCTTAGAAGCGTTAGGATATCCTATTAAGGATGTTAAACAGCCAGGCTCTAATCCATTAGTAGCGGTGCGCTACTCCTGTATTCACTAGGTCGAACATCTATGCGACTCGAATCTCACAACTTCTGCAATCTATATAGACGATCTGCAGAACGGAGGCGTTGTTAATGTGTTCCTAAGGAACAAATATCTGTACTAGCTAGAAGCTCTTAGTCTGTGTAAGAGCATGCCGAATGGCGTGGCCTTAATGGCAAAGCTACGGTCAATAGTCCAGGTATGTTTAAAATAAGCGACCTAGTAAAGAAGTATTTTACTAACACAAACTAGGGGAGAGAAAAGGCAACTTCGTTTATTAAACTTGTTTATGATGCGCATTGGTTCATTATGTATCACAAGGGAGCAATTAAGAGTAGCCCTCTTCAGGCATATGCATCTGCACTGTTTTTCAGTCCAACAAAGAGCTTAATAAGAAGACTGTTTCAGCACGAAGAGCCAAAATGGATCAATATCAAGCCAGCTATGGAAGACAGCTGGAGTGCTTGCCTACAGGCGCTCGAGGGGCATTCTGGCGGGGTCAGCGCCGTGGCCTTCTCACCCGACAGCAAGCAGCTGGCGTCCGCTTCCAGCGATGAGACCGTCAGGCTCTTGGACGCAGGCTCGGGCGCGCTGCTGCAGACGCTTAATGTTGACTTTGTCACAACTCTTTCTTTCGCTGATGACAGCATGTCTCTCCAGACTGATATAGGGTCATTTCCTATCTCAGCCTCTTTTTCTAATGATACAGTTGCTTCCCAATCGCAATTTCCACCTTCTATTTTCCTTAAGGAACAATGGATCAGCAGCCTTCGATGTTTGCACTAATTCCCGACTGACACCTACAAGTATATGTCAACATGCAGTTCTTTCTGGTTGTCGATGTTTCTATACCAAGCCACGTCCAATGCAGGGTTCACCATGACGCACAATGAACATTGTGGTCGACCAACAGCTATGTGTATTTCGTTGAAAGCTTTCCACTTCCCACGGTCCAAGATGTGGTTAGGGAGCTCAAGCAACAGGTGCCGGACGGCCGGGCCTCTCATGACTGGAAGATCATCAGCAAGTCAAGTTCCAGAGACTTATGACAATTCAGAAGAAGACCAAAGAGCCGGTACACGAGCTGCTGCTTGTTCTGCCTCCCAACTCGCCAAGGCATATTACAAGGACATGAAATGCGGATATGTAATCAGTCCTCAGCTTCCGTTCTCGAAGCGTACACACTCCTTCATTAGACCTATAGCTTCTGCATCTTGACCTCGTCCTTTCCATGTGAATGCAGGATTGTATATGCTGATCAGTGTGAGCGGTCTCTAGTAACTGGATTCCAGCTATCTAGTCCAGATGCTATCTACAACCAAGATGGGAAGAAAAAGGGGAGGATTAAGTGCCACGCGAGGTTATAAAGTTCACGAGCGCGAGCCACCCGCACGAGCCGTATATCTGTGCACGATGGCGCAGCCTCGGACATAGGCCTAGTCCGTTACAATCAGCGCGTCTGGATGGCCCGCTCCCAGCTTCTTTTGCTCGCCGTCATCACCTGCACCTCCAAATCTTTCGCCTCTTCACATTGGCTTTGATTCCTGTATGTTAACGGTTTGAATATCAACTACATGCGCGAAGCTAGTGTCTCGCTGAGGCTTACAGTGTCCAACATATACGTTTACGAGAAGGGGATACGTAGGGATGGAAAATAGCCGTGGTTAATACTGTAACATTTCTATTCTGTCCATGTCGGTTCTCAACGCTTAGTACCTTCTCATAATCCCCAGCACTCGTCGATCCATCTCTTCACAAACGTGCAGCAAGGTCGGGGCTAAACAATTTTGATGCTGGCTGTTGTTGCTCCAAGATCGACATTGGAAGCGAGCCATATCAAACCAATACGCCTATACTCATTGTCCTTGTTGTTGTTACGAATTAGAACCATCCAATACTGAAAAACACGATGTATCATTGCTCTAGAGAGTGCAACTCTTAGACAACAGAGATTTGAGCCTAAAGGGACATGACCGTCGCCTTTAGCATCAAGGTCATAGTCCTTGAAAAAGAACAATTTTGGTTCATCTTTCCAAAATCTTGATTCTTCGTGAGCAAGACCCACTGTGTTCTGCTCCTTCGAGTATGCGATGTAACGTGCAGATATGATCTGGCCCTCAATAATGATGTAGGCAGAGTCTAACTTCCCAGTAGGGTCGGATCGGCCAGAAGATGGGTGATCTGGATAGCATTCTGCTTTGATGATGGTGATCAGATGCTGCAAAGGAGCCCTGTGGTTGAAATCATATTGAACTGGGGCCTTGGTTGATGCCCATGACCAAGATGGAGCCCGATATTCGCTTAGCCTGCCATCTGGCGGCGCGTCGACCCTCCACAGTAGATCTGCTGCAAGATTGTCCTCCCATAGTCCAGCAAAATACCTCGATTTTATGACGTCCTGCATCTGTTGTGCGATTCCAGAGAGAGCTGGAAATATATCTTCGTCTTTGGTCAACCCCAGTGATGTGTAATCGCCCACAATCTCATGCCACTGGCCCGCAAGTTCATTCCTACTAGAACTGCCCAGGGCTTTGGCATGACGAAGCTTGCTTTGGCGTTTAATTGGGAAGTCAATCTCCAAGCAGTCAGTGATCGTGGAACATTCGCAAGTAGTGTCCTCCAAGCATTCCCAAAATATCTCATCTGTCCCAAAATGTATCACGCGGGCACTTAAAAGACGCTCTTGAAGCACCCACGCCCTGTTCAAAAGCGGAAACTTGGATGGATCGTCGTTCCAATGTGTGATATGCCGACGAACATATACATTGCTGCAGATTCCTTGGTCGGATGATCGGAGGCAATGCGCCTGAGAGTCTGGTGATGCCCCGGAGAAGAGGCCGCCTTGAGAGTCTGCTGACATGGTGGCTGCTAGCGTAACGTATGCTCTCTGGTAATACTGACACATCTTCGCGGCCTCTTGGCTCCAGTCGTCCTCGTCGTCTTGGATAATACAGAGTGAATCAATCCAGAGATATCGGATCCCAAGTTTTCGTGTGAACGTAACTGCATCTTGAAAGGTCTTCGGGAGGTCAGAAAATGCGATGCCATCTTTGCGCTGGCGAAGTGTTGCAACCTTGCTAGTTATGATGGAGAATTTGCCCCAGCAATGACTAAGGCAAGCGTACGCCCCGATTTCCTTGGGTTCTTCAGAAAGCCTCAAAAGATTGCCTTTTTTCAGTCCCTCCAGATCAAGGACTCTTTTCGGCAACGATTTTTCGACATTGCGGTTGCAAAGTTTGTGCCTCTCGCATTCTAGAAGCCAGCGCCGCACTGTTCTAAAACTTTGATCGGACCCGGTGTGCCCCGAAGCCATTGAAGCATATCCAAACCTATCGATAGAATTCGTGTGCTTGCTTCCATCACTTCCTACTTGTATATGATCCTTAGCAAGGGAAATAGGGACATGAATTGGATCGAAACATACCTTTGATGGTAAAGAAGTCAATGATTGTTTGCCAATCACCACTCGCCTCTACTACCAGCTGCAAACATTGGCTAGAATTGGTAGAGATATTTCTGACGGCAACATTACACAATGCGTCCAAATCTGGTATACATCGCGCCAATCCATCGCTTAGAAGCGAACAATCAGAGCAACCGTTCCGCGCTGACTCCTTCAAATCATGTAGTTTGACAACTTCGGTGGAACGAGAACCATTAAGGCAAAGACCTAGAGCGTGACAGATTTGACAAGTTTGCGGGTCCATGTTCGCTTCAGCCTCCGCGCGTTGTTTTTGAGTCTTGCGAAGATCGGAGGCCACTCGCAGCGTCTGGTCATGATCCGGGCCAAGTACCGCTTCAAAACCCGCCAGTATCCATGTGTACTTCAGCTCAGCTTCCTCCAGTCTTCCTTGAGTGCAGTAGACCGCAGCCAAATTATTGCTGGACTCCAAAGTCGACATGTGGTACGGGCCTAGGAGTTTCCCGTAACCTTCCACCGCCATGTTGAGCTCAGCCTCAGCCTCCTTTGGTTTCCCCATGAAAGCATGGATGGTGCCTAGCATCCAAACTTGGTCAAGAATGGACTCTTGGCTGGGACTCTGCAGCTTTTCTAAACGTTCCAATGCTTGTTTGCAGACCATCTCCGCTTCCACCAGCTTGCGCTGATGAAAGTAGAGACGACCCAAATTAGAGGCAGTGTCCAGTGCTGATTGATGGTCTAGACCCAAGGTCTTCTGGTATCCTTCCAGTGCGCGGTGGTACATCTCCTCGGCGATCTCTTCCTTTCCCTGGCGGAAGTAGAGCAAACCCAATTTGGCGGTTGCGTCGAGCGTCGATATATGATCTGGACCGAATGCATTTTCGTATCCTCGCAGTGTACGCTGATACATTTCGTCGGAATCCGCCAGCTTTCCCTGATGAAAGTAAAGAACACCGAGGTTGTAGGTCGTGTCTAGTGTTGATTGATGTTGTAATCCCACGGTCTTCTCGTATCCCTGTAGTGCGCGCTGGTACATCTTCTCGGCATCGTCCAGCTTGTTTTGGCGCCCATACACAGCACCTAAGTTGTTAACCATGGTAATTGTGGATATATGATCTGGACCTGCTGTCTTCTCATATCCCTGCAGTGCCAGTTGGTACATCTCCTCTGCGTCGACCAATTTGCCTTGGCTCGCGAAGAGAAAAGCCAAGTGGGCGCTCTCTAACGGCTCTTCCTCATGGCTACAACTATCAACCGTAGAGTTAGCTTGCGGTTCGAACGCTGTGCGTTTCACGGAATTCTTAGGAGAAGACATTGTAGGACGGAATGATGTTGGGAAACTTGAATATCAAGTGCTGGCGGACCATGGCAATACTTCAGCTCCGGCTCAGCGCAAGAACTAGGCTAGACAATAGCTACGGCTGAGCCAAAAGACTGAGCTAGACAATAACTGCGGCTGAGCCAAAAGGCTGGGCTAGACAATAGCTGCGGCTGAGCCAAAAGACTGGGCTAAACAATAGCCGCAGCTAAGCCAAAAGACTATCTTTCTAATTATAGTTGCTACTATAGTATCTATTACCGGCTTGTCGAAGCCGTGGTCCGCGTACGATCATCTGCAATATCCTCGACAGACTTGTTCACTTCCAAACGAAGGCTTTCGTATTGCGCACATAGCTCGGGATGGACGGCCTTTAATTCAGCGGTGTCACTTCGATCATCCATAAGAAGGGGAATCACTAGCAATAACTTGAACTAACTTTACCAGAATCATCTACGCTGATAGTACAGGACGTACAGCTTCATCATGCTTCTTCTAGGGGGGAAATTGAGTGCATGAAACTCCCATTCCCTGTAACTCATCCTACTTTTGCTAGTCTCGAGTGCTTATAACATCTGTGTAAGACACACATAGACACCCATATCAACTACATGGTTGAGACAAAAACCTCCCCAGATTCCATGGCACACTCATCATAGTCTCCTTCCAATCTGATCTCGTCCTCTAGCTCCCCCGCAATTATGTCTTCAGGCTCGCCTTGGAGATTCCTCGGCCCGTCATATCTTTTCCACCATGCCTTCTTTGCAAGTGTCATCTCATCAACCTTTTTGCTCGCAAACCACCTCCAATGGACCTTGCGATACTGCACTGCATATATCTGCCCGCCCGGCGCCATGAACTGTCTTTGTTCATCTTCCATACGGCAGCGAAAGCCACTGAGCCCAGGATCCGCGACGTTGAACGGTACAACTACGCCGGATGCTGTCAACGCTGTCGATACTGGAATCGCCAAGTTTCCGCTGACAGAGCTTTGTCCTCCCAGCTGTTCTAGTATTCGAGCGTCCACCAATGTGTGATAAGCTACTACAATGTATATGTCTTCCCCTTCATCGACGGTTCTCTCAATCCACTCGCGGGTTTCTTGAGATTTCGCGGCATCTCGAAACCATTGTCCGGCGTTGTTTAAGTAGTACGTCTTGGCTTGATCGGCTGTGATCCGAATTGACGCTTTGAGACGCTTCGAAAATGAGGAGGACAGGAACGTAGTAAGCTGCGATGCTACAGTTTGGTGCTTGGCAGAATGGTGAATGCTGTCGTACTGTGTTTGCACTTTATCGGTGAAATCGGGACTGGCATTGCTCGTGGGATTGTGGAAATCGTGATGAGGGTCGTCAAGACTGATTACAAAACGCCCAAGGCTAACAGCCGATTGGGGGAGGAAAAACTACGAAAGGAGGATGCTTCTCGGCATTATGCGATAAACCTCTGTTGGCGAAGTCAGAGAGATGGAAGAGAAGACTGATTACAGGATCCATGCATACATAGTCCCCTGGGTTGGGGAGGCAGTGCATTCTTCAGGCCGTGACGTGGTCAAGAGGCGTCGTTAAGCCACAGGATCAGCCGCGCTGCGCCCCACCCTTCGAGCTGAACAGTTGCAAAAGCAAACTCAGAATGTGCCGCTACCACAATTTGACCTCTAGGCTACCTTAACTCAATGGGAAGGGACTGTGGCTAGTGGCATAATCGGATGTGGCACGCTTTAACGCCACGCCCAGGGCAGCTGTTCGTTCATACCCAACCACACTTGCCATTACCTGTATAGAAAATTATAGATGTGGTTTTACTCAGCTGATCCTCGACTACCCCGCATCCTTATGGCTGAAGTCAAAAGTGTTGGGAATGATGATGGAGTTTACCATTGCATACTAGCTGCATGCGGGCCTTGCATCCGCTCCTTCTTGGGCTTTTCGATTCTCGACCACTGTTAAGACCCCACATTCTGGATCCGACTTATTTCAACGAATCACTGCACAAGGGCACGCTTCCATTATTTTTTTTTGTCTAGCCTGTGCATTTACCACAGTAGTCCTCCCCTGCGTTGGGGGGCAGTGCTTTCTTCGAACCATGAACGTGGCCACGGGGCTTCGTCAAGTCACCATCCATCAGCTGCACTGCGCCACACCCATCGAGCTGAACATCACAAAAACTAAGCTCAGAACGCGCCGCGCGGCCAGTAAATACTGCAATGCTGCTGCTACATTCTTGTAGCTAGGGACATTTTGAAAATAGCCTTGATTAGCTCCTTGAGCTTCTCCAGTTTTTTGAGCTTCTCTCGCATATCTTCGCATTCTACATCTAATAGTTATGGACAACAAGGTCGGCGAAGCGCTTCTGCTTGAAAACTTCGAGCTTTTCTTAAACATAGCAGCCAGCAAAGATGGCAGCCTCGAGACAGGACTGTATATGCACTATGCTGTGTTAAAAGCTGGGCTCTTTCAACGCTCGGGACGAATAGAAGATCTCGAAGAGGCGATTGAGAAGGGGAAGCATGCTGTAGCAGAGGCCCAAGAAGAGGATGACTTCTACGCATTCTGGGTGGACGAGCTTGGGTTTATGCTGGAAAGCCGATATAAACACACAGGGAGGATGGAGGATCTCCAAGAGGCAATTCGATTAGCGCGCCAGGCGGTCGACATCACGCCTAAGGACCATCCAGAGCTCGCAGGGAGGCTAAACAACCTGGGAAACAAACTCGGCCGCCGATATGCACGCACGGGGAAGATGGAGGATCTCGAAGAGGCAATTCGAGTAACGCGCTAGGCGGTCGACGTCACGCCTAAGGACCATTCAGAGCTCGCAGTCTCGCTAAACAACCTGGAAAACAGACTCGGCTGCCGATATGCACGCATGGGGAAGATGGAGGACCTCGAAGAGGCAATTCAGGTATTCCAGAATGCCTGGGATTGTAAGAACGCCACTCCTTTTGTTCGTATACGCGCTTCCACCCACGCTCTTCGGTTACTTCAAAGCCAAGAGGACTTCAAAAGCGCCTACAGTCTCTCACTAGAGGCCATTAATCTGCTGCCTTACATCCATAATAGATCCCTGAACCATCAGGACCAACAATACGTTGTCTCGCACTTTTCTGGATTAGCTACGACTGCCTGCTCTCTCGCTCTCCAGATAGGAAAGGGTCCCAAAGCAGCCTTAGAGGTATTGGAGCAGGGACGCGGAGTGATCCTCAGCCTTCTTATGGATGATCGAAGTGACACCGCTGAATTAAAGGCCGTCCATCCCGAGCTATGTGCGCAATACGAAAGCCTTCGTTTGGAAGTGAACAAGCCTGTCGAGGATATTGCAGATGATCGTACGCGGACCACGGCTTCGACAAGCCGGATGGTAGCCATCGCAAAGCTTGAGAAGTGTGTACGAGATATCCAGCAGCTTCTAGGGTTCGGTCAATTTCACAAAGGCCTTACAACTAAGCAAATGCAGAACTGTGCGACGGAAGGCAGCATCGTCGTTATAAACATCATCAGCCTCAGGAGCGATGCTATTATTGTTACTGCAGACGTGTTTAAGGTTCTCCCACTTCCCTGTCTAAGCGCACGGCAAGCCAAAGACTAGATTAATCAGGACCTCACCACGACTTCGTCAAGTGACCGCGGTCGCAAAAACAAATCCTACCTCCAATTCTTGTCATGGTTGTGGCGCGGGTGTGTAGGGCCTGTGTTGGACGAGCTTCACTACTACGTGCAGCCTTCCGCAGAAGACCTACCAAGGGTTTAGTAGATCGGAACTGGCCTTGCTAGTTCTTTCCCCTTCCATTCTGCTAGGGATATCTCTGCTAGGTTAGCGGAAAGTGCACGTTACCAGGTTATTTCGTCCTACACACCAACAATCAAAGCCCTGCAATATGCCTGAGAGCGCGCTAGTACAACTACCGGTATCCCATCTAGTCGCGATCCTTGTAAAGTAGTCGTCGTAACGATGCCCAAAACCCCTCATGCAAATGATCTCCCAGGAACTAGAGCGGAGAGATCCGAGGTTATAGCAGCTATAGGGCCTTCTGTGTCCGTAGAGTGCCTAGAGTACCCAGACGTCGCAAGCGTTATAGTCCAGCTCTAGGGATGCAACATCGCCCACTTCGCCTGCCATGGGGTATCAGATCTAGTCGATCCGTCTAGGAGCGGCCTAATTCTGCAGACAGCTAGGACGGCGACTAAAGAGCCAAGGCAAGACATCCTAAGCGTTCGCGAGGTATCTTAGGCCCACCTCTCGCGGGCGAAGATTGCATACCTTTCGGCCTGTTCGACCGCTCAGAATCAGGTCATGGAACTTTCAGACAAAGTGCTCCACGTTGTTAGTAGGTTTCAGGTCGCTAGATTTCGTCATGTAGTTAGTTGTCTGTGGCCGTCTGACGACAAGGTGTGCGTAGATGTTGCGAAGTCGTTCTACTCTAAACTTAGTCAAGGTGGAGCTGCAAGATTGGACGACGATAGAGCTATTTCATTAGCATTACACAAAGCCACTGTAAAAGTTCGAGAAAGCGACAAGTACCGGAAGCGGCCGCTGCTCTAGACGCAATATGTGCATTTTAGGGCTTAATCTAGAGAAGGGCCAGGGAGATATATATATGCTCATAAACGTCTAATTTATATAGTAGATAGGAAGAGCGCAAAATAGGCTAGTGCATAGACCAATAAAATGCTTTACTAGCTCGAAGGTGTAATAAGTGGCCAGGAGAGAGATGAAACCAGGGAGGTACTTGGTCAGATTGTACCATGTACTTCGGCCATCTTACGCTAACGTCCTCTTAGAGTGGCCGGGGGTGTTCGCAGACTGCACTTTGCCCCCGCTAGCAGGGAGGGCGGCCGACCCGCTCTGGCCATAGGGTTGCCGTGAACGTCTAGAATGGGTGGCGTTGGGAAGAGATATAACGATCGTTTCCGGTGACAGAGAACGGCATGCAGCCCTAGATAGTGTAGTGCCTTGCCAAGCATTGCTACCATCACAGCTCTGCTATTCTTATCCATCGCGACATGAACAATCTAAACCGCTTGTGTCCCTTACATGTCAAACTAAAGCACATCTCTACAACCCTAAAGATTGCAGTGCTCACGTAGGGAGCTGTTTGCTGTTTGACCATACGATAACGTGTCCCACAAGCGAGCGCCGCGCACAAGCGAGCGCCGCACCCCACCAAGTTTGAGCACCTCTCTCATCTCAACGTACAATAGCTCAACACCACGCTCTTCAAATGCCTTCAAACGAAGCAGATATCCAGCTTGCTATCTCAGCTATTCATGCGCATCAAATTAGTGGCAACCAGCCTGCTGCAGCAATCTTTAACGTGTCTGAAAGAACAATCCGTCGCCGACGCGCTGGGACTACTGCTCGACGCGATTGCCAGCCCAACTCAAGGAAGCTTACCCAGCTAGAAGAGGAGGTGATAGTTGATTATATACTTGATCTAGATCAACGTGGATTTCCGCCTACGTACGCAGCTATCCGTGATATGGCTAATGAGCTGCTATCAACGCGTGGTGGAGGTCAGGTTGGCATAAATTGGCCATCTAACTTTGTCAAGCGTACAGACAGTCTGACGACGCGTTTTACCCGAGCGTACGACAGGCAGAGACCTCTATGTGAGGATCCAAAGTTAGTTAATAGCTGGTTTAAGCGAGTAGAGGAGACAAAGGCAAAGTACGGCATACTAGATGAGGATACATTTAACTTTGACGAAGCTGGCTTTATGATGGGCAAGATAACGACTCAGCTAGTCGTGACTGGGTCAGAGAGGAGAGGGCGGCCAAAGGCTATCCAGCCAGGCAACCGTGAGTGGGTAACGTTGATTCAAGGCATCAACGCTGCTGGCTGGGCAATCCCACCCTTCCTAATCTTTGCTGGCCAGCATCACCATCGTGCCTGGTACCAGGAAGAAGCTATCCCACGCGACTGGGCTATCTCAGTCAGTGACAACGGCTGGACAACTAATCAGCTTGGAGTAGCATGGCTAAAGCACTTTGATGCTCATACAAAGACAAGGGTAGTAGGCGCGCGTCGGCTGCTTATCCTTGATGGCCATGAGAGCCATCACTCTCTTGAATTTCAAGAGATCTGCAGAGAGAGCAACATCTATACCCTCTGCATGCCACCTCACTCATCTCATCTGCTGCAGCCTCTTGACGTTGGCTGCTTCTCTCCTCTTAAGAAGGCGTACAGCCGCTAGATAGAGAGCTTGATCAAGGCCCACATCAACCACATTACTAAGCTTGAATTTCTGCCTGCCTTTAAAGCAGCATTTGATCAAGCTTTCACTGCCGTCAATATACGCTCAGCATTTCGAGGAGCAGGCCTTGTTCCTCTCCAGCCAGACGTTGTCTTGTCAAGGCTAGATGTCCAGCTGCGTACGCCATCACCACCAGCTCAGTTAGGAGCTCAGCAAGGAGCTCTATGGGAGCCTCAAACACCAAGGAACCCACGTGAGTTTGAGGCTCAATCGACTCTAATTAGCGATCGCGTTCGACGGCATAAGAGCTCATCACCAGCCCCAATTATTGAGGCGCTTAATTAGTTTACAAAGGGGGCTATAGTAGGGGCATATCGAGCTAAGCTGATAGAGGGTAGGATTGATAGCCTTGAGAAGGCTAATGAGGCAGTAACTCGGCGAAAGCAGCGCAAGAGAAAGTGGATTTAGAAGGGAGGAGTCTTAATAAAGGGAGTTGGAGAGGATATAGCTACTTAACAAGAGGCTGATCAACAGATTAGGCGTGAAATGCGTCAAAGTAGGGAGCAATCAGGCCTTAGCAGCCGGGCTCTATCGCGCTGTAAAAGGTGCAGAGAGACTGGGCATAACTCGCGCACGTGTAAAAACGATACTATAGGTGCTACTTAAGCTTGCATATTAATATCTATAGATTACTTGAATTTATGGTTGAGCTGTACGCTGGTAGAGGTGCTCAAACTTGGTGGGGTGCGGCGCTCGCTTGTGCGCGGCGCTCGCTTGTGGGACACGTTAGCTGTATCACCAAAACATATCAAGCCCTTCCACCTTCGTATGCGCTTACAACGACGGCGTTCCACCAGCGACGCTCAACCCACTTGCCGAAGCGTAGGCGCCAATTTCCAGGGCCACAGCACTCCGTCTCATCTTATACCCCTCTTGTGTCATCGTATTCCCCCTCAACGAGCTGAGATTAGATCTCGGCTGCTGCTTGGTCTAGGAATCGGCTCGAGTGGGCTTGAGACATGGGTACATGGTGAGCCTAATTAGGTCTTTCGTTCGGTCAGCGGAGGGAACAATAGTGGGTTTCGGGGCTTGAGGGCGAGGAAGCTATCGAGGTCATCGTGCGTTGGACCGCATCTCAATGTGCGTAGGATAGCTGTGTTGACCGCTTCGACGCTGGAAACACGTTGGCTGACAAGCGCCGTGGCCGTGCGGATCTTGGCACTGCTCCCAATCCCAAGCCGGATTTAATCATAAACGGGCAGTGTTATGTCAGCTTTGACAAGAATTGCTCTGATTGGAGGGTTTTTAACGAAAGTACTGGTCTGCGAATCGATCGCGCATGAATCCGCACCTAGATCAGCCCTCACGGCTAATCATGGCTCATAAGTGTTTCTATTGGATCCCTAGACGTATACGAAAGCTGTGCATGTGTTGCGATAGATGGAAACGATGGTGGTGGCTATGTGTTGGGGGAGGTTCGTTATTGCTATGAAGAAGGTCTCCTCGCGGATCGGAAGGGCAAGCGACTAAGCGACTGTAATTTTGTACAGATGCACGTGGATAGGTTCAGGGGTCATCTTAGTATGTAGGGTAAGAGGGATTTCAGATTATTAACGCGCGTACAGATTTTTGTATTGCTGCAAAGTGCCTTGAGGAACGAAAGGCCTCTGACGCCTCCCGCCCCTCAAAACTGCAGCCACTTCCGACGCCACACCACATGAGAATCGAATCTTTTTGAGATCTTTTTTCATCTCTCTACGTTACGTATGATCGTATTGATATGGCGTAATATATCCATCTATTCACGCTCAGTTCCTTACACTTTATCTGAGTTCTTCGTCTTCACCTGCCCCTTCAGCAGATAAATTATGTCAAGTTTATCGTTATTATGTTAGGTATAGCTGCATCGGCTGTAGTGTAACAAACTTGGCCACTCGCATTCACTCCATCTTTTCTTTTCCTTTCTCGTCAGCCAACTCTACTGCCTAAGGCATCATTTTTAGCAATCCCCACTCCTACTGCCGCCATCGAACAACACACACGACACCAAAACTGTAGCCTGATCACTGTACAACTCTCTTCTCTATACCATGCTATCTATTCCTTAATTCTGGAGAGATTCTTCCATTTTGCTATTATTATACTATTTGCTTCGCCACGCCGGGGAGGTCCAGTCCCATGCTTCCGCCTCTTTAATCGTTGCTTCGCTGCAATCCTCTAACCTCTTCTCCGCCACAATCATGTTCTCCGGCACCGTGTTGCCGATGATGTCCCTCTCTCGTTATCCTGCCGTTGCACCTCTTCCAAAAGTCTTTGTGCCTGCAGCTCTTCCAAGACCTCACGCAAAGTCTGCCCGGTCCTGCCAACCTCTCGCTGCCTAGGTTCGAACTCCCATGGCCCTGGCCGAGACGCCGCTGTGATACCTCGACTGCTAAGGTCAAAAGGCCACCATGAATGTCCAACAAACGTCTGAAAGTTGGTTTGACGCCTACCCATCTTCTTGCTCACCTTAATTATTTTTCTTTTATTGCTATTGCCGTCTCCTACTTTGCTTCACTCTCACTCAAACCTCATATCGTAGAAGTATAGCTCCACCCATGTTGCTCCGCTTAATACCACTTCACATACTTCACTCATCCTAGCTGCGTTCGCTTCTACACTCCCATATCAACCGATCCTACTATCATCCCGCACCATCGGTCCAACTTCACCCATGCCTGCCTTCAAATTCTGACCGCCATGCAATCTCCGAAAACGCCATACTCCCCGTCTCCTCTTCCACGCTTTCCAGTACAGCCAATCCACTCTCGCAGACCCGCAAGCATCTTCCCAGCACCGCACGATACAGACAGAATAGGCTGGCCAGGACAGCCACGACCACTCGAACATAGCAGTACAGTTCTCCTTCAGCTTCCCACACCCAATTACAAAGTCTAAATTCGAACTATCTGCATCTCGCTACCCTTTCATGGCATCTAGGCAGCACTTCACCATCCTCTCCGCTTCCCCGTCCGCTAGCGCACCAATTCATCTGCATCGATCAGCTCATCGTCTGAGCGCCAGGACATAAGCGTGCGCTAGAACTATATCCAAAATGAGACTCATCACAAAATTTCTAAGAATCCAGAATCCAGAATCCAAGCCACTTACATCTTGATAGCGTGACCATAGCTAGCTGAGTATAGTGCCACCAATAGCATCTAGAGGCCCCACTTCATTTAAGCTACAAAAGAAATTATGAAACTCTAAATCTAGACCCTACATACATATCTCACCACCACCTCAACCACACTTCGCCATTCACATTGAAGCGAGCCCTGTACGAGCCGGAAGCCTCCGTCGTGTACAGCATAGTTTCATAGTATCTCATTACCCCACCAATATCTGTCTCCTGGCTGTTACCCCGCCCACTTGCTTTTCATCGCAATATAACAGCCTTGCGAACTGACATCTCATATATAGTTCGCCCAAAAAAAAAAAAAAAAAAAAAAAAAAGATCCCCGCAAGCCCATTAAGGAATCCTCTCCAGAAATAGCCTTCACATCTACATCGCCAGATGCCTCACCACATCAACACGCCCACTCCGAAGCCCTAAAGGCTGCCGGTGGTGACATGTCTATCTTTTTCATAGCATGCGTACCGCCCCTTAACAGATTTAGATCTCCTGAAGAGCAACAAATCAAAGGCCTCAATTTCGAGACCATTGCAACAGTCGACTTCCCTTCACCAGCTTAGTTGCACAACCCTGAATATGCGACTCTTCAGCCCAAAGAACATGACGAGAATATCGGCTCAGCACCTTTTAGTCTGAACTTGTCTATCTATAACCAACCAGTTATCGATCCGTCAGACTGGAACGATCAGTGCTTCGTCCTCTATGGGATAGTTCACCCATACGCATTGACATAGGAGATTGGTCCCAACAACGACTCGGACGCACCCGATGAAGCACAGGATTACACGATCCTATCTCTCATTGTCCGTGATCAATGTTACCAGCCGTATATTCATCCCCCCAGCTTCATAACCTTACATACACTGACTTTCACTTACTTTACAGGATTGGCCCCCGCATGTTCAATACAGCAGACTGCTTCCCCAATATCTCGCCCATTGTCGCTTTCACAGGCCCCATAATTGGCTCAGGCTTAACATTACTCCATAAAGACCCCGCATTTGGTCTCTCAGACAGATGCTGCGGCTTCGTACAGCTTTCAACCTTCATCAACCCGGGCAACCCAGCCAAGCCCCCTTTCAGAGGTTCCCATCAGTTCCAGGTCTTCGTGATCTTCCCCATTCATGTGAACCCTTGGATGATGCGCTGCAAGAAGATGGCGGATAGTCCTAACACGCAGTTCTAGGCTAACACAACGATCAACTGCACAGGCAGAGTTATCGGTTTTCTTAACCACGATGTAATGCTTCACCCGCCACAACTTCCACAGGATTACGTTTTTATCGTCGTTCCTGACTCCTGGTCTTTCCTGGAAAGACTAGGTCGAAGTACTATGTCAATGTCACTCTCAGCAGCCTCTTCAGCTAAGCAGTCCTCCTCAGACCCTCAGTCCAAGTTTCTGTCCCCAGCCAAACGTAAATCTAATCAGCCCCCCGAACCAATCACTCCCGAAACCCCCTCGATAGATGGTAGGATTGCAACCATACTACCATGTAAGACATGCTGGCAAACTACCTATTACCTTATTCTAATTTGCAATCCAAGCACAAACACATAACACTCTATACACAGAGGAGATATTACTACCGCTAAAGCGCTCACGTATAGAGAGCACGAAAACGACATTTCCCAATACAAACTCGTCATCTCCGAGTACTCTCGACGAACAACCACATCCTAACTCCCTAAAGAATTAACAACCAGCGATAATAATAAACAACAAGCATAATAACACTTCAACACCATTAAGTCCTACCCATCCCCCTACCATTAATTTCAATCGATCTACTCTCTCCGAATCTCCAATTCAATCTACGGAGGAAACGACAAGGCCACATCGAACTCGTCAGCCTACGAAGAAAGTATTAAACATTGACTAAATAAGTCCAGGAAAACAACTCTGATTGGATCATTGAAACTGGTGTCCGCCACATACCATGCTTTCTACCAAGCTAAGCTCGTCAATAATGAACACAATTACAATTACCTAGTACAATTACCTGGTACAATTACCTTTACCTTCGTTCCTCAAGGCTGTTCTCAGCTAATCGCCCTGCGATTTGCGCTTCCTGTCTAAGTAACGTCCCTCCCTGCGTGCCGCAAAACCCTGCGTGCCGCAAACCCACCAGTGCTTTTCATCATAACAAAGCCAACAATAATCAAGAGGCGCAGATAATCTCGGAATAGAGACATTGAATTCTAAGCTTTATGCAAACTACATATCTTCTATAGAAATCCCTTCCTTAGCCTGTAATACCACAATTCACCACAGGCATATTCGCTGGCGTCACTTCGGATAGCCTCGGATTTACTGGAGAGTTCGTACATCCTATCTAAAGCCTTGTTAAGCTGTAGACAGGCATAAAAAGATTCTATACCGAGCGTAGTACTCGAATATCTAAGCTCGTTGTGCTTTAGGAGCAACCTAATGCCTCATTAAGCGGGGTCGATAAACGAGAGCCTTACTTCCTAACTGTACAGTAAATCTAAAAGCGGGATAGCTGTATTTTAGCAATGCATGGCGCACACCCTTGTAGCGCTAAACAGGGCCTTTACCTTTAATAGTTTAGCCCTAAGCAACGGTACATGCTAGACGGTACCAGCGGCTTGTGTACTCCAGAGCCTGGTTTTCGCCACCTGTGGCTCAGTCTTTCCCAGTCAATGATTTTCTTCCCACGTTCCCAATGAATTCAGTATATCTCGACAAGCCCTGTGGCCGGAGCGGGTCGGCCGTCCTCCCTACTAGCGTAATTGAAGCGTTCGTCCACTTTTCTTGCAAACTACTCTAAAATGAGCCATTGGCTCGCCACACTAGGGAGCGGAATTTGCACAGGCAAATCAGGAACATAATATATCGACAACGCGTCTTGACAGCCTATCAGCGTAGGGTCCAGTTAACCCGCAATATATCTCCTCCACAAGCACCCCGCCTTCAGTGCATCTGCCCTGCTGCGCCACATTCAAGGCTGTGCAGCTAGCCGCCGAGCCTATGTCGAAGACTCGCTAACGCAGCAACATCAGCTCCCGATGCCCTCGACCGTTCTCAATGTCACACCCACCTTTTTATGTAAGATTACAGTTCCCCTTTCCTGTGTTATTATTAACGCTAAAAGCTAGACCTGACGCTCTCAAAGAGACGAATAAGCTAGAGTGCCCTAGTTTCTTCGCTCAGCCTGATGCCTTCAAGCTACCTCACAAGCTCCCCTCCTCGCTCCTATACCCGTTGAAGCTCTGCACGAAGTAATGCGTCTCTTGAAATGCACAAGTGATGGGTTCGCTTTTAAAGATTTTGATGACCTAGACACCATCCCTCCTTATGCTATACTCTCACATACCTGGATAGAGGGCAACGAGGTCACCTTTGACGAAGTAACAAATGGCACGGGAAGGGGAAAGAAGGGTTACAAGAAGATCGAGTTCTGCGCGCAACAAACCAAGCGGGATGGCCTGCAATACTTCTGGGTGGATACGTGCTGCATCAACAAAGCAAACAAAGCTGAGCTTTCAAATGCGATCAACTCTATGTTCCGCTGGTATCGCAACGCCACGCGATGCTACGTTTATCTATCGGATGTGTCGAACCCTCTCTCCAACACTAAAGATGATATTGAC
Source organism: Pseudopyrenochaeta lycopersici (assembly GCA_003313425.1). NCBI lineage: Eukaryota > Fungi > Ascomycota > Dothideomycetes > Pleosporales > Pseudopyrenochaetaceae > Pseudopyrenochaeta > Pseudopyrenochaeta lycopersici. The sequence continues at coordinate 367,234 of NHZP01000034.1, read as the reverse complement.
CCCAGGCCATGGGAATCAGACTTCCAAAAAAGCAGCTGGTTCACTCGGGGCTGGACGCTCCAAGAGCTTCTTGCCCCTCATTCAGTCGAGTTCTTCTCCTGGGAAGGCAGGCGATTAGGAGATAAAGGATCGCTCATACAGCAAATTCACTTAATAACTGGGATTCCTCTAGTAGCACTTCAAGGAGCTCCCTTAACCCAATTTCACGTCAACCAACGGATGTCGTGGATAGAGCACCGCCAGACTACGCTCGAGGAAGATAGAGCGTACTCGCTACTAGGCATCTTTGGTGTCTATATTCCAACCATCTATGGCGAAGGGATAGCGAGAGCATCCAAACGGCTCATGGACGAGATCGACAAGCTGGAAAGGTGCGTCCAAGACCTCCGCGCCACTGATCCTCGCGACGACAAGAAGCGCATTGAAAACACCAAGGGTGGCTTGCTAGAAGACTCGTACCGCTGGATTCTTAAGAACCCTGACTTTCGGCAGTGGTATGGCAGCCAACAAAACCAGTTGCTGTGGATCAAAGGGGATCCTGGCAAGGGCAAGACAATGCTTCTTTGTGGTATTGTGAATGAGCTGAAGAAGTCGCTAGCGAAGACGGATCTACTGTCCTACTTCTTCTGCCAGGCTACCGACTCGCGCATCAACAATGCCACAGCAGTGCTGCGGGGTCTGCTGTACCTGCTTGTCGATCAGCAGCCTTTGGTCGTCTCACATATTCAGAAGAAACACGATCACGCAGGCAAAGCACTATTTGAGGACGCAAACGCATGGGTCGCCTTGTCTGAGATCTTCACGAGTATCCTGCAGGACCCGAACTTGGGCAGCACGTACTTGGTCGTCGATGCGCTCGATGAGTGTATGGACGACCGACCGAAATTGCTTGATTTCATTGTTAAGCTGTCCTCTGCATCCCCTCGTGTTAAATGGATCGTGTCAAGTCGCAACTGGCCGGACATCGAGGACCGGCTAGCAAAGGCCAGACAGAGAATGAGACTGAGTCTGGAGCTGAACGCAGAGTCTGTTTCTGCCGCTGTTAGTGTGTTCATCCAGCAGAAAGTGCACCAGCTAGCACAGGACAAGAAGTACGACAATAAAACAAAAGAAGCAGTACAGCATCACTTATCCTCGAACGCGGATGGCACATTCCTCTGGGTGGCATTAGTGTACGATAACCTCAAAGATGTGCCAAAGTGGAATGTGATTAAGAAGTTGAACGTCTTTCCGCCTGGCCTGGATCCACTCTACGAGCGGATGATGCAGCAGATAAGCAGCTCTGATGATGCCAATATTTGCAAGGAAATCCTAGCTGTCGCCGCGACTGTATATCGACCCACCACGCTTGAGGAGCTGGTTGCACTTACGGAACAGCTCGAGGATGTGGCAGACGATCCCGAGTCTCTACAAGAGATTATTGGCCACTGCGGGTCGTTTCTCACATTACGAGAGAATACTGTCTACTTTGTGCATCAATCAGCAAAGGACTTTCTACTCACAAAGGCATTTAACGATATCTTCCCATCCGGAAAAGAAGACGTCCACCGCGTTCTCTTCGCAAGATCGCTGCAAGTTATGTCCGTCACACTTAAACGAGACATGTATAACTTGCATGCGCCAGGCTTTCTTATCGAGCAGGTCGAGCATCCACAGCCTGATCCACTAGTATCGTCGCGCTACTCGTGCATCTACTGGGTTGATCATCTTTGTGACTGGGATGCCATCTCTTCTGCAGCCCATCTAATCGATCTTCAGGACGGAGGCAGTGTTGACAAGTTCCTCAGACAGAAATATCTCTACTGGTTGGAGGCAATGAGTCTTTGCAAAAACATGTCAAGTGGAGTAGTGTCGATGGCAAAACTGGAGGGTCTGATCTATGTAATACTTGAACGAGGGTCCTACTTACGATCTATGTATGCTAACATTAGCCAGAAGCGAGCGGGCACCTCTGCTATACTTCAACTAGTTCAAGATGCGCGGCGGTTCGTAATGTATCACAAGGGGGCAATAGAGAACGCACCTCTCCAAGCATATGTGTCAGCACTCGTGTTCAGTCCAATGCAGAGCTTGATACAGAATCATTTCCAACACGAAGCACCTTCATGGCTCACGATAAAACCGGCTATGATGGACAAATGGCGAGCGTGCCTGCAGACGCTCGAGGGCCATAGTGGTTGGGTCAACTCAGTAGCCTTCTCGCACGACTCGACTCGAATTGCGTCGGGGTCGAGCGACAATACGGTCAAGATCTGGGACGCCAGCAGCGGCGAGCTCCTGCAGACGCTCGAGGGCCATAGTGGTTGGGTCAGCTCAGTAGCCTTCTCGCACGACTCGACTCGAATTGCGTCGGGGTCGGACGACAAGACGGTCAAGATCTGGGACGCCAGCAGCGGCGAGCTCCTGCAGACGCTCGAGGGCCATAGTAGTTGGGTCAGCTCAGTAGCCTTCTCGCACGACTCGACTCGAATTGCGTCGGGGTCGAGCGACAAGACGGTCAAGATCTGGGACGCCAGCAGCGGCGAGCTCCTGCAGACGCTCGAGGGCCATAGTGGTTGGGTCAACTCAGTAGCCTTCTCGCACGACTCGACTCGAATTGCGTCGGGGTCGAGCGACAAGACGGTCAAGATCTGGGACGCCAGCAGCGGCGAGCTCCTGCAGACGCTCGAGGGCCATAGTGGTTGGGTCAACTCAGTAGCCTTCTCGCACGACTCGACTCGAATTGCGTCGGGGTCGTACGACAAGACGGTCAAGATCTGGGACGCCAGCAGCGGCGAGCTCCTGCAGACGCTCGAGGGCCATAGTAGTTGGGTCAACCCAGTAGCCTTCTCGCACGACTCGACTCGAATTGCGTCGGGGTCGTACGACAAGACGGTCAAGATCTGGGACGCCAGCAGCGGCGAGTGCCTACAAACGTTTGAGGTTGACAGGACACTCTTCGATATATCATTTGATTCTAATGGCTCCCGTCTTCATACAGAGGTTGGTGCCATTATTATCAGTGACTCTGCAATGCCGAACAGAACAACAGTTGTTACGGAGCCTCAACTTCCTCAGTATCAGTACACTGCACTGAGTTCGGATGACACATGGATAACGTATAATTCAAAGAGAGTACTGTGGCTTCCCTCAGAGTATCGCCCCTCGTGCTCTGCTGTATCTGGGAAAATGATTGTTGTGGGTGTTGGGGCTGGTAAGATATGGATATGTAATCTTAATCTTGACGGATTTCATCACTAGGCTGCATAAACAACGAGGAACTGGGTACATTATTTATTTCTTTATCTATTTATTATTCTCTCCTTTTCATAGGGGGCTGGGGATCAACGTAAATATATATTTTACTAATTTGCCACAGCGAAGCTTCGAGCACGTTCTCGATAGAATCACGTGTTGAAGTTTTGCCACTTGAGCCTCGTTCAGAAGGTAGACGAACGCCTCCGATGAAGCTAGCAGGGAGGACGGCCGACCCGCTCCGGCCACAGGGCTTGTCGAGATATACTGAATTCATTGGGAACGTGGGAAGAAAATCATTGACTGGGAAAGACTGAGCCACAGGTGGCGAAAACCAGGCTCTGGAGTACACAAGCCGCTGGTACCGTCTAGCATGTACCGTTGCTTAGGGCTAAACTATTAAAGGTAAAGGCCCTGTTTAGCGCTACAAGGGTGTGCGCCATGCATTGCTAAAATACAGCTATCCCGCTTTTAGATTTACTGTACAGTTAGGAAGTAAGGCTCTCGTTTATCGACCCCGCTTAATGAGGCATTAGGTTGCTCCTAAAGCACAACGAGCTTAGATATTCGAGTACTACGCTCGGTATAGAATCTTTTTATGCCTGTCTACAGCTTAACAAGGCTTTAGATAGGATGTACGAACTCTCCAGTAAATCCGAGGCTATCCGAAGTGACGCCAGCGAATATGCCTGTGGTGAATTGTGGTATTACAGGCTAAGGAAGGGATTTCTATAGAAGATATGTAGTTTGCATAAAGCTTAGAATTCAATGTCTCTATTCCGAGATTATCTGCGCCTCTTGATTATTGTTGGCTTTGTTATGATGAAAAGCACTGGTGGGTTTGCGGCACGCAGGGTTTTGCGGCACGCAGGGAGGGACGTTAGCTACAATTTTGTCCGTTACGGCGGTTGTTCCGTTACGAAGGGATGCACGTTAACTAACTTAAGTTAAGTTAAGTTGAATTATTTTAATTTAGAGAATAACTTAGTGTTCCGCTATAGCAGTTGTTCCGTTTTAAAGGGATGTACGTTATTTTACCTAATCTACTCTAACATATAACAAAGACTAACTAACGTAAGTTATTCGGGTTTGTAAACTGATTTTAATTAAAGACCACCCTCATAATCTCTTTTCTCACATGCTTATTTGGCCCAATCAGATTTCCTTGAGCATCCAGCTTCATTCCCTTCTCCTTCAGTATGTGTTCAACCTTAGGCGCAAGTTCCTGAAACGTCTCGACAAAGGGTACCTTATATCGCTTACAGACAATCTTTACATTGTCTGCACGCCAATACCTTTGATCACAACAGACAACAACCTTCCCTGAGGCCACCCAAAGACCTAACTCCAATAATGTGACTGGGCTTTTCGTACTAATATCAAAAAAGAAGCAGATAACATCAGCCTGTTCTAGTGCGCATAGCTCCCACTCTACCTGGATGCGAAATGATTCATTTTTAGCCTCTTGTGTGACACCTGAATCCCAGTGACTCCTCCGGGGATTGGTAACAGTAATAGGTAGATGAGAGAGCATTAGTGCCATCTGTTTCTGCCATTGAATGGCTTTTCCCATTTCTATGCTACCTGCAGTAAATACCGAGTATTTGCGATACATGGGTGGAGCTGGTGGTAAACAATGGGAAAACTCGTGATGACGCGTTGGTAGAGGTGACGGTAGCGGCGGCAGCTGGTTGAAGAGGTCTTCAACTTCTCTGTCCAATTTGACAATACTGGCGAGTTGTTCTGTGGCTTCCTTGGAGGCATTGTCGGTACTGACGTCGGTTGTGGCGAGAGGTTGTTCAGACATTGAAATTTTAGGCAGGCCGTTGTGTTCTCGCATAAGTTGATGAGGATTTGATTTCAGTTGTTGAAGCGGCTAGGTTGTTCTTATACTGCAAACTAGGTGTGGACCGTGCAATGGCATGACTGCAGGCAGTGCATGCATACATACTGACTCCGAGGATTGCCGTCGTATTGTTGGCGCCAAACACTCACGGGAAATTGGACCACACTTGGCAACAAACATCTTATCGGACGAAGGAAGATAATTCTGGAGGCTTCTTTGCTACTGTAACTAAATCTAATCTCTGACTGGCTCCCCACCTTCGGTGAACCCCATGATCTCCATCGAACCTGCCAAGGGCACAGCCCTAAGGCGAAAAGAGCCCAAGGTATGCTACCATACTGGCAAGAAGCGATTGATAAAAGCCAACGAACACCAATTATTAAGAACAGAACAGCATCCAGGGCCCTTAACTGAAGTGTATTAAATTAATGCGGTTTAATTCATGAATACAAGTGTTGCGTTAAGTAACATAGTATTCTAATAAGATTATGGCCAGCCAAAGCCATAGGCCTGGTAACTTTTTTTTGATTTTATATAGATATATTGCCACATAATCCTTTTCGTGGTCCTATGCAGTCCTCAACCCCGTGCGTGGGAAAACCGCGCTTCACGCATTGCGAAGCATTCAAAGAAGATTGTAAGGAAAGGAATGAGCACTCTTCAATTATTCCTGACAAACCTGTGCAATTCGTGATAGCTTGCTGAAGGATATCAACATTCCAGCCGTTGAGGAAGTCTCCGTGGTAACTATAGCCAGTTCTGTCTCCGTTACTAAATAAAAACTCCCCATCAATATCTTTAAATGCTGATGTGTTCCAAATTGTTTCGTAGTACAACGCAGGGACCCGGGTTCGATATCCACTTGGACATTCTCCCTCCATAACTGAATCTGGATAGCGTAAGTGCGATTTGTGGTCTACAGAGTCGATGTTCTGGCCGTCCCAGCAGGAAGGGAACATCAACTCTAGACGAATTCCATCCGCGCATTTTGCATCAATGAATGACTTTTTTGGGAGACTATGGCGCTTAAGTGCACCTTCAGGCTCAGATTGATAATTAAGACAATTGAACCCGAGCGCCTTTTGAGCTAAGGCCTCCTGCGTTTTATCGGGTGGACCCCAAAATGCAAGAGGCGGAACAGGGGTGGGAAGCGTAGAATTGCACCTCAAGGCATCACCTGCAACCATTCGAAAGCCTTTAGGAAAGGCTTCGATGTTCTCTCCAAACAGAAAGTAGTATCTATTCCAGTCAATTCCTCCTTGAACGTGATATGAGTGAACATACATCAGCATGCCATCAACCTGTGGCACAGCTTCAGTTGTGCCATTCCCATAGGAGAACATAAGGACAGGAGTCCAATACGCCGACATGTCTTCGATTACGGCGCAGGATGTGCACTTTGACAGGACGAGGTCATCGTAGGTTGAGAGAAAGCTAATTCCTAAGGCTCATTTTTAGTTGTGTATTTCAGCCACGCGCTAGGGGGCTCACCTTCGGCACCATGGATAGTATGCGCGTGATGGGAAGGTTCTCCGGGCGATACAATTGGATCAATCCGAAATATTCCCAGACGTGAGTAACAAGGCAGTCGCCAAAATGCGCTCGCTGATGCAATGATGATCCCAAAGAGAAAAAAACCCATTGTTAGAAGAGCGAAATACAGCTTAGTTACATATTCTATAGTTATATACCCAAGTGAGTGCGAAAAGGGTGCCATTTCGTTCTTGATGAGACCGCCAATTCCGGCAACCGTTGCACTGCCCATTGACTTGTAATATTGGACACGCTTAGAGCGAAGTTGCGATTACAATAATCAAGATAGAAACTAAAGAAATAAGGTCCTGCAACAACAGTGTTTTCCCATTCCGTAAGCTCCGTCCAGCGGAAAATAGATTTGAAGGGACCGTCGGCGTGGAGATATTCCTTGTGTGGTTGGTTTCATTATACCACATAGGCATTGGCAAATGAAGAGAGGGGCTGGTGGGAAATATATGAAAGGTATGGGAGCCTGTCGCTCGCTCGAGAATCATTGTTGCGTTGCCCCGTGTTTGGTTACCGAAATCGGTTGTTTTGGCACCACATGGAGGTCGAAAGGTGGCGCTTGAGGATCCGACTATCAGTAGAAAGACTGAAAAACGCATATTGAAATACGTTAAAGCGTAAGCTTATCAATGCGGTATGGGGAAGTAGAAGTTTAGGGTATCTAGGAACACGAGTTATATACTAGATATAGGGCATCGGCGGGACCTACGGAGTTTTGGCGAGAATCTCTATCGCTTTGTTCGCCTTGGGTTACTGTAACGGTACCACTCGCAATGTGAGGACAAGATAACTCTATAGCAATACTTATTAACATCCAGTGCTTTATCCAGCTAACCAAGTATTAAGCAAAATAATAGACCCGCTATTCTAAAAGCATGCACAATTATAGGGCCACCAAAGAGGTACAGTCTCCAGGTATTAAGGTGCTGCTGCTGCGAATATAAATATCTACAGAAAACATAACTTAGCGCTTCTACGCTATCAACTCAATTATAATAGCATAGTACATTGTCTACAATGGACAAAATTGTAGAGAGCGTGCGCGGTGACCTTAGCAACCTTGCATCTGAGTACGCAAAATCCTCAGAGCACAAAAATGTTACTCTGGACTTAGTTTCAGACTTCATGCGCGCTCTTTTCATCATTCTTGATGAAAAAACACGCACTGAGGACATAAAGCAATCGGAAGAGCTGAAAAATCGACTGGTTGAACTATTCAAGAATCAGGTTCCTACCTCAACTCCGTGGCCATACCTAGGGCAACTCAAGAATCAGCCAAGATGTTTTGCCGGACCTAAGTGTAAATTTACACTTGGAGCATCGCTGCATCAGTCCACCACCTGCAAAGAGCATTTCGTGTGTACGATCCATAAGGAAAGTCCGTGTCTTGCACATAGTGAGATAAATGGTAGTGATGGCCGAGAGAAAGGAAATCATATAGCAAAAAAACCCCAAACAGGAGATATTCAAAAGCCTACGGAGATTGCGCAAGGAGATCAGGGAAGTGGAAAGCCGGATGTTGTTTCCAATGAAAATTCGGCTAATAACTATTCGGGCCAAGAAAAAGTGTTGTGCCAGGTCATGGACCCTCAGTATCTTTCCGCCACTGATATTTGTTATGGAGAGAGAAATTCGTACGAAGAGATCCAAGTCTGTAAAGTAAAAACAAATGACGGAGTCACGATTTGGATACCAGTGCAAGCTTACGCCCGGTTGAAGCAAGAGCATGCAACAATAGCTAGTACAACTGAAGATGTAGATATAGTCGCTCAAGAGGGGAACAACCAGTTGAATGCAGACGTTGGGAAGTAACCAAAGTGCAAACCTCAGATGATAACCTAGTTAAATTAGTTAATTAGCTTAATGCGCATCCCTTTGCAACAGAATAACTGCTGTGACAGATAACATTATATGTAACGTTCATTCCTGCATGACGGAAAATCTCTCAGTGCGTTAAACACGCCGTAGCTAACTAAGTTAACTAACGTGCATCCCTTCGTAACGGAACAACCGCCGTAACGGACAAAATTGTAGGTACTTAGACTTTGCAGCAATACAAAAATCTGTACGCGCGTTAATAATCTGAAATTCCTCTTAACCTACATACTAAGATGACCAAGGAGCCTATCCACGTGCATCTGTACAAAAGTTACAGTGGCATAGTCGCTTGCCCTTCCGATCTGCGAGGAGACCTTCTTCATAGCAATAACGAACATCCCCCAACACAGAGCCACCACCATCGTTTCCATCTAACGCAACACATGCGCAGCTTTCGTATACGTCTAGGGATCCAATAGAAACACTTATGAGCCATGAGTAGCCGTGAGGGCTGATCTAGGCGCGGATTCATGCGCGATCACCACCCAGACCAGTACTTTCGTTAAAAACCCTCCAATCAGAGCAATTCTTGTCAAAGCTGACATAACACTGCCCGTTTATGATTAAATCCGGCTTGGGATTAGGAGCAGTGCCAAGATCCGCACGGCCACGGCGCTTGTCAGCTAACGTGTTCCCAGCGTCGAAGCGGTCAACACAGCTATCCTATGCACATTGAGATGCGGTCCAACGCACGATGACCTCGATAGCTTCCTCGCCCTCAAGCCCCGAAACCCACTGTTGTTCCCTCCGCTGACCGAACGAAAGACCTAATTAGACTCACCATGTGCCCATGTCTCAAGCCCACTCGAGCCGATTCCTAGACCAAGCAGCAGCCGAGATCTAATCTCAGCTCGTTGAGGGGGAATACGATGACATAAAAGGGGTATAAGATGAGGCGGAGTGCTGTGGCCCTGGAAATTGGCGTCTACGCTTCAGCAAGTGGGTTGAGCGTCGCTGGTGGAACGCCGTCGTTGTAAGCGCATACGAAGGTGGAAGGGCTCGATATGTTTTGGTGATACAGCTATCGTATGGTCAAACAACAAACAGCTCCCTACGTGAGCACTGCAATCTTTAGGGTTGTAGAGATGTGCTTTAGTTTGGCAAGGCACTACACTATCTAGGGCTGCATGCCGTTCTCTGTCACCGGAAACGATCGTTATATCTCTTCCCAACGCCATCCATTCTAGACGTTCACGGCAACCCTGTGGCTAGAGCGGATCGGCCATTGTTTTGCTAGCGGTGGCGACATTGTGTACTACCCAAGCACCTGTTGCAGTTGCGTGTTGCTTACGGAGATACTTTCTTACCTTTGCGCCGCTCACCTGCAAAAGCAGCGTTCAAACTTCGTGCGTTCCATTTTGTACCTTAACTATGTCAAGCGTTTCCTTTAAATATCGCTCACGAAGCGGGGCAGTAGCGAGCATCAAGTCTCTTTCGCTGCTGTTCGAGGATCGCTTACTCAGCGCCCAAGCCCGCCACATGATGGCGTTCTGTTGAAGCTGAGCCACTTCTGCGCTGGCCGTTCAGCTCGTTCACTCCAAACTATTCTCTAGCACTTATCCAGCCATCGCTGCTGTAGGCTGCTCGACACGTGCATGTCTTCTCCACGTCTACCAAACTGTTCCCGCTGCTAAACCAGCTAAACACGTTCTTATCCATGCGACTGTTGCAGCTTCAAGATAATGGCGAGTTCAGCCTTGCTGAGTACGTAGGCAGCAGCCTTCCGTCTTATGCAATCTTATCGCATACCTGGGGATCAGACAACGACGAAGTAGTCTTCAAAGACTTGGTCGAAGGCAGGGGCAAGAACAAGAAGGGTTATCGCAAGCTTACCTTTTGCGCCAAGCAGGCTGCGAAGGATGGCCTGCAACACTTTTGGATCGACAGCTGTTGCATCAACAAGGACAGTAGTGCAGAGCTTTCGGAAGCCATCAACTCTATGTTTCGCTGGTATCACGAGGCGGTGAAATGCTATGTATACCTCTCCGATGTGTCTGTGTCGACTACTGGTTGTGCTGGAAACAGTGTGACGTTCGAGAAGAGCAGGTGGTTCAACCGAGGATGGACACTGCAAGAGCTTCTCGCTCCATCATGCGTTGAGTTCTTCTCCATGGACGGCGATCTTCTTGGTAGCAAGTCTTCGCGTGTAGAGGAAATTGCCAAAATCACAAGTATATCAACTGAAGCCCTCCAAGGTAGAGCCATGTCGCATTTTAGCGTCGAGGAGCGGATGGCATGGGCTAGCAGGCGAGAGACGACACGCGAGGAAGATCTAGCATACTCTCTGTTTGGCATGTTCGACGTTCATATGCCGCTCATCTACGGCGAAGGCAAGGAGAAGGCGCTTAAGCGGCTCAGGAAAGAGATACGGGAGCTTTCGGGAGATACAGCGGCTAGTGTTCCCCAGAGCACGCAGAATCACGGTTCGAGTCGAGACACGACGCCGACTTACTGCATCCCGTTTCTGAAGAATCGATACTTTGTGGGAAGGAGAGATGAGCTCGGCGTGCTGAAGCAGAAGCTGATGATCAATCAAGAGTGCCAAAAGATGTCTATTGTGGGACTCGGGGGAACTGGCAAGACACAGATCGCGCTGCAGTTTGCGTATATGGTCAAGGAGACATGGCCGGAGTTCTCGATCTTCTGGTTACCTGCACTGAGTATGGAGAGCTTCGAGCAGGCATGCACGGATGTTGCAAGAGCGCTACACATACCACAGTCGGCCGGCGGAGAAGAGGACGCGAAAGAGCTGGTGAGACAATGGTTGAGTGCAGGGCGGGCAGGAAAATGGCTGTTGGTGCTGGACAACGCTGATGATCCAGACACTCTGTTTGGGACTGGACAGTCAAAGGGCATTGTCGATTACCTGCCAGGGAGCAAAGATGGCCTGACCGTGTACACTACGCGCACGCAGAAGGTAGCGGTGTCGCTGACGCGCGGCGACGTGATAGAGCTTGGGCCGATGAACCCACAAGACGCAGCTACCTTTCTAGAGAAGTCGCTGGTCAAGAAGGAGCTCCTCCGCGACAGTGTGGCTACGACAGAGCTGCTAGACGAGTTGGTTTGCTTGCCTCTGGCAATCGCGCAGGCGGCAGCGTACCTGAACATGAACAAGACATCGTCCATTGCGAAGTACTTGCAGCTGCTTCAGAAGACGGAGCAGGACCTGGTTGGCCTGATGAGCAGGGAGTTCCGTGACGACACACGCTACAAAGACTCTGCCAACGCGGTGGCGACGACGTGGGTGGTGTCGTTCAGCCAGATCCGCGAGCGCGATGCAGCAGCGGCAAGTCTGCTGGCATTCATGTCATGCGTCGAGTGGAAAGCGATACCGCGCTCGCTCTTGCCGAGCGTGCAGCCAGAAGAGCGGATGGAAGATGCTATTGGTATACTCTGTGGGTACTCTTTCCTGGCAAGACGAGACGACGACATCCAGGAAGAAGGAGAGGAGAAAGAGAAGGAGTGGTACGACATGCACCGGCTTGTACACCTAGCGACTCGCATCTGGACCAACAAATACGGCAATGCAGCAGAAGTTACAGAGAAAGCAGTCCGACATATCGCAAATGTCTTTCCATCCGACGACTACGCGAATCGCGCAGTGTGGAGAGCGTATTTGCCGCACGTGCTCCGACTGCTGGAGAACAAGCTAGAATCTGATGGGAAGAAGAAGTCTGAACTGTGTTTATTGGTGGGCCGATGCTTGCAGGTAGATGGAAGAATTCGAGAGGCAGTGAGGTGGCTCGAGGAGTGTTGCTGGATGAGGGGCCGGCTTGACGAGGATGACTCGAATTGGCTGGCATCGCAGCACGAGCTTGCACGAGCATACGAAGCAGATGGACAGGTGAAGAAGGCGGTGGAGCTACTGGAGCATGTGGTCGCAGTCAAAGAGAAGGTGCTGGCGGAAGAGCACCCTTCTCGACTGGCATCGCAGCACGAGCTCGCACGAGCATACCGATCAGACGGACAGGTGAAGAAGGCAGTGGCGCTGCTGGAGCATGTGGTAGCAGTGCGCGAGAAGGTGCTGGCGGAAGAGCACCCAGATCGACTGACGTCAGAGCAATGGCTCACAACCATGTACCAAGCAGACGGACAGGTGAAGAGGGCAGTGACGCTGATGGAGCATGTGGTCGCAGTGCGCAAGAAGGTGCTGGCGGAAGAGCACCCAGATCGACTGGCATCGCAGCACGTGCTCGCCGGCGCATACCAAGCAGATGGGCAGGTGAAGAAGGCAGTGGCGCTGATGGAGCATGTGGCCGCAGTGCAAGAAAAGGTGCTGGCGGAAGAGCACCCAGATCGACTAGCATCGCAGCACGAGCTCGCACGAGCATACCAAGCAGATGGGCAGGTGAAGAAGGCAATGGCGCTGATGGAGCACGTGGTCGCAGTGCAAGAGAAGGTGCTGGCGGAAGAGCACCCAGATCGACTGGCGTCGCAGCACGTGCTCGCCGGCGCATACCAAGCAGATGGACAGGTGAAGAAGGCAGTGGCGCTGATGGAGCATGTGGTCGCAGTGCGCGAGAAGGTGCTGGCGGAAGAGCACCCTTCTCGACTGGCGTCGCAGCACGTGCTCGCCGGCGCATACCAAGCAGATGGGCAGGTGAAGAAGGCAGTGGCGCTAATGGAGCATGTAGTCGCAGTGCACGAGAAGGTGCTGGCGGAAGAGCACCCAGATCGACTGGCATCGCAGCACGTGCTCGCCGGAGCATACCAAGCAGATGGGCAGGTGAAGAAGGCAGTGGCGCTGATGGAGCATGTGGTCGCAGTGCGCGAGAAGGTGCTGGCGGAAGAGCACCCAGATCGACTGGCATCGCAGCACGTGCTCGCCGGAGCATACCAAGCAGATGCACAGGTGAAGAAGGCAGTGACGCTGATGGAGCATGTGGTAGCAGTGCGCGAGAAGGTGCTGGCGGAAGAGCACCCAGATCGACTGGCATCGCAGCACGAGCTCGCACGAGCATACGATGCAGACGGACACGTGAAGAAGGCAGTGGCGCTGATGGAGCATGTGGTCGCAGTGCACGAGAAGGTGCTGGCGGAAGAGCACCCAGATCGACTGGCGTCGCAGCACGTGCTCGCCGGAGCATACCAAGCAGATGGACAGGTGAAGAAGGCAGTGGCGCTGATGGAGCATGTGGTCGCAGTGCGCGAGAAGGTGCTGGCGGAAGAGCACCCTTCTCGACTGGCATCGCAGCACGTGCTCGCCGGAGCATACGATGCGGATGGGCAGGTGAAGAAGGCAGTGGCGCTGATGGAGCATGTGGTCGCAGTGCGCGAGAAGGTGCTGGCGGAAGAGCACCCTTCTCGACTGGCATCGCAGCACGAGCTCGCCGGAGCATACCAAGCAGATGGGCAGGTGAAGAAGGCAGTGGCGCTGATGGAGCATGTAGTCGCAGTGCGCGAGAAGGTGCTGGCGGAAGAGCACCCTTCTCGACTGGCATCGCAGCACGAGCTCGCACGAGCATACGATGCAGACGGACAGGTGAAGAAGGCAGTGGAGTTGATGGAGCACGTGGTCGCAGTTAAAGCGCGGGTTTTCCGAGACGACCATCCTTCGCGGCTAGTATCAATCGAGGTGCTCGAAGACATGTATGCACATCTCACCTCCCCCCCTACATGCCGGAAACCCCTGCGCTCGGGAAGTACTCGCAGGTACTTCCACTTTCTGCACTACTTGAGGCCTTCGCGCAAGTAGTCGCTAGCAATGCACCATAATGGATGCACTGAGTAGTACGTGATGCAGCATTATAACAACGTTTGATATAAAAATACACAAAGCTGGTCGTGTTGTCGTATAGTTTGCGCTTAACGTCCCTTGACGCCGCAGTAGAACATGGCAGTGGAGCTGATGGAGTGTATGGCCGCAGTCAAAGCGTGGGTTTCCGAGATGACCATCTTTCGCAGCTAGAATAAGGGTGTTCGAAGACATGTATGTACAGCTAGCAGTCAATTCGGCCCCAACATGGTGAAAAGTATCTTTGCACAGTCTGAATTAGTAAGCGAACAAAAGCAATGCGAACTCATCATCAACTCTTCAACTCGAGGCGACGCTGGTCGAAATATAGAACACTGTAACGCCGCTTTTACATGTAAATAGGGCTAATCTTCATCGGCTTGTTCGTAAGCAATGTGCGACCATAGCGGGTACTTGGACGGTACATGACCTTGCCACCGCTAGCAAAACAATGGCCGATCCGCTCTAGCCACAGGGTTGCCGTGAACGTCTAGAATGGATGGCGTTGGGAAGAGATATAACGATCGTTTCCGGTGACAGAGAACGGCATGCAGCCCTAGATAGTGTAGTGCCTTGCCAAGTATTGCTACCATCACAGCTTTGCTATCCTTATCCATCGTGAACATGAACAATCTAAACCGCTTTATGTCCCTTACATGTCAAACTAAAGCACATCTCTACAACCCTAAAGATTGCAGTGCTCACGTAGGGAGCTGTTTGTTGTTTGACTATACAATAGCTGTATCACCAAAACATATGCGCTTACAGCGACGGCTTTCCACCAGCGACGCTCAACCCACTTGCTGAAGCGTAGGCGCAATTTCTAGGACCACGGCACTCCGTCTTATCTTATACCCCTCTTGTGTCATCGTATTCCTCCTCAACGAGCTGAGATTAGATCTTGGTTGCTGCTTGGTCTAGGAATCGGCTCGAGTGGGCTTGAGACATGGGCACATGGTGAGCCTAGTTAGGTCTTTCGTTCGGTCAGCGGAGGGAACAACAGTGGGTTTCGGGGCTTGAGGGCGAGGAAGCTATCGAGGTCATCGTGCGTTGGACCGCATCTCAATGTGCGTAGGATAGCTGTGTTGACCGCTTCGACGCTGGAAACACGTTGGCTGACAAGCGCCGTGGCCGTGCGGATCTTGGCACTACTCCCAATCCCAAGCCGGATTTAATCATAAACGGGCAGTGTTATGTCAGCTTTGACAAGAATTACTCTGATTGGAAGGTTTTTAACGAAAGTACTGGTCTGGGTGGTGATCGCGCATGAATCCGCGCCTAGATCAGCCCTCACGGCTAAACATGGCTCATAAGTGTTTCTATTGGATCCCTAGACGTATACGAAAGCTGCGCATGTGTTGCGATAGATGGAAATGATGGTGGTGGCTCTGTGTTGGGGGATGTTCGTTATTGCTATGAAGAAGGTCTCCTCGCGGATCGGAAGGGCAAGCGACTATGCGACTGTAATTTTTGTACAGATGCACATGGATAGGTTCAGGGGCCATCTTAGTATGTAGGTTAAGAGGAATTTCAGATTATTAACGCGCGTACAGATTTTTGTATTGCTGCAAAGTCTAAGTACCTACAATTTTGTCCGTTACGGCGGTTGTTCCGTTACGAAGGGATGCACGTTAGTTAACTTACATCCCTTCGTAACGGAACAACCGGCGTAGCGGAACAATATTCTCAAAAGAAAATTATTTCTTGAAGGCACGCACATGTAGCTATTTTTTAAAGCTACAGTCCTCTTCGCCTACTTCTCGCGTATGCATTCCTATGGTCCCGCTAGAAGAATACGCACTTTTGCGGTCACTTCTGACTGATCTCTTCGTGGACATATTTCATGCATTAGCTTTCCACCCTAGCTTAAGCGATTATTTCGGCTTGCGAACTTAATCCGGAGCCATGATATAAAGCTTCAAGTAGTGACGCTTCAGGTGCTTGCCTCGGAAGTGGTATCTGACCAGTCGTTGTCGATTGGAAAAGTTTCTCCGTTCAGAAGCGGTGATCGTGGTTCGGACGCGAGAGTTTAGCGCGATAAATGAGGCTTTGTCATCTGTATTGAATGTCCACGTGATGCAGATAGCCATTCGTCATGTGATCCTTTGTTCTAGCACATCCCTATCATCACGCCCGCGAATGCTATCCCTGCGCATCCGCGCGACGTAGGCGTCTGACTACTACACTGTGGCCTCATCCATCCACTACCGCACACGACTGAGCGGACCATCGGTCGTGTCTGCGGCAGCCTACACCCGTTCGAAGAACAAGCAACGTCGGCGGACCTACACGTTGGGCCACCATCGCACTACAGCTGGCATGACTTCCCTAAACATTGTTCGCTGCGCTCTTCTGTCGCCTCTCTGACATGTTGCAGTCTAACCTAGAATATTGTCCCCGTTCTGCTCGTACCAACCTCGAACTTCCTTCCTAAACAACGCCATCTCCTTCCCGTCGAAGTCGATTATAGCAGGCGCTATATTATCTTTTGAGCGAGCGCTAGGCAAATCCATCCAGAGAGCATAGAAAGATGCCAGATTTTGGCATAAAATGGCCACATGGCTTAGGCCGCAAGGATCTTGTTGGTGCAGGCATAACATCCCTTGTTGTTCGTCTCGATGCCGTCGTTAAGTTCTTTAAGCCGACGGAATTGCAGTTTCTCGAACGGGAGAAGGCCATCTATGAGCGTCTTGGGCACGACCACAGCGGCATTGTCAAATATTTTGGCGTCCTAGAAGATGGTATTATCTTGCAATTTGCGGAACAGACATCTATTAGACAATACGTTGCGAGGCAGGGACAGGTCTCGCTTCCTCTCAGGCTTCGGTGGGTGGAACAACTTTTTGATGCCGTGCGGTATGTTCATTCTAAAAACGTATTACATGGCGATATATCGTGCAACAATGTCTTTCTGGATAACAGTCTCAATGTTAAGCTTGGTGATTTCAGCGGCTCAGCTATCGATGACCTTCCACCACTCAGCTGTTATGAGACTAGCCACGAACTTCCTCACGAAGAAATCTCTACACGGACCGAATTGTTTGCCCTCGGCTCTACTGTCTATGAGATTATGACTGGTTCGGCACCATACAAAGGCCTATCTGATCAGGAAGTACTTGCAGCTTTCTCTGATGGTCGCTACCCAGATCTACAAAACGTTTCCACTTTTCGGAACACGATAAGAAAATGTTGGGCGCAGGAATATGCGACCGTAGAAGAAGCTCTTCGAGATGTGGAGTTAGAGGGTATGCTCGATTCTTTGGCTAAGCTGCAAGTGGCTGATGATGTGTACAGTCACAACTATGAACAGTTCACGCATACTTCACGCTCTTCTCAGCCACCGACTAGTCTTGTTTCCTTTCCTTCTGACTGCTATTTCTCTAGTTCCGTTTGTAGGCTGGTTGAAGCGCTGGAGATCACTTCAATGATGAATGTCAGCAGGGTTCGTAGCTAATAGTTTTCCCTCCTACCCACCTTGTCACAATCCGGGCAGTCGCCAGGTTTTTTAGAGGAACCAAATACTAGCACATTGCCTCCTAGGTCTTTGGCAGGAGAAGCGTCTAAGCATCGACGCCCAGTTTCTTCAGCCTTGTCACACTCATCCCAAACTCGATTATTCTGTAGGTGACGTGATGTATTTTTGCAATTTTTGTAGTAGAAGGACTGATCAATATAATGGCACATTTTTTGAAGACCGGCTGTAATAAGATTACGGAATCGACGTTGAGTTATGTATTGCAGGCGGCACTGCTGCCTTCGAATGTGATGAGTTGGCAATGCATGCTGTGGTTCCAGGATCGCACTAACCGAGGTATCGATCAGCGTGGTCACAGCCGCCACAAGGCTGAACGTGAATTACTGCGCCGGTATATGGTTCCTAGGACACGATGATACTGTTTAAATGTACTGTTGGTGCGAGGAGCTTTACAGAGTGCTGCAGCAAAGCAACAATGTTATACACAAAAGGAAGACTCACTGAACCTCTGCATAGAGCTGGCAATAAAAACGGAATTTTCCTTTATCACAGGCTTGTAGCCACTATCACCGTGTGCGAAGAAAGCGATCTATTAAAAGTTTGATGTACCCCTCATTTGTCCCAGCACGCAGGGCGTCCCAGCACTCAGGGAGAGACGTTACTGTAGTATGTGCTGACTGTCTTGTATGCTTTCCTCTAGTTACTGGTTACCTGTTGTGCTCGACCCGTCGCTCCCAGCCTTATTATTCCTTATGGTTGTCATGCTGCCCGACCTCGTGCAGCAACACCGTGGATAAGCCTCGTCTTAGGCTCGTCGTTGTTCTACGATCCCGATTCGCGAGGGGTATAGCAATAGAGGTGTCGCGTTTTGGGGGTGTTGCGTTTCGTAGGTGTTATCGCTGTGCTTCGTTCCGCTATTAGATCTTGGATATTCTAGTGATTACTCCCTACGACTGCGTTAATTAAAAAGCGTTTTAGTATCGAACAATGCAGGATTATTGTGATAGCTACCATTAGCATGGCTTCAAAGCGTTGTGGCCAAGTTTGTCGCACGCCGCTTCGCTCGCGCCACTCTGGGGCTACACCAAAAGTGGCAGAATTATGTCAGCTTTGCAGTCTTCGCTCTGATTGGAGGAGTTGAAACGAAAGTGCTTTCTCTGTGGCGATCACGCATGAATCAGCCCGCAGATCAGCCCCAACGGCTAGTCATGGCTCTAGAGCGATTCTATTGGATCCCTAAACATGTATACAACCTGCGCATGTGTTGCGATAGTGACAGACTGTGGTAGTGGCGTTGTAATAGATGAGGTTCATCATCGCTATAGAATAGATCTCCTCGCGGATCAAGGCGGCAAGCTACTCAGCGACTGTAATTTTTGTATAGATGCACGAGGATAGGTCGTAGAGATGTCCTAGTATGCGAAGTAAGAGGTCTCGTAAATTATTAAGATGCCTGCAGACTTTAAGGTTGTTGCAACGTCTAAGTACCTACAATTTGTTCCGCTGCGCTAGTTGTTCCGGTACGAAGGGATGTAAGTTACGTTAGTTAACTAAGTTAGCTAAGTTGACTAACTTAACAAGGTAAAAAGTAACTAGCGGAGGGGTTCAGGCACACAGAACGGCTTCTGCACTTGCTTGTCCTTAATCAAGCTGGTATCCGATAAATTAATGTCTAACGTACATCCCTTCGTGGCGGACATCCTAGTGTGCCGGAACTGACCAATCAACTTGCGAGAAATGCGAAAAAGTTAGGGATTGATTGGTCAGCTCCGGCACACTAGGATGTCCGCCACGAAGGAATAGACGTTAGTTAACTTAATTTGGTTTTAATAATGCTAGTTGTTGAGACAAGTGATAGTTGTTCATTGTTGTTTTTTTTTTTTTTTACGGACTAGTGGGGAATTGCTCTCTTATATATATGTCGCCTCACCACAGTCCCTTCGTGTTTCAGCCACCACGATATTCAACACTAATGTCAGTCACTGCGTGGCGAGACACACCGTGTGGCGAGACGCCTCGCAGATCGGACCTTCGGACCCACGCTACCACGTGTGCACAGAGCCATGTCTGACACATATTAAATCTTCTAATAGTATTCTACAAATCTATAAGCCTCCGATAGTAGAGAGCTCTTATGCTAGACTAGATGGAAGGTATCGCTTTCGATCGGCGAAACTCCCGGGATTCACGTCCTTGTCTTAAATCGACCTGATACACTAAACACCATAGTTTTTAACATATTAACTTCATTTGCAGCCCTCCGAGCTCTTAACAGACTCGCGATGTCGAGAATAGACAGGGGGTCTTAATTGAAGGGTAAAAAATGACGATGACAGAACGACGACTAGCATCATCAAAACTGGACATTAATTTATTGGATACTGGCTTGCTCAAGCACTAACAAGTACAGAAGCAGACCGCGCTCATAAGAAGTGTATACAACTGATGTGGAGCGACTCCGAATGTCCGAAGGGAAAAGTGTCTCGTTACACCGTGCGTCTCGCTACGCAGTGGGCGACGTTAGTCGTCGTTCTACCGTCGTCATCTTTTGCCCTTTATAAGACCCCCTAACTCAGTTAACTAGTTAACGTCCATCCCTGCGTGCCGGAAAACCCTGTGTGCCGGAAACCTCTCAGCGCAGTTGAACACGACAAAGCCAACCATAACTTATAGATACAGATAATCTCGGGACGTGTCTAAAGTAATGTATACCTAATATTCCGTATAATAAAATCTTGCTAGATCTATAATACTGCGACCTACCGCATTCGTAAGCCTAATCTAAGTAGGCGTCACAGTATTATTACAACACGTCTAGGAGAGATAATAAGGTCCCTAGCTCGGATTGTGCGCTTCTTCACTCAATATATACAATACGTAAACTTAGACAGTATAGAAAGATCTCACTAAATCCGAGGCTGCCCGAGGAGAGGCACTCAGATAGTCTCATAGCGGATTAAGGTATTGTAGGCTAAGTAGAGGGTATTTCTTGAAGACACAAAGCAGAAATAGAGAATTAGGCGTGTAGTCTTTATTCCGAAAGTCTAGAAGGTACCTGATTGCCACAAAGTTTATTGTGGTAGAAAGTAGCGGAGGGGGTCCGGCACGCAGGGATTTCCGGCACACAGGGATGGACGTTAACCAACTTAAGTTAAGTTAGTTATATAACGTCACCTAGCTTAACTTAATGCGAAGCAAGACACATAGTTGCTGAATCGAGAGAGACTGGGGTATTTAGAAATGAGATTAAATTTATAACTAAAGCAGCAGTAATAATATAGCGCATCTTAAGAATAATGCTTGCGATTATAGATCAAATATTAACGTAAGTTAATACAATGCAGAAACCCTATTTCCTATAATAAGGTTTTAGCTGAAGTTGATCCAGTCTATCAGATATTTTAAGCATAAAGTTGTCCATCAGTTGGTTCACTTCGTCGCGAGAAATCGTTCCTTCGGCTGTTCGGGACTGTGGACGCTGGGCCTGAACGCTATCTGTTCTTGCTTTGACAACAGTATCATCATCAGACTCCGAACTAACTTCGTACATATCCTCCAAATGTTTTTGTCTTTTTGCGGCTTTGACTTCAAGTAAGCGCTGCCGGGATTCCTCGAGGTCGAACTGCCTCTGCGTATTCTTCAGTCGCAAATACAAAAGCTCCATTCGGGATTCCTCTGGTGGCTCGCCAATTCCAATCAAAAATCGATCAATCATAGCGTCTGCACGTCTGGTAGCTCTCCGCAACGCTGATCGATTCAAGACCCTATTGACTCCATCGTATTCGATTAAAATCACAGTCCAGGGGCGGATTCCGGTGAAAGATGTCGGTTCCTTGCGCGCAACGCCTTTGATCTCTCCAAGATGTTCTCCATCGGCTTTGTTATACTGCTGGGCGATGTTGGTTAGGTTACATCTTTGATTATCTGGTAAGGCTAGATAGGCCTTCGCAGCAGCCAGTCCTACTCTAGCTATATCTACAATTTCAATTGGATTAAGCTCTCCTAACTTTTCGATCACGAAGTCATTAACTGTCTCAGTTTGTACACTCCGATTAGTACCTTTCTCTATGACAGTCTTGCATATCGATCTACACCCAAGGATCCTTTCGCATTCGTTGGTCAAACCAGGCTCCCAAACAACTTCCATTGCGTCTTCTCTGTCATCTGCACGTCTTGAAGTCCTTTTATCCCTTTTCTTTGTGCTAGATTTCTTTTCGAATGGAGAATCAAATCTCCATGTTCTAGGGAGCCCAAGCTCCGTTAACTGAGCTTCCAATTGCTGTTGCAGGGCGTCTAATTCGTTCTTCGCTCTCTCTGACGTGCTACCGTCCTCCTTTTGGACCTTTTTTAGTAGTTTCCTTCGTGTGTCGGCCTTTTTCTTCATGGAATCAACAGGTGGCACATGGTTCGTTGCAAAAATACCCTCTGATTTGTTCTGCGCTATCATTTTCTCGGCTAATGCGTTCAGGCTAGTCTGAGCTTGCACGTCACCCGAGTTGAGGAGTTTTATTACGAGTGGCGTCATTTCCTCGATGATAGCCTCCTTCTCTTTGCTCATAGGCTTTTCGTCATCATCACTATTGCTACTTTCATTATCACTAGGACTATACGCTCCCTCTTCAAAGTGCTCGTCGAAATCTTTCTGGATAAGCTTCCCTTGCGCGAGAAGACTGATCCTATACGTATCGTAATCTTCGCGAGTTTTCTGGTCTGATAGAATTTTGTGAGCGTCATTAACTCCTTTGTAGAGCATTAGTGACGGCTAGTTCTCTCGGTATTTTACGCTCACTTTGGAAAGCCTCTTTTGCTTGAGCATCATTATTACGATCTGTGTGAGTTAACATCGACTTTTTATGGAAGGCCTTTTTAATTTCATCTTCAGTTGCTTCTTCATCAACTCCGAGATATTCATAGTACGCTTCTTTTGGCCACCGAAGTATTCTTAGAACCTCTAGCTGCCCTTCATAAGGCTTATGGTCTCTTAATTGGCGTGAATCTGATGTACGGCCTGGAGTCACTCTTGTTTGATTGCTTGTGGCCGGATAAGGGCCCTTCCTCGACGCGCCTGACGCCGAGGTACCAAGCTCCTTGGGCATAGTGATAAATTCTATCAAGTTCAAGACAAGTCCTGCATGCTTCCTTATATACACTATTAGTTAGATATTAAGGAGGCATCTAGATTTGGTAGCCCTCGTTTTCTAGCAAGCGGCTCGATATTATCCTTGCCTTATTTTCCTTTGACTCCTGCATTTGCGCAGTAGCGGATGTCTAAGGCAATGTCCCCCTGCCTATTTTCGGGCGGCTTTGATAAGCACCGGAATAAAGACGACATGCGTTTTTGCAGGCTGACAGTAATCGAGAAAATAATTGCTAAATTCTTTATTAGGACTGCGGGTACCTATTAACGCGAGACTAACTAAGCTAGCCCTGTACGTATAAGCGTCTGTTTATGGACAACAAAGGCCGTTACTTTAGGAGGTCATATTAATTAGAGCATGAAGGTTCTTTTCTGCAAAACATTTGGAAAGAAGAACAATAAGTTAGGCGCCCATCCTTTGGGTCTATAAAAGGCAAAAAGTTCCCACAAAATAAGAGCATAATCTCTTAGACATTTAAGATTGTAAGATATGCGCTTTCATGATAAATATCAGTCATTGGCAACAGAGAGGAGCATAAAATGTCGCGGTACCGCCAGTGTCGAGCTTAGTGTTCTTCAATTCGAGCACGAAACGGATGCAGACAATATAACAAGACTCGAAAATCTATTTAAAAATAGCGTTATCGATCGTCTAGATTCACGATTTCATGTACCGGCCCTTGTTGATCAGCAGTCCCTCGATGTCGCTATTAAAGTATCGGGACTTTCAGCCCATATGCTTATGGATAATTCATGCAATAGTCAGCTTAAGCTCGAATTTCCCCCCGGATTTCAGCTGCAATGCCTTCACGGCCTCGACAGGGTCCATGCAGCCTCGAAGCTTCTTTCTCCTGAGGATAAGCGTTGGCCCGTGGATTTTTATCTTAAAGGTATTCTACTATGCTTCAAGTAGAAGCAGTTCCTGATTCTAGCTATAGATGTAAGCCTTGACTTAAAAAGGTCTCTCGTCGAAGAGTATACATGCGAAAAGGTACCTGACGACGGCGAATTTTATTGTAGAATTCGCGAACACCAGAGATTGAACAATGCTTATCTCGAAGGACGATGCTGGGCACAATTAGCATCTATTTCCAAACGTAAAGAGCAGAATCTGAAAAGAGTTATAAATAATCCAAACTATAGAGCCTTCAGGACGGCATTCGACTGCCAACTGGATATGCCTGGGTTGAAGGGAGGCATGAGGTTAGGCACATTGCATAAAATGCTCGCAATGAGGTGCAATGAAGTAAGGACCCATATCAACTAATGTGGCTAGACACTCACCACACTAGGAGAGTCTTTGCTACCTCCGCTACATTAAAGACACCTGGTCAACGATCCTCCGAAACAATAGGCAAGCAATGCAAAAGCTCGATCAAGTTACGGTCAAAGCTGTAGAACTTACCGCTCCTGGAGCCTGTAATAATGATAGTTCAACGCTGTATAGCAGGCTGCGGAAGGGCGAGATATTCGGAGCTTTCAGTGAACACGATCGTGAGGAGATCTGGACACAGTTGCTTGCTGTATCCAAAGACCGCTTAATTCCATCTCTCTTTAGCTTTTTCGAGGACTTGAACTACTTGCATGGCCTAGCTGAATGTGTCAAACGACTTGTAGACTTACGAAACGATGAATCTTTATCCTATACGCTCAAGAACAGAGCTTTTAGAACTCGAATTGGAGATGACTATGTAGTCCAAAAATCTGATTCGATGTTTTTATTGAGGTCCGGAAGTGTTATAGACCAGGTAGAGTTTGGATATCGGCAGCTATTCATCTGCGCTATGCGGGACTGTCCCGAGATCACTCCCCAGAGCAAGAAAGAACACTTACTGGCAAAGGCAGCTGTATTTGAAAGCGAGGCCACTCTATGCAGATTTGGCTGTCATGCCTGCCAGCTAGGGTTTGATTCTGACCAGATTCAAGACTTGGTGCAGCGTTCGCCCGATCGAGAGATCGCCCGTAACGCACTGATGAGGGCTCGGGACAAAACGCGATGGCGATATGATCCTACTGTTATTGAAAGTTATGTAGATGCAATCGTCCAAATCTTTAATAACGCAGTTGAGGACGTTGGAAAGGAAGATACCGTTCAAGCCTCACCTAAGTTGCCGAAGCGATGCGGAATTCCAAGGATTCAAGATCACAATCACGATAAGCAATTTTTGTTTCTGGACAATTTACACAATGGAAGGGTAGGTCAAACTGGAATTTCGTCCTTCTTCATCCGCAGGTCTGTGTATCTAGCCTTTTTTGGCCAGCTACAGCCCACTACCCGTAACGAGGAGCAGTCCAGCCCTGAACAAGAGGTAAATCTGCCAGATATATCGTCACAGACAGGTCAGGAAGGCGCTGAGGAAGAGAATAACGGTGTTTTGGAGCGAGAGGAAGAGGAGGAGAGTGCTACGCAGATGGAGTGGGAGGGACCTGAGAAGGAGAGAGCAGTGCAAATTGAGCGAGAGAAAAATGAGATCGAGTTAGAGAGTCTTAGAGAGGAGCATAAACGAGTCATGCAAACAGAGCGAGAGAAGGCTGATATAGAGAGGGAGGGAGCTATGCAGGCGGAGCAGGAGAAAGCTAAGACACAGCTGCAAGAGGCCAGAGAGGAGCATAAACAAGCTATGCAAGCAGAGCAGGAGAAAGCTAAGGCACAGCTACAACAAGTTAGAGAGGATCATAAACGAGCCATACAATCAGAGCAGGCGAGTGCTATGGCACAGCTAGAGGCGGTTAGCGAGGATCATAAACGAGCCATACAGTCAGAGCAAGCGAGTGCTAAGGCACAGCTACAAAATGATAGAGAGAACCATAAACAAGCTATGCAAGCAGAGCGAGAGAAGGCTGATATAGAGAGGGAGGGAGCTGTGCAGGCGGAGCAGGAGAAGGCTAAGATGCAGCTACAAGAGGTTAGAGAGGAGCATAAACAAGCCATACAAGCAGAGCATGAGATTGCTAAGGCACAGCTAGAGGCGGTTAGAGAGAAGAATAAGAGAGCCATACAAGCAGAGCAGGAGAAAACTAAGACACAGCTACAACAACTTAGAGAGTATCATAAACGAGCCATACAATCAGAGCAGGCGAGTGCTAAGGCACAGCTAGAGGCGGTTAGAGAGAAGAATACGAGAGCTATACAAGCAGAGCAGGAGAAAGCTAAGACACAGCTACAAAATGATAGAGAGAACCATAAACAAGCTATGCAAGCAGAGCGAGAGAGGGCTGATATAGAGAGGGAGGGAGCTGTGCAGGCGGAGCAGGAGAAGGCTAAGACACAGCCACAAGAGGTTAGAGAGGAGCATAAACAAGCCATACAAGCAGAGCAGGAGAAAGCTAAGAAACAGAGAGAGGTGCAAGCTGAGCACCTGCAAGGAGTGGCTAAGAGAGAAATGATTGGAGCAGTATTAGCCGAGGGAGCTGCTGGAGAGGAACATAGCGCCACACGTGCGGTACATACGCAGCAACAAAAGTCTGTGGAAGCGCAGGAGACATCTATCCAGCATGAGGATGAGGAAGCGGGGACAACCACACAGGTAGAGGAAGAGCATGCGCGAGATACAGCCGCCCTGGTAAGACAAGAGCTAGCTCATGCAGTGGAAACCCCCCACACTGAAAAAAAGGTCGAGCAAACTTGCGTTAAAAGAACCATGAAAGCAGCCGAAGAAGTCTCTTCAGATCCTAATAAAAGACAAAAGCTCAGTCCTGACAGGTACATACCAAGATAAATCCAAGCGAGACATACCCCGCAAAAGCGTACCAAAGCGGTACCTAGTGTAACCTCAATCCCTGCATAACGAAAATCCCGACGTGCCGCAAGCAGCCAATCAACTTGCAAGAATCACAGACTTTTCCCCAAACTTCACGATTTGATTGGTCACTTGCGCCACACCAGGATTTCCGCCACGCAGGGACGGACGTTACAGATACATAATGATAAGTAGCTCTGTTGGATGTCACGGCGATGAGGGGTGACGTGTACGGCGGTATCACGGGTTTACTATACTAGTCCCTTGTCGCTGTATATATCAGCTCTTGTCAGATATCTCTAAGAACAATACAATCACTTATCTCAACAAGCTCTACAAATACCCAGCCCACCTGCTAGTCCTAGTACCGCCTTTGTTCCTAGTACCGCTTTTGTTCCTGTTGAGATAAGTGATTGTATTGTTCTTAGAGATATCTGACAAGAGCTGATATATACAGCGACAAGGGACTAGTATAGTAAACCCGTGATACCGCCGTACACGTCACCTCTCATCGCCGTGACATCCAACAGTTCCTAGTACCGCTTTTGTTCCTAGTACCGCTTTTGTTCCTAGTACCGCTTTTGTTCCTAGTACTAAGGGTTAGGGTATACGAACTGTCTCTGCACTTGGTGTCGCAGAGACGATCCAGAATTGCTCAAAGATACCCGCATTTACCACACCAGCCTATGTTTTCCATTAATTAAGTGCAAAGAGCCATTTCCGACACATATTGAATCTTCTAATAACTTAGTAACGTACATCCCTTTGCAACGGAACAACCCCCGCAACGGACAAAACCATAGGTACTTAGACTTTGCAGCTGTTCTCAGCTAGATAGGCACTCCAATAATTCTAGGCTTTCTCATGCTATATACCAGGACAACTCCTGAGTCGATCTGCGTCCTTGTATACAAATATTACAGTGGCGTGGCTGTTTAACCTAATGACTACGAAGTGGATGACTTCATTGCGATAGATGATCCTCAACTAAGTCAGCGCTACTACCATCGATTTTCGACTATGTGGACGTCGTCGCAGATATCATACATGTCTAGGAATCTAGCATGTCGCTTAGCACCTGTACACAGCTCTTATAGCTGATGTGCGGACCAATTTATACGTGATTGCTATGCTACTTGGTACTTACGGAATGATTCCTCCAATCAAAGGCTAGTGAGATTTGTCCCCAAGGTTTTGAGATTTGTCCCCAAAATGAGATTTGTCCCCAATGCTAGCCATAACTCTACTAGCGCAAAAAATAAATTACAAAACGCCATGTAGCGACACTTCGACGTCTTCAGTGGCTCAAACTATCAATTTTATCTCATTAAATCTATCCTCTATTGACGTCGTTTTCTCTTACGCGGGCTAAGATCTTTCCAAGCTTCAGAAGCCGTCGCTGCTGCAGCACGCTTAGGACGCTATCTTAGTACATCCCGAAGCTCAAGCAGAGAATTTTACGCATCAACTTACGCGAATCTCTCTGCGTAGAAAGCTTCCATGTCTCTAAAGTAATAGTTCTATGCCATTGTGGGGGTACAAGAAGCAAACAGCCCTTATATAGCGAGCGCTATATTCCGTGCTTCAACCAACTCTGCAGGATCATCTTCCTGCCCCGTCTCTGCCAGGAAGTTAATCGCTAAGATCATGTCATTACACTCATATAGAACAGGCTGACACCGTCGACGTTCAATGTCGGCTAGGAACTCTTCCAACGACGGTGGTTGCTAAGCAGGAGGTGGACCCATAGTAACAGACACAGCAACAGCTACAGGCAGAGACGAACAGAGGAATAGGGGAGGAGGTATAGGAGCAGGTGCAGGGATCAATACAGATACACAGGTAGTCATAGGATTCACATTTAGCACAGATGTAGGAATCAACATAGTAACAGAGGTGTTTACTTGTCGCAGGGCTTCAGCGAGTGTTTAACCCTGAGGTTAAAGGTAAGGTTAGAAGTGAGGAACAGAAGGGGGCACGCGTCGCTCGAAAGCTGATGGATCTCGTCGAGTTGATACCTCGTTCCTCCTCAGCCCACCTCTTATTTAAGCGGTGAGAGGCTCAAGGACAGACTAATATAGCCTTAGAGACAGGCAGATTAACAGCCCTTATTCACGTTAATACCGCCAGTAGTCATCGTAGAGGTGATTCAGTCGTAGCGTTAAACCAGATCTCCTTACGTCTTACAGCGTATAGCGACACGGAAGGCCATTTGTTTTCTCGAATAGGCCTAAACAAGGATGTCCGCCGCGACGCTCTCTCTACTCCTTCTAGAGCAGCAGATCCTGTTACCTAATACGCTCGATCGCCAGTAGCGTCAGCACGTTATAGATGCTAAGAGGCAGGAATAGCATTACCTCTAGCTTATGCCCGAACTTGACGCTATATTTAGAGGAAGCAAGTTCCTTTCTGTACTTATTATATTAACTCCTAACTATTTACTTAATCCTCCCTACAACGCGCAGTAAGTCGCCTCTTAAAGTTATAAGGTAGTCCTTCAGGACCTTATGCATTCCTTTAACGGGCGAACTTATAGTAGTGTTATAGTGTCAGTAGTAGGAAGTCTAAGCAGCTGCCTACTTAGTACGTATAAGGTATTAATTATCTTGCAGGTATCTACAGAGTTCCTGCTAGTAGCTGTAGTCTTTAAGCAGATCGTTCTACTTTAGCTAGAACTCTAGTAGTCTCTTTGCGTAGATAAGCTACCCTAGTTAGTTCTATAAGCAACTTTTTTAGAGGACGGCTTCCCTTAAAGTCTCTTAGGCGATTAGCATAGGGCATACCTAAGTCCAACGCTTCATAAACGCAGCCCTGTATTCAACAATCCTCTGCTTCTCCTCTTTCGTTGCGCTATTAGCGTCTCACCAGGTCTGCTAAGCCTTAGTCTAGACGTTCTTGTTAATATACCACACGCATAGAAGCTAAGGGACTCCTAGAAGTAGCGAGCGAGCTGCCATCTTTAACGCCTCTTCCTAATCGCTAATAAATACCTGCAGTCGTTGTATCCCTGTCTTAAGCAGGAAGTTCGCGATTACCTAATAGTAGTCTGCTTATATCTCATTACTAAGGAAGCAGAACCCTACAGAGAAGAAGGTCTGTAGGTTAGTGCAGCCAAGTATATGTAACAGTAGAAGTCTATACTTATTAGTGCGGTATATGCAGTCTATTAATAGTACGTCAGGGTTTACCACCAGCAACTTAACCTGCTTCTAGTAGGCGAAGAAGAGATTTTATACGCAGTTATTATTATCTTTCTTTACTGCGAAGACCCAGTCTGCTATAGATAAGTCGTCTAATAATGCCTCTATTAGACTCCTGCCGTTTAAGTGTTTCTCCTAAATTACCTTCCTCTCGCCTCAGATATCAGTAGCAGAGACTAGTGTGTCTTGGTCTTCCCTTTGGATCGCCGCTAGTATCTGCATCGGCCGCGCCCCAGCGTGCGTCATTGACTCAATTACTTCCTTCTGTGCTGATGTACGCCTGCGATAGACATTGTGCGCGCTAGGATTGATTAATCAGGGGTGATTGTGATGCTTGTCCTGCACCTCTAGCTTCCACTAGCTGGTAAGCTTCACCTTAAAGATAACGAGCTTGAAAGGGCATCCTGTTAAGCGCGTGCTTATACTCAGAACCTTTACACTTAAATAGTAGTTATTCCTAAAGCAATCGCAGTAGTAGTAATAACGTGTTTTAATATCTAAATTATAAGGCCAACTCCGCTTCAGGACAAAGCCATAGCCGTG
This sequence comes from Pseudopyrenochaeta lycopersici, assembly GCA_003313425.1. Classification (NCBI taxonomy): domain Eukaryota; kingdom Fungi; phylum Ascomycota; class Dothideomycetes; order Pleosporales; family Pseudopyrenochaetaceae; genus Pseudopyrenochaeta; species Pseudopyrenochaeta lycopersici. The sequence goes on along the minus strand of NHZP01000034.1, from coordinate 336,905 downwards.
CTGCATGCCATGCGTCTTAAGCGCATCATACGCTTCTTCATAGGAGCTGTAGAGCTGGTCTGGAGGGGGGGTAATGTCTTCTATACCAAGATGCTCAAGACAAGAAAACACATTTAAGACCTACGTTCTTTTCTAACTGGTTACCTGCGGCGGAGACGCGATGGTGTCGCGGCAGTGTCGCGTTCATAGATTACGCGCTAAGCCAAGCTAGGTGATTGATTTCCACTAGCATTAGCGTTGGGGACAAATCTCATTTTGGGGACAAATCTCAAAACCTTGGGGACAAATCTCACTAGCCCCAATCAAAATGCGCTTACGTGGGTTCAAAATTTTACAGCTAACCTAGTTAAAATGGCTAATCATGGATTGGCAGCCAATTCTAGTCACGTGTCAAATCACGCGCTTCTTATCCACGTGATTTCTTATCGCTCTTCAAGACAACAAGGGCTGCAGAAGGTTAGTAAGCACATAGTAACATCGTTCCTATAAGCGAAGTCATAGTCCAGCAGTTTACACGTACGATAGTAAGCAATTTGCACAGTCATTAATCAAGTAAGGAATGAAAAGGGTTTAATATACGCCCACGCCTACGTCTACGTCTATAATCTAACATAATTACAGACTAGATAGATCTACACTGCCGTTATCACTACATTTGGGCTACAGATGCCCTCTAGGATTTTAACATTGGATCTACTAGTATTTCGCTTGTCCATGCAAGTCCAGGTGATGGCTGAGACGCATCTGGTTCAATGTTATCTAGCTTACTTGCCTCTGGAACAGCGGTCTCGTGTTAACGACTACTATTTGCATCATCTGTTGGACTGTCTTTAGCCTGTGTAGTTACCTTCCGTGGCCGGCCACGCTTTCTTTTACTTGTGCCTTGAGTTTGAGCCGCAGCATCCCTCCTGGCACGTTCTGCGACGATATCCTTGTAAGTCATTACTCTTGCTTTCCTAAGGATTTCAGACTTTGTCGTTCTACGAGTCTTTGCCTCGTTGTTTACAGTTTTGAGGACTCTGATATAGTTCTGATTAAGTGCCTGACGAGCAAAAGATCTCTCAGCGGCGTTGGCAAGCTTTTGGACGAGTCTGTCATGTTGTACTTTGCCGTGTTTATTAGAGCTAGAACTCTGCTTAATCTGGTTCAGCAAACCTGTTAGAGCTTCTGATGACACGGGCGTTACTGGTGTTTGAATAGGTTCGCTCTGGGAAGCTTTATCTGTTCGAGGTGCCTGAACAGTTAGTGGAGTGTCTGGCTTTGTAAGGTCACGAAGAACCCTTGCAGGGTTGAATGGAAATAGTCTAGCCTTTGCCTAGCCTGCGAGGATATTCTTTTTGGTTATTGCCTTCTCTCTTGCCTGGCTATATATGGTGGTGAAGTGCTCCTTGTTAATATTCGTTAGACCTCCGCGGTATAGTCGTTCTACTTGCTCTTGATATGCTGACTTTAAGGGGCTAAAGACTGATACGTCGCATGGCTGGAGCTTATGAGAGGTATGAGAAGGAAGTCTGCATAACACAACGTTGTTCTTAAAGCAAAATTCTAGAATCTTAAGGGTTTCGTGTGTTCTGAAGCCGTCACATACTAGTACCCGCGGTTTCCTGTTAGCACGAGCTTTAGTCTGGGGATTAAATACTTCTTTTATCTACTTTAAACTAAGATAAGAGTCGTTGTAGCCTGTTTTAGAGAGAGCGAAGACCTATCTGGGGGTAGGGTACGTTGTCTAGTTGCTCTGGTGGGTAGAGGCAGGCCAGATTATTATTGGGCGCAGATACTCACTACTTGCTGACACGCATTCGATAGCAGTCACCATCGTACGCTTGACGCCAGCGCCTCTACAGTTCCGTCGGTTATCCTTACCTATAAGGACTTTGACAGTGCTAAGCATAGAAAGCATAATGCCTGTCTTATCCATGTTATAGAAATTCTTTGGCTTAACGTCTGGTCTACGGACTTCTGGTCCGATTACATCGAACTAATGTACCACCTTATTATATATGTTATTATTATGACGCTCCTAAGCTATTGCTTGGTTGTTCCTTGATTTGATGTTGGGGTGACGGCGGCGGAAGCCTTGAGGCCAGTTCTTGTGCGGCGGGCTGGCAGGTTGATTTGTTGCACGTCGACGGGCGATGTAAAAAGCAAGCGAGGGAATATATTTTATGCGAATAGGAGATCCGCTGGCACTTATACGTAATATGAAATCAACAAGTGCTTTCTCTTTAGAAGGGGTAAGGTATTGCTGGCCTTTGTCTTTCGCTTTTCTCGATTGTCGTCCTTTGGAGCGATAATGCACAGTAGTACGAGGGACATTACTATGTCTAGCTTGAGCAGAGACGCTCCTGCGAACATCTGGGGGTAGTTCTAACGCCAGTGCCTGACTGGCCGGGTCCATGGTTGCTGTGGTTCACAGACGCTCTGAGTTGAGCAGACACGACTAGTTGCAGGCCATCCTCATGGCTTTGTGCTAAGAATAGAACAATGGAATGTGCTAGAAGTCGGTTCACGTGATAACTCACGTAGATGATCACGTGGGTGTTCTTTACAGATGACAAAGCTCTTCTTTTTACGGCTAGTGAGATTTGTCCCCAAGGTTTTGAGATTTGTCCCCAAAATGAGATTTGTCCCCAACGCTAATGCTAGTGGAAATCAATCACCTAGCTTGGCTTAGCGCGTAATCTATGAACGCGACACTGCCGCGACACCATCGCGTCTCCGCCGCAGGTAACCAGTTAGAAAAGAACGTAGGTCTTAAATGTGTTTTCTTGTCTTGAGCATCTTGGTATAGAAGACATTACCCCCCCTCCAGACCAGCTCTACAGCTCCTATGAAGAAGCGTATGATGCGCTTAAGACGCATGGCATGCAGCACGGCTATGGCTTTGTCCTGAAGCGGAGTTGGCCTTATAATTTAGATATTAAAACACGTTATTACTACTACTGCGATTGCTTTAGGAATAACTACTATTTAAGTGTAAAGGTTCTGAGTATAAGCACGCGCTTAACAGGATGCCCTTTCAAGCTCGTTATCTTTAAGGTGAAGCTTACCAGCTAGTGGAAGCTAGAGGTGCAGGACAAGCATCACAATCACCCCTGATTAATCAATCCTAGCGCGCACAATGTCTATCGCAGGCGTACATCAGCACAGAAGGAAGTAATTGAGTCAATGACGCACGCTGGGGCGCGGCCGATGCAGATACTAGCGGCGATCCAAAGGGAAGACCAAGACACACTAGTCTCTGCTACTGATATCTGAGGCGAGAGGAAGGTAATTTAGGAGAAACACTTAAACGGCAGGAGTCTAATAGAGGCATTATTAGACGACTTATCTATAGCAGACTGGGTCTTCGCAGTAAAGAAAGATAATAATAACTGCGTATAAAATCTCTTCTTCGCCTACTAGAAGCAGGTTAAGTTGCTGGTGGTAAACCCTGACGTACTATTAATAGACTGCATATACCGCACTAATAAGTATAGACTTCTACTGTTACATATACTTGGCTGCACTAACCTACAGACCTTCTTCTCTGTAGGGTTCTGCTTCCTTAGTAATGAGATATAAGCAGACTACTATTAGGTAATCGCGAACTTCCTGCTTAAGACAGGGATACAACGACTGCAGGTATTTATTAGCGATTAGGAAGAGGCGTTAAAGATGGCAGCTCGCTCGCTACTTCTAGGAGTCCCTTAGCTTCTATGCGTGTGGTATATTAACAAGAACGTCTAGACTAAGGCTTAGCAGACCTGGTGAGACGCTAATAGCGCAACGAAAGAGGAGAAGCAGAGGATTGTTGAATACAGGGCTGCGTTTATGAAGCGTTGGACTTAGGTATGCCCTATGCTAATCGCCTAAGAGACTTTAAGGGAAGCCGTCCTCTAAAAAAGTTGCTTATAGAACTAACTAGGGTAGCTTATCTACGCAAAGAGACTACTAGAGTTCTAGCTAAAGTAGAACGATCTGCTTAAAGACTACAGCTACTAGCAGGAACTCTGTAGATACCTGCAAGATAATTAATACCTTATACGTACTAAGTAGGCAGCTGCTTAGACTTCCTACTACTGACACTATAACACTACTATAAGTTCGCCCGTTAAAGGAATGCATAAGGTCCTGAAGGACTACCTTATAACTTTAAGAGGCGACTTACTGCGCGTTGTAGGGAGGATTAAGTAAATAGTTAGGAGTTAATATAATAAGTACAGAAAGGAACTTGCTTCCTCTAAATATAGCGTCAAGTTCGGGCATAAGCTAGAGGTAATGCTATTCCTGCCTCTTAGCATCTATAACGTGCTGACGCTACTGGCGATCGAGCGTATTAGGTAACAGGATCTGCTGCTCTAGAAGGAGTAGAGAGAGCGTCGCGGCGGACATCCTTGTTTAGGCCTATTCGAGAAAACAAATGGCCTTCCGTGTCGCTATACGCTGTAAGACGTAAGGAGATCTGGTTTAACGCTACGACTGAATCACCTCTACGATGACTACTGGCGGTATTAACGTGAATAAGGGCTGTTAATCTGCCTGTCTCTAAGGCTATATTAGTCTGTCCTTGAGCCTCTCACCGCTTAAATAAGAGGTGGGCTGAGGAGGAACGAGGTATCAACTCGACGAGATCCATCAGCTTTCGAGCGACGCGTGCCCCCTTCTGTTCCTCACTTCTAACCTTACCTTTAACCTCAGGGTTAAACACTCGCTGAAGCCCTGCGACAAGTAAACACCTCTGTTACTATGTTGATTCCTACATCTGTGCTAAATGTGAATCCTATGACTACCTGTGTATCTGTATTGATCCCTGCACCTGCTCCTATACCTCCTCCCCTATTCCTCTGTTCGTCTCTGCCTGTAGCTGTTGCTGTGTCTGTTACTATGGGTCCACCTCCTGCTTAGCAACCACCGTCGTTGGAAGAGTTCCTAGCCGACATTGAACGTCGACGGTGTCAGCCTGTTCTATATGAGTGTAATGACATGATCTTAGCGATTAACTTCCTGGCAGAGACGGGGCAGGAAGATGATCCTGCAGAGTTGGTTGAAGCACGGAATATAGCGCTCGCTATATAAGGGCTGTTTGCTTCTTGTACCCCCACAATGGCATAGAACTATTACTTTAGAGACATGGAAGCTTTCTACGCAGAGAGATTCGCGTAAGTTGATGCGTAAAATTCTCTGCTTGAGCTTCGGGATGTACTAAGATAGCGTCCTAAGCGTGCTGCAGCAGCGACGGCTTCTGAAGCTTGGAAAGATCTTAGCCCGCGTAAGAGAAAACGACGTCAATAGAGGATAGATTTAATGAGATAAAATTGATAGTTTGAGCCACTGAAGACGTCGAAGTGTCGCTACATGGCGTTTTGTAATTTATTTTTTGCGCTAGTAGAGTTATGGCTAGCATTGGGGACAAATCTCATTTTGGGGACAAATCTCAAAACCTTGGGGACAAATCTCACTAGCCCACTTTTTGCACCTAAATTCTGCAAAATAGACTAACTTTAGAGATTAATATCTACTTAACTACTAATTAGAATTATCTACTTTTTTAAATTCCTTAATAAGAATATCTTAAAAATTAACTTTAGAATTTTAAATTTATCTAGTTAAATTATATAAGCTGCTTTTTTTAAATACTAGTAAAATTTAGCTTCTTATATAAGCTATTTATAGAAATTCTAAATAAGCTAAAACTTTCGTATTTAAGTATATATTTTAAATTAAAAGTATAAAGTTATAAAGTTAAGTAATAGTTAAGTTATATAAAAATTTAACTTTTGTATACCCTAAAAAACCTTAAATAAAGAATTCTTTAAAATCTAGTTAAATAATAACTTCTTATATTTTAAACTTAGACTATATACTAAAGTAAGAAAGTTTTAGCTTATTTAGAATTTCTATAAATAGCTTATATAAAAAGCTAAATTTTACTAGTATTTAAAAAAAGCAGCTTATATAATTTAACTAGATAAATTTAAAATTCTAAAGTTAATTTTTAAGATATTCTTATTAAGGAATTTAAAAAAGTAGATAATTCTAATTAGTAGTTAAGTAGATATTAATCTCTAAAGTTAGTCTATTTTGCAGAATTTAGGTGCAAAAAGTGTTGCGTTACGTGGGGTGTTTCGTTACGGGGTGAACCTCGGTAATCCCAAACAACTCTCCATCTTCAAACTCAAAAGTTCTATGCGCCGTGCCCCGATTCGTTGAAATGTTCACGTCCAGACGTACCATGTCGCGGCCTTAGTGTCGTTGCGCTGGTTGACTCCACTCACTTAAAGTCTTCTTACCTTCTTGAATACGCGGGGCATGTCGGCGACGCAGGGTTCGGCTTTAACATTCCGCTGGATAGCACCACCGCCCAACAGGCTCCCTGCCTCGCCGGATGATGAACTCTTTTCAGCATCGAAACAAGCGCATGAGCACAATTATACATCAATAAAGGTTGGCCGTCTCACTGTTGGTCTAATTTAGAGTTCATTGTCAAGGCAAATTAAAATAAGGTATCGGAACACTGAAATGGGATCGCGACTCTGAACGAATGCATAGAATTGGGGGAAAGATCTATGGAATTGTGCTGCGCTGTATGATACGGCTAGATGTGTTTTCCATCTAATATATGAGCTGGACAGAAACTCGATAAAAATAAGAAGAAATGAGATTAGCACTATTTTTAGGATACAATCATCCGTGAAGGGAGACCAGATGTCGCGGGCGAGGTTCCGAAGGATACGGATCAAATGGGATAATAAAAGACCGACTCCATCGAGCCATTTAACTTTTTTGGGCTGTAGGGAATGATCGTTCGTAGCTTTAATGCCGATTGCTCCCCATCCTCATGCAAGTCTCAGAGTTGTGCTTTATGGGCACGTTCTCTGAACATCTACCATTCCTTTGAGGCATTATCTACACTCTTTCCGTAGAAGCTGTCTCGTCGTTCCGTAGGGGCTGGACTGGGTGGGAGGATATTTGGCGGTTGGACACAATGATTGTGCAGCCACTTCCACCGCTCATACGCAGCATCCGCTTTCTTAGTGTGCTGGCGCAGCTGGTTGATGAGGTCCATACTCAGTCTTCCAAACTCATTTCCATCTCTTGCGGGCAAATCTCGGTGGCCTGCCTCCAGCTTCGGTAGAGGACGCTTCCATGTCTCACCGCATCCTAAACACCACTCAGCAGACGAGCCTATTAGTTGATTTTGATGCTGTGACTGGCTATCTAGGAGCTTTCGGGCAATTGTGGTAGCACGTATAGCCAGTCCATCTGCAGCAGGTATGATTACTCGTTCTGGGATTGTAGTTTGCAGTTCGACAAGATTGTTGGCTGCGGGAGCTGTAGACGAGTTCTCGTTACAATGTTTCTGTGCAGGATGCATATAGTGTGACGTGTATTTTATTACAAGCTTCGCTCTGTAGGAGGTATTGTGGTTCGAATGATCAATGTAATTAAAGTTGGGTCTTGGGTTGCTTGACAGGCTGCTCATCGGGCTCCAACTACTCGAACGGTAGGATGGGGGATGGGGCCTTTTTCGAAGTCTCAATCCGCTCCTACGACATGGCCGAGCCTTAATGTGCGTTTAACGATTGATTAATTTCCACAGGGATCCTGTTCCTGGATCTTGATCTCCTACTTCCCGCTTCCGCTTCCGCGCCTGCCCTCATCTCAAAATAGCATGTGTTCGGCCAAAGATGGCACATTGGTGAGCAGGTGAGCGCCATCACGTCAGTCCAGCCTTCGAAGAGCTCACTACTGTGATACCAAAGGTACGACTGTGGCCACGCCTCTGCCCATATTGGTCGCATCCGGCACGCTATCAGAGATGTTCCAAACACACCGCAGTACGAGTGTGAGCCTGTCGTTACTCCTCACATCGCTCGAATGACTACACTCGATGACTTTGACAGATGTATTGAAATACTTGCTAGCATGTCTACGCACCGCCGACTTGATAATCTCAAGTTGCACACATCCACCCTTATCATTGTCTACAAATTCGGCGACTGGTATTCCGGTATACCAAAACCTAGGAACATTAGTACCATAAGTGTAGAGGTATTGCAAGACACATTGTATGACATGCGCATGGAAACCTGCCCAGTCGAGAGCACCGCTGCCTTCGCATTTCCACATGCCAGCGATAGACGATCTGCATGCTGACAACAGTTTGATCACGTACATACAGTAGCAGACCGGGCCTTCGTTCTCAGCAAAAGTTCCGATCGGAGATTCGCGTAACGATTTGCGACTACTTTACCCTACTCCTAAATCCTCGTATAGAGCTCTCTGTCTATTGTAAGGTTAACTGAACTGTGTCTTAAGACTGTCTGTACGCTTGACAAAGTTAGATGGCTACTTCTACCCAACCTGACCTCCACCACGCGCTGCTAGCAGCTTATCAGCTATAGCAAGTACAACTAGTAGCATTGGCGGAAATCTACATCGATCCAAGTCTAGTATGTCTAACAATCACATCCTCTTCTAGTCTAGTAAGTTTCTTTGAGTAGGGCTGGCAATCGCGTTAGGTAGGTACGCCAGCGCGTCGGCGCTGAAGTGTGGTTCGAGAGACTTCGAACGTCTGTGCAGCAACTCTTTTAGTCTGAATTTAGTCTGAATTAAGAGCTAAGATTACAAGGTTTATATTAGCCCCACGAGAAGCTGGTTGAGGTTGAATTGGAGGAGCCATAATTGATAGAAGTTGACGCGTTACAAAAAGTTGTTGAGGTGGCCCGCTCGCTTGCCTGGCCCGCTCGCTCATCCTTTACGTTATGACAGATAGACGTAGCATCGAGTGGCGTCGCGGTACCAGCGGAACATGGAGTTGATCGCCTGCGAGAGTCTCGATTTTGTTTACCTTGTTGGTGCAGCCTATTTTGGGCCCCAGAGCAGGCGCATGCAGGCCTATCCGATCTTCTGTCGAGTCTCTTCCGCTTTTGGAGAAGACAGAGCTTATAGTAATACATATATATTCATAACCTTATTCATATATATGCATACATACATACATATAGATATGAATAGAGGTCTTATACATACATACTTATCCATACATATAAAATATCTCGGCATTACGTAGCGACCGGAAACTCTCCACTTTAAGACTTCGAGAGCATCAGTTAAATTGATTGGATAGTTGACTGAACATCGCTTACACCATGCATATTGCAAGATTAATTATCAACCAATAGATGGGTCATACACAGTACCCTTTGTAACATGCATGCCAAGCCTCTGCCACGTATACAGATTGCTCCAGTTTGAGTAGGCTTAGGAAGCTTGCTATGAACATGTATTTAGTTTACTTTGATTGTAGATAGTTCTGGAGATTAGATTCTCCTATACCTGAATCCATTTGACCGCCCTGACAGCATCTCTATGCGCACATATATCTTTTAGTTTTATGGCTTCACTAGACGTTGGTGACACTTCAACACGAGCCTCCTCACCCTTATTATCACTTCCTGAGTCTACTATCCCATCTGCTGAGCAGTCTAGTACTCCGAATGAACCCCCAATACTCCAACGGCGCCCTGCACCCCTTCCTCAATTACCTCCGAGCCTCCTAAGAAAAAGCGAATGATAAGAGCAGAGAATACATGGAATGAATTCCGTGATCATGAAGGCGATGAACTGGTATATGATGACAAGAAGAGAAGGCTACACTACTGTAAGCGATGCCCGAAGTGGGCAAATTCGGTCTCCTCTAATGCCCGCTACCATCTTGAGAAAAAGCATCATATGATCGTTGTAGAAGGCCCTACACCACATTATAGGGAGACACAGCGCGCAATTGATTTAAGCTTCAAAGATCAAGAGGAGAAAGAGAAGCCAAAGACAAAAGAGAAGCAACAGAATATCCTCCTTAACGCTATCAGCCGAAAGGCATTCCTTGAGGCTCAATGCCTTCTTATTACACGACGGCGACTACCGCGTAACTTCGTTAATTGGCCTGAATTCCACGCGCTCCTATATGCTGTCAATCCCCTCTCACCTGAAGTCACAATCTCTGCTCCTAATACCGCCTCCGCCCATATTGAAAAGTCTTACCAACGTCATCGAGAGACTGTCAAACGAACCTTACACAAATCCAGAAGCCTTATCCACTTCACTGTTGACCTCTGGTCGGCACCAAGCACAAAGTCACTATTTGGAGCAGACGTACAATGGGTGGACGATCAATACAAGCTTCGTAAGGCATTACTTGGGCTTCCGCAGGTTATGTTCTCACATAGTGGTGAGAACCAGGCTGCTCATCTCATGGATATCGTTCGAGAATTTGAGCTTGCACATTTGGTTGGCTACTTTACAACAGATAATGCAGGCTCAAACGATACATTGCTTAAATCGCTAGCAAAGAATCTCCTTGTTGAATATGGCGCTCAAATCAACCCAAAGAAGCGACAGATCCGATGCCTCGGTCATATTATTAGCCTCTCACTCTCCGCATTCCTCTTTGCAGACAATAAGACGGCGCTTGAAGAGGTTCTTAAGGAGGCAATTGAAGAGGAGGAAGAGACATTAGTCTGTGAGCTACTTATTGAGAAGCTTAAGGCTCTTAAAGGCTCAAAAGGCAAGAAGAATAAGAAGAAGGATGACTATACTGGATGGAGGAGTATTGGCGCGCTTGGCAAGCTACACAATATTGCTGTTTATATCAAAACCTCTGATATACTTAGTGACCACTGGCGTCAGCTATCTCCGAATCTAAGGCTTGGTATTGATAATGCAACGCGGTGGAACTCGTGGTATCTACTCATTAAGCGCGCCGTTAGCAAGCAGAGCGAGATTATGGAGATCTACCGACGCCATAAGAAAGACTTTGGTGATGGAAAAGATATATTGACTGAGGAGGAGTGGGAGCAGCTTGAAGGTACCGAGGAATTCTTACAGCCATTCTATCAAGCAACGCTTGAAGGGCAGAAGGAGTTCGCATCACTAGATCAAGCGGTATTCTTTATGGATGTCTTATTCAAGCATTTTGAGGAGGCGAAGGTACGTAATCCGATCTCTGGATTTGAGTATACTCACGACTCCTGGTAGCGTCAATATGGAGAGAATGCAACGCTTAAGAACTCTATTAATATGGGCTGGATTCAGCTCCGCAAGTACTATGAGAAGACCAACGAATGCCCTGCATATGCAACCGCCCTCCTCCTACACCCTGCCTACCGAGCGAGATATATCAACACCAATTGGCTTGAAGAATGGCGACCGTCTGCATTTGAATCGGCACATACGATCTGGGCGGAGTACAAAGATCGCCCAATTGTCTTAAGATCTCAGTCAATACGGGTATCGGATAAGCCGCCAACGACGTTTGAGTCTCTCCGCCGTGCGCTCGAAGTTACAGACCATAATGAAGAGGAGGATGAGCTTGCGAGATTTCTTAATGGCGTACCAACACCAATATTTGGTACACCACTTCAATGGTGGACCCGTGAAGAACAGAGAGCTGAGTATCCACGCCTACATCAGATGGCTATTGATATCTTGAGTATCCCTCCGCTTTCAGACAAGATTGAAGGTGTATTCTCGGGTGTAAGAAGAGCAATCCCATGGGAGCGAGGCTCCTTAGATATGGAGACGATACAGATTCAAGAGCTTATAGGCAACTGGAACAAGAATGGACTATTACACGAGGAGGAATACGTAAATGAGCTTCTTATGAAGGCGACGGCAGCAGATATAGCCTTCTTCCAGTTTGAGAATGGGTACTTCCGTGAGCTTTTAACCTTCTTATATCCCAGCCTTAATAGTCTTATTCCAAAAGCCGGGCGTACGATAAAAGGCTGGGTGATAGATGAGTTTCGGTCCCGGAAGGAAGATCTTAAACTCGAGATGTCGACGGCTGTGACAAATATACATATATCCTTCGACTTATGGACGTCGCCGAATTCGAAAGCAGTTCTCGCGATTGTCGCCCATTTTATTGATCGGATAGGCAAGAGAAGAACGGCTCTTCTCGCGCTTCGAGAAGTCGAAGGAACACATTCTGGGGCTAATATCGCGAAGGTGATGTTAGCCGTATTTAAGGACTATGGTATTCGGCAAAAGATTGGGTTCTTTATGGCCGACAACGCGGATACAAATGACACTTGCCTCGATATTGTCCTTCAAAAACTGAACCCTTGGATGACAAGAAAGCAGCGGCTACGTCGGCGCCTTCGCTGCTTCGGCCATATCGTCAATCTATGTGCCCAGGCGTTCTTAATCGGTAAGGATGCGGAGAAGATTTGCTCGAAGATCGACTATTACACCCGAGAAGGTGACTGGAAAGCACTTGGTGACCTCTGGAGGAAACGAGGAGCGATTGGAAGGCTTCATAACGTCGTCAGGTATATTAGGATGACACCTCAACGCCGCGCTGAGTTTAAAAGGATCACAATAGGCGGTAATCTAGCTGAATTCGACCGTCTTGAGGTAAGTTTGACGTACTCTGAGGGACGTCCAGATAGTGTTCTTGCTTTACTAACTCTTTCGCAGCTTATTCAAGATAATGCAACGCGCTGGACCAGCTTTTTCATTGCCATCGGACAGGCTCTCAATATACGTGAGCGAATCGACCGAGACTCTCACGTGCCTACAAAGGGCACAAAAGGCGTTGACAAAGACCGCCTTCATGATTGCCACTGGAAACAACTCCAGCACCTTCATGACCAGCTTGAAACCTTCTACGAAGCGACGGCTGAGATCGAAGGTAGAAACTCATATCTATACGAGCATTTTCTATCGTTAGATTGGATTCTTCAAGAGATAGAGCGAGCAAGGCAGAAATACGAGGAGCTTTTAGAAGAACGGTTAAATCGCCTCCACAAAACCGACAATAAATGGCTTGCTGGCTGCGCAGAGGTAGCATGGAACAAGTGCGAGAAGTACTACAACAAGACAGGCGATTCGGCTGCTTATTTCTCCTCGGTCGTTCTCAATCCGACGTACAAAATGGCTTGGTTCAACGACGCCTGGCTTCACCATCCAGAAAAGACACATTGGCTTGAGCCCACTCAACAACAAATTAAGAATCTTTGGCTTGAGGAATACAAAGGACGATATTCAAAGACTGCGACTGACAAGGGCGACGATAATAGCCCTTCTCCCCGAGTAGCGGTCTCAGCAATAAAAGCAGCAAACGCCTTCACTTCCCTTAAAGCACACAAGCGGCTCAAGCTGGCGCATACCACGGACAGTTTGCCCCAGGAAGTTGACGATTTTGGTCAGTATCTCGAGACCAATCGCGTCGAATTTAATGGTCCCGACCATGAGCGTTTCGACTGTATATCCTACTGGATGGACCGCCGTCAGTCAACACCGGATCTTGCTCGCTTTGCCCTCGATATGCTTGCGATACCTCCCATGTCTGACGAGACCGAACGAGTCTTCTCCGCCGCGAAGATACTACTCAACGATCGCCGCTGTCGCCTCAAGATAGACATTATCGAAGCAAATGAATGCCTTCGTCACTGGTTCGGTCCACCACCAAAAGGCATGTTTGAACAAGCTAATATTGGCTACGAGCAAGGAGAAGAAGGGCATAGCAGACAGAAGCTTAATTCTATGCAGTATGAAGATCAGGAACAGGAGTCGGAGGACGGCGATGATGACATTCGAGACGATGAACTTGAAGGCATCGACATGGGTTTTTTTTACCAGGCCAAAGCCTTGATATCAGCGAAGATGAGGATGATTAGCACATACAAATTTGTATTACTAATCACATAGCGCCGTTATAGCGCTTCAAAAAATGGTCCAGCGCGCTTAAGCGGGAAATGCGAGCGAATTCTAGCTGGAGTAGCGCGAGGCTCTCGCGCTGCTCCACGCTGATCCATTTCCTTCACTGCTGTTCCCGATCTGCATCGCCGCGGTGAGATACGGCTTGATACATCTGACCTTGTGGGCGAGTGGCGCTAAAGGGTTCATGGAAGCGAGGGCTTTCGCTCGAAGGCGTCATATGCTACAACAAATTAGATCTGAGCGAAGCAATCCAAAGTAAACATACCCTCAAGTCTTGTGATATCTGATCGGAGAGACCGAAATTTTAGACTTTTGGTGAGACCGAGAGCATCGGATTGACCGTCGGCCAGACCGAAGAGCTGAAGTTGAGGCCGTAGATATAAAGGAGCAGGTTGCGCTCTGTAGAAGAGAGAGAGACAACACAAAATAGAGATAATTCAAAGTCTATTGAAAATTGCATCACATGTGCCACGTATTTGAGTACTCATAACAACAGGTTATGAGCCCGGTAGCACTACTTCTACGCCCAACCAATTGAGTCTACCTCCATTTTGATTCCACGATTCTACGATCGTCAATATGTCTTACGACGAAGAAAGCACCAAAAATCCCTCGGCTCACTGGCCCGCTGAACTACCGTACCTGGGCCGAAGAGGTGCGATCTTGAATTTTGTTAGCCAAGATCATCACAGAAAGATATCATATTGCTTTTGGTGGCTGCAGTGTCTTCTCGAATCAGCTTATGGAGTGGTCCGGCTGGACCAGCACCGTGGTAACCATATCGGATGACAAGCCGGCGGCATCCAATTTAAGTAACCCCTGTCAAAGTCTAGCGGCCTATCAGCTTACTTGCGAAAGCAAGATCCGGGGCCCAGAACGGCTCCAGCGGGAACCAGAACAGGACCCACAGAAGCTAGAGCTGCGACTTGTTTCGTCTTAAAATTGGATGAGGGAATGGGAGGAACTGTGATTATGTAACATAGCGTTCTAGTGTTCTTTAAGCGTAGTAACTTACCGGGCGGAATAAAGCACTCACTAACGTACTGAGAGCAACTTGGCCAAGATGGTTATTTTTTGCCTTGCCGGAAGCCATTTTGGCCATTGGTTCCATTTTGGTTCCCGCTGTGGAGTCCGTTTCCGGTGCCCCGGATTTGGATCTCGCGATCTGGCCCCGCACCCGGAATCTCTTGGCATCCACCCGACCAACTTTCACAGCGACAGAAACTCTTTTAGTTCACTGTCACTTTGGGATTTAACCTTCAGCGCTACCGTAACAAGACGCTTCGAGCTGCTTCTGATAAATCTTCTTTCTCAAAATATGGGACGCAGTCATTGCGCTGCTTGGCGCTTGCCATTGGGGCGTTCGACAACCGGGCTGCGGGCTGAAAAGCATTTGACAACTGTGCTTCAAGAGCTTTGGCTCCCGTGTTCTCATCGACAGAACGCAACCATTGCGTAGCTGTTATGATGGCATTGTATAACAGCTATGTACTCATTAATAAGGCCTGGAGTACGTTAGTGTAGAAGAGAGATTCACAGGACTTCGTAATGAAATAATGCGAGCGCTGTCTGATAAAGCTGAGATGAACGTCTCCCACTCGTTCTACAACATTTGGCACGTTACGCGTAATGATAGGAATTTAGATTACCTCGGCTCTAAGAGAGTCGCTGTGTACCATGTCCACTCTCTGGTGTACTAACGCCATGTGGAACACACCACCGAGATGAACACCTAACTAAGCACCTTGCCTTTGCACGAACATATCTTGTAAGTAGGGTAATGAAGGAGAGTCATGAATTTTTCTGCTGTGTGTCTGTATATGAAGTGAGGCTAATATCTTGTAACGTGTTCCACCAGTCAGCGGGCAAAACCAGTCAGTGGACAGCCCCAATAGCCTCAACACAGAAACTCTAAATGGCTTAAAAAGAAGGCTGAATGGAGCTAGCTATAGCAGCAATTCAAAAAAAAATCAAATTTCGAAAGTTTTTGGTAGTAAAGGTGCCCAACACACCTTGGCTGGTGGCAGTGAAAGACTGAGCGACAACCCGAAACAAGGCCATTGGAATTTTTTATTCATCAATGTGCATCGTACGATTGTGCGGCTTCGAATGATCAGAGCTGAAGTCTTGGTCGAATGTCAGCACTACGAGCAATGGATGGACTGTGAATGCACAAGCCGCACCGCACAAGAAATCGCTGATCTTAGCGTACCGGTAGGACGCTCGGACACCCGCTCTCATGCGTTCTCGTTCTCGTTCTCGTTCTCGTGCCCGTTCAAGCTCAGCAACTCAGCCTCCTTGCCAAGGTTGCACACGAATGGGCTGGCCTTCGCGGTCGGGGAGTCTGGTGTCGGGCGTATATTCAGCGGTTGGCTCGTTCGAAACACTTCTAGTCTTCTACCGGTACCGTAGTGTTTGTTGCCCCGCATTCATTTCACACTTTGGTCTCACCCTGCTCATCACGCAATAGGGATAGGCATATTGGCAGATCTAGAAAATACGGTGATATCTGACTAGGAGAGACCAAGAATATCGGACTGACCGTCGGCCAGACCGAAGAGCTGGAGTTGAGGCCGTAGATATAAAGACTAGGGTGCGCTCTGTAGAAAGGGACAGATATTTCTTAAATAGAGATAATTTCAAGTCTATTGAGAATTGCTTCACATGCGCCACAATACTAGAGTCCTCATACCAATATAAAGGCTGGTAGGAAGGTTGTTTTCTTAGTTTGGTGTTAGAGTACCGCGCTAACCTATTAAGGTTATTGCAGTGCACGCGCTTTAAAGGCGAAAGGCAGCCTACATCAAGCGGCTGTAATAGGTGCGATAAATGTGGAGGCATGCAGAGAACAATAATCTTCTGTTCCTCGCAGTATTTGTTGGACTCGTGAGTGCTGTGGCTCTCATAGCCGTCTACAATTAACAGCCATGACGCGCCTTGGGTACGCGCATTTATATGCGCGTCAAAGTACTTCAACCACGCGATAGCAAGCTCATTTAACGTCTAGCCATTAGGGCTAACTGTAATAGTCTAGTCGCGAGGCATTCCTGTAGACCAGTTTGTTTGGAGGGCCTTGCCGCCGAAGATAATGAAGGGTGGGATAGCCCATCCCGCTGCGCAGATGCCCTAGATAACTGTGACCCACTCCCGGTTGCCTGGCTGTATCTGCTTTAGATTCCCTCGCTCCTTGGTGCCTGTAAACACCATCTGGCCCTAATTACTCCCATCATAAAGCCTAACTCATCAAAGTTGTGTAGATCTTCGTCCGATACTTCGTCTTTACATTCTTAACTAGGTCAAACCAGCGCGTTATAACGCGTGGATCTTCGTTGAGGGCTGGCTGGCGATCGTATGGACGGCTCCGTTGAACCTTAACCTCAAGCGTACGCGTCTTAAACCTGTCTAGCCTGTTCTTACCAACAGGCTCTTTTCCACGCGCCGCGCGTAGATCATTAGCTATATCTTGTACCATAGCCCTTATAGCGCCTATCCTCTCGTGAATCAAAGCGAGTCCGAAGCAAGCGGTCGATCCTTGCGTAACAAGGGGCGCAGCGGGCAACCCGTCCGGGCTGGAGCTACTACCAAAGCCGAGTATGGTCCCATGCAGAGTCAGGTTAATTACAGGACGCGTGTCTCCGGCAGGCATCGAGAATTGAGTTGGGCGACTAGAATTATTGATGATCGGTAAGATACTAACAGAAGTGCAGGTAAATTTCGAGCGGTATGAATATAGCTATAAAGCATTTTCAGAATACCTTTAATGTATCAGTTCGCCACCCAAGACTTCACCTGATCACTTGTTCTGCAGCCGCGAACAGAACGCCGTGACTATGAAACGACCATTCGTGTTTCTTTCTCTTCACTCCTTCCTTTGGATTTCGGCATCGTTCTCGCTTCCTGTGGTCGACCTTACGTATGAGCTTCATCAAGCTTCGTATTACAATGTAATTTCAAGTGCTTCTTTTGCTTTATTTAACATAGTTTTAGTTGCCATAGGTGCAACGGCTGACTTTACGAATAGGAAACTGGTGGCTTCTATAACTTCTCTAACATCCGATACGCTGCACCCCCGACTGGCAGCCTTCGCTTTCGGCCTCCGCAGTTACCTGCCACAGAGCGCTCTGTTGTCCAGACGGGTAGCCAGGGGCGGGTATGTCCACAGACTTCGCCGGTGTGGCTTTCGACAGCCATTGCGTTCATAACCAACCACACTCAAGGACTCCCCTTTGATCCGTCTCTCTACGCGTACAACCCCTCGCCGCCACTCAGCCGACAGCCAGATCCTAGGACTAGTGAAGACTGTCTCTTCTTGGACGTGGTGGTCCCCAAAGAGATATTTGACCACCGCTTAACGGGATCTGGATCACCCGTTTTAGTGTGGATTCACGGCGGCGGATACACTACCGGAAGCAAAGACCAGTTCGGAGATCCGGCCGGGCTCCTTCAGCAGGCTAAGACGGCAACGCTGTCGGGAGCTGTCATCTTCGTCGCGTTGAACTACCGCCTGGGGGCTCTCGGGTGGTCTGCGGGAGCCACACTGCGGTCGGATGGTGCCGCTAATGCTGGGCTGCTCGACCAAAAACTCGCCCTTGAATGGGTGGAAGAGCACATCCGCAAGTTCGGTGGCGATCCGAGTCAGGTGACCTTGATAGGAGAATCGGCCGGGGCTGGCTCGATCCTACACCACATTACGGTAGGTTAACCACCTTTCATCCTTTGCGCTCTGGTCTTCGGCCTCTCCTCCTATGCCGATGTTCTTTCCTTTGCTAAGACTCACATGGTGATGTTAGGCATACAGAGAGGCAGGTCACCCAGCTCCCTTCCAAAGAGCTATCTTGCAGTCGCCTGCTTTCCACCCATACTTGAGTGAGGATCGGCAAGAACAGCATCTCCAAGACTTCCTCGCTCTGCTCAATGTCTCAACTCTTGATGGCGCCCGTGAGCTGCAATCTGCAGCTCTCATAGGAGCCAACGCTCAACAAGTTGCCCTCGCGCCGTACGGCCAGTTCATTTACAACCCTGTGGTTGATGATTCTTATGTGCCTGCGCATCCAGCAGCTCTCTTATCTCAGGGTAATTTCAACCACGACCTCGAGCTCATGATCGGTCATAATGATGACGAAGGCTTACTGTTTACCAACCCGGCCATCACCGACTCTGCGTCTTTCGATATGTTCTTGCGCAACTTGTCCCTCTTCCATGGCGACGACACCTTATTTGAGCACGCTAGATCGGTGATTTATCCGCCCACGTTTAACGGAAGTAAACCATACACCGACCATCTCGGACGGGCAACGCTCCTCATGTCTGACACGCGCATCACTTGCAATACCTTCTACCTCAACTCAGCGTTTAGAAACCAGACGTATACGTACATTTTCGCTGTCCCGCCCGCTTTGCATGGCGACGATCTAAAGTACACATTCTACAACGGTGCTAATGGGTCTGCTTTCAACACTCCTTCCCTGAACGTCACAATCGCCGAGACACTTCAGGACTATATTACCTCGTATACTATTAGTGGAAAACCGAAGACAACAGTACAAGGTGTGGGAGATTTCACCAAGCTCGGACGAGACGGTATTGCGCTGACTCTGAATTCAACTGGCATTGGGAGGTTGGTTGATCCAGCTATCAACGAAAGATGCAGATGGTGGCAGAAAGCTTTAACGGATCTATCGCGCCGAATCGACTGACCCCTACGCAGTATCTGAACAAGTAATACAGCCGTAGCGAACTCCTTCCACACATTGCTAAGTTGTCAAGAAGTATACTCTTAGCTAGCTGCACCTAGTAATACCATTTCCGCACTTTGATGTGCTAAGGAAGTTTATTAGGATGACATGATGAAAAGTAGTGCTCTCGTTCGGGCTTCCCTATGGGGAAGGGCACGACATTAGTGGCAGCAAACAGTGGCGAAGTCTTGCTTACATTCTATCAGAGTACTTCCCCCCGCTCGAGACGTATTGCGGGCTTCCGTATCGAGCGTGGACACGAACCATCACACGACGATCAGCGCAGAACGGAGAGCACACCGTCGTTGTGCAAGCTACTCAGCAAATCGCCCGTCCAACTATCCAGCCAGCCGCACCGCAGGTAGCGCAGCATGAACTGCCCCCATTCCCGACGGCAGCAAGGCCTGGTCTTCCTGCATCTTCCTTGATCGCCACCATAACGACTACCGACCATGCTACCCGCTGGGCCTCGGTCGGCCATGCCATCTCATTGTGCACACCTCTACTCCATTTTCTGTCCCAAGGCACTCCATGGCTGACTTGCGTACTTTCCCACTCTCGACGTCCATCGCTAGCAGAACTTCAATCCAGTCTACCTTGGCTGGGCACCATTTGGGCCCGACCAGCACTTCAGTCATAATCCCATCCGAGCACGTCCCCTGATTCCCGTGCTCGTATTACAGACGGCACACAATCCTGTACGCGTGCTTGACCAACTTCACAGGAAGTTTTTCTGGCTATGCGGAATTTTCTTCTAGGACTGGTTTCCTGAAACATTGAAGGCAGACATTGGTCCACGAGGTGTTTGCCGACCATATTTCGCAGAGCCTTTTAACGCCCGGTGCAATGGTTCTAGGGCTCCTGGCGTCGGATTACCGTTCCCCGCAAACTCTAAATACTTAACTTCAAAATTCCGAAGGTTGTGTCTGGCTGCGGACAAACTCACCAAACTCTAGATCCAGGCGCGCCACTGCGCTCAGAAGCCTGCAGTTTCCCACACAAATTCTGTATAGCCCGTTCACGATACCCTTTTACATGCACCTGAATACTTCAGCAGTTACTTTGATCGCATCATCAAACGAGCCATCCCCGCGTTGGTGAAGACGCCATGCAAGTTCACAACAATGAGGTTGGTTTCGCAAGCCACTATATGGCTTTGCGAGTTTTGTCCCTTCTACTCACGGTCCAATTGCCATCCACGGTACTTACCGCGAACCCTACTGACCTGCGAGTCATACTCTGCGAGAAAAGTAATCGGTTAGTGAAGTTTGGAGACAGTGTGTCGCCCTTTTGTTTGTGCGGGGAACCTATGTTCTAGTAGGATGATAAAATGTAGTATATTGTGTCGAGAACTCTGGCCTAGCTTATCTACAGGAACCCAACGACTAGATTATCAAGCTCGTCCGATTTCTTATTGAGGCCGGAGCTGATTTGAATGCCCCAGCTGAGGAAGCTGGCAAAACGGCGCTTCAAGCTGCTGTAAGCAGCAGAAATATTGAGTTAGTCCGGTGTTTTCTCGAAGCCGGGGCTGATATCGAATCTCCGGCGAGTAACCAGGAAGGGCGGACAGCACTTCAGGCAGCAGCAGAGCAAGGCAACATTGAGATAGCTCAGCTTTTACTTGAGGCTGGGGCAGATGTTAATGATCCGCCAGCATTTCTAGATGGGAGAACAGCACTTCGAGCCGCAGCATATAATGGCAGTATCGAAATGGTTCGGCTTCTTCTGAAGGCTGGGGCGGACATTCACGCACCACCATCAGGCAAGAATGGGACGACACTAATTGAAACTTCAGTATCGGCGGGCAATATAGAACTCGTTAAGCGATTTCTTGAGGCCAAAGTTGATGTTAATGCCAGTGGAGGCGGTGATGATGGGACAGCACTCCAAATGGCGACAGCTTCTGGCAATATTGAATTGGTTTTGGTCCTTCTCAGAGCGGGGGCAGACGTCAATGCCCCAGGAGATACCACAGCACTTGAGGCTGCGGCCCGACGCGGTAATATCAAACTCGTCCAAGTTCTTCTTAAGGCCGGTGCATACCTTAATGTTGAAGCAGCGGATCGTAATGCCGGAACGGCTCTGAAAGCAGCCGTCAAAATTAGGCGCCTAAGAGTCCGCCCTTGGTAATGACTATCCCTTCTCTAGACCATGCCTCATGGCAGCATTCAAGATGAAATCTTATGGTCGCTGTGCGGTATTTCCGATGACGTTGGGCTTGAGTTTGCGGAGAAAGGATTTTCCAGCTGGGAGACACGCGCAAACGATGGCTATGTGCACCTCAATTGTCCTAAGAGCCTAGCGTCAGAAAAGATTACCACTATTGGAGGCAGAAGTCGAGACCACTTGCACTTACCACCACACCATTGAGGAAGAGGCTTCCCAGGTAATATCCGCTGTGTAGACTAAATCCACTAACAGCTTTAATCTAATAACGCTGACAACCACAACACTAACTCGCCTATTAGCTATTTCTGTTTCGACACTATCCACCTGACTATAAACATACAATCCTCCTGCCATTAATACTATTATTACCCCAATCTTTTGCCTCATAGGAAGTTGGACACCCCGTAAAATTATAACTGGCAGGAT
This sequence comes from Pseudopyrenochaeta lycopersici, assembly GCA_003313425.1. Lineage (NCBI taxonomy): Eukaryota > Fungi > Ascomycota > Dothideomycetes > Pleosporales > Pseudopyrenochaetaceae > Pseudopyrenochaeta > Pseudopyrenochaeta lycopersici. Next base: position 314,868 of record NHZP01000034.1, on the reverse strand, counting down.
AAGAATTGCAACATCCGTAACGACGTTCATAACACAATTAAAGACTGTAATCTTTAACCAGTTTATGCATGAGCCGCTGGTGATTGTAAGATCCCAGTATTTCTCTAGCGGCTGACAGGCGTACACCCATACGAATGACGTCACCAGGCTGTATATAACAATAATTGCCATAATGATGTATATAGCAACTCGGAGATTTCTCTGGGGTACAAATCGAATAAAAAGTATAAGAATCGAGAGCTTAGTAAGCATAGTTGAGATACCATAAAAGGTTCCGCCGATCGCCCCAAGCTTAAAAATACGTTAGTTGGTCGGTTCTTTGAGAGTCAAAAGGATTAAGCTGGCTGAAGGACTGTCATACTTTCATAAAATTAGGGCTAAGAACGGAAAATGGGACATCCCATAGGTGTCGTCCAAATCCATACTTAGTGACTGGAAATATTAATTAAATTCTCCGTGTCGACGTAGATGTATAAGTTGCCTACTGAAATAGCTAGTTACAGAGTATGCCAAGGCAAGAAACTGGATTTAGGGTACTGAATTAGCAAATTATCCCCGTAAATAACGCGTCTCTGAGCAACTCTCCTAGCGTACAGCTCAACCACAAATTCAGGTACTCTATAGATATTAATATACAAGCTTAAATAGCACCTATAGTATCTTTTCTAGACAGTCAGGACCAGGTACGAGAAACTGTCGAATCACCAACGAGCAGTAATCTTGCATTAGCTTTAAGATTCGAAGATGAATTTAATAATCCGGGAGCATTAAACGTAGGCGAGGGTTTGGGACTGAGAACAGAATTGGTTGGTAGAGATGGCAGTCTGGTGCCGCCACTTTCCCCTATAAGATTGCCTTCTATATCTCGATCGGAACTCTCTTCGAACTGGAATGGAGGAACGACGAGGACCTATTAGGTTTGTTGTTACGATAAACTACGCAATATTTATGGACTAGAACACTAGGAGATTATGCAGCTTACTACGATTGGCGATAGTTTCCTTCGGCAAGATGCTGTGGACTTTATTAATCACTTCTATAGTAAATGGAATGCAGATAACCCTTAGGTACGCTTATAAGTGAGTAATCCAACATTGGGACGCTCACGTACAGAAAAGATACTTAAAAGCCTGCACTGCGCTGAATCGATCGAACACGATGCGGCTATTGATCCTGTTAAGCTTAGAATGGCAAGAATCATCCTTTACCACTAGTACCAGCAGAAATGCAACGAACTTAAAGGAGACTCCTACCTATCGAGCCAACTTTCTTAGGGTAGAGGTGTAGCGAGTGTAGCGAAGGACTTTATTCTAGAGACGATCTATAAGTGTTACTATAAGGACATGAATGTGGACTTAAAGAAAAAGCGCAAAAACAGTTTGAAATGGCACATAAGATTAGGCAAGAGATGGTCTTACGTGGCGTTTTACCTAGGGCTAGGAATCATTTTAACCTGCAGCAACGACTTAGCGCTTTCTATGTAAGTCATGGATAATCACGCAAGCGCACGCACTTGGCTTACCAAATTGCTCTAGCAACGATACCGGAACATTTCTAGACCGAAATTTGATGGCTCTTTTGACATACTTGCTACATGGGTATCTGAGAGGCGTTCAGGTCAGCCAAATGGCTGAATCGCTAGTTAAAGCCATGATGGAAGGAGCTGTACTGCTTGAACTTTCAATGGCTATTGCTGCAGTGCGTGGCATGAGCGGATACCAACAGGAAGAAGAAAAGTCTACCGTCGAGATTTAAGATGAATGGCAGCTAGTGGAACGACCTAGAGGTTTCGTTCGTGTAATATCCGTGTAGAACAGATTCGAGGCAACTAATAAGGATGACCTAATCTTGCAGGGGGTCCTACGGAAACCGACGTCCTCAAATCCAACTAAGACGTAGCTAGTACATTTTCATCGTTTGGCTTAGGCCTTCTTGGGTATAATATATTAACCCAATCATACCCGTCTCTTCTAGAGATCACATGTCTTGAGAGTGACGAGGTTGACGAATATGGGTTGCCTTTATCTCTGTAACAATCCGTGCTTGTACCGCTCCGTTTCTGGATTGATACAGCAGGGATTGTTACAGAGAGGTGCATTTCCGTAATGTTCCAAAGAATGGACTGATACGGGATGGGGGTCGTTACGGATACGTAAGCGTGCAGAAAGCCGTGTGAGAGAAGCCGCAGCAGAGAAAGTGGCCAACACGGAAGCTGCTAAACAAGCCATCCAGCAGGGCATGAACGGGGTCGAGAGGCTCGCTGGGGCCGCGATCAAGGACTTCCGAGTGTGGCGGGCGAGCCACACCGCGAGCGTGATCAAGTTCTCGGTGGAGAGCATGCTTGGCTTGTCGGCAGAGTCTCAAGGTTGAGATGTGGTACTTAGCTGAGCTGGCAATATCTTCATGGGCGGCGGTCGATGTTGTATGGCAGTCACCATCCTGTGAGTGCCTAAAAATAGATTGAACTTGATCTGTGCAGTTTCCCATTCGGGCTCCTTTGCTTCTCGGGCTGTTTTATTATCAGTAACGTTAGCTATATATAGCGCCGTCCCAGGGCCCGAAAGAGGTCCTCACAACATCCAAAGCCATTCTGTAATGTTAGGAGGCTGGACCGAACGTGCTTCGCCGAACTATTTCCAGAGGGTCTCCTGCGCTTCTCTCTGATACGTTAGTAGCTCAGCTTCATCGCCAGTGAGAAGATTGTTTGATATCCGCATGAGCCGGCTTGCAACGGGCAGTGAATGAGTCTTACTAGAGCATTCAGATCTGCTAGCAACTACGCATCTCTAGACACGGGCCCATTGGAGCGAGAGTTTCCAGGCGTCAAGATCATCACAACAAAATGTGAGCGAATGATTAGTGAGGAGTGTATTGGCGGGGAGGCTGCACTGCTCGCAGAATATGATTCGCATGCGGACTCGACGTTCTTTTTAAATTCTTTCACTGTATGAGATAGTCACATGAGAGAGCCACGCTTCGTTCCTCAATCAAGTGGTGCTGACGACAAAGTCTTGTTCGCTCGTCACCACTCAGCATCGGCATCGGCACCACTCACCACGACTCAGCGCCACTCCACCACTCACCACCACTCACCACCACTTAGGATCATATTCATCATACCAACGTCATCAATCTAGTGCTATTGAATTCTTGTTGTGGTCATTTGGCACACCCTTGAAGCAACGCGTATATCATATTTCCTGCGTGGCGATATGTGGTCTGATATTGTTGATGCTGCAGCTCCGATGTATGCAATTCGTACGGAAAGACCGGGTAGCAGCGGTATTTGGCCGGAGAAGTCTGCAGGCGGATCAAGGAACATGCGTCTACAGGCAGATCAAGGGGGCATGCCAATCTTCGGTCACTCTTCTCCGAAACATGCGTGGTGCGACTGATCCCTTGACGTAATTCAAACTTGGGCGGGAAACAGTATCAAGTGTAAGGGCGACATGGTTACAGTACAAAAGTCGCTAGTGGGCGTCCATATGCTCTTCGAAGCATATACTGCTAGTGTGCCAACTGACAAAGCCGTCTGCAGACTCTGCAGGCTGGTTGAGCTGTGACAACTCCTGGTATATGAAGGGCTGTCCACTCCTGCTTTGGTGGACTTTTTCGTTGTAAAGGTTGGTTAAGTCCCGCCACTCACTCCTATCTGCGCCGCTGATTTGATGCTTTAAACAATACAGTTTGATGAAAGAGGAGCGATCTGTAAGCTAACCTATATACGTCGATGCACTAGGAACCGCGAGGGATCGGAATTGCTCATGGCACGAAAAACCTGATATCCGAAGATTAGATTTCTGTTAGCGTTAAGGTGGCTTGAACACTAAATCGCGAGACAGCGAAGACAAGTCTCTCTATGACGAACCATTCGCGATGAATTTTCATCAAGTATCACTGAAAACTTCAGACTCGTTCACTGAAGAAACTAGAATTCCTCGAACGTAACCCGAACTTAGATGCTAAGATTGTGTTCTATGCGTTATGCGCTCCTCGGACGGAAAACTGAGATGCTACTCCCAACTTTCTTCCATACGATCAGAGCGGGAAGGAATTGGACAGCCTGATACGTTTTCGATGGGAACTAGCTTCACGCCACATCGTTCCTTCTGACATTTCCGTTCTCCCGCCAAACCCCAGACCCAGACCGAGAGCACATCACAGCCAAACGATGAAACGCTCTACAGCTGGATAGCGCTGGAGCGCAGGAGAAGATGATTTAGAAAGGTGAGAACGGTAGCGTTGTTTTACGTCGAAGATCTCGTTTCAAGTCCAATATAAATCGTGCATGGTGCCATTCCGCATTGTGATAAAGACGGTTTAGGGAATGGCAATAAGAAACAGCACAGAATTTATGAGATAAAAGTTGAAGGTTTAACTCCGATCTAAGCAGCGCCACCACAGTGGCTGCCGTCCCGCACTCCATGTATGTCACCCCACCTCTGCTAATTCATGGGGAAAAAATAACAAAAAACTGACTTGTTAGCCGTACCCTCATGCATCAAGTAGAAGTTTTCGGAACTCTTCTCCCGTTTCCTTTCCTCAAGTACCGTAAACTTTGCTGCACGGCTATCACTCCTGTTCGTGGCTTGGAAGCACAGGAGCTGCCTGTGATCGCCGCTCACCAAAGTCATCGATAGGCTCGGAAGAATCCTCCGGAGGGCGGAAATCCCCTTCGCCCCCAAAGCAAGCTCGGTCCCCTATTTTCCGCCACCCCTACTTCCCGGCCATCCAGCCAAAATACAACCAACGACTTCTCAGAGAGAGCAAGAAAGAGCCTATTCCGCGTCGCACAACGCAGACAGAATTTGTGTAATGGAAACCACGAGCTTCTAAGAATCGCACGGAGGCGGAACAATCCGCCTATGGATTCCCCCGTAATTGTATAGATTTTGACTTGATGGAAGAAATAAGCTTGAGATTGTCAACAGTACATGTTTCGGAGCTTTCCGAAGCTCCCAAAGTTTGGGCATATTTATCAGTAAGCTCGCCGATAGACCTTAGCGACCAACGGTTTGCGTTTCCACTCGTCCATAAGGGAAGAAAATTGCATTCGCGGGAACCAGTCTAATGCAGGTTGTCACAAGCTAAAGATCTAGAACGGGTATACAAAGACCCATGATCCTCTCTTCTCGCCAATGACGAGCTTTGATCATAGATTCAGCCTTCACGAACCAGGTCGACACTTTCAACTATTAGGGACTACACAAATCCTCGAAGACTTATCATAATTATTATTAGCTAGGTCGTGGTTCCTTGCGCAAATACCATCTTAGCCTTAAAATCACACCACTTTGATAACCTAGTCTACAAATCTGGCTAGAACGGGAACAGTTACTAAGTTAGGTAACTTTAGGTTTGCATGGCGTGTGTCATGCAATCACGCGTACCGTTCGAAATGAAGGACCTATCGTTTCGCTTGACTATAAGCTCCATCGCCCTCTACCTCAGCAGCAAGCAGGAAGCGGACGAACTCATACACCGCAAGTATCTAGAGGTCGATGGGGAAGTAGCATACACCAAAAAGTATGAACAAGTTGCCAAACCCCGACGCTGTTTCAAATGCCAGAAATTTGGCAACCATGAAGCGCGGAGGTGCCCAGCCAGGGAGCCAACATGCGGGCTATGTGCCAGAGCTGGCCATGTGGAAAGTGACTGCGCCTCCGAAACCCCAAAATGCGCCAACTGCGCCGGCCCACACAAAGCCAGTGGTAGAGGCTGCCCTGAATACAAGAGACTGCTGGATGAAGCGAACCCTCCCCGACATGTCTAGAAAGTTCAAAGTACTTCAAGCAAACGTAAGGAAAATGAGTGAAGCGCAACACAGCATCATGAACGATCACGACCTCGAAGGCTTCAGCCTACTTCTCATTTCAGAACCATACTTGTTCCATAACCAAGACGGAGAATACAAGACGGCCCCTCAATCCCACCCATACTGGACACCATTCCTTCCAGAGCACTCTGAAGGGAACCCACGACCTAGAGCCATGCTCTGGGTACACAAAAACATCACTGCACGACCGGTATCGACCGGATCCACCGATATAGCGGCACTTCTAATCGAGTTGGAGACTGGACCCCTACTCGCTATTTCAGTCTATGTCCCGATTAAATTGGACCCGGAGGACGACGAACTAAACAGCAGGCTCAACATAATTCGGACGATCGAGACCGTCCGCCGCAATCATGGTAGACGGGTCGAACTGCTAATCGCTGGGGACTTTAACAGGCACAACCAGCTCTGGGGTGGTGATGCGGTGGCAACTTCTCCCCGTCAAGGAGAAGGTGAACCCATCATCCAACTCATGTCCGAATTTGATCTTCAATGTCCACTCCCTAGGGGAACCGAAACATGGCTCTCCTACAGTGGAGAGCACAATTCAACAATTGACTTGATCCTCGTGACCCAGGAACTCGCGTCAGAAGTACAGGGGTGCACGACGGACATGACGGCACATGGTTCTGACCACATGGCCATCTGCACGGAATTCTCCATTGATCTTGTACACAGGAGAGGACCACCAAGGAAGCTCTGGAAGGAAGCACGATGGGACTTAATAAGGAAAGGAGTCACTGAAGCGCTCAAGTTTCGCCCACAGCCACAAAACCCCAGTGACGTCCACGAATACTGCCAGTTCATCACTGAATGCGTGGGGCCAACAATCGAGAATCACGTCCCAGTAGCCAGGCCATCACAATATACGAAGAGATGGTGGACGGAAGACTTGACGGAGCTTAGGAAAAGCTACTCCTACTGGCGTAATAGGGCAAGAGCAGCACGGAGAGCGAACATGGTTGACCCACACCTCCAACACATGACAGAAACCTATCGGAAGAGATACCACGACGCCATCCGAAATCAAAGGAAGACTCACTGGCAGGACTTTGTTGCTGAATCTCGGAACATCTGGGACATAGCCCGTTACTTGGATCCATCACATAGCACTGCCTTTGCAAGGATACCATCTCTTAGAACAGACGTTGGGCTCAGCACCTCTAACAGTGGCATCGCAAGATGTTTACTAGGAGAGTTCTTCAAACCTCCAGTGGATATCGCGGAGGACCAGGAGGAAGAGGGATCCGGCGAGACCCTGCCAATGGAACCACTGTCGGAAACCGAAGTGCACAGGGCAATATTCGCGTCCAGTCCATACAAGGCACCAGGACCTGACGACTTCCCAGCCATTGTGTGGCAACAACTGTGGCCAGTCCTCAAACACCACATAGTAGCGTTGTTCAGAGTATCCCTCGAGACCGCGACACTCCCTAGGACATGGAAGATTGCGAAGATTGTGCCTCTGCGGAAGCCAAACAAATCGGACTATACGGTAGCAAAGGCATACCGACCTATCTCCCTCCTCGCTACCTTGGGGAAGAACCTAGAAGCAGTGGTAGCAGAAAGATTGTCGTTCCTAGCGGAGACGCATCGTCTGCTTCCGAAGAGCCATTTTGGGGCAAGAAAAGGAAGATCGACAGCTCAAGCCTTGACTCTTCTCCAAGAAAGCGTCTTCCAAGCCTGGAGAGACAGAAGAGTTCTGAGCTTAGTTAGTTTCGATGTAAAGGGCGCTTACAATGGCGTTGATGTTACTGTGCTTGCTAGAAGACTACAGGACAGGAGAATCCCTGGCCGATTAGTGGACTGGATCGTCAACTTCTGCAGCCAACGAAAAGCGTCAGTGGTAGTGAATGGCGATACTACGGAGATAATGGACCTACCGCAGGCAGGGCTACCCCAGGGAGTTGAATCCCATGATCACGTGTGGCTGCCTATAGCTGCCTAGTAGGCAACCAGGTCTATTGTCTATATAAGAACACCTAGATGGCTAGCCTTTACAATTAAGCCTGCTACCACATTCCAACTCAGGGATCCCCGCTATCTCCCATCTTGTTCCTTTACTTCAATGCGGGCTTGGTCTCATCCAAGATAAACCGCAATAAAGGGGCAATAGCTTTTGTAGACGACTACACTGCTTGGGTCACTGGGGCGTCAGCAGAGGAAAACACCTCTTTGCTACAAGAAACAGTAGTAGCAAAAGCAGAGCAATGGGCGCGGAAGAGCGGTGCCTCATTTGAAGCTGATAAAACGGCCTTCATCCACTTCACACGCAGGAACAATGCAACATCAAACCGGCCGATCGTCGTCAATGGAGAAGCAATCCATCCACAATCGGAGGTCAAAATCCTTGGGGTGGTCTTCGATCAGAAACTTCGGTTTCACCAACATGCGGCCAGAGCCACCAAGAGAGGCGTGAGGGCAGCACTAGCTCTGAAGCGCATGAAAGGGATGACGGTAGGAGCAGCTAGGCAACTGTTCACCGCAACAGTGACACCCACGGTCGACTATGCGTCCCCGATATGGTCTATGAGTCTGACAAGTCGGACCATCAGGATGCTAAACCAGATCCAGCGGATTGGAACGCAAGCGATAATAGGAGCCTTTCGTACCGTGGCGCTAACCAGGGCCGAAGTGGAAGCGGATATCGAACAACTCGAGACGCGCCTGTGCAGACAGAAATACAACTTCTACGTCAAGTGCCACACCCTCCCGGCAAATCATCCGTGGTGGAAGATACGCAAGGGTATAGACACGAAGAACAAGCGCTTTCCTTCACCGCTCCAGCAATTGGCAGCGAAACTGGAGTCAGTTAATCTTATTGGGCTGGAGAGGATTGATCCGTTCTGCATACCCCCGTGGCAACAAGGATTAAAAGCCAACATCCTTAGTAGAGAAGAAGCAAAGAAGTGGGCAGACGAATCTGAAGATTTAAAAATCTTTGTGGATGCCTCATACCGAGGGAACAACGCGGGAGTCGGCGTCTAACATTCGGCCAGAAGACGGGACAATACAGTTGCAGAACACGGTGAGGCTATCAGAGTCGGGCAAAACGACGGATACACAGCGAGCCACGTCGAGCTCATAGCAATTCAAGCCGCACTCGAACTCATCTCAGCCATTTGGTCTCCCGACACGATTGCCCGATTCAGAGACAGGGCCAGAGATCTCACCTATGTGATAGTAAGCGACAGTCAGACAGCCATTAGAGCAGTGGAGCGACCTTCTCGCCAGAGTGGTCAAGCCGTGATTCGGCTGATCGTGAACACCGTACTAGACTTAAGAAGACGAGGAGGGCCAGATGTTCGTGTCCAATGGGTTCCCGCACACGCGAAAATCACAGGAAGTGAGAAAGCAGATGACCTAGCAAAGAAAGCGATAAGTGAAGACCTGCCGCCGATATCCGGACTCACACTACCGTCGGCGCTGAAAAGGATTCACGCCCTCTTACCAAGGACAAAACTGGATAAGCCGGTACCCCTAGACGCAGCACTACCTGGCCGACACACGCGAATCATGTACGATAACCTCACATATAAGAAAGCAGCGATACTGTGCCAACTACGTACTGGAAAGAGTCGGCTCAAGAGTTACCTTGCGAAAATAGGCGCCACGAATTCAGACTTATGCGAGTGTGAAAGACAGACCCCAGAAACTGTTCGCCACTTCCTCTTCGAATGTTCACGATGGGACGAGCTCCGTCCGGCACTACGGAAAGTCGCAGGTAACAGGTGGGGCGACCTGTCCTTCTTCTTAGGAGGACGGTCGGAACAACGGCTACCCTCGGGCGAACCACTGGATGGAAAGGCGGAGTCTTGGAAACCTAACCTCAATGCGCTCAACAGGACTGTCGAGTTTGTTATTGCCACTGGACACCTAGGGTGAACGCGATACTGTAGGACCCTCCAGGCCACAGGTTATATCCTCGCGGACTCGAAGTTGGCCAGCCGGTAATGAGAAGGTCGACGGTCGGGAAACGGCTCTCGGATACGAAGGACCGTGGGGACAAGAGTAAGGCAGGTCCTGGACGGTATAACTACAAGGAGTAGAGAGGTCAGAGTCGAGAGGGACGAAGCTGCTTTGGGCTTGGAATGAAGCGTGGGCGTACCGAGGTCTAAGCGATTAGGTCAGATGGGATAGTCAGCCTATGGGCCTTCTGGGCACCCTGTGGCGTAAGAATCAATCAATCAATCAATCAATCAATCAATCAATCAATCAATCAATCAATCAATCAATCAATCAATCAATCAATCAATCAATCGATCAATAAGGCGAGTGCGACGAGCACATCATGTATATAGACTTCAGCAATGAACCCTTATGGCTCATTGTGTTCAACTCATAAAATATACTCTACAGCATAGTGAAAGCAATACCGATTGTTCTCAGCCCTCTTTACTCTTTATAGAAGCGCACTCTTACTATATTAGTATTGAACCCCTGTCCCTCTAGTCCCTCAGTCTATCCCGGAGAACCAACCTTGCGTTCTATACTAGACACCCGTTTAGTTTAGATCCTCACACGATACTACGATCTTCGGAACCTCCGGAAGCACAGCAGCCATAGAAAGGAGGGGAGACAACACAATCAATCAATCACGTTCATCATCAAAAAATTCATTAAAGATTAAGCCAAATAGTCCTTGAATCTGATAGGAGTACAAGAATAACCCCTTAAATTCTAACCTTAATAGCTTTTTTCTAGCGAATGAAATCTTCTAAAATTCTAATATATATCTTTCATGCTGCTTTCTATATAGCCATAGCTACGGATTATCTAATAAAAATATTTCGTTTTGGGAGAGTTAGACATTCGTGGCCCTCACAATGTCGCGCGTCGCATCTTTCTGGCGCGCCAAACTTTTCTGCGCATCTTTGCACATGATAAATACGCTAAATTTGAATTGCCTTGATGGCAACTCTCTAGACTCAGACAATTGCTTAACCCCACACGAGGACGACTTGCGTTGAATCATAACTACTGACCCAATAGAGGCAAATCTCAGAGAACCAACAAATCTATGAGTTCACAGACTTTTTTAGACGCTGCATGCTTCGCCTGTGTCGTATTACGCCCTATCCCCACCCCAGAGATCTCGCCGAAAGTGGCGGTACACAGCCAAGATGAGGGAGATAAGCTCAATTGTTTCTTCTCATAGGTTAACTTTTCTCCCTGAAGAGCAGCATGCTCATTCAACACAGAGGTGTATCGATGCATGTCGACAGCAGTTTCAGGCGCTGGGGCGGGGTTCGCCAGCGGTCGCAGCGCTTGAGGCTGTGGCGCTTGCGGCTGCGCTGTTCCCCTCGTCGCAGATAAACTCTCATCTGAATGTTGTTGGTGCAAGGAGACAAGCGACGAAGTGGAGGTGGAGGAGGAGGAGGAGGAGGAGGAGGAGGAGGAGGAGGAGGAAGATGCTTGACTTCTAGCATCGCTCGTTGGAGCAGGAGCCATGGAGGTCTCGGATGGCGTCGACAACGAGATACCATGCAGCTCTGGGACTTTTTCGTTCCGAAGCCTCTCACAGCTGGCCGCAATATCGGATGACAGGCGTTGGCGGAAAGCCTCCCAGTCGGCGTCGCTCATATCACAACGACGATCGTGTATGGAGCGATAGAACTCCTCATGGGTTTGTTGAGGGTTTACTTGCTCCTTGTAAGCTTCTGTGGCACTTGGATAGTAGGCAGCTACCATCAGCTCCAACACGTCCTAATAGATGGTTAGCGTATGGCTCAACGTATAACAACCTCACATACGACTAGAGTGACAGCTGTATGTCCGGAATGCTCTTTTTGGATGATTTCAGCCAGAATGCTGTTAAAAACCGATTTTCCAAACCACAACCCAAAGTCTGTCAGTATTGTGAGTTTAACAGTCGTGTACCAGCCGAAGTACCACGGTGACACACCTTGGGATAAAGAAATTTCATCCATGACTAAGCTTAGGTCAACGCCTCCTAAATGTGTTAGCAAAGGTAAAACACAAGGACTCTTCCATAGCATATCGTACCGGCGGTAGGCTCGGTTTCCAAAGGAGCCACAGACGTAGATGCTTCTCTTCGTGGCGATTTGCCCAGCAGCCTCTTCATCTCCTTTCCAATTCCAATTGCCATAGGATCAGAACGGTACATGAAGCAAACGAAAGAAGCTATGTATGAGATTATATAGCGAGATTCGCACAACTTATGTTATATTGCCTGCCATAGATGGACGGAAACGAACATGCATTCCCGACATCAGTTACGACACCTTTGGCTACGCACCGCCACTGACCACCACAGCCTATCGGTTAGACCTCAGCTCCTCGACGCCCTGCCCGTGATTCTCACCCTTACTGCCATATGTGCGCACTCCGCCTCAGTCGTGCGATCAGACGCAACTTGGAGGCACATTCGCATCAGCCCCGAACGTTCGATGTACTAGGGCCGCATACGAAACCAATACTTTGACGCAGCTAGAGACGTGGACAACAGCAATCTTGACCGGAAAAGTGGTCATGGAGGGTGGTCTGCAGATGCAATTGGGCTGGACATGCAGACACCCAAAAAAGCCTTGAGCTTGCCAGCGGCTCAACATACTACAAGGATCTATTTAGATAATACATATATCTGTGCAGCTATCTCACCGGTCAAAGCAGAGGCAACCGACCTCCTACAGTGTTTTGAAGTACTGCAACAGGCGTGCAGGCGGTATAGTGGGGCAATGTCGCAACCAGTACGGCTCAGCTATTTTTAGTATAGCTCCATCCCGAACAGTTTGCACATCCTCAGCATGAACTACGGCTACAATCAACATGCACCAGCGTCGTGCATGTCTGCCATGAGGAGCTGGAGAAACAGTGAAGTTCCGATGAGCGACTGCTGTCTTGGGCATTGTATATGCGACTTAAAACATGGCTGGCCGAAAGATAGAGGATACAATTGGCATTCGCACACATGATGTCGCATTAAGATTTAAGGCAGGGTCGTCGAGGCGAGACAGGGCTAGCGACATACTCAGTTGATTCGTAGTGTGTACTTCATTCAGCGCTTATAAGAGTGTATTTTTAAATATGAAGTGAAGCGGTTAGATAGAAGTGCATTCGCCACGTGAAGTTCGATAGGGTGGATGCCAAAAGATTCCAAGCGCGGGGCCAGAACGGGCCCGGAAGAGGAGCGAGATCTGAAACTGACACCGAAAACGGGGCCCACAGCCGGAACCAGAACTGGACCTATGGCAGTCACACCAACAGTAGACCCGAGGATTGCTGACCTGATGGAAAGAGCCATAAATCAATAGGTAAGTAGTCGTGGGCTAGGTACTAGCTAAGAAAACGAATTAAGCCCAACTTTGCGACCAAAACCCGTCGCTTCCTGCCCAGACTTGTCGGCAATATGTGCTTATCAATGTTCTTATCAATCAATATCAATATTCATCCAAGTAGGCAATATCAATATGGGATATCGTTATCAATTCAATATTGATAAGTATTGATAAGGGCACGTGCACACCCACTTCTCACCACCTTTTTGCTTTTTTCGCCTTTTTTCGCCTTTTTTGGTGTTCTTCCGCGCCCTTTCGCGTCCTTTCGCGTTTTCCTTTTTTGCACCTTTTGCGTGCAAATCCCAGGGTATCTACCGGTTTATCTCTCTGCTGCATGCTCCACAACCACCGCCATAAACCATTCTACAACGTTATGGCCTCCCAGAACTCCCAAGGTCGGCCTATCCGACCTCCTTCCTCCTCATCCACACCCTCTCTACCCACTACGCCTTCCTCCAGAGCCTCTCCTAGTCCATGGCGCTTCCTCAATGACAAACCACATCGACCTGACCGTAGCCGTGAGGACGTAAAGTCAAGAAAGAGGCGTGCTGCTGATATATGGACACACTTTCGGAAGCCAGAGAATGATGAGGCAATGCGCGATAAGTCAGGGCAATCACTGATGTATTGTAAGGACTGTGACGGCTATGGGAAACCCTGGGCTACTGCTATTACCACTAACGCTAGGACTCATATGGCGAATCTACATCAAGTCTACGTTGATGTTGAAGAGCCGAAGGGAAAGAAAGTACGGCAAGTCTCTCTCCAAGCAGCCCTTCAAATGTCGGTAAAGAAGCAGGTAGAGAAGAATACCGAGGATGTGGAGGAGGTTCTTACGAAGGCGCTTAACAAAGACGCCTTCTACGAGGCACAAATCCAGCTTGTTACTCGCCGCCGCTTGCCTTTCAACTGTGTTGAATGGCCAGAATACCAAGCGCTCCTAATGGCAGTTAATCCAGAGGTCGAAAACCTACTTATCGAGTCACACACTACTATACCTGTCCACATTGAGCGAAGCTTTAAAACACACTACGCTACCATTAAGGAGCGCCTACACAGGGCAAAGTCTCAAATCCACTACTCTGTCGATCTCTGGTCATCGGCAAACCGGAAATCATTCCTTGGCATCTGCGCGCAATTCGTTGGACACGACTACACCCTCCGCAAAGCTCTCCTCTCCCTCCCACAGTGTCGCTTCTCTCACAGCGGCGAGACGATGGCAAGGCATATTCTCGAGACAATACAAGCCTATGAGGTTACGGAGAAGACAGGCTATATTATTGGGGATAATGCTTCCAGTAACGACACTTGTTGTAGGGCTATTGCAAATGCTCTTACAAAAATTGGGGTGGAATTCAATGCAAAAAAGAGGCGGATTCGATGCAGCGGTCATATAATCAATCTATCTCTTGATGCCTTCCTCTTTGCAACTACAGTAGAAGCCCTTGAGGCTGCCATTGAGGCTGCAAAAGAGGAGTCTGATATCACTGTGGTTGAAGCATTGCAAGAGCAGCTTCGTGAGAAGAGAGGCGACAAGAAAGGCAAAAGAATGCGACTCCTTAACGAGGCTAGGTGGCAGTCCAATGGAGCGCTTGGGAGCCTCCATGGTATCGCTGTCTATATTCGCTCCTCCACTATATTGACTGATGAGTGGGAGGCACTTGCTGGGAAGCTTCTGGGCATCGATAACGCAACACGCTGGAACTCCTGGTACAAGTTGATTGCATTGGCCGTTGAGAAGCAGGATGCTTTGAATAAGTTCTGTCAAAAGCATCATAGAGCCCTTGGTGGCGCTGTTCTTTCTGCGGAAGATTGGGAGACTCTTACAATGACTCTTGAATTCTTACAGCCATTTAATCAAGCAACACTTACACAGGAAGCTAACTGGTCATCGCTTGACCAAGCTCTCTGGACAATGGATATCCTCTTTAAACACTACGAGGAAGCAAAGGTATGTTGCTGATAAAAAACTTATTTATACTGCTAATCTTAAGTAGATTCAATATAAAAACAACTCCCATATAGTCAACTCCATTAATATGGGGTGGTATGTCCTTGACAAGTATTACAAATCCTCTGACGAAGCGCCTGCCTATACCACAGCCCTCCTCCTCCATCCCCGACGCCGCCTCAAGTATATTGATATCAATTGGGTATCCTCCTGGAGAGAACCGGCCCTTACTACCGCAAGAGAGATTTGGGCAAATTATAAGGATCTGCCTCTTCTAAAGTCGCAGAAGGAGGCGGATAATTCACAACCAGAACTCTCAAAATTTGAGAGGCTTGCGGCGGAGCTTGACGTTATGGAAGAGGAGGAAGAGGAGGATGAATTCGAGAAATTTGTGAACGCAAAGCCTTGTAAGATCACTTGCTCTCCTTTGGAGTGGTGGTGTAAAGAGGAGCAGCGACTAGAATACCCTCGGCTTCATCAAATGGCGATGGATATCCTTTCTATTCCTCCAATGTCTGATGAAGCCGAGCGCGTCTTCTCAGGCGTACGGAGAACTATCTCATGGGACAGAGCTAGGCTAGGAGCATGGATTGTGGAGATGACAGAGGTTCTGGGTAATTGGAATAAGAACGGGCTTATCCAGACACTCTACATACCGGCAGAAGATCCTGGCAATATCACAGCCGAAGTAGAAAGCGATGACAATGGGCTTTCCGGACTATAGGTGCCCAAAGTGTCTGAAACACCATAGATTCTATATGCTAGTCCCAATCGGGTGATTCTTGGCAATATTATCAATTCAATATCAATCTTGGGTCTGGATATCAATTCAATATCAATATCACCCTTATCAATCAATATTGAATTGCCGACAAGTCTGTTCCTGCCTGGTAGCTGTGTTGAGAGTACATATTCTGCAGGGAAAAGGGGTAGTCCAAAAGAACGCTATTTTGCTGGTTCTTGAATGATTCAAGCTTCGCGCCAATGACTCTTTGCCTCAACCCAATGTATTGGTGTGCAGTTTGTGGAAGTGATATCTCCTTAAAGCGTTCCAGTACCGTGTTGAATTTTGGCCCGCTTTTCGTTATCAGTTTCGTCCAACTTTCTGCACATTAGTTTTCGTGACCTCAAGTGTCTCCGACCGACTATCACTTACTAGCTCTCTGACAGAGAAGTGCCGAGGACGAAGCAGATGCCCTGATTAACATTCGCTTCAAGGTTCTTGTAGTATCCCCCACGTTCGATCATTGTTGCCAATTTTCGCTTCGTTTCGAGTTCGTCGTCCTGACGGCCGCTTGCCTGGCACATCCTTACGATGGTGCCTTGGTCTAGTTCAGGTTCAAGTCCAGCGCTAGCTCTGTACTCCACGAGGAGGATGCATAGAAGCCTCATCTTAATGCATGACTATGCGTGGTCATGCGTCAATTGGAGGAAAGCCTGGTAGATCTGTTCCTGAGGATCGACCGAGACGTCGCAGCCCATCGCCGAGGAGTGGTCCCAGAACTGAAGAGGTTGATGGTACCAATTGTAAGCATGTGTCGCCAAGAGTGTCGAGGTATTGTTTTCGGGGCCCAAGTACTGTGTAAACTTCAGGAGCCTACTCTTATCTCCGTGGTTCTTTGGCTGGACTTTGAAGCCAAGGTGACGGGCCAACTCCTTGTCATGTTCAAGGAGACGACGTATGCAATCGAGGTGCTCGTCAAGTTGCATCGCCCTCTATGAGAAGTAAGCACATGAATAGGACCTAGACGGGGTTCAAACATACCTCCTCTTGGCGTACCACGGAGGCATAACTGTAAGCGTAAATCCTGGCCCATTGCAAGATCGAAGCAGTGACACGACACACAAAGCATTGACTTGAGCAGGAAGGACAAGGTCTTATATGAACGTATACAGTTACAGCCTTGCGTGGGGATAAAGAGAATGGCTGGACCCTCACAGCCCTAGCAATCCAAGCACCATACCATAAGCCAACTCTCTTGCGAGAAGGTTCTTCGTTCCATAAATGCGCGAGTACGACCAGTCCTTCGTTTTGGCTCTGACCATGACAAGCATGTCCACAAGGGTAACAAGTGCATCATTGATGCCTGTGCCGTCGCATACAGGTAGACCGATAACTGCGAGAGAACTTGTCTACCTTGCGATGGAGTGAGTTAGCTGAGCTGATGCGGGGCTTTTGCAGGACGCATCGCGCTTACCGGGTAAAAGTACTTTCGCTCTCAAAGTAAAGCATATGGTTTCGCAATAAGAGCTCACCTCCGAGCTGAAGCGCGAAGACCAGATCTGGCTGGTGTGATGATGTCTCGCGCCTGGTCTGTGCTCGCCGTGCGCCGATTTAGCGCATTCTTCACCGAGACTGTGTGGGCTCTGATGCGATTGGATCTCAATTTGCTAACTAAGATGCAGGGAACTAAGAGCAAGCGATCACTCAGCATCTCGTCCTATGGCCAGCATCTGGACTGCTCTGTGCGAGGCCAGTATTGACGCCTCACTCCTGCTCTTGCAGCTTTCGGCACTCACAATCTCTGTTTCATCCACAGTGACCTCACACCTAAAGCTACCGTCGCTGCTACGCTGGCTTCGTACTGCCGCCAGAGGAGCAAGCTGTTGTAATGCGCTTCGTGGATGTGCGACGTCATAGTCGGATCGCACCATGCGCTGTATGTACGAGGATATCCCTATTGTCTCTACGAACTGTTGGCATGCGCTCCAGTCTTCTCCAGAATCCACATATATCGCGCCGATGACACTCTGTACAAGATCAGAGTAGAAGCCCTCGGGTTGTAGCTCTGCCAACGTGACCCAAGGGTAGGAACGGCCACTGTGCATTTGCTGCTGAAGGCGCCCGCAGAGACGACGGTAGCGCGCGTTGCAAGCTTCAAGCGCTTCGCCCAGTTCTTTGGATTCGTATCGCATATACTTCCAGAGTGGCATAATCTCAACACGCTGAACCTTTCGAAATTGTTTGAGCGTAACTGTTTCGATGCCGAAAACTTTGCGCGAGATGCTGTGCGTCATACAGATGTACCCAAGCATGTTAGAGTTGACGACTGCGGCTCTGATCTCGGTCATTCGGCCTTCTGACAGCTCTTCGAGATGTTGAAAGAGAGCTCTGGCGACGAGAAATCCAAGAACAGCATCTCCAAGAAACGCTAACCTTTGATAGGACTCCTCGCTCCCATGCGATGCACACGATGGATGCGTTAAAGCTTGCAGTAATACTGTAGTGTTTCCAAACTGGTATCCAGTCAGCTGTTGTACTTCTTCTACTTCACACCTTGAAAAACCAGCACCATGAGGCATCTCAAAGGTTGGTCGCTCGGATCGAATTTCCGGTATGAAGATTTTTATGCATGACCTGGCAAGACCGTGCCCAGCGTCAAGGTAGGCAGCTGCAAATAGAGCCTGTGAAACATCTGCCAAGGTCTTACTGCTCATTATACGTTTCCCGGGTGAACAATTTGCATCTGAGATACGCGGTAATGCCCAATTACTTGTCCTTGGGGCTTTAGTCAGGATGTACTGATCGAGGTGGAGGCTTAAAGCTGCATTAGCAAGGCTTGCGTTAGAGATAAGATTATCCCTATATTGGCTAAGCCATCCAGCTGGCCAGCTGACATGATCTGTGAAAACTTGTGTCGACACCACGATCTTCAAAACCGCGTCCCCGAGAAACTCGTACCGTTCGAAGTTTAAATGCGCATCCGTAGAAGGTGCAGTGAGTGCTGTGACAATGTGTGTGGCATTGTGAAGAGTGCATGTAGGAAGAATTGACATCTGCAATAGACCTGCAACCATGAACTTCTCAACCTGTCCAACGATGCGAGTCATGACTTCGCCTACGTCGATCAGTGTAGGCTGTGAAAAGAATTCTTGTCCGTCGTTGAAGTCGAAGATGTACACAAAGTCAAGGTTTGCCACGTTGTCCTTTGGGCTTTCGCTTGGTAAGTATAACGCTGCCATTCTCTGCCTTAGCCTCTCCAGCTCTTCGAAGCTGATTGCTAATTTCTTGGTATCAGATGCGGACGTCTGCTTCAGAGCGATGCCTGTGTGCTGCTTCAGAGCGATGCCTGTGTGCTGCTTCGAGGTAGGCAAAGACATTGCCGGAATCGGCATTGGTGTGATGAATGAGATATGAAATAACGAATGATCGCCTAACCGATTCTTCTCTACTTGAATCGTGGTTTTGCATAGTTCAGGTGAAGACCATGCATCTGCCATCAGTCTCCACGGCTGTATATGCTCATCAACCTCTATCATTGAAGGAAGATCTCGGCAGCGCTCTTGTATATTGAGGATGCTGGGCAAAAAATTGTTGTTGACAAGTTCAGCTTCATGAAGAGCTCTGTAGCATTCGTACGCCGCAGCCTTGGATGCTGCCCGTTCTGTGCGATATTCTCCTGCGGCCAAGTAGGATCTGGGGAAGGATCCTATACAATTCGGAAGCGCCACTCTTGCGGTCAAGAGCCCAAAGCCCTCGTTTGAGCTACTCTCATGAATTGAGAAGCTTGGGTTCGTATCGACAAACGGCTGCTTAGGCAAGGTATTGCAGAAATGGTGCAGGTGAGCCTTGGTCGCTTCTGCAGTCAGCATAGCTCTACTCAATATCAGCAACGTAACTATGAAGTCGACACGTGAATGAATCAGTACCTTGTCAACCCATCGCGAAGAATAAGATCCAAACTTTCATCCTGATCTTCAATCGAAAGAACTGTCTCTCTTTCTCTCTTTTCATCTTGACACAAACGGCTAACTCGTTCTTCAAGTTGAATCCAGCGATCAGTTTTTGTTTTCGTGGATGTGCAGGGCTGCATGATAATAAATCGAGATTGTTTCTTCCGTGCACGGCCGCGTCGCTGTATAAAAGATTTCAAATTCTGGGGTGGATCGAAGCATATGACGAGATTGCACGCTGCGACATCGATGCCTTCTTCCAGTACGTCTGTAGCAATTATGATGTGCTTCTGCTTGACACGGAATGCTTCCAGGGATTTGTTTTGCGATTCCAGATCGAGTAGTTCATGGATGCCGGATTTCCTCTTTATATTGTTCGAAAGGCCAACAAAAGTCGCGAATTTGAACCGTTCTGCTGTCTGCGGATGCGTCGACAAGATCTGAAGTAGCACGCTGACGACGACGCGTTCTTTTACAAATATGACTCCTGTTGTATTGAGGCCCTGCTTGCCGACGAGATCGACCAACTTAGCAGCCTTGTCGGATAGTGAGCCAGGGTGGTCAACCAAGGTCGAAGTTATCGTATACCTTGAGCCTGATTGATCAAAATATTTCGCTAGAAGTTTGCTCAAGACTTCATCGCGGCGAGAAGCAAATTTTGTGAAGGTGTCAGTGTTGCCAATATATAGCTCATTTGTCTTCTGGATGAAGTATCGGTTGCCCATGGTCCAAGCTCTCTATGGATGTGTTCTGATTTTCTTCCATATTGCATCACTGTGCGAGCCCATCGTTCTTTGTCAGAATGCTCGAGGGGTTTTGGGCTTACTACAGGACCATGCTGAAGCATCACCTCACGTAGGAGATTTTCTGTATCATTTGCGATCGCTACTTGCAACGTTTGTAAAGTGCATAGCGCAGATCCCGGTCGTACAGGCTGCAGATCTTCCGAAAACTCGAGTTTAACAAATTCAGGCTGATTGACATGAATTCGCAATTCCTGGCGATACATTCGCGGGGTTACACAGATGGAGTCGAGGTTTTGCTCGACTTGGCTGGAGAAGTGGTCAACAGGATGCGATCAGAAGCGGCCAGGACTTACTGAATCTCCTGTATATTTGATCCCCGCACTGGGCTCGCAGAGAGACCTAAGATGTGAGGCACACCGTCCAGCCCTTTATCCCTCTTTTGGTTGTGATAAAATTGTTGCATGATCGAGTTGGCTGCGTGTTTCCCATTGCAATGATGAGCTTGCACTAGAGTAAGCTCAGTCGAATTGGACATCATAAGAACTTTACCTTCGTCAAAAACCAGGAGCGCTAGACTCGATAGTTGTACAAACCCATGCTGCATGGCATCTAGCAGGATGGCATGTGTTGAGATAACGATTCGATGATTATGTAACGCAGCGTCCCATATGCTTTGTTCGCTCCAGTAGTCGAGATTGCTAGAGCCAACCAATAGTATAGGGGATGCATCAGGTAAACGAGATTCGATGTATTTGTGTTGTTGCTCGCATAAAGCAACCGTAGGAGCAAGAAACCATACGCGCTGCTTTTGTGTAAGCATGTGGTAGAAATGGTAGAATTCTCCAAACCTTATCGCTAGCACAGCGGTCAAGTTCCGCTCGAATTCTCAATACGGCTCTAGAAGCCTTGATTAGTCCGAGCTGACCAGCTAAGTTCAAACTGCCTACATCTCAGTCTTGCCACTTCCTGTATCCATCTGCGTTCGGTATGAGCTTTGCGGGAGCCATCGTTCTCAGATCATCTTACTGCAACAATCACATTCCCCTTGAGGCTTCGGTCCAGCATCTCGAGCTGATAGCTTCGAGCTCGAAATTCTTCCATATTGCTGAATTCCACGACCTGACTGTCCTGAGGAGACGTCTCCTTCCCTGGCTCTTCCTGATGCATCGTTAATTCTAGGCGTTGCGAGTGATGATATTCTCAATATCTCAGGAAGGAATCGCTTGATAGACACTTTTGAGTCTCAGTATCCAAAGACTGCATATAAATGTAGGTCGCATGCCTTACGAAGTGCTCTCTACTGAATTTACATGTCAAAACTAGGTATGTATTGCATCATCCAGTTCGAGCCGCGACCCGTTGGCCCATAATATTTGACATGGCTTCCTATTTTGGCAAGTTCAAGTGGTGGATGTAGAAGATGGACGATCGAAGACGACACGCGGCTGCATGCTGCACGCTAATTCAGCGTACGCGCTTCGCCCCACTCCGTCCTTTCCGGTGAGTGCTCATCCTGCCTTCGGATCATGGTGCACCCAACTTACACGGCATCTTAGGTTGCAGTGGAATTAGCACAATGCAGCATCACACCTGCAGTATCGGAGGCTGCATCGGGCGTGATTGCATGGTTGATAGTCTCGCGTGTTCAACCAAGCCTCAAAGCGGTTCACCGGTCGACTCGCTCGTCGATCCGCCTGTGTGTGAACGTTCTGGCTCTTGCGCACACCGCAAACGTCCTTCATTCTTCATTGATTGCACGTCCACCTCGCTTACGCAGAGAGCCAGCTGATAATGTCCAATGCATCGAGTAGCCGGTCAGGAGAAACAAATCATACACAATCATCTGCACGTCGAGTCCAGATGGCATAAGGTAGAAAGACGGTAAGAGGATTATTTTGGGAAACGGCTTCTCATCGTTGGGGTTTTGAAATGATTGGTGGGTGATGTCAAGGGGCATCGAGCACTTTTGGAGGTTGGAGAGGTTCTCTTGCTCTTCATACGAGCCTCTCTTGGCACGCATATATAAAAGTGAACTGGCAAGCGTCTAGCCTGCTATCAACGAAGGCGAGTTCTTACAATATAGTCGCGTTTGAATCACCGAGCTTATCTATGCCCTGACAAAACCATACGCACAAAGAGAAGGAGAATATTCAGGTAGATATGGAATGTGCTCGACCATCTGATTCACCAAAGTCCAACTTGTCTCCGAAGCTATTGCATAGATTCTACGAGCCTCTCGGTCTTCTTTTTGCTCTTGGCAAGGCACGCGGCGAGCGCACGCACAAGACTCTACCTTCGTTTGAACAAGTAGACTCGTTAACGGCCCAACAACTTAGACGGCAATTCCTGGACGAGCTGGCCTTCCTCTGCGACTATAAAAAAGGGGGTGATTCTTGCACAGCGATCGCTCTGGGGCAAACACCTCAAGGCTGCGTATTTTGGGTTGCAGCAAATAAATGTCCAGAGAGACTGATCGTCCCATTTCTTGCAGACCTGCTCAAGATACTGAAGAGGGGCCATGGGAAAAGAGATGGTCAACTTCTGATAAGAGATATCTTCAGAATCAGTGTAACATTCGCACGTGGAAGGATAAAGACTTATGCGAAGTACTTGTTGTTAGACCTTGAAAAACTTAGGGAATTTTCAGCCTGCACAGACGAACCAATCTGTAAGTTGCGTGCCTTTGGAGTGTGTAGGGTTGGTTTGCTGATATGCGCTATTTAGCTGGCTTTATCACCATTTGGGAAAAGAAGCTGGAGAATCTTGTAGACGAAGACCTACACTCCCTGGTAGAATTTGCTTACACAAATCGACACTCCGATTTCATGCGTCAACTGGCAACTCTTGCACATGAGCAACGCTATAAGACCAGCGGAGACAGTCTGCAGGCAACATGTGTGTCTGCTCGCCATCACATCGGGCGCTTAGGTCTCCATGCTCGATCTGCAAGAGCTCTTGCTCCATATACGCCTAGGATGATGGCTTTTCTGGAGTCTTATAGTGTACGAGCTGTACCTGTTCCTACAAAAGGCAACGGTCGCCCACCACCTCGGAAGTCAACCAATATAGAAGCAGCATTGAAACGAATGCTGCCTATGGACGCACCTGAACTTGAATTATATCGACAAGCTCTAGCACTGATGGACAAACCGTTCCAAATCTCTGAGAGATTTCTGAAAGACTACAGCGACTCGAAGAATAAAACAAGGGTCCATGCTGAGGTGCAAGTTCTTCATCACTTTGACCAACACGATGAAGAATTTGCAGAGGGTGACAGGTACATCGCGTGTAGCAAGCCTGCGTGCTTCTGTTGCCACCTCTATTTCCGTCATCACCCAGGCGAATTCGTCGAACCCCGTTCCCACCATAAGATTTACCTCAACTGGCAGCCACCGGGCATGGAAAGTGCCAAAACCGGAAAGGAAAACCAGCTGAGAGATATCTTGAATCTTATGATCAAAGACATCCGCAAGGACGCACTGGGTCAAATCATCAAGAAAGCGGCTCCAAGAGGTTACCATCCAGATTCTATAACTGGTATCTCCTTTTCCATTTTAGCCGCGCCAGAGCTCGATGCCATCTCGAATACAGCACACGACGAACGAGAAAACGATGTACTTGCTGATGTTGGTAGCGAATACGGTAGTCTCGAATCAGACAACGCGACTACTTCATCCTCTAGTATAGCTCTGCCTGATATGAACGACGATACAGATGAAGAAGAAGGCGGGATTTCGTTGCTCGGAATAGGGGAAGCATTTGTTTAATCTAAGATTGCTTCGTCCTCAAGCACAGAGGGCGTCCTTGTACAGCCAAGTGTAGATTTCGGGGATCCTTCATAATGCGCAGTATACAAATTAAGATTGATGACTACTGTCATACGAGGTAAAGCATAGTAGATGGTTTGGTCTGGTTGAGTGGGTTGTGGGCGTGGACTTCGAGAGGAAGTAGAGCAAAGACGAGAGCGGCGGAGGAAGGACATGGTTACTGAGAATTAGACCGCTCGAGACGAGACGACCTTTGATGACGTTGGTATGATGAATACGATGCTGAGTGGTGGTGAGTGGTGGTGAGTAGTGGACCTCGGGTCCAGTGTCAACGAAATGGGCTCGACGTCAGCGAGGACGTGTTTTGGGCTCTAGAGAAGGCGCTACAAATAGATGATTCTAAAATAGAAAGGGCCCGAAAGATGAAGGGAGCCCAAATCAAAAATGGCCCAAATTAAAGCCATTCTAATTTTATCGCATCGTAGGGTTAAGTCAGCTATAAAACCTCTACGCGTCTTTCACCATGATACTGTCTCCCCAGGTACGTACCACATTCCACCGATGCGACCACGCTAACAAGCCATGTATGCTTGTAGATCTCGATGGCTCCTGCCTCCGTCCCTCCATCGTGCCAACTAATGTAGCCTCGAATCGACCCTAGGTCGCCTCCAAACCCTTCAAGCGCGGCAGAGGCTTCTTCACCGGCTTCTCATTCTTTGAGTACGTATCAGCGATAGAAGGCTACGCCAGAGATCTGTGGACACTACAACATGATGCGGCCTCGGTAGATGCCGCTTCCTGTCGCATCCCCAACTCCTACCCAGATTAACCACCAAACCAGTGTACTGACGACTGGCGACTAATCGGTACTGAAGCGTTTCTCGTCGCAATCTGCTGACACGTAGTGGTTATTCTCAATAGCCATCTCTCTGGACAGAAATGGAATTAGACCTAAGCTTCTCCGGACGAACAAACCCGTTTGCTCGAACCTTCTTGGCACCCACTTCCACTTGCCACATGAAATGCCACCAAATAGCAACACCCACTCCAAACTCTTTCTTCATCTACGCCTAAGATTATACGCCGCTCAACAGGGGTCTGTCAAGTGCGGGTCGACCGTCCTCCTTGCTAGCGTGATCTAGGTGTTTACCGGTATTTGCTTTGCCACGTATGTACTGTGGCAACAAGGATCCTGCTATCGACCGAGAATGTCTCGAAGATTCTGTGTGGCAAAGTATTAACTACAGTACTAGATCAAAAGATCTAAGCAATCGTCGCACACGAGCCACCAACGCCAAATCCACCCCCATCTTTCACAACCAACTTTGTAGCCAAAACACTATACAATGTAACGTGCATCCCCTTCGTAACGGAACAACCGCCGTAACGGACAAAATTGTAGGTACTTAGACTTTGCAGCAATGCAAAAATCTGTACGCGCGTTAATAATCTGAAATTCCTCTTAACCTACATACTAAGATGACCCCTGAACCTATCCACGCGCATCTGTACAAATATTACAGTCGCGTAGTCGCTTGCCCTTCCGATCCGCGAGGAGACCTTCTTCATAGCAATAACGAACCTCCCCCAACACAGAGCCACCACCATCATTTCCATCTATCGCAACACATGCGCAGCTTTCGTATATGTCTAGGGGTCCGATAGCAACACTTAGCAGCCATGATTAGCCGTGAGGGCTAATCCAGGCACGGATTCATGCGCGATCGCCACGCAGAGCAGTACTTTCGTTAAAAACCCTCCAATCAGAGCAATCCTTGTCAAAGCTAACATAACATTGCCCGTTGTCGCACTTGGGTGTGCTGATGATGATGCATCAGGAAGAATTCATGATGAGCAGAAAAGTTGTATTGTGTGTGTATTGTGTCTTGGTCTGGTGAACCTGACAGGACGAAAGACTTATAACGGACCTGTTACATACGTTCGGCGCAGCGAGTAGAAAAGCATCAAGCTTTTTGGCCCTACGGGCTATATTTGACCTCGTTACGACTAGTTAATGTGTTTATGGATATACGTAACATAATCATAAGGACACAATAAGTCGTGTTCTCCTGCTTTATCCAATAAACTATTCTCTCTCTGTCTCGTTAAAGTGGGTTTCGCAAGACGTGCAGCAAATTGATGATTAGTTACGAGAATAGAAATAAATACGTGAACATTGGGTAAGTTAGTTAAGTTGTCAAACATCACAGTGACTGAAACAGCAATATGTGACAGGGGCTGTGGGTATATATATAAGAGTGAGGCACCACGCCTGTAGAAAAAATAACAATGAAGAACTGTGCGTAACTGGATTATGCAGGGCTACGAAATTCACAAGGCTACTGTGAAAAACGCCTTGCACAATGCTATCAGCAAGATCCACATCGCCTTTGACTTATGGACCTCTGGTAATTGTCTCTCGCTGAACGGAGTCACGGCTCACTTTCTGGATGCCAATTTCAAGACGCAGTCGATTCTTCTATCGTCGCCGGAGCAGAGTGAGTCCCATTACGGTGTCGACATCGCAGACCAAGTTATCACGGTTATCGAGGACTTTGACATTGCAAGCAAGCTAGGATTCTTTGTGTTAGATAATGCCTTAAGCAATGACACGGCGATGGAAGCAATCGGAGCAAGATTCGGTTTCAAATCTAAGGAGCGACGTCTTCGTTGTGCTGGCCATATTATCAACCTGATTGCGCGCCACCTTTTATTTGGATTTGACATGTACTCACCGAGCATCTGTGATCGCGTCCCGGGATTGGACACGTCCATTCAGAAAGAATCAAGTTTTCTATGATTCCGACTCTGTGAAGAGATACACCTAGCATAAGTAAGTTCGCCTACTACATGCTAGCAGTGGCGAACGGAAATGCGTCCAGAAACCGGAGAAGAGTTATCCGTGGCGGGATTGTGTTTCGCAGTACACGTGGTTGCCCGACGGCGACTGTGCATAAGATATTAGAAAGCCATGGAGGGCCTGGCGAGGCAGGTGCGGTTCATCAACTGAATCATGCAAAGCTTTCATGCTGTGGTATCAACAGATCTTGGCGCAGACTTCTATCGCCGATGCTCAATCTACGATGAAGAGTCGGTACGCACTCTCATGCACGCTTTAAGGGTATGCAGGCAACTTAGGGCTAATTCGAAGTACTATGCTTGACATAATCGAGCCTTGAGATAGTAGGGTAGGCAGGGGAACGGGAAGGAGGAAGTCATCGAGTTCTGCAAGCATGCTTGACTTGTCAGCTGAGTCTCAAGGGCGAGATGTGGTACTTAGCTGAGCTGACAATACCTTCATGGGCGGCGGGTTGATGTTGTCTGGCAGTACCATCCTGTGAGTCCCTAAAAATAGATTGGACTTGATCTGTGCAGTTTCCCATTCGGGCTCCTTTGCTTCTCGGGCTGTTCTATTATCAGTAACGTTAGCTATATATAGCGCCGTCTCAGGGCCCGAAAGAGGTCCTCACAACATCAAAAGCCATTCTGTGATGTTAGGAGGCTGGACCGAACGTGCTCCGCCGAACCATTTCCAGAGGATATCCTGCGCTTCTCTCTGATACGTTAGTAGCACAACTTCATCGCCAGTGAGAAGATTGTTTGATATCCGCATGAGCCGGCTTGCAACGGGCAGTGAATGAGTCTTACTAGAGCATTCAGATCTGCCAGCAACTATGCATCTCTAGACACGGGCCCATTGAAGCGAGAGTTTCCAGACGTCAAGCGCATCACAACAGAATGTGAGCGAATAATAAGTGAGGAGTGTATTGGCGGGGAGGCTGCACTGCTCGCAGAATATGATTCGCATGCGGACTCGACGTTCTTTTTAAATTCTTTCACTGTATGAGATAGTCACATGAGAGAGTCACGCTTCGTTCCTCAATCAAGTGGTGCTGATGACAAAGTCTTGTTCGCTCGTCACCACTCAGCATCGGCATCGGCACCACTCACCACCACTCACCACCTGTCGCACGCCATTGGCCAAGGGCAGTAGTTCGCTTAGCAGTCCACGTGATGTCTTCATAAAAGACTCAGAGACTTGTGCCATCTCTTCTGCAGCATCTGTCGAAGTAATAAGCGATACCTTAGCTCGTTTAACGGTCGGTTGATAATCCTCTGAGATGTTGTTGTGCAATCTTTCGATAGCTTAATTTTTCTCCTGGTTCTAGCGACTCTATAGCTGCAAGTTCTTCCTCAATTGGGCTCATATTGGTGAAGATATTGCGTGTTGAAGATAGGAGTTGTTTTGGTGAGGTGGCGCATCACGCGGAGTGGTGCATCACGCAGGGATCCTCGGTATGCGGGGATTGTGGCACGTGTGTGGCTGTGATTCGTACCGCTCACTTCATCACGGCACATACATAACGGAATCGTCCTGATGTTTGCGCTATAGAACTACACTCTGCTTTAGCTAGTCAATACGGAGAAGTGGGTGCAAAATGAGTACCGAACGCGCCATTGCGACCAGAATGGTCACCTTGTCGGAAAAGTCAGCCTCGATACTCTCCGATCTGCGCTCACAAAAATACGGCCTAATGATGCTCATGCCATCAATGATATACTCAAGCGGTGAGTAGTAAACACGAACCTTTGCGTATTCAGAGCCACTACTGACTGTATTCAGGCTTCATGTAGAAATATGCGCCGTGTGTAAATTTATGGTATTCAGCCTGCCTGTGCTGACTCATTGTAGGACATTTGCCGCAACTTTGAATTCAACAGACAAGGAGAATTCAAAGATACGGCTGCGGTTCACCAAAGGTTACTGCAAGCAAGGCCTGATTTGAAAGATCGAGTAGTACGGCGAAAGGCAATAGTTGAGTAAGTTTGGATCAACATCTCAAATAGAACTTCAACCCGCTCTTGCTCATTCTATTAGGCTACAAGAAAGACACAAAGCGGGACGCGTGGTCCAGACTTCTACGACATCCAGAGTTGAGATGCCCCAGCCTTCTCAATCAAAAGGAAAAGCAAATGCGACGCCAACAACGACTCAGATTCCCACTGGGGACAACACCTTGAAAATATGGATTCATTCGCAGTATCTCGAGAAAGGCTTTAGAGGTTCCGGCTTCATTGGTTGGAAACATCTTGCGAATGCTCTAGCACAAGCGAATCCTGGTCGCGCCGAGGAGATCAAGACTACTCTGAAGGAGTAAAGATCCAAAACGACTTTGCTTCCTCGATGCTAACAGTCTTTAGGCTGCGTCAACCAGGCCATTCATTTAGTCTCAAAGATCCAGATAAGATTTCGCATGCCCGAGCCACCAAATTAAAGCAAGAAGGCGGCGTCAAGCTTCCAAGTGCGGCCCAACAAATTAGCAATGCTATCACTGCGGCGGAGAAGAAGTCAAAAGGCCAGATCCTAAGTAGGATATTTTCAAATAATGCTACCACTCCAGGAATGCTGCAGCCAGACGTTGTGAATCAGGCGAAACTTTTTGGGATGCAGAAACCTTTGGGGCACAACTCGACTCGTAAATTTAACCCTATCGAGTCTCAGATGAGAACTGTCGCAATCTCTAATGAGGTAAGCATTCTCAACAAGAGCTCTCTCTTATGCAAAAAGCTGAGCATGTTGAGAAATAGAGCTCGAACATCAGCACAGTGGATCTTGATTCCGACGTGTCCACCGATGACGAATCGACGCAAGAGCTACATCACGATGTTCGAGAACCAGACTTCAATCTCATCGACCAACTGATCACCAAAAGACCAAACATAAGCAACGTATCTCAGGCAGCCAACACCGTAGAGCACGATATTGGGCATGCTCCTCTGTTGGCGGCTAGTATCGTTACTCAGTATTCAAAGAACCTCGTTCCACAGTACGGCTTCCTCGGATCCGGGAATTCCCGTGAAAAAGGTACCAAAGTCTTCCAGAACACTAACGTACCATTCTCCACCTTCATTTGCGGAGTACAGGGCAGCGGCAAAAGTCATACCACAGCATGCATGCTCGAGAATGCACTGATCGCATCTCCCCATCTCGGCCGTCTCCAGGCTCCTGTGTCTGCACTGGTGTTCAGCTACAGCGAGTTTAGCAGTGGAGGCTCCGGCTTTAGTGTGAGCGAAGCCGCCCATCTAGCTGCAGCGAACGAAGCTGTCGCCGCGCACCGTGTCAAAAAGGTGACAGTTCTTACATCACCCTCAAATCTAGCGATCAAGAAGTTCTGTCGCGCAATTCCCGGCGTTGAAGTCATCCCTTTCAAGCTGAAGGCCAAGACACTGGACATTGGTACGCTGTTGACACTCATGGCGGTCAACGAGAAATCGGAGGTTCCGCTGTACATGGCGAAGGTGGAGAGCATCTTGCGCGCTATCGCCACAGAGAGTGAGGATGGATTGTTCGACTATGACCTCTTCAAACAAAAGCTTGCATTGGAGAACTTTGATTCCAAGCAGACCAACATGCTCAACATGCGCTTGGGTTTGCTAGAGTCATTCTTGGACAAAGAGGGCAACGTTCTAGTACCGAAGTATCGACCTGGGGAAGTTACGATAATTGATCTATCGGATCCCTTCCTCTCACCTAACACGGCCTGCATCCTCTTCAAGCTAGGTCTCGAGCGGTTCATGCAGTCCCGTGCACCCGGTAAAATTGTGGTACTTGACGAAGCACACAAGGTATGTATTCCTGTCACAACACTCAACGTGCGCTAACACGACATTTAGTACATGCTCAACACACCCGGATCGAAGGTCCTCACGGACTATTTAATGACACTCATCCGCCTCCAGCGCCACAAGGGCGCCCGTGTCGTAATATCCACCCAAGAACCCACCGTTCAATTGATCTCATTGTCCTCTGCTCCGTCACCGTCGTTCACCGCTTCACGAGCCCTGCATGGTACGCCGCGCTGAAGAAACACATCAACGCAATGGACAACGAAAAGGACATTATGCGTCAGATAGAGGGTCTAGAGACCAGAGAAGCTATGGTTTATGCTCCGAACGCAGTGTTGGATAAGGCTGAGGATGGCAGTCTTGTCAAGGCCACGGGTCGATTGCTCAGGCTGAACATCAGAAAGAGGATTACGCGAGACAGAGGTGAATCCATCATGGCTGTTTGAGCGCATCTACGCATTTCCGGTTGTTCATAGAAGGTGGGTGTTTGTATTACATGTATAATTTCATTTCTGCTTCTTGAGCTTGGGTAGCGTGGGTAGCCAGCACGCATTGCGAGGGCATAGTACACAGATAGGAAGAAGCCTTTTGTCTGCGTTAGCGCTGCTGAGGCGCAAGACTTGATACATTTTTGTCCATGAAAGATTGCTGGCGTCGCATACCAGCCAGCCTGATCCAGCGCCTCATCATGAGCATGCCACGACGAATTGCTGCATGCAAGAAAGCGCAAGGGTGGCAAACGAAATACTAAACACGTGCGCAACTATTGCTTCAAAAATAATTAAATTATATTTTATATTGGCTGAGATACATGGTGTTGAAGTGTTGTGTACATGTGCTGGTGAGGGTGGCTCGTGCGTGCGCGGCGAAAACTTTTGGAAGGGGCACTGTAGACTTGACGCTGCCCGAAAGAGAAAACCGTAGTCATGTGAGAACAAGAACGCTTTGAGTGGTGAAGAGACTCGCGAGGGAACGCCAAATTTTCGCTCTTTCGCCTTTACCCAATTCCCTGATTAGATATACTATAGGAATACCAGGAACAAGAGCTGCATGAGGCAGAAGGCAAGACGAAAGCGACGGGGGTATAGTGGGTGTCGTTCTCTTGCCAACACCAATACCAACCCAATGCATGTGCAGAATCAATGCGGGATCTCGATTGTACGATAAAGTGAATCATCGCAGCCGGCAATATGGAAGCAGGCTGGCTTATGCGGGGGCAGGGGGTTGGGCGAGAGGTGCAGCTGTAGACTGTTCGAGAGTGACTCTCCGGATCTTCGAGTGCAACTGCTGACCATGGCCGTGAGGGATATCGGACTTGCGCTTATTGGATGAAGTTTCAAGATGCTTGCTGTCGCGCGATGCCCCGTCGCCATTGGTAGTGTGCGAATCGTCCTGCGATTCGGTAGCGGGTGGTGCAGGCGGGCTGAAATCAGTGTGGCCAATGGATGGAAGCTATTTGGATTGTCCATCCAATCCGCTTCGTTTTGGATTGGATTGGATTGGATGGAGGAATCCAATGAATCCAAATCGAAATTACTGCCGCCACATTGTGGTCGAGATTAGAGAACGAGGCATCATAGTGCCAATGCGTAAGCCATATTTGCTAGCTAAGCGGAATGGCTGATTCCGAGCGAATTCCTTCGCATTATCGTGAAGATAATTCTGAGTACGGGGCGACAGATACTCCGTGCATAAGCCACTGGAATCATAGCTATTTGCTTCCTTATAAAACGAGCCCAAGGTGACGAAGTCTGAGTTGCAAGGCGTTGAAGGTGTCGCACCTTTTCAAAAAAAATTAGCTCTGGATCTAACATGCCTCATTAAGTTATTGTTCTTGTTTTGCTCTCCGCAGCAGTTATCACTACTGTTATTACTGCGTCACATGACATCACTATTACCTCTTACGGTTGACGCTTTACGGTCATTTGAGGGGGAGAAGGTTGCTCTATCTGCTCCTTCAACATGCTCTGCACTGTCTGCACCACTCTCCGCGGTAGGGCCCTGAAATAATTCTCTTGCACTTATACTAACCTTTCTCTGAATAGGATGGCCGAGCTTTCGTCGCCAATGAGTCCCATTATACCGATTCGGACCACGATTGGTCATGGGTGCAATGGAGGTTGCTTCCCGGGCATTCAATCCCTTTGTCACGTTCAATGAAGAGGATTCGAGGATGGTTCTGGGCGTTTGGCGCGCCGACAGAGGAGCAGGGGACGAAGAAAAGATTCTGGCTCTGTAAGGAATGTCATCTGGCTGGGAAAGGTGGCCATTACAACACCGACAATGGTACCTCTGCCGTGAATACACATTTACGAGATATCCATCATCTAGCCTGGGATAAAGACAACAAAGAAGTTATCAATGATACCTCAAAGAGGTGGCTCTGGACAATGAAAGGCAAGCCCGCTCCCTCTACGGCGGATGCTGCTAGCCTCGACGCGTCTATTCCTCGAGAACAGGAAATCATGAACTATTTAGCGCTCGAATTTGATACGAATCGATTCCAGAGGCTTCTCGTTCGTTGGATTGTCTATGACAATGTCTCCTTTCGTCAAGTTGATAGTGCAGCGTTCCATGAGCTCATTAGATACCTCTCTTCCCGTGCGGAACCTGCAATGCCTTCCCATACCACGATTTCGGCCTGGGTAGCTCATGGTTTTGAGCTTCATAAAGCGACAGTGAAGAAGGAGTTGAAAGATGCTTCGAGTAAAGTCCACTTCGCATTTGATCTCTGGACCTCCGGAAACCTATTATCCCTCAATGGCATTGTCGCTCACTTTCTCAACAAGGACTTTAAGGCTCGATGCATCCTTCTCTCGACTCCAGAGCAACTGGGCTCACACGCAGGTATCAACATCGCCGATGGGGTCAGCAAGGTTATCGACGACTTTGAGGTCATGAACAAGATTGGATTCTTTGTGCTTGACAACGCTTCGAACAACGATACGGCAATGGATGCTCTTGCAGAGACGTATGGTTTTGATGCTATTAAACGACGCCTTCGCTGCTCTGGCCATATTATCAATCTCATTGCTCGCCATCTTCTTTTCGGCGTGGACCCAGATTTATTCGAAATGGAGGATCAGATGCCAAAAAACATCAAAGAGAGTTTGAGGCATTGGAGAAAAAACGGACCGGTCGGCAAACTTCACAACCTGGTTGTTTGGACGTATTCAAGCCCCCAACGACGAGCTAGATGGGTCGCAGGTAAGTTTACTGCCCTTCCGGCAAATTCAGTTCTTAATGTACCGTAGCACAGCAGAAATACATCGAAGAATCCGATGGTGAGGCCGATAAAGCTGACCTCAAGACTTACGAGCTCTGCCGAGACAACAATACACGCTGGAATAGCGTCTATAATATGCTCCGTCGTGCGAATAAACTCCGCAATGCTCTCGATTATTGGCTTGAATCAGAAGAGAGATTGATCAAACGGAACAATGCCAAGGGTACAAAGTTGCCAGTTGAGGATGCAGCAATCTGCAAGGACATCTTCACAGATAGGTTAACGGAAAAGGACTGGGACATACTCTCCGAGTATGAAAGACTGCTCAGGCCATGTTATGAGGCGACGCTAGATCTACAGGGTCGACCAGGTGATGGTACATCCAGCGGGCTGACAAACGTCATTCAGGATATCGAGTATATTCTCGAAGAGCTGACTGCTGTTTATGCCTCATACGAATCTGCAGCAGAAGACATTATTCAAGGGGAATGGCATTTCAAGGCCCAAATCAAGCTTGCAATCGACAAAGCTCAACAGTATTACCAGAAGCTTGGAGACTCGCCTGTCTACCTTGCCGCCGTCGTTCTTGATCCTGCGAAGAACTGGGATTATCTCGAAGCGTTCTGGAACAAGCAGCCGAAGTGGATCAAAGACGGGCAGAGAGCAGTCAAAAGACTCTGGCTTGACAGCTACAAGCAACAGCCCATTTCAGATGCCCTTTCGCCCCAAAAGAAGAACCCGCGCGATGGTGAGCCCACGGGCATTCAAGCGTATCGAATGAGAGGTATCAAAGCTGCGCAGACAGCTAACCGTGAGAAGAGAAAGGATGAATATGACCGCTATTGCACTCAAGGGCAGATCGAGTGTGACGAGCCAATCGCCTGGTGGACAACGACTGGCAAAGCCCAGTATCCGCAGCTTGCGCAGATGGCTATCGATATTCTCAGTATTCCGGCAATGAGCGACGAGCCAGAAAGAATATTTAGTAGATTGGGCATGATGATAACTGACCGCCGCAATCATCTACAGTGTAGTACAGCACAGGCAGCACAGTGTCTGTATTCATGGGACAAGGCCGGTATTATCGACATAAGGCAAAAGCCGGTTGAATGAGAAAAGACGTCATATTTTGTAGCAAGATCTCTACATCATACTTTAGATTAATCCATTACAACCATTTTCTAACGAAATTATCCCCATGGGCGTTGTAGAGATTTCCATAATACACATTGATCACCCGCTCAGACCACTATGGCTAAGGCTGAATGGATTGAACTAGATTGGATTTGGATTGGACTGGATACCCCTGGATTTTGTGGCGTTGGATTGGATCGACGATCCGTTCCATCCATTGGCCACACTGCTCCTATGAAGAAGCATATGAAGCCCTCAAGACTCATGGCATGCAGCATGGCTACGGGTTTGTCCTTAAGCGGAGTAAACCTCACAATTCTAATGTTAAAACACGATATTACTATCACTGTGATCGATTCAGAAACTACCAGTCAAGCGCGAAGATACTGAGCACAAGCACACGGTCAACAGGATGTCCCTTTAAGCTTGTCATCTTCAAGGTAAAGCACAACGACCAGTGGAAGCTAGAGGTTCAGGACAAGCATCACAATCACCCTCGATCCATCAACCCTAGCGCGCACAATGTTTATCGCAGGCGTACATCAGCACAGAAAGAAGTAATTGAGTCAATGACCCATGCTGGGGCGCGGCCAATGCAGATACTAGCTGCAATTCAAAGGGAAGACCAAGACATACTGGTCTCTGCAACCGATATCCGGGGCGAGAGGAAGGCAATTCGAGAGAAACACTTGAATGGGAGAAGTCCAATGGAGACATTGCTGGACGACTTATCTACGGCAGACTGGATATTCGCTGTCAAGAAGGACAATAATAACCATGTACAAAATCTCTTCTTCGCCCACCAGAAGCAGGTAGAGCTGCTTCTCGCCAACCCAGATGTACTCTTGATGGATTGCATCTACCGAACGAACAAGTATAAACTCCCACTGTTGCACATGCTTGGCTGTACCAATCTACAGACCTTCTTCTCTGCAGGCTTCTGCTTCCTCAGCAACGAGACGCAAGCAGACTACCACTAGGCAATCGCGAACTTCCTCCTGATGTATCAGGTCTGTGTTTAAAAAGGAGAGAGAACAGAACCAAAGAACAATCAACACGATCACGAAAACGACAAAAATAAAATAAAATAACCTGGACCCCACCAATTCTCATCCATTCTGACCAAAACATTAATTAAATTCTGACAACATTACTCTTTTCTTTTGGCAGAGAAACTGCTCCTGGTATAGCTTCAATCGTCACTGACAGCAACTCGCGTCTTCCCCCATCGAAAATCATCTAAGTGATACAATGAATAGACCTGGATAGCTACACCAACTAACGGACCAACAATATTGCACACTAAGGCACTAATGAGGCATTGAATGGATTCAGTGGGTGACCTGGGAGACATGAAGACAATTGAAACGTCCCAGATGTTGCGGTATGTAACAAGGGCGAAGAATACGAAGCTAGTTTGTGCATCAAAATTTTCTCCTGGGATCTTGCGGTAAGCTTCTTGTCAGGGTAGGGAGGGTTTACGGTACTGGAGTACCCACTGAAAAACCTGGAGAGAAACATGGACAATGTAACACCCCAGTTTATTACCGATGAGGCTGCCGCTATCCTTTCAACATAGCCAGTCGTTCTGCGGGATGCGAAGAGAATGTCGCTTGTAATTGGTCCCAACGTCCACCGGCGACGTTGGCTGAGGAACACTGAAAAAGAACCTCAACCCAATTGAGCACCTCTGGTGGCATCTCAAGAAGCGCATGTACAAATTCTATCCACAGTATAACAATTACAGCAACGCTGATCTGTGGCGCGGACAATCCCTGTCAGGCAAGCACTTTTGAAAGGCACCTCCGTAGGGCAGTCACGCTGCAACTGTGTCGTGTTTCGGGCGTTCGTCGACAAATTGACAGTTGGCCCGTGGCAGAATCGAGCAAGCGCCGTGCAGCGTGCAGCGTGCAGCGTGCAGCGGGGCACGGTGAGCGGGCTGAGCGGGCTGAACGACGAACAGCCAACGACGACGAGCAAACCCCAATGTCCCAACCGCCAGCATGCTGCAGCCGCTGTTCATCTCAGCCTCGCAAAATACCTCACACGATGTGCTGCTAGGCGTTGCCTGCAATCACCACCTACTTCCACTATGAAGTAACGCGATGCGGCGGCTCCTTGACTTCCGCTCGACGAACAGCAAGGCGAAGGTACACTTCCCAGCCTCTCTCTTCCAGACATACTCTGACACTCTAGCCGCGACACGGTAATACGGGAGCGACGACGGGGCCCAATCTCTTACTTCACAGTCACAATACACACAATGCAGTCACTGATGGGTTTCCTGGTCAGCCACCACCTGTATCGGAATATATTAGGGGTAACTTACTTTGACTTTAAGCCGTGGCTTTTGGGGGAACCAAATTCTAACTCAAGTGACTGACTTATCCCTGTGCGCATGCTGAATTGTACTAAGATTCTATTAGAAGAGTGTTCTCTAGCTACTGCCAAGCATTATATACACACTGCCGTAAAAGGCCTGCGCTACGCTCCACACAAATGGGTATCTTCGTGACCATTTCAGATCACAACTCCTGGTAAAAATGCGAAATTAATAAACGCCGGTAGATGGGAGAGGATATCGTGCTACCGGTGCTTCATCACCACCCTGTAATGCAGAATGACATAGGAGATTTAAATGCAATAGGCGATCCAAGGTACGCTTGCTAGACATTGCAAAAGTATTGGGGTTATTTAGATTAGCAAACTCATACTGTCGTGTCACTTCTTCTCTTGCCCATTCTTTCCAGCTGGCGTGTTGCATTGGCTTTGGTATGCGACATAGCAGTTGGCGATGGAGGTGTGGACAAGACAGTGTCATCGCCTGTCTGCTCCGAACGAGTGGGTGCCAGATCCTCAGCAAACGAGATGGGTGTGATGGAGTCGTCGCTAACCCTACAAGTGCGATGATATTCGCGGTCGACGTCCAGTAAAGCTGGAATCAAGTATCGCCGAGAATAGCCCGAAAGAGGCAAGGCCAATATCGACTCGAGTAGAGCGTCGGCGTTACAGTCAACAAAAATAAGGACCAATAAGTAGCATATCATCCTGTATAATCCCTGTAGCTATCGCAGCTTTGAATCTTTTAGGGCATGCTTTACTATATGCCGAAGCCATTTTCCAACTCTCAGTGGCCTGACAGCTCATCCAGGAATAGAAACTGTCCAGCCACCGCTCCAGCAGCGACGAGTACAATAGTGACCCATTTATTGGTGAACCTGTATAATACGGCCAATGCAACCGTAAAAAGTACTGCTGCGATTCCTGATTGCGCTGCCTTGGCGATGGCTACTTCCACCGGCTTCATTAGGAAATGCCGCTCCGTCCCCTGAATGCTGGACTTGAGGATTTGAAAGGTGATGACAGCGATAACGCCGACGACTGCTCCGCAAAGCCCATCAAAAAAGCTGGAGAGGAACTGGCGGCGTTTGAGTAATCGCGGTTTAAGACCGATAGGTGTGAAGACACGTAACATGACGTTGCCTCTATGTTGTGCAACAGAAAGCTTTCCTTAGTCCAATGACGCAGGGACACACGGTGAATGACAATGCAGGTCTGTTCCACAACAGATCAAACGAAAATGACCAACGATCCCTGGTGTGCGGGGTAAATTTGGTGCGCTGGTTCGAACCCGCATGAGATCAGTTCAGCATCAGCCGCCTCCGAGGAGCTGAGGCAGAGAGGTTAACTGCAATTGAGCTAATTTTGCCGAAGAGCTGCTGGAAGGTCCACAACCGTGGGAGACTGATTGCTTTACTATCTGGAACTCCAGAGGCCCTGCAATCGAACGAACAGAAGACTGCCATCGTCCACACTATGGACTACTCGTGTGTCCTCTGTGATCGCTATTTCGGCAGCAAGGGAGCACTCGAACAGCACCAACGGGACTCGCCCATGCATAAGAAGACCTTCCGCTGCAAGACTTGCAATTGCTCTTTCGGCAGCGGAAAAGCACTCAAAAACCACAAAAGGAATTGTCAGGTCCACCAAGAATCTTCAGAAGACCATCTGGACGCTTCGTTGGGTCGGCGACGTGATGAGGCCGCGTTAAGCAACGCCGGGGCCAGGCGCTCGACCCTCGATATGCCAGCTCTCATCCTCCAACGTCACGCTCGAATTCTTGCCTCAGCAAACTCAGTCACGACTACTACACTTTCGAGGATAGCCAAGGAAAACGTTGCTGAACCCACACAAGAAGTAAGAGAGTTTTTTATGTTTCCAGCACTCCATGCGAACATTGCAGAAGCAGTCTCCCCGGAAATAACCTCAACATGGTTCCATGAAAACGATAACGACGACAACTTCAACCATGAATGGCTCACCCACGTCATGGGCAAATTTATATGCAACAATACCGCCTGTAAAACACAACTTTGGGTCAGCAAGAAGGTACCTATCGAGATAAGAGGATATCACGGCAATGGGTACAGCGCAGTTGTGTATAACCAGAGGTGCAGGTCCTGCGACTGGTTAGGCACCTTTGTGCTGGACGAAGAATCGTATATCGACCGGGTTGCATATAGGCTCAAGAAGTGGGCAGGTGTGAGAATGGCGCCGCCGTATTACAGACCTAAAGAAGGCCCACCACATGAGCGGGACTTTTGCGAAGGCTGTAAACGAGGTAAATGTCGAGGAGGGAATGGTTCTGCATTTTATTGAACGATCTGAGTCCGCGTCCACGTCCTCGTCCTCGTCCGTGATCACTACTTTGCATCAGTGGTTGGAATATTGTGGGCTGGCAAATTGAGCCACTTAGAAATGGAGATTAAGGGCTCAATAAGCTCTGATCAACGAAAAGACAAGTCAGAGGCGTGGGAAACCTTCGGATCTTCAACAGCGCAAGGAGGATCATGCAGGTGCCACAGGCATGTGTGCTGACAGGCTAACGCTATGCTGGATTAGCTTAGTGGGGTGCTCCAATCCCTGCTGCCTGTGTGGCGCAAACCTAGTTGCAACTGCACGGGAGGGGAAACCGATTTCGCTAAGCACTGTACAGTGGTGAAGACGAAGGGGTCAGTCAT
Source organism: Pseudopyrenochaeta lycopersici (assembly GCA_003313425.1). Classification (NCBI taxonomy): domain Eukaryota; kingdom Fungi; phylum Ascomycota; class Dothideomycetes; order Pleosporales; family Pseudopyrenochaetaceae; genus Pseudopyrenochaeta; species Pseudopyrenochaeta lycopersici. Next base: position 274,588 of record NHZP01000034.1, on the reverse strand, counting down.
GGACCTGGGAAGGCTGGAAAGGCGGCAGAATCATGTGTCTTGGCTCGATTCGGGTGATTGGTTTGAAACTACTCTCTTTTGGCTTACCAGGTCCCTTTGATTTTGTGACAACTAAGTTAACTGAGATGAGATAACGCCTATCATAAAGCTAGTCTCGTCAGAGTTGTACGTCATCCACAATACCATACTGTGGGCGGATGATGCGGCTTGGCCAGGCCAGTCCCATCTTTTGGTGCGATAATCTTCCCTCAGAGGAACACTCTCGGGCTCGTACAGGCCTTCATAAGTAACTAATCTACCATCAAAATTTATCCTCGAGACTCGGCACGTCATTTAGGCTCGTGATTCCGATAGAACATAACCTCTTATGTTTTGTGATAATGCCCGTAAATTGAAGCTAAAAAAAATAAAGTATCATGAAAGAAAACGTAGGGGCGAGCACACAAAACGCAGCATATTACCATTCCACCAGCCTCTGATCAAAGGTTCACCATAACTTGTTAAGTATTCAGCAGCGAGTAGTTCTTTTCCTTTGTAGGATGATAGCTGGTAGAACTACCCCTGGATCGGATTTTGCTTCGCCACTTATCAGTGCTTCTCAAGGTTCTGACATATAATCCGCAGCCTACCCCATGAGGCTGTAAGGCGAGCGCCTGAGAAGGCCCTTTCTCGCTCTGCTGATTCGGACGGGATAGAGAGTATGTCGATAGCCATGCGGCTAAGCCGTGGATACTCATAGCAGATCGTCAATTCCTCCTCTGTTGCCAATGTAGTAACAATGCGCAGTATCCCTGTGTAGATACAAGCAAGGGCAGTAGTAGCTTTGCGTGTTCGATTGTGATTGCATTAGTTCTCCTGATGATTCATTTCACAATCCAGCTACCAAACGCTAACAGTGTACGGACTTCCTTGGCGAACGCATTTATCCGGAGAAATCAATTGAAAGTACCGTTGTTCCTGCAACTACAACACGGAGGTATGTCACCATCGATACTGGTCGTCCGTATTTTAGAGCTAATGCGGATGTGAATGAATATAGACCGGAACTTGAACCCCAATATGAGGCCAGTGCATCCAAACCTCCTCATCCCATTGCTCGAGACAGGATACTTGTTGTAGCCAAGATGAAGTTGGACGGCATGGAATGGATGAATGCCAGTCTTCCTGAACAAGTATCACAAAGAACATTCTGGTACATATAAACTAACAGACGGCTTTAGGTGGGAAACCGCAATTTACACTGTCGATGATCTCAACGCGAGTTTACATACAAGTATAAATAAAGGCCATGAAGCGAACGCCTATCTCACCTATATCATCGATAATTACTCCGATCTGCCATCAACAATGGTTTTTTTGCATGGTCACCAAAAACACAAGCATGGAACTCGCGATTTCGAAGGTATTGATTATGACAACCTGGAGACAATTAAATCCTTTAAGGTTGAATTCGTCCAGCGAACGGAGTATGCAAATTTACGGTGCCTAGTAAATCCGGGCTGTCCAGCGGAGATACAACCATTTCGACCGGATGGAGAAAGAGACCCACTGAGGCCACAGGAGAATGCAATGGCTGGCGCTTGGGCTGAACTTTTTGGGAACGATGATGTGCCACATATTATCGCAACACCATGCTGTGTGCAGTTCGCCGTCTCACGAGAACAAGTGCTGAAGCGATCAAAGCAAGAGTACGAGATTCTTGAGCTACACAGCACACCACTTGACGACTTTACCTCCGGAAGAGTGTTTGAATACCTTTGGCATATAATTTTCGGGAGGGATCCTGTATAGTGAGTATATGCGGATTGGCGACTGTAGACAGTACCAAGCATAATTTCAGCTGCCCCGACATGGAGAAATGCTACCAGGATCAATATGGAACGTCATATTCTGCTACTCACCACAAAGAGGAAAATAACGAACGCTGATCAATTTATAAGTTGAAGATGCTAATTAGCCATCCAAAACTCCAGGGGATTAACGATGTTTCTCAAAGTACGTTGAGACCTACCACAGCCAATGAGAGTAGGCCGCCCAGTCATCGTACTGAGTCAATTTCTTCCACAGCTTGTTGCCAATACATAAATATGTTGATGCGCTTGTAGTTACTGACTGCCTAATTACTCCTGTAGCTTTGCACAGCCTTTATAGGTGGCGTACGGCAACGCTTGGCGAGTTTAGAGTTAATGGGCGTCATTGGTTACCTGAGGATCACCATCTGACGCCGGGACGGCCGGACGGCCTGACGCCCAGTCCCCCACCAACAACCTTAAAACTTTAACAACGCTTAACTAATTTGCTTGCACGTTGGGCTGGCGATGTTGATCATCGTCACGGTCAATAAAGACACTGAATTCCTCTTTAGATATGTGGGAGTGGAAGAGGCAGGCTTGACCAAGCGGTCGATGTGCCGATCCCTCGGTCATCTCCACCACCTCGAATAGTTCCCTGCTTTCGGTCTGATAATTTACTGCCAAATTCCTATATGTAGGAAATCCTGCAGGTCTGAGCATGTGAATGAGTCCCATAGGCGCGAAACCAACCTTCAGGCAACGTGTTTTTAGCTGAAAAATTGATCAATTACTCCAAAATTACGATCTTAAACTTGCGCATTTGCGTGATCAATCGTACGAATTTCTCTCACCCAATCTCTTCGGTGAGGCTTCTCCTCTGATACTCGGAAAATGTCGATTTTAGCCGACGATGCAGCCGATTGGCTACAAAAATATTGTCGCGCGACCTTTGGTCTCTGCTCGCCACCAGAGAACAGATTGGTACGATTGGTGGCATTTCCGTACTGTTTCATAGTACGGATAGAGTTGAGGTGACGCATAAGCAAGGACATATGCATATGCTTGATTGATAGCAGGTGCTATAGATACAGGTTCACCATTGCCCAAAACCCCGCAGGTTCCGGGCGGGGTTCTCGGGTGATCTGCACGTTAATGCATTGGAAGCTATCGGCTGCCTCAAACGGACGGCATAAGTGGACCTTGACATGTGTGTGCATTTCGCTCATCGAAAATCGGCAGAACATGCGCAGAGGGCTGATTCTAGGCTCCCGTTCCTTGAGGAGGGGATAAAGAGATGCAGTAGCTGCCGTAAATGCTGAAGAATTGAGCTCTGAGTCCGGAATTCTTCTTGAAGTCGGCAATACACTTTTATTCGGTGACTCTTTGACGGATGAAAAATGGTTTGAGGCATGCTAGTTGGCAATATAGTTTAGCATCCGCATACTAGCGTAGAGGATTTCGTCTTTTTCAGCTTCCACCAAGTTCTAATAGCAAGGGGATTAATAGGGGTGCGACCCTTACCATAAGCCTTAGGAGCAGCTAAATAGCAAGGATGAGGGTGCGTTCGCTGTTAGGATTTGTGGCCCAGAGATATATTGCGGTCCCAACAATGACCAACATAGGCTGTTCCACAGCACTGGGTGGGATACCAAGTAATTTGACATAGCTTCTCAAGACTAACCGCCCGATGACAACTGAGGCTGCAACGCTGCCAAAGACATGGAACCATTCAGATCTAGCACTGGTCATCTGTCTATGGGCTATCCTGGACTTTCTAGCGGGAAGGTTTAAGTTCTGGGCTCATCCGAGCATAAAACGTCGAGATCAGCCCGAAACGCCGTAAGGCGGGAAACAAGAATATCTTATAATACCTTAACACCGCAAGGTGGAGTCTGCGTACGCTTTAACCTCCGCGGGGTGCATATGCTGCTTCATACAGTACGCTACGAAAATATGACTTGGCGATAAGCCATACAGCTGCTCAACACCATAAATTCAGCCACTACATATGCTTTATCGGCTCCCCGCTCCCTCAGACACGAGCCCCTAATTTGGGAACCCAGAACCTTACCGCTTTAAACTTCTCCAGTCAGCGCCTGCCCAGCTCAGTCCGGCCCAATCTTGGCTGATCTTGGCACTACTCATACGCTTTGAATCGGAGATGCCGGATGCTGGCCATACCTGCAACCTCAGAAGTCGGCACCAAGATGTCCTTCGCTATCTTGAAGGCGGCCTGTTATAATTCCCTAAGAAGCGGAAACATCCGGAGTAGAAGCAGTTTATATTTTACTATCACATGCCAGCGTATCATAATCAGTTCTACTTGTCACTATCAAATGCTACCTGCATCTTATCAGGTCCGGACTTGCCTTGCATAGGTCAGCACTGAACTGAACACAGCCACTCTTGACCACGCAATTGCAAAGGCTATTAAGGCTAATTCATATGATGCCTTGGCAATAGCTGAAGTTCTATTTGAGACGGCCTCTCCCTCCATGCGGAAGATTATGAACCCACGGCACGGCATAATGATACGCTACCTCCTGTTTCTATTCTTCTCTATTCTCTTAGTCACCTCTAATGCGGTCATATCCAACTATGATAGTCCAACAAGACTAGTCTATTAATTCTCAAATATGACCTGGATCGAAAATGTTGCGGTCCGCTCCAACGGCCAACTCTTACTTAGCATGTTGACTTAACCCGAACTTCGTAGCATCAACCTACTCGACCCGAGCCCTAAACCGTCCCTTGTCTATCGATTTCCTAATTCAACCGGTCTTTTTGGCATTACAGAAATCGAACCAGATATATTCGCCGTTGTAGCTGGCAGCCTCGCTCTGACAGGCGATGTCTTCGCCCCTAACAGTTTTGCTCTCTGGAAGGTTAATCTCCGAAGACACCCCCCAGAAGTACGCAAGGCTGTAAATATTCCTGCTGGCCGGGCTCTGAATGGCTTAGCACGCCTTTCGCGGAACACGGTCCTTGGATCCGACACTTGGGCTGGAGTTGTATACTATATCGACCTAGACACTGGGAATTCCGTTATTGTATTACAGGACGAAACGATGAAAGGTCCAGTAGCTCTGCTAAGATTTGGAGTTAACGGCATAAAAACCCGTGGCGGGTATCTCTACTACGTTAATATTGGAAAAGGCCTCTTCTGCCGCATCCCCATCGATTTGCGCACAGGAACTTCAACCGGCCCGGTGGAGGTTATTTCGGATGCCGTTCAAGGCGCTGATGATTTTGCGCTCAGCGAGACAGCGCAGACAACTTACATTGCAAACTTCCTGTAAAATTCATTGGCGAGGGTTGCAGCAGATGGGAAAGTCGAAGTAATTGCTGGTGGGCCGGATGGGGCACTTTTTCATGGTCCAACGTCGGCTCAGTTGGGAAGAACTTCGATAGATTGCAAGGTAGTATATGTTGTAAGTAGCGGAGCAATCTTTAGTCCGAGCGCTAGCAGCCTTAACTTTGTTGAAGGAGGTAAAATCGTCGCAGTTGCAGTTTATGAGTGATTAAGAGTTTAAATAGAGTTAATAAGCAGCTAACTAATCTTGACAACCCTAAATATACAAATCTTGGGATGATCTTGTCTTCATATGTAGCTTAGAAGGAATCGCACCAAATTTGGTGGCCGACGTCGTGCAACTACATCGTCCACATTCACCGAGATGATAGCATCTGATGTATCGTTAAGGACTCTATGTTCTTTCCGCTGCTGCTTGGTAACTAGGGAGGAAGGAGAGGCGGGCATGTTTGCAGCGCCCATGAGATATCAAGGAGTGATATTGAAAGCCTGTGCATATTAACTAGGAAGTATTACGGAACGTCTCTTATTCGATCCAAAACTATGGTGGAATTGGAAGGATGAAGCCCCTAGGGAGAGCGACTGGGAGTCGCGAAATGCATCTAACTGGGGTGTAGCAGACTTTACTTTGATTATCTCTAGAGCGTGACGTACAACGCGCTCAGGCAGTCAACGCGAGCGACAGCAGGTTCAATTTTGAACCTGTCGCTTGTTAGTGAATATTGCTTGGCAAGACTAGTTAGGAGGAACTGCTTTAGAGTGCTTTTAACAACTGGAAAGTATGTAATTAAGTTAGAACCTTCTCCTCACTAACTATCACGAGACTACCGTAATATAACTCTGAAAACTGCGTGTCTGTTGATAGCCGTGGGTAGACAGGGGTAACTAATACAGTTGAAGCGGATCTGGGACCTATGACGAAACGATTGACAGCATAGCCAACGACATGGTAATTTTCAGATCACACACCCGTGCCAGTGCAGGATTGTCAAACATCACACTGACTGAAACAGCAATATGTGACAGGGGCTGTGGGCGTATATATAAGAGTGAAGCACTACGCCTGTAGGAACAACAACAATGAACACAATTACTTGCTTTAACAGGATTAACTTAACTCTTTGCGGCATAGTGGGTTTTGCGGGACACAGGGATAGACGTTAATGATCATGGGAAGAAAATGTCTACTAATTTAATTAACTTAGGGTTACTTGGAAAGAAACGTTTCTGCAATTAGGACTACATAAAGATGGGTTTCGCTCTAGTAGAGGAGGATGGGGATCCGCCCACCACACTAATAGTGTTAAAATAATCTTGTGACCTCTAACTATAGAGTTACCAGAAAGCCGTATAAAGTACTGGCAATCGCCGTTTCGACATGTTAAATTGTACATAAAGAACTGTTCGAAGCTGATGTAGCTACTGCAATTGCGCTTTTTGCAACAGCGGATCTCACTAGTGATGCTGAAGATTTGGGGAGTAGTTGTGGTCCGGAAACGGTATCTGATAGCCGGGGTTGTGTCACCAATCTTGACGAATTTTGACATGACACGAGCGTGGAAATATTTTCTCGCTCAGAGAGTAACTTAGAAGCGTCTCCTTTGCCTCCTGTAATGGTCAAGATCGTACGAGATGCCGACTTGTGTCCCGTACAGTGCCTGAGGCATTTAGTAATCAAGTCACCATCTTCACAGAAAAGCTAACTACGTACCATTTCAGAGGGAACTGCACGAATGTAACCCCTTGCTAGTGCCTTGGCATTGTTTCGCACTTTAAGCTTGCGCCAGTCCTGATTCCTTCCACATCCCAGCCTTTCAATCTGCACTCATCTTTTCGCAGGTACAGACGCCGCCCAAGTACATTCAATATCGCAATGGAGAGCCTACCGCAAGAGCTGATTAACAAGATAGCATTGCATCTGGAACGATGCCCGGATGAACCACAGGTTCCGATACTTCAGCAACAGGTTACTCACTCCTCAAAGCTTCCTCCATTTGCAACAATCTCTAGTCACTGGAGAGAGGCTGTGGAATTTGTCACATTCCACAGTTTGCGCATCAAAAGTGATGAGTTGAGTCATTTTCGGGCCATTGTAACAGGCAACCGTCGTAAACACTTGACAAAGCTGAGCTTTGAAGTCCTGCTACCAGAGTACTCGGAGGAAGCATGCGGTCGCGTTGAGTCAGAAGAAGAACAGCGGCTCAACAATAAGACATTCACGCAGGGAATTAAGGACCTCTTCTCAATTTTAAAGATGTGGGAGGATGAAGGTTTACAAAGCGTACTGCGACTGGAACTGCCCTATGGAAATGCATTTTCTCCGACTGATCTTCGCTTGCGCAACAGGGAACAGATCAGGCTCGAGATTGCGCAGCGCAAACGTGGGAAAGACATCTTTGAGCAAAGATTTGAACAATCCCTCCTTAAGTTCTCCGAGCCTAGTGAAGTACCGACCCTTTCGAAAGTGCAATATCTCAACATTCGAGGCAACACCACGCGAAAACTGGCACCCAGTGTTGGACCTGGTCTTGCAGCGTCTCTGCCTAATTTGAAGGGTATATCTTGGGAATTTGGAGAGTGCGATGATCAAGCGATCAAGATCGATAACCGAATCACATTCGCCAAGGCACTTAGTCAAACTAAGCTTCGCCATTGCTCTGCAGCAGATATTGTCTTTTACCACGAGAACCCATTTGATCAGCGGCCTGCAGAGCAATCGCGTGTGCCATCAGGTGCGCTCTATGACCCCTTCAGTGCATGCCTGCGTGTCTTCTCAGAAAACCTTACCTCTTTCACCTTGAGCGGCTACCTTGATTCAACCCTTTTCTGGCCATCTAGTGACGAGGTAGACTCTATACCCACTTGGCCATACCTGCGGAAACTGAAAATTGTCTTCAATATGGTAACGCCATCTGGCGACTGGTACTTCATCGGGACGGCGCCAGAGCCTCATGAAAACGACAACCCAGCTGAGGGGATCATTGGTGGTGATAGCGACGGCGATAGCGATTACACCAACTTCCGTGAGCATGGAAATGAGGCAACATTGGATCCGTTTCTTACTGCTTTCGTTAAAGCTATTCAGAGGATGCCCGTTCTTGAACATTTTATGTTAGAGTCTGAGCTTGGGAACGAGAAAGGATTTTTTGAGATATCCTTTTACGCGCCTGGCCAAGTAGCCGAGTGGGGAGACGAAAACAACGAAGATGCTCAGGTTCGGCGACTGTATTATACGGTTGGCGAAGTCTGGAGACCGAATGATGTGGTTGTAGAGGGTTTGAGAAACGCCGGGCGGGAAAAATACGGTGAAGAAATCATTGAGAGGTTTCTGGAACCCAGATGTTGGAGGTATTGATAATACCCCAACTAGGTGGAAAGTTAGCGTTCCTCGGCTCTGAAAAGGAACGGAATGTGAGTCGAATCTCCGATTATAGAGCGCAAAGAGTGGTGACGACCGAATACGATTTTATAGTCCACAAAATTTTTGAAGCTCAGTGATTAAGTGTCAATCACTGCTTTTGGATTCTGGTAAGGGCTTCTTTCCGTTAGGTGAACGAATTGTCGAGCATGAGTGCTCCTACTTGAGATTTGACTCAAGATTTCTAATGCATCTTTGGCTTTGTATAATATCTTATCTCTTTCAACACTCTTAAATTCCCGTAACTAGGTATACACCTTTTGCATCTTCCCATCCATTTGCTGTTGTACTAAAGTTTGCATACTCTTTTAACTGTTGTTCTTCTGGTCAATACAGATCGCACCAATCCAACGCAACCTAAAGAAGCCAGTTACTAGCAAGTGCCGAAATTGCTACGTGGCGGAATCTTGATGAACGAGCAGATATCGAGAAATTGTTGGACCTCCTCGGAGGGTTTTTGAGTCAAGATGAATGTCTGCATGCGACACTTGAACGTTTTGAGGCAAAGCGAGACTATGTCGCTTCTACCATCACCGTTTGTTTGCTAGCTGCACGGTGTCGGGAGACAAGGCGCGCATTGGAATCTTCGTGCGAGACGTCGTCAAAACAGAAATGTATTCACTAGCATTCGCTTCGAGCAACCGCGACCGTTCACTTGCTCGATGGGCAACGTGCGTACGTCTGTTTCTCTTTAGCAGCGTGGGGGGTACCGTGCCCGTGCGCGCAACGATCGGAGTCGCGCAACGATCACCGAACACCAAAACACCAGAATAGCCTCCAACTTCAACGCGTCATAACTCAGCCAATGGCGTGCACAGGCTCACAATGCAAAAGTGGTTAAAAGCGCAACATTAAAGTTAAGTATATTACTCAAAGAGATAGTATTACACACAAGGAGGCAGTTGAGCTATCACAGAAGCTTGTAGCGCCTCCAGAGTCCCACAAAACGAGGATGGTGATGTGACACTAAAGGCTTCAAATCGAGCTCCGCACCGCTGCAGGGAGTGTATGTTAACTGGGCATAACGTAAGGACTTGCCCAGCACGTAAGAAACCTTGCGCAATGTAATTACCCTATAAAATTAGGTGGTGGTGTCATAATGCAGGAAGATGGTGGCGTTGTTGGTGGTGCCAAGAAATGCCCGACCGATTCGCTTATCCGAACGATTCGCTTATCAGGTACGTTAGTCATAAATTTTTAGTCCCTTTTTTGGACGCTAAGTGCTGTTGTTGTAGTGGGATTTTCGCTAATGGTGAAGTTTGCAAAAGCCACTCAAGCCTCAGCACTGCCGCTTTGTGGCGCGGTGGCGTTGTGGCTGAGCCAAGACTTCATTTCAAATAGCGATGACTTCGATGGTTTTTGTGGATTCCAAGATTCTTGAAACCTAGAGTAAATTCATCAATCAAGTAGCATTTGCATTCCCGACATGGTGCTTCATTGACGCAGTTAGGTTCCAGTCTAAGCGGAGGCTTCGTCCAATAGCGAGACAGATCCCGCTTCATATTAACAGAATCAATCACCATGTCAGCAACCGATCCGGCCTTGGGGAAATTCGACAATCGAATGCACTCGAAACGCGCCGATGAGGCTATTCACTCCCAAACTCATAGTCACTTCGTTTACAAAAACCAACTCACCGGAGACGAAATCCGGCTGGTCCATATTGCAAGTGGCCTTGGAGAGGACGACATTCGCGTCAGACTTGAGACCGTTCCGTTCAAGCCAGGTATAAACATACCGAAATACCGAGCACTGTCCTATGTCTGGGGCAAGTCTTCAGTGCGGAAAACCATTCACTGCGACGATGCGCCGCTCGAGATCGGAGAAAACCTATACGGCGCACTCCTTCAGATTCAAGAGGACAGTGAGCTTGACATCCCATACTGGATCGATGCCTTGTCTATAAATCAAGATTGTACTCCAGAGAAGAACGTACAGGTCCGAATGATGACGGATATCTACTCCAACTCCTACTTAGTCCGCGCTTGGCTCGGTCCCGCAACCAACGATACAGAGTCCGGCTTTGCGCTGATACGGCTGATCTACGCCCGTCTCGGCCATCATGCCTTCAGGGATGGCAAGCCGAGGCTAGAAAGTTCATTTGGCGCGGTCTCGCAAGAAACTCTAGAAGAACTGAGTCTGCCGTCCAGAGATGATCTTCAATGGAAACATCTAGCAGCAGTCTTGGAAAATCCATATTTCTACCGAGTATGGATAATTCAAGAAATTCTTGTCCCTCGGTGTTGCACTATTCGCTGCGGCGAATATTCAATTGACCGTGATGCCGTCCTTAGTATCGGCGCAGTAGTAGAAAAGTTCAGCTGGGTGAAGAACGCGTTAGTGGTAACAACGGCACCAGAGGGACCAATAATGGAGACTTCCGATGCTCCGGACTTTGACTTCGCTGGCTTTATGTCTAAAGTAGACAGACAAGTCATCCCGACAATCGACTCCCACCCTGTTAAAAGCTTTTCTGTAGGGATTCTCTATATCCTTTCCTTGGCGCGTGGTGAGGAAGAATCATGGGATATGGACAGGATGAATCTGGCAGCGGTTTTGTCAAAGACCGCACTATTCGAAGCGACAGACAAGCGGGATCATATCTTTGCCTTAATTGGACTTGTATCAGACGCTAATAATTCCCTCATCGACTACTCGAAAGACCTCGCAAGCATTCTGATTGGCCTAGCCCGGGATCTCATTCGACAAAATCACACCTGGGGCCCGGCGCTCTTTACTTAAGTCATTTCATCCCGATCTACGGTGTCTCGGTCTAATCTACTTCCATCATGGGTTCCAAATTGGATTGACGCACCAGTGAAAAATGTCTCTCTTAGCACTTATCGATTTAATACACCAAACTATACCGGGTCCGTATTCTGGTCTATCAACGATAATAATGTAAGCAAAATTCAGATAGAAGGACCACAATTAACCGTGGCCAGGCTCTTACAATGAATGGTCGTATCATTGATGTCGTGGACAGAGTCGTTCACGCCCAACCATACAACGTCTCCACCCCTTACATGGCCGATTTCACCATTACTCTCCGTCAAGGGCAGGCTATGGCAGCGTGGTTCGAGGAATGCTGGGGAATTATGCCGCCATGGGATACATTCCCCACAGGAGAGTCCAACTATGAAGCCTTTTGGAGAACTCTCGTTTGCAACAGGGAGGGTAGAGGCAATGATGTATGTGCGGAAGTTGATCTTGGATTTGCATTCTGGTGCTGGGTGATTGGCTATCAAGCAGGAGCCTATGTGGTCAAGATCATGGGCGAGTGGCACACCCCAGCTAACAAGGAGGATGAGGAATGGAATACGATCAAGCTGCTGATTTGCGTTGGCTTTCTTCAACTCATGCAAATATGGGGCTACCGATTTGAGCCCGCGTTCAACCAATACTCTCTTGGTCGAAAGTTTTTCCGATCGGACTGTTTGCAGACCATCGGATGGGTACCCCAGGAAGCTCAAGGTGGCGATTTAATCTGCATCTTTGGCAATTACTGGCTTCCTTTTGTCATTAGGAGAACTATAGGCGGCTATGAACTCATCGGAGAGGCATATTTGCATGGTCTTATGGATGGGATCCCGGGACTGTCATTGTGTAAGAGTGAGAGTATCAGACTAGTTTAGCTTTTTGATTTTCAGGTTTGACTTCAACTTATCAATGGAGGATATTCGCGCTTGTGCTTTTTTTCCTTGGACACCTTTATACAGATCCTCCACCTCTGACACGGTTGCTAACAATCAAGCCGATCATCGGCTTGATTCCTATTTGGGCATGCACGTTGTACCATCTGGTTCGTGAACACGTGCAAGTCCCTACCTTTGGTCCATTCGCTCAATCAAGCCGCCGATCGGATTGATTGTTACTCAGTTTGGCGACGAGGCCATTCCTCCCTATGCGATACTTTCGCATACATGGGGAGCAGACATTGAGGAGGTCACTTTCGAAGACTTGAGGAGTGGCACTGGTCCAATTGTACGGTATATCTGCCTCCTCGTACCATGCAGAGATATGGACGCGTCCTTTGTAGACGATGAATGGCGGGGTCGCGTACCCAGCAGCGCATATGCTTTGGATAACTGTAACCCACTCGCGATCGCCTGGCTGAACGAGTTCAGGTTGAGCACGTCTCTCTGAGCCTGTAACAACTTTCATAGAGCCAATTACGCCCATCTGGAAGCCAGTTTCATCAAAGTTGTGCATCATGTCGTCGTGAACGCCGTACTTGGCTTTGGTGTCCTTGACTAGCTTAAACCACGCGCCAATTTTCTCTGGATCTTCTTGGAGTATCCTCTAACGGTCCTTTGCTCGGTTGAAAGCCATTTTAAGCTCATCTGAACGCGTTACGAATCTCTCAGCCCGTCGCTTGCCTACTGGCTCTCCACTGCGTACAGCCAGCAGTTTATCCGCCATATCTGCTACCTCACACAGCCGGGGCGCAAATCCTCGCGAATCGAGGTCGAGGATATATCGGACGATTGTCTGCTCTTCAGTGCGCGTGAGCTTCTGGCGATTAGGCTGGCATTTAGCTCGGGCGAGGGTTCCGTTGTGTCTTCGCTGCAGGGTTGATCGGGTAACGTTGAACGCCGTAGCAGCACGTCGGACGCTTTTAAATTGGCCTTGCTTTATAGCCTAGAGATCAAGCTCTATTCTGCCTTCATTTTGAGATTGATTTAACTGAGTTGGTTGAGACATTGCGCGTAGTAGTAGTCATGTTGGGCGCCAAGAGATTTTGGCTCAATCGAGGTTTGGCGCACTCGATGATGGAATACGTTAAATGCTCTAGTCTCGGCAAACTACAGTGTTGACCTGGATGATAGAGTCTTCATCGAGAAGCCTTGAGAGAGAACTATCTCTATTGGTTAGAGGCTCCAATCCTTTTCAATGATATGCTTGTTTACCAGTAATTTTGGTGGTGGGGAAGCAATGCTGGGGATGTGCCAAGGCTCGCTTATTCCTCCTTGCAAACTATCTTTGACGAGTTAGGTTGGCGTGGTTGGCTGTCGCGTCGTGACAGCTTCCCAGCGCGTTCGGTCACGGAGAGTCCTTCTAGCAACATTGTAGACTGCTGCAGCGCGTCGATCACTTGATATCGCGTCTTTTTTCATTGCTTGGATAGCTAAGATAACCCTATCCTCACAAGGGAGAGGAACCCCTAAGCACGCCGCCTGTAATACGGTCACGATACCAGTTTTCCTCAGAATCGCCCAGGCATTCGCCCAGTCTCACCAGTTTATACCCCTGCTCCCGTGAATGGTCAATCATGAATTGGGCAAATTCATGAACCGTGCCCTTATGAAGGTCGTGGGAAAGTGGCAACCATGCCCAGTTCGACGGGTCCCGACTTGTGATTTGCGAAATGAAGTTTTCTTTGGAATAGGTGAAGTTTCCTTTCCAGTCAAGAGGATCGATGTCGTATGAAGTCTGATTAATATCAGTTTAGTCTTCCTTAGAGGCTTCTGGCTTACCACGTGGTATCCAAGAATACCCATGTCTACCTCGCATTCGGCGCCGCAACTATTGTATGGCGGTCGCCAGTATGTTGGGAAGAAGCCCAGAATATCATTTAGGGCAATTTCAGTCTTGACCATCTCATCTATTCGTTGTTGCGACGTGAGCTTATTCATGTCCATATGACTCCATGTATGGGCTGCGACCTGATGCCCTTCTTCGTACATCCGCCTAATTATTGCTGGATGCTCAGTTGCTGGATCATTGATCATGCCCTTCGACAGGTTGTGGCCAGTAATAAAAAAGGTCGCCTTCACATTGTTCGTCTTTAGAATATCGAGGAGATCGGATGTCCACTCCCCAGGTCCATCGTCGAACGTGAGAGCAACAGTGCCTTTTACCGTGCAGTGTCTGAAAAATTTCCCATATGGCACGTTACCTAGCCTGGGTCGGGGAAGAGTAGATGTATTCACGCCTGGAGGCCACTTATTTGTGTCACATGCTAGCCCATACTCAAAGAGACACATCGGCGCGGCGCAGTATTTCGGGTCAGATGTGCAGTAACCCTGCTCGATTAGGAAAAGGGAAACGTCGAGTTACATTCCTCTGGGAAGAGAGAAACGTACAGCAGACGAACAACAATTGTCACAAGTCGCTCCATTGCCTTCCGGTCCACATCTGCCATATGAACGTCCATCCGTAGTGAGGGGCGGTTGATAGACTGGGCAGAAACCTGCGTCAGGATTGAAATAGAAGGGGTGAAATGTTTGCAGAAAATTAGCCATGGTCTTTTCTCTGGGTCTGATACCACAGTAGTGGAAGGAAATATTTATGTCTGATCGTAAAGGGATGTGTAAAATCCTCCAAGAGTGTAATGGCTTTGGACGAATAACTAATGAATGTCCGCGTAAGCCATTCAGTTGCTATATAGCCGAGCCCACAAAACGCACGACCTTCAACGGTTTATCATCGAACAGTATGAACCAATTTGGAAAGATTGTCAAGAACGAAGGTCGAAACATAAAAGCTATTAGCCCGATTTGTATCAAGCTTTGATCATTTCAGGAATGTAGCCGAGCCAGATCGGACTGTTTTCGATGCGAATCTAAAATGCACCACGCAGGACACGCGTTTGGATTGGAAAAACGGGCCGATAGATGCTAAATACGGTACCCAGAGCAAACATCAATTTCCGAACCATTCTCGCGACTTGAGCTCACCCTCGTCTGGGCCAATGTTAGTTAGGTGAGCAAATCCGAAATTACGGCCCTTCTAGCTTCCATCGCAGCCGGGGAAGCTGCGGAGCTTCCACACAGCAGAGCTAATTCTCCCGTTGACCAGCCCCTGATTCTGAGAAGAAGACGTGCACTATTACGAAATATGCGGACAAATGAATGAATAGATCGTTCGCGAAGTAATTAACAGCTCCTTTGAACTGCTACGAACGTGCAATCACGCACCAGACTTCCAAGCGGCGCTAATGCTAAAGAACTTGCACCGAGCTTCATTCTCGAACGCCTGCCGAAGATTTGTCGTGCGCAATCGCCTAATGGGCAAATTGAGATAGTGAATCAACGAATTCGCTCTTTTGAGATCGTGCATGAACAACCTCTCTGATTCAGACGCATTCTTATCTAGGATCTCAACTCGGGGCTTGTCCCATCACAACATGCACCACTTGCGACAAAAAGTCGACACCTGATCATCGTTGCCATACATCTACTCTGACGCCTTGCAGCCCCTCCAAAATACCGTAGTCGAGGCCCGGCTGCTTGATTACCACAACAATCGCATTGAACGTTTCTAAAATCTCTGGTCGCCAGTAGCTCTCTTTCAGCTTTGATACTTCGGGGATGGTTGCTTGTTCTACCAAGGGGTCGCAGAACATCAGATCCACCTCGGCAGAGTGACGCATGAAATTCAGTAATTGTATTCCGGGGGAGTTTGCTAGGTCAGACTGGCCGGCCTTGAAACCCAGCCCGACTACGAGCAGACGCGGTTGGTGGCTGGTGCCTTTGGGTCGGTGATTCTTATCCACTAAGGATGTAAGTAAGTTGCTTGCAATTCGAGAAGGGCGTGTGGACATTTTCTCATGTGCATGCTGAAGGAGTGGGAGGTTGCATGTTGACATGAAGTAGACTGGATTTACTGGTATGCAGTGTCCACCAATTCCGAGAGAAGGGAATATTGGAAGGTATCCGAAAGGCTTGCTGGCAGCGGTTTCGGCCACTTCGAGAGGGTCAATGCCGAGCGGAACGCACGCATCTGCCATTTCGTTTGCGTACGCGATGGCTACCGTCCTTTGACAGTTTTCGTACATCTTCACCATTTCTGCTACCTCCGGTTTGCTGACTGGGATGACGGTATCAAACACCAATTCGTACAGCTCAGTGATTGCGTCGAGCGACCCAGGGACAATATCATCGAGCCCAGACACTATTTTCGGGATAGAGCGGGCAGGCGGTGACACTCGACCTGGATCTATTCGCTATATTGAAATGTCAGAAAATCTCTCATAATTCGGGCTTTGAAGCAATGACGCTTTAAACGTTCATACCTCTGGAGACATTCCAGCAAAAATCCCACGAGACCTGGCAAGCGGTTCAAGGAGCCTTCGAGTCGTCCCAATGGCAACAGTACTCTCAATGACAACAATCGAACCCCGGCGCGCATGCCGCTCTACGATCTCCAGTGCGCTTTTTATATGAGAAAGATCGACGCTGGCATCTAGTCCCAAAGTTGTCGGCACCGAAATCAGGAAGTGAAACGCGCTTTTCAGATTCTCCACGTGGCTCGAAAATCTAACGCGATTCGACTGGCGGTTCTCGGATCTCAATTTTTCTATCCTTGTACTCGATATATCATAGCCGATTACGTCCAAAGAAGAGGAGAAAATGTGAACAAGATGTGCGCCGACATAGCCAACTCCAATGACTGCAACAGTTGGACTATCCTTTTGCTCTCTTGAATCGCATGGAGATACAGGTGTCGAGTATTCTTTATGTCGGGTTTTCGTCAAAACCATATTGGGCGGTAGAGGTAGAGTGAGAATTGATTTGTTTAGCACCTTGTGGCACGGTGCAGTCGATTTAAGGAGTAAGGATGTAAATGTGGAAGTACTTAGGGTCCGTCAATGTACCTGTAGATGTGAACATAGATAGAAGCTATTAAATAATTCTTTCGCCGCAGGCGCAGTGGAATCTTTGAGTCAGCAGAACTTAAAACTTGTGTTTCGCAAACCTGTGCCTCAAGCTCGGCTTGACTCATTTCGGCCTCATTTCGCACTCGGGTTAATATTCGTCAACACCTTCCTCTCATTGTTTGGTGATCATTCTTACTCCTTTTCGAAAGCGGGAAAAACCCTTGTTCAAATTGATACAATGTGCGTACAAGTCGGTCTCCAGCTTTCCCTTTCAATTTCTTAGCTTGCGCGACACCGGTTTTTGTAGGTCAGCTCTTATCTTCGACTCTTTTTGGTCTTCCCGCTTTCAAATTTTTCCCAATTTTCACTTCGTGGTCAAGAAGAGCAATGAATATATCCAGCCCCACTACTACTGGTGGCCTTATGGCCAACAGCTACACAAACCTTCCAAGCAAACTAAGGAAGAGAACAATTTCTCTTTCTTCTCGAAGCTTGCGCACGACCATCGAACATCTTCCCTCTGTCAATTCGCGACATTTAAGACTGGAGAAATATGTATTCTTATCTCTCTTTCTCTCGGCAAAGTGAGTACGAAAGACTTTTACAAACTTTAATACGCGTAACTGGCAGCTAATTTAAGTCCTCAGCCTCGCCATAATCTATCTGTCCATATCATTTTCGGAGTTCTACTGGATGCTACTCCCAATCACTATTCTTCGACCACTTATAGACTTTATTGACATTTCGATAATCCTGATATTCTACCCTTTCAGGCGAGCAAACCCGCGCACACCGAAAGCCCCGGAAATATTGGAGAATCTCATCTATCTACTTCCGTGCTACAATGAAACATTTGCAGAGTTGATAAATTCATTGAACTCGCTCGCTGACCAAAAACATCTCGATGCCCACAAGAAGGCTATCATCATCGTCTGCGATGGCCGGTGCAAGGGTAAGGGCATGGCGAAAACCACGGCGGAATATCTAACAGAAGATATCATTGAGCATCCATCCAGCGCACGCGCCCGAAACGCTTACACTTCCTGGGACGGTAGCCAGATGGATGTCGAGACTGTGCAAGGCGAGTTTAGAGGCATTCCTGTCTTTTGCATCATCAAAGAAGAGAACAGAGGAAAACGAGATGGAATTATCCTTGTTCGATCATTCCTGCACAAGTTCAATCAGCGCGATTCGAACCCAGCATCGGGCATCCTTACACCTGACTTCTTCACAAAACTTTGCGATTTCTTCGTCAAAGCTTCGATTCCTTCCGTGGAGTATGTTATCGGCATGGACGCGGATACCCGGTTCGACGCCGATTGTGCGTTCAACCTCATGCAAACCGCGAGAGAAGGCGACCAGGTTGTTGGAGTATGTGGCTACATTCTCGCGGACTTCACAACCTCCAGACCATTTTCCATTATGTATCTATATCAGAATGCAGAATACGCTATTGGTCAACACCGTCGGCGTCTTCGTCAGGATCTAACGAGCAGAAAGGTCACTTGTCTTCCGGGATGCTGTCAACTTCTTCGAGTCGTTGAGAGTACTTGTGGAGACGAAATACTCCAACAGTTTGGATATTGCCCAAAGGAAAAAGACGGCCTCTTCCGAACAATACGATCGATGATGAGCGAGGATAGAGACCATGTGTGTCTGGTTCTTCGCGAAAACGCCAACGTTGAAACTCGTCAATGTCTCTCTGCCCGGGCATACACCTCCGTGCCACAATCTTTTTCAGTGTTCCTCAGCCAACGTCGCCGGTGGACGTTGGGACCAATTACAAGCGACATTCTCCTCGCATCCCGCAGAACGACTGGCTATGTTGAAAGGATAGCGGCAGCCTCATCGGTAATAAACTGGGGTGTTACATTGTCTATGTTTCTCTCCAGGTTTTTCAGTGGGTACTCCAGTACCGTAAACCCTCCCTACCCTGACAAGAAGCTTACCGCAAGATCCCAGGAGAAAATTTTGATGCACAAACTAGCTTCGTATTCTTCGCCCTTGTTACATACCGCAACATCTGGGACTTTTCAATTGTCTTCATGTCTCCCAGGTCACCCACTGAAGCCATTCAATACCTCATTGGTGCCTTAATGTGCAATATTGTTGGTCCGTTAGTTGGTGTAGCTATCCAGGTCTATTCATTGTATCACTTAGATGATTTTCGATGGGGGAAGACGCGAATTGCTGTCAGTGACGATTGAAGCTATACCAGGAGCAGTTTCTCTGCCAAAAGAAAAGAGTAATGTTGTCAGAATTTAATTAATGTTTTGGTCAGAATGGATGAGAATTGATGGGGTTGAGGTTATTTTATTTTATTTTTGTCGTTTTCGTGATCGTGTTGATTGTTCTTTGGTTCTGTTCTCTCTCCTTTTTAAACACAGACCTGATACATCGGTAATACACCGGTGATACCGTCCACGATGCAGGGTCGTCAATTCTGTCGAGTGAGAGTAATTAGCTCCACACCACAGAAAGATAGGGTAGCGTAGAACCAGCGGGGTTTGCGGCCGTATATCATGTTACAAGTGTAAGCCGGTACTGGCCACATGATTCGAGAATTAGTAATCTCTCATGAACATAGCTGCAGGCCACCCTCCATCTTAAACAGACAATCAACATGATATGCACTTCTATAGTTAAACAATTTCTTTGTGCACCCACTAAGGCTTACAACAAGTACATGTTAAATTGAAAGATAGAAGCATATAGGTGGCCTGTGCCCTTCAATTGTACATTCTTCTTGCTGCTTTAGGCATATCCCCAAGCAGCTTCTCTTCGAGGCCAACGAAGCGCTGGAGGGCAGCTTTTATATGGTCTGGAGATAGAGGTTTCTCTTCTTGTTTGGCTCGATTGTTGGCTAGCATGACAACATTCTTGATCTATTTACGTTAGCTGAGCATTATCATTTGTCCAGAAGACGTACCTCGCGACCATTTATTTCATAGGTACTGAAGTTGTCGATGTCTTTATCAGTGAATTCACCCAATTTCTGCTTCTCCTTCTCTCAGGAAATGAACGATCTCCAAAGATCTGCTCTGTTCTTGACACCCAATTGACCATAAGTCAGGAAAAGATGTGTCCGAGACTTGACCGCGGAGTCGATATTCCGAACATAATTTGTAGTCATGAACATAATAGACCCTATAGCGTGTAAACGAAAATCCCCAGCGTCCTCTCGCGATTGGACTAGTGCATCTGCCTCATCTAGAAGGAGAATAGCATTCCACGAGTGGGCTCTGTCATAGATTGACTGCAGCTTTTGCGCTACTTCATCAGCTTTACTTCCTAGATCGCCAGCAGACACTGTATAAAGTGGTGCTTGAAGAAGCTCTGAAACAGCTTCGGCGGTAAGAGTCTTATCGCAACCAGGACTCCCATGGAGTATGATCTCTGACGCAGCCTGATCAGACCAGAAGGTCAGCCCGCTGGCTGCGCTGTCGTCGTGCGCCATGTGTAGCCGCCGGTGCAGTACTCATGGCTGGGAGTGCCCGTAAAGAAGCATTGGCGAGGAGGTTGTTTATCCTTGGGCCGTACAATATGCGGGCAGCAAACACAAAAGACAAACAGCACTTGGCTGCGCAGCCTGCCGTCTGGGGCTGGCGTAGCGACTGACAGTACTGCAAGCTGAGACACACCCGATAATCATTCCGGCATCGCCGGATCAATTAGACTACGTTCTTTCGAAGTGATTTTCTTTGAACTAAGTGTGCTTACAACAGTGCTTATGGAGTTCCATGAACAATTCAGGCTCCAGTTCAGGCAGTTCCTTGGCATGTAGAAGATGACTAATCACGCGTTCCTTGTACTCAGTATAACAGGCAATTTTGTTGGTCCAGCATTCCTCCTGCGCATCGAAGAGAGTTCGTCGTCGTCTATTATTGTGCGGATAGTCACAAAGCGCTGATAAATCCAGCTGTCTCAAGTTCCTCAGGCTTGTCGCAATTGTGGGAAGAGCAGAGTTCCAAGTCCCTTGCGAAGGTGTGAGTGTGACGGTCGAAAGTGTAAGATGGCGTAGTGTTCGGTTCAGCGAAGCCAGAAAATGTAACAATGTGAGTTCATCCGTTCCAATCTCGAGCTTGAGTTCCTCGATCTTCGGCCACGGTTTATAAGTGGCTAGCAAGGTAAGTAACTCTTTAGGGCCATCCATATTCCCGCGAGACCAGTAATCACAGTGGAGGAAGCCATCCACTAGCCAACCAAAAGTTAAGCGCACTCTTTTCAAATTCTTGCCACAGCAGAGAAATCCGAAGAAGGATTTTGCCGCCATAAAGAGGCCTCCGTCTTCCTCATCCTCGCAGACAGCGCAATCAAGGTGAGTGAGCTCTTCTAAAGCGCTCTCCATAATAACGAGTTGCCTAAGGTATTCGTCATGTGTGTTGAAATCTGCTGATATCGGTTCCGCGTGCGCCTCTGCTTCAACAGCATCGTTGTATAGATTCCGTAACCTATTGACTTCATAATGACCTTCGCCCTGCCAGAGGCGTCGTAGGCGGCGTGGGCCCCAGAACGCGGGGCCTTCGACATGAAAAGTCATAGATTTGAGACTGGTGAGAGATTGCTTTGCCCATCCTATAGCCCGTAGGGCACATGATAAATGCAATGCTTCGATATCGTTGTCGTCTTCGCAGTCTTCTTCGTAGCTGCTGCGAGTATTATAGTCATACGGCTCGATGCGTAGCCTTTCCCAGTGAGTAATCCAGCGATCGTTCAGCAGGACTGTAGGCCTGTGTTCAAACGCGGAGAGTCGTGTAAAGTTTGCCAGCGCTTCGTCAAGTTTCCCGGCGGTATACTCGTCTCCCATTGAAGATGGCCTATCTCCAAGCTGTACCTGCTCGCTGTGAGTACAGCCCACCCTACGAAAACATAGCTGTCCTGCCAAAGACTGTATATTGTCATTTGTTGCGACGCGATTCTCCTCGTATCGACAGTAAAGGGTTCTTCTTTCGGCATCCGTGCATTGCGACCAGTCGTGATATGACATAATGCCGTAGTATGTGTCGTCTTTGTTTTCACTATAATCAAACGACCCTATAGTGATATTTGGGTCATCCGGTAGGGAAATTGCTCGCGCCCAATCGTCATAATCGAAGAATTTTCGCATTCTTCTTCGCCGCCGAAGAATCAAGGTCCGCACATGGCACGCCAAACTCTCATCAGATGCAATATGAATCAAGTTCCTAATACTGCTATCGCGTATATCGAAATTGACTTTTTCGAAGCAAAGTGGCGTGACGATGTCTCTGCACTCACGGTTTGCGAGTCGGAACAGCTTCCTGTCCTGTAAACCTAAATGCTCAAGCACCATAACCCAAACCTCTGCTGGAAGGCCGAGTGAGCGACTTGTTGAAGAGTTGTAATTCATTATTGTGACCGTATCTGCTTGTACAGTCTCCTCCTAGTTCGTATTACTTCTAACTGCTTTTGTCGTATTCTGGAAAAGTATGTATAGTGTTGAAATCAGATTGTCATTCGACTTGTTCTACGGATCTAATCCGTGGCCTTTATCGCTTTCGGAGGAGGATGGCGGATGGGCGTCGTGTGTTGGCGCGGTGTGAACTCGTCGCTTGCAATCGAAGCTTTCCGCGGGGAGCTTGTATTAGCCCTCCGAGAGATGGAAAGCCAACTGTATAGCGTTGGGAGATGGCGCGCTGCGTAGAGTGTGCTGCCGAATTCGGCAGCGACTGTGAGGGCGTCAACGTGGTAGCGTTCGACTGACTCGCGTGATTGTTGCTGTGCTACTTGTAGGGAAGAAAACGGGAGTCTATTACGACTAGTCAATGCATCACATGCAGACTCGACTTACGTCGCTACTGTATGGGCGCCAATTGTGATGATGATTCGGAGAGAATGGGCAGCTCGGTCAACCTGTTGGCATGTGGCTGTGTCGCAGTATGTAAGCTCGCTTATCATCCCAGACCGCTCGGAGCCCGTTCGTGGTCTCCCTCCGTTCGAGAAACTCTCAGGAAATGCAGCTTTGGGCTGTGAAATAGATATGTCCTAGTGCTGAAATTGATCGACATATTCGCCATCCTCGCTATGATGGAACTCACAAGACTGGACTACAGTACAGCGTTTCGTTATTAGGTTCTCCTAACATCACATCCGCACAATTAGTGTACAGTCGCTTGCGAAACCGCCTTCACCTTTTGAAGCCGCATTTGCTAGCGACTGTATAGATGTGGCACTGCACGTGTGTGACAAACGAACAGTGAAAATTGTGTGGAAATTGAAGAGGCACGAATATGAAGAAAATGTATTGTGATTGTATGTCTTTTTTATGTGTGTACTATCCCTCACTGCGTAGCGAGAACCGCCCCGTAACGAGAAGGATCTAGTAGTTTATTATCCTAGGTCTTCTTAGCACGAGTAAATAAAGTTGTCGCAAGTCGGCTGCTGAGATTTGTCCCCCCGTTTTTGAGATTTGTCCCCCCCTTTGAGATTTGGGCTAGTGAGATTTGTCCCCAAGGTTTTGAGATTTGTCCCCAAAATGAGATTTGTCCCCAACGCTAATGCTAGTGGAAATCAATCACCTAGCTTGGCTTAGCGCGTAATCTATGAACGCGACACTGCCGCGACACCATCGCGTCTCCGCCGCAGGTAACCAGTTAGAAAAGAACGTAGGTCTTAAATGTGTTTTCTTGTCTTGAGCATCTTGGTATAGAAGACATTACCCCCCCTCCAGACCAGCTCTACAGCTCCTATGAAGAAGCGTATGATGCGCTTAAGACGCATGGCATGCAGCACGGCTATGGCTTTGTCCTGAAGCGGAGTTGGCCTTATAATTTAGATATTAAAACACGTTATTACTACTACTGCGATTGCTTTAGGAATAACTACTATTTAAGTGTAAAGGTTCTGAGTATAAGCACGCGCTTAACAGGATGCCCTTTCAAGCTCGTTATCTTTAAGGTGAAGCTTACCAGCTAGTGGAAGCTAGAGGTGCAGGACAAGCATCACAATCACCCCTGATTAATCAATCCTAGCGCGCACAATGTCTATCGCAGGCGTACATCAGCACAGAAGGAAGTAATTGAGTCAATGACGCACGCTGGGGCGCGGCCGATGCAGATACTAGCGGCGATCCAAAGGGAAGACCAAGACACACTAGTCTCTGCTACTGATATCTGAGGCGAGAGGAAGGTAATTTAGGAGAAACACTTAAACGGCAGGAGTCTAATAGAGGCATTATTAGACGACTTATCTATAGCAGACTGGGTCTTCGCAGTAAAGAAAGATAATAATAACTGCGTATAAAATCTCTTCTTCGCCTACTAGAAGCAGGTTAAGTTGCTGGTGGTAAACCCTGACGTACTATTAATAGACTGCATATACCGCACTAATAAGTATAGACTTCTACTGTTACATATACTTGGCTGCACTAACCTACAGACCTTCTTCTCTGTAGGGTTCTGCTTCCTTAGTAATGAGATATAAGCAGACTACTATTAGGTAATCGCGAACTTCCTGCTTAAGACAGGGATACAACGACTGCAGGTATTTATTAGCGATTAGGAAGAGGCGTTAAAGATGGCAGCTCGCTCGCTACTTCTAGGAGTCCCTTAGCTTCTATGCGTGTGGTATATTAACAAGAACGTCTAGACTAAGGCTTAGCAGACCTGGTGAGACGCTAATAGCGCAACGAAAGAGGAGAAGCAGAGGATTGTTGAATACAGGGCTGCGTTTATGAAGCGTTGGACTTAGGTATGCCCTATGCTAATCGCCTAAGAGACTTTAAGGGAAGCCGTCCTCTAAAAAAGTTGCTTATAGAACTAACTAGGGTAGCTTATCTACGCAAAGAGACTACTAGAGTTCTAGCTAAAGTAGAACGATCTGCTTAAAGACTACAGCTACTAGCAGGAACTCTGTAGATACCTGCAAGATAATTAATACCTTATACGTACTAAGTAGGCAGCTGCTTAGACTTCCTACTACTGACACTATAACACTACTATAAGTTCGCCCGTTAAAGGAATGCATAAGGTCCTGAAGGACTACCTTATAACTTTAAGAGGCGACTTACTGCGCGTTGTAGGGAGGATTAAGTAAATAGTTAGGAGTTAATATAATAAGTACAGAAAGGAACTTGCTTCCTCTAAATATAGCGTCAAGTTCGGGCATAAGCTAGAGGTAATGCTATTCCTGCCTCTTAGCATCTATAACGTGCTGACGCTACTGGCGATCGAGCGTATTAGGTAACAGGATCTGCTGCTCTAGAAGGAGTAGAGAGAGCGTCGCGGCGGACATCCTTGTTTAGGCCTATTCGAGAAAACAAATGGCCTTCCGTGTCGCTATACGCTGTAAGACGTAAGGAGATCTGGTTTAACGCTACGACTGAATCACCTCTACGATGACTACTGGCGGTATTAACGTGAATAAGGGCTGTTAATCTGCCTGTCTCTAAGGCTATATTAGTCTGTCCTTGAGCCTCTCACCGCTTAAATAAGAGGTGGGCTGAGGAGGAACGAGGTATCAACTCGACGAGATCCATCAGCTTTCGAGCGACGCGTGCCCCCTTCTGTTCCTCACTTCTAACCTTACCTTTAACCTCAGGGTTAAACACTCGCTGAAGCCCTGCGACAAGTAAACACCTCTGTTACTATGTTGATTCCTACATCTGTGCTAAATGTGAATCCTATGACTACCTGTGTATCTGTATTGATCCCTGCACCTGCTCCTATACCTCCTCCCCTATTCCTCTGTTCGTCTCTGCCTGTAGCTGTTGCTGTGTCTGTTACTATGGGTCCACCTCCTGCTTAGCAACCACCGTCGTTGGAAGAGTTCCTAGCCGACATTGAACGTCGACGGTGTCAGCCTGTTCTATATGAGTGTAATGACATGATCTTAGCGATTAACTTCCTGGCAGAGACGGGGCAGGAAGATGATCCTGCAGAGTTGGTTGAAGCACGGAATATAGCGCTCGCTATATAAGGGCTGTTTGCTTCTTGTACCCCCACAATGGCATAGAACTATTACTTTAGAGACATGGAAGCTTTCTACGCAGAGAGATTCGCGTAAGTTGATGCGTAAAATTCTCTGCTTGAGCTTCGGGATGTACTAAGATAGCGTCCTAAGCGTGCTGCAGCAGCGACGGCTTCTGAAGCTTGGAAAGATCTTAGCCCGCGTAAGAGAAAACGACGTCAATAGAGGATAGATTTAATGAGATAAAATTGATAGTTTGAGCCACTGAAGACGTCGAAGTGTCGCTACATGGCGTTTTGTAATTTATTTTTTGCGCTAGTAGAGTTATGGCTAGCATTGGGGACAAATCTCATTTTGGGGACAAATCTCAAAACCTTGGGGACAAATCTCACTAGCCTGGGGACAAATCTCATTTTGGGGACAAATCTCACTAGCCTGAGATTTGTCCCCCGCGCTAGTCTCAAACCCAATCAATGTAATAATAGATTACGGCTAATCAAAGTGCACCAATTCTAGATGTCTAAGGGGAATGCTAATGTTAGATTATTCATATGATACAATTTATTTTCTATTGACGTCGTTGTCTTTTACGTGGGCCAAGAGCCTTCCACGCCTCTGGAGCTGCCACTGCTGCAGCACGCTTAGGCCATGGTGGAGGAATATCATGAGTCTTAATAAGTGCATTCTGAGCATCAACTTGCGCAAATCTCTCAGCATAGAAAGCTTCCATATCTCCGAAGTGATAGTTCCAGGCCATAGTGGGAGTACAAGAAGCGAAAAGCCTTTCCGTAGCGAGAGCCATATTCCGCGCTTCCACCAACTCTACAGGGTCATCTTCCTGCCCTGTCTCTGTTAAGAAGTTCGTCGCCGAGATCATGTCGTTGCATTCATATAGAACGGGCTGAGACCGTCGACTCTCGATATCGGCTAGGAACTCTTGCAACGACGGGGGACGCCAGGCCAGTGATGTTATTGGATTGGATTGGAGCTGGATCCGAGGTTCGATCCAATCCAGTCCAGAAGGTAAGGCCTATAGGCTCCTGGTTCTCCAATATGGATCCAATAGCATTATTTCCCTTTTCGGCGATTAGTAAGCAGATTCAAGTGTAAGAGATGCATGCTGTATATTTAAATTCTATAGGGAAAACCTATCAAATTCGCCAGTAGTACTTTTCTCTTCCATTATACAGGGCTCTTCCTCACTGCTACCCGCCTCGCTGCCACCCTCCTCAACGCCCTCTCCCCTTTCTACACCCTGGCCACCAGACGTCACTTCACCACCTGTCTCGCCTTCCATCCAACCTATCTCAGAGTTATCGAAAGCGTGGCGCTCAGGGCGTCCATACCAAGCCCGCAGGCATTCGCTCGCCTCAATTATATCCATCTGGAGTCGTGAACGACGATCCGTAAGGAGGA
Organism: Pseudopyrenochaeta lycopersici; assembly: GCA_003313425.1. Classification (NCBI taxonomy): domain Eukaryota; kingdom Fungi; phylum Ascomycota; class Dothideomycetes; order Pleosporales; family Pseudopyrenochaetaceae; genus Pseudopyrenochaeta; species Pseudopyrenochaeta lycopersici. The sequence goes on along the minus strand of NHZP01000034.1, from coordinate 247,121 downwards.
GCTTAGCACTGCTGAATAGGCGTTCGCAATCATCTGACATGGGAGGCACGGCCAATATGCCAAGGGCCATACGGGCTAAGTCCGTTTGCGAGTGATAACGCTCGTTCCAGTACTGAATAAGGTCGAATTCTTCGTCGTCGTTGAGGCGTATAACATCAGTACTGATAAACTCGTTGTAGTGGTCAATTGCAGGTACATCAAGATCGGATTCCAGTTCTAGGTGACATAGTTTTAGACGCTTGTGATTCCTAATAGAACTGAACGATTTCTCCTTCAAAACTGAGGCCTTGGATACGTGGTTAGGAGTAGGGACGCCTCCAGCGAACTTGCCTCTATATTCGTCAACCCAGAACTCCCTGACAGCATCAACGGCTGTTTGAATCCAGGGTTGCTTATCGTTGTTCCCATTCCAGACTTGATGGTACCATTGGTTCTTGAGAGTTGGATTTAACGAAATAGCGGCGTAGTAAGCCGGTGATTCGTCGGCCTTGTTGTAGTACTGCTCGCATTTCTGCCAGGCAACTTCAGCAGCAGCGGCAAGCCAATTGTAGTCGTCAGCTTCGTTCAGCTTATCCTGACTATGGCCACGCTTTCGAAGGGCGTCTTTGGCAAGCTGTTCGAATTTCTGTCGGGCAATTTGGATTTCATCAATTAGCCAGTCCAACGACTGAAAACGATCCGCAAGAGTCCACTGCTTCCCTTCATTCATTAGGGTAGCCTCGTAGAACGTCTCAAGTTGGTCATGGAGGTGGCCGAGTTCGTCCCATTGCCGTGGGGTTAGGCGGTCGTCTAGGACATCTTTTGTGCCTGACGGAGGCTCGTATTGATCACAAAAGAGCTGAATACGTTCTTTAACGTTAAGGGCGCGTCCGATAGACAGAAAGTATGAGTTCCAACGCGTGGACTGGCTCTGAATAACCTATAAAGAAAGTAGCATTAGTACCTTACTAACATCCTTAACTGCGGGTTGTGGCCGAAGGAACTCACCTCTAATCCATCAAATGCAGCTAGATCACCGCCAATCTCAATTGATCTAAAGAACTGACGACGTTGAGGACTGGCCCGAATATATCGTACGACATTATGGAGCCTTCCTATCGCACCGCGCTTCCTCCAGAGCTCACCAATTCGCGTCAAATCCCCTTCGCGATATGCAGCTTCAAGGTCCCTGTAAATCTTCTCTGCGTCCTTTCCGATGATAAAAGCCTGCGCGCAGAGGTTGGCAATATGGCTAAAACACCGAAGACGTCGTCGTAGGCGCTGCTTTTTACTCATATTTGGATAAAGAGCTTGAAGGACCAGGTCAACGCAGGTATCATTTGAACTCGTGTTATCTGCTATAAAGTACCCAATTCGGCTACTAATCTTATAGTCGTCGAATACATGGAGGAGGACATCCGCTATATTCTCGCCTGAATGTTCGCCAGCGAGTTCACGAAGCGCAAGAACAGCTGTTCGTCGCTTGCCCTTTTTGTCAATGAAGTGAGCGACACAACCGAGTATGGCCAGATAATTAGGTGACGTCCATAAGTTAAACAAAATCGACATATTGCTGTGGGCCTCTTCCATGTCCAGACGCAGCTTCTCCTTCCGTGCGTCAAACGCCTCTTTAATCTACCTGCGAATTACTAGCCTGGCCTTCGGGAGGAGCTTTGTTAGGCCAGGAAAGATGTAAAAGAGGAGTTCGCGGAAGTAGGCATTCTTAATCTAAAAGAAGGCGATATGGCAATAGACGATCCACCGAATGAGAAGTTCCTTAAATTCGTTAAACTGGCGTCTGAATACAAGGGTGGATATATTATTGAAGTTAATGATTGATGGCTGTGACGAACCCTTCTTTCTCGGGTTGAATTCACCAGTCTTCCTATTAATTTGGTGTTTTGATTCGAGGTGGTCTAGGGCAGTAGTATTACCGTTTCCGGATGTTGGAAGCTCCTGCTGGTGATGTTTTTGTTCGCATAAGTAACAGTACCAGAACCTCTTCGTCGGATCCTGCTTGAACTGGATATCCTCGCTATACATCTAAACAATGGACGTCCTCTTCCTATTATGCTTCTGGGGCTTCGCCAAAACGCGGCAGCGGACATACTGCTTCCTATTTAGTTTAAACTCGTCGGGCTCGATCAACGTGTCATCGGCGACGTTATTTCGGCGAGGGCTGATAGATGATAGGGCAAGAATAATTCTGTCGGTATCTGTGGCCTTAGAGCAGCCGCTGAAGTAGCTTTTGATCGTCATGGTGTTACTGATAAGTGGACCGTATGGGCATGTCTGCCATATCGAGAGTACTTCAATAGATGTGCGTGACGCGTTTTCCCAAAGAATTTTATTAGGAAACATCGTCCTTGTAGTATTACGCGGTATGACAGACGCGTGTATTGGTGCTTGGTGCTGCTACAATAAATTCGCTTGAGTCGCTACCTGTCTAATCGAGTTTAGCCTTTGCCCAGTTGGGTTAAGTCATTGGAGCTCCAGGAGCCTACAGCGAATCGATCCAATCCAATCCAAATATTTGAGGCACCGGATCCACCCCATCCAAATACGATCCACGCCAGTCCAATCCAAATGCCCTCCAGTCCAATAACATCACTGCGCCAGGCAGGAGGTGAAGCCACTGTAACGGACACAGCAACAGCAACAGGCGGAGACGAACGAGGGGAGGCAAGAGTAGGTATAGGAGCGGGCGCAGGGATTGATACAGACACACAAGTGGTCACAGGATTTGCACTTGCTGTAGATGTGGGAATCGACACGGTCACAGAGGCATTCACTTGTCGTAGAGCTTCAGCGAGGGTTTGACCATGGGGTTGATGTTGAGGTTAGAATTGAGGAATAGAAGGCGGCACGCGTCGTTCGAAAGCTGATGGATCTCGCCGAGTTGATGCCTCGTTTCTCCTTAGTCCACCTCTTGTCTGCGAAGTGAGCGGCTCCAGAACAGAATGATGTGGCCTTGGAGACAAGTGCATAGACGGTCCTTGCTCGCGCTGATAGCGCCAATGGTCATCGTAGAGATGATTTAGTCGTAATGTTGATCCAGCCCTCGTCACTTCTTGCAGCGTATGGCGACATGGAAGACCGTTCGTTTTCTCGAAAAGGCCTGAACAAGGATGTCCACCGAGACGCTGTCTCTGCTCTCTCTGGCGCAGTAGATCCTGTTGCCTGATCCGCTCGATTGCCGGTGGCGTCAGGACATCATGGATGCCGGGAGGCAGGAATGGCATCGACTCTAGTCTGTGCCCGAACTTGACGCTATGCCTGGAAGCGGCTATTTCTTTCCTGTATTTGTTGTATTGACTCTTAGCCATTTGCCCAATCCTCTCCACAACGCGCAGCAAGTCACCTCGGGAGGTCATGAGGTAGTCCTTCAAGACCTTGTGCATTCCTTCAACAGGTGAGCTTGTAATCGTGTTGTAGTGTCGGTGATGAGAAGTCCACGCCGCTGCCCACTCGGTGCGCGTGAGGTATTGGTTCTCTCTCAGGTATCTGCAGAGCTCTTGCTGGTGGTTGTAGTCTTTAAGTAGTTCGTCCCACTTGAACTGGAACTCCAGTGGTCTTTTTGCGTAGACAAGCTGCTCTAGTTAGTTCTATGAGTGATTCGTTCACAGAATCGCTTCGTTCAAAGTATTCCGACTGCCGGGGCGGGCATACCTGAGTCCAACGCTTCATGAACGCAGTCCTGTGTTCGGCGATCTTCTGATTCTCCTCTTTCGTCCTACCGTCGGCGTCTCGCCAGGTCTGTTGGGCCTTCGTCTGGACGTTCTTGTTGATATGCCACACGCACAAGAGTTGAGGAACTCCTGGGAGTAGCGAGCGAGCTGCCGTCTTCAATGCTTCCTCCTGATCGCTGATAAATACACGTGGTCGTTGTATCCCTGTCTTGAGGAGGAAGTTCGCGATTGCCCAGTGGTAGTCTGCTTGCGTCTCGTTGCTGAGGAAGCAGAAGCCTGCAGAGAAGAAGGTCTGTAGATTGGTACAGCCAAGCATGTGCAACAGTGGGAGCTTATACTTGTTCGTTCGGTAGGTGCAATCCATCAAGAGTACATCTGGGTTGGCGAGAAGCAGCTCTACCTGCTTCTGGTGGGTGAAGAAGAGATTTTGTACATGGTTATTATCGTCCTTCTTGACAGCGAATATCCAGTCTGCTGTAGATAGGTCGTCCAGCAATGTCTCCATTGGACTTCTCCCATTCAAGTGTTTCTCCCGAATTGCCTTCCTCTCGCCCCGGATATCGGTTGCAGAGATCAGTGTGCCTTGGTCTTCCCTTTGAATTGCAGCTAGTATTTGCATCGGCCGCGCCCCAGCATGGGTCATTGACTCAATCACTTCCTTCTGTGCCGATGTACGCTTGCGATAAACATTGTGCGCGCTAGGGTTGATGGATCGAGGGTGATTGTGATGCTTGTCCTGAACCTCTAGCTTCCACTGGTCGTTGTGCTTTACCTTGAAGATGACAAGCTTGAAGGGACATCCTGTTGACCGTGTGCTTGTGCTCAGTATCTTCGCGCTTGACTGGTAGTTTCTGAATCGATCACAGTGATAGTAATATCGTGTTTTAACATTAGAATTGTGAGGTTTACTCCGCTTAAGGACAAACCCGTAGCCATGCTGCATGCCATGAGTCTTGAGGGCTTCATATGCTTCTTCATAGGAGTCGTAAATAAGATCTGGAGGAGGTGTAATATCTTCCATACTGAAATATAGACGACTGATAATAACCTCAATACCACAGTCGCCTGTGCATGATCCTGCGTGCTACGAAGACGCGCTGTTTTCGTGCCGACGGTGTCGCGTTCATAGATTACGCGCTAGGCTAGGTTGAGTGAATAATTTCCGCTAACACTAGCGCGGGGGACAAATCTCAAAGGGGGGACAAATCTCAAAAACGGGGGGACAAATCTCAGCAGCCCAGTGGTAGATGGGGAGTTATTACGCCAAGCAGTGGTAAGGCGGTCTTTTGCCGCTCCAAAATATGACGCCCTGGGGCCCATTTTGTTGATTCATCCAGGGATCGGTATTGCATCGAAAGATTGGAAGGTTGCAATCATTGCAATGAAATTCAGCTATGACAAGCTTTCGTCCGAGAGACATCAGGACTGCTACGCATACAACAACAAAGTCACAGGAACAATGATATTATCTGTGCCCTCGAATCCACCACGTTAACTAATGAGCAACTAAGGTATACTTCGCTTTCATATACCTGGGGTCCGGAGCAGCCAACCTGTACGTATTTTCCCGCCTGCACCAGCCTTCCTCCGCCACAAGTTAGGCTGTGCTTTCCGCCCCGCGTGCCCGGACCCCTGCTTGGTGAACCGTACCATCAATTCGCCGCAACGAATGGCAGACGCGGATTGTCGTCTGAGCATCCCCAGTCCCTTACCCGCAAACGTCCCTACACACGTTAGTCAAAGTGCAACGTTGCGCTAAGGCTCCCCAACACCCCGATCTCCATCTCAATTACTCTGGTGTAAGGTGCCTTGTGATTCGCGGTCAAATATCCTGCAATCATCAACGGAGAAAACACTGGTGTGACGTCAGTGCCAGAGCTGATTGGACACGGCTTTCTTCTCCAAACATTGCTCGCTTATAACTTAACATGCGCAATCGGTCGTTAATCTCTCTAGCTGGCACAGTATAAACACCAGTCATGATGTTCCCGCCCGATACCTTCCGCTTGAACTTAAATTGAACCCAAATGGAAGCCCTCTACAACCACCTCATCCAGCTCGGCCTACAGGAATACTTCCACCTCCTCGTCGGTAACGGCTTCGACACCTGGGAAAAAGTAACTAGTATCACCGAGCTGGACCTCGACCGTCTCGGCTTCAAGCTCGGCCATCGCAGACTGTTGCAACGCAAGATGGCCGATTTACACGGCTATCCACGCCAACTGCCTCTTCCATAGTCTGTAAAGATACTTCCCTTATGCTAAATCTGACGGACCTATAGCGAAACATAATTCGTTAAAGGGGTCGGTTCTAACGAGATGCAGCACAGAGAATATTGCAGTCTATAGAATAGGCGATGTATGGGCGCTTGTGTCGTTTGGACCCGGACGTCGTCCGACCAAACCACCTCCGACCTGACGCTTCACGGTCCTTGGAGCAGACGCCACAAAGAGCTAGTATTACTAGTAACAAAGAGCATCCATCTAGTAGAACTGCAAGACCAGTCTAAGGTAGGTCACAGAGTCGTTATTCTGCCGTAGTATTGCACGCTTACTTACTGATACATAGGAATACTTCGCAACGTGGTATGTACGTTAAGAGCGTGGGGAAGATTAGGTGGAGAAGAAAGTCTATTAAAGTTTATTCACCCTTCGAACGCTCATGAGAAAAGAGTGTCCTACTGAAGCTAAGGCCTTACCTTACGTCTAAGAAATTGAGCTTCGCTACTGTCCACGCAGGGGAAGCGGTTACTACCTCTCATTGCACAAAATATGGATTAAAAATGGAGTGTAGTAGGTCCTTTTAGCAGGGACAGTGCATTGAAGGTTCAATGTGCGACAAACGATAATTCTATCAGCCTCCTTAAGAGCTAATCAGAATCTAGCTCCTTACGTAGTGAGCCGCTTTTGGTAATTTGATACGAGTTTCGTTTGGATCTTGAAACATCCTTAATATAATCAGGACACAGAGCTGCGGCCTAAGGTACACCTATAAAGATGGCGCTGGCGCTGCGCAGAAGGAAGTAGTAATGTGCTGTTCACCTGTTCAGGTGACGAGGCGTACAACCGTACAGACACACCTTAATACTACTCGAAATCATGGTGGTTTCCACCACTTCCTGTTGCTATTACTTATCCCTTGCACTGGTAAACGCGCCCGTACACGGGCCACATAAATAGAGCCAATCGGATGATATTTCGGATAGCTTGGAAAACCAAAATATATTTTTTTGCCAGCGTTTTGTATAGGATCTAGCATTGTGACAGTTACGAGTTCATTTTACTTAATACTTGAGCTTATAGATGTGTTAATGCTTTCAATGGTCTCTGCGCGGCGTAGGTGCTCTGCCCAGCACTCAGAGCGTACTTGTGGCCTACACAAAGGCACCTTGCAGAGCTTACAGCCATAAGTTGTACGCGGAGGACGCTGAGCGCCTTGTTGACGGCGCTGTATATTACCTGTTGTAGCTGTGAGAGGCGTTCTAGGCTTATTTGTACGCCCACTCTCAGAACAAGCTATACAAGCTTTTGCCTCTGCGTACAGGTGTACTGGCAGTCCATGGGCGCTCTCATTATCAAGAGCAACATCATCAAGCCTTTGCCGCTTTTGTGAGCCCTGGCAGAGGCGTCCCCCACGCTCAAAAAGCTGCTCTATTAACCTGTATAAGAACTGCTTGTGACCCCCGCGCTTTGCGCGCTCGCGCGTTGAGTAGGAGGATAGCCGATAGATGTTGTTGAGCGTCAAGTCAAGTAGAAAGTAGAGCAGCGGCTTCCAAGTACGTTGCTTGCGCTGTTGTGTAGTATAGTAGCTCCGCGTTTGGTCGTACTTGTCTACCTCACTTTTGTGCCTATTGTAGCCGTCTATCATCTCTGGGATCCCAAGTAACTTGACAAGCTCGTTGCCAAAGGCTTTCTCGAAAGGCCGCTTACTTGTAGATGCTAGCGCTGGCCGTCGTCGTTGACGCTCGACGTACTGAATACCTGGTGGCAACTATCGTCAGCTCAAGCTTGGCATGGCGGCGAGCCTCGGCACTTACCATCAGCAACAGTAGAAGCAAATAGGACAACTTGTGAGTCTCTCCAAGCTAGCTGTAGTACAGTTTGACGCTCTGAGAGCGCCCAGAAGGTTTCTCCCCACTCAATCTGAGGCGTAAACTGCGTCTTGAGGCTTACAAGATCCTTATTAAAGCGCTCTTTACGCAGCTTCTGCTTACTGCAAGAGCGGACGGTACGAGAGCTACTAAGAGCCTCAGTCTCTGCTGTTGTCTCAAAAGCCTCTTCTGTTGCTGTATTAGTTGTTCTCACCGTCCCAGCAACACCAACGCCGTGCTCTCTAAGGCATTCCATCATTGGGATAGTATTGAAGAGATTATCGTCCCATACAATGTGGCGACCTGGTAAGAATAAACGCTCGCCAGCAGCGTTTTTGGCGAGTACAAGAGTAACGGGTACTGATTCTGTAGGTGTCAGAGCCTTCAGCTCAGCGTTAAGGTTGACAGGCCCACGCCCAACGCCTTTGGCATGAAATAACCAGTTAAGTACGACACCGTTGCTGCCTAAACACCATATTTTATAGCCCTCCGGCGTAGGCTTTGTCTTGATAGTTACGGTCTCGCTAGCTCGGCCAGTAAACCTAGCAATAGCCTCATCAACGCAGAGGTGCTTCCCAGCAGCCCAAAAGCTTAAAGAATGCTCGCGGATGTGCTCTGAGAGATCCCACACGCGTCCAAATGGTGATTTGAACGTTTGGTCAACCTCTGTACAGTACAAGTAGCGATCTAGCTGCTGCCATCGAGTTTCTGACATGTAGTTATTTACTACATGAGTAGGCGCGTTATTGTGTTGTTTCTCCCAGTACTCATGCAGCGACGGCTCGCGGTGTACGCCCATATATATTACTATCGCAAAGTAGGTATATAGCTCAGTAGGCGAGGTTGGTTTCCATGGTCGCGCGTGCGGATTTAGTGCTTCGTCGCGGAGCTTGTGCGCCTGCTCATTCGTATGGTATGCGATCCTATCAAGCACTGCAGCGTCAAAAAAGAGACCAAACAAAGCAATAGGATCGCTGGCATCAACTCCATCAGGTAGACGAGCGCTGCCGAGTTCGACGTTGTCGATTTGTAGAGGTTGCCAACTGGGTGGCGGCGTGCGCGCAAGATCAGGCAAACTACCTCGTTTTTTCGAGTATTTTGTGTAGTTAACAAAATCAGGATCATTACTGAGCTTTGTAGCACGAGGAGGCATGATTGCAGCGTTTGGCGATTTGTATTTACTGAGAAATAACTAGGCACGTAAAATCACTATCATTACGATACATTTTGGGTGTTGAGGGGCGCTGTACGCTAATTGGCTCTACTGATGTGGCCCGTGTACGGGCGCGTTTACCAGTGCAAGGGATAGCACTAATCGGTCGATTTTAGTTTCCGCGGAGGACTCCACCACGATCTCGATTTTGTACATGTCGTATTCTTGTGACACAATGCACCTTGTCAGACTTCCTTATCCTTCCCACCATCAAAAGTCCCCAGCCCCTCTGCTGACCCCTTTTCCTTCTGACTCCCATCGCTCAAATGATGGGCTCATAATCCTGCCAAACGTTCGCAAGTGGCGCTTCATCAGTTCAAGCAACCACTCCAGATGAAAATCAATTGCTATTGGCCTTTGAAAGCGAAATAGTATGCGTGCATCTTGTTCAGGGCTGCTCCCTATATCACATATGTGAGGTTCAAAGTGTACGTTGTGCATCTCGTTTGTCTGGGCTATGATGTCAGTTGTCTGGGCTATGATGCCAGCCACTACAGTCACATGAAAAAAATTTCTTCCGCTAAGCGATTTTACACCAAAACGACCACTTTTTATACTAAAATTACTCGCTATCTACATATTTAATCCTTTTAAAAGTAATAATATTAATAAAACTTTACTAAAACTTTAGTTTAGTTAAGAGTAAAATTAAAAATAAAATTCTTTAATTATATAATATATCTTTAAAGATAAGAAAAATTAATTTTCCTTGAATTTGTATGTAAAAAGTGACTTTTTCTACTTTTTTTCTACCTTTTTTTATAAATAACTATACATACTACGCTTATAAGTATATATTCGAATATTGATAATTTTAAATACAATAATAAGATATTATCTATGTTGCTTTTTAATTTTAATATAATTTATTAAAAATCTAAGAAGTTAGGGTTATCTTATAATTAATAACTTTTTGGTGTAGTTTGGTGGGGAAAAAACGTGGCGGAAGAAACTTTATTCATGTGACTGTACTGCAGTGGCCTGATCGGATATCTTGTGACAGCTGATTGGTTGGCGGCTGCCGCTCTCTTAATGCCGCTTAGTAATGATAGGTGCGCTATAAAATGCCGAAGTCAGCGCTGAAATAATTTATTGGGTACCTGGCGCAAACGAATCAGTCGTAGTCACTTCCCTCTAAGCCTACGTCCCCACTATCTTGAATGTAAGAGTTACAATGAATCGGCCGTTGATTATATTGATCGCTAAAATTTTATCTAAAGTTTTTAGGCCGTCCTTTCCTGTCTCCGCCCCCTACTGTGGATTAAAGGTGTGGTGTTCGTTCCGGGCGAAATGATGTAACGTGCTTGACAGCATTAGCTTGTAGAAGCAATGCGCAATCCTATTCCCAGAGGTGGCGACAAGGGCGAGAAAATGGGCGTTGTAGGTGGCGAAAGAATGCAGACAGGAAATGGCCATAACCGCTTGCTAAAAGTACGCGGGCAAGGTCATAATCAGGCCGAGATACCGTTCGAAACGCTTTCCACAGCATCCTCTACTTCAGGCACACCATCGCCTGCCATCCAGCAACCACAACCATCGCCATTCCCAGGTCAAGGCTTGAAGAAGTCTACGGACAGCATATCTGTACCGCGCCTGCTACAGTCTGACCTCTTGAAAACGCAGAGGCCCACGGCTCTTACACACGACGAAGCGTTACTCTTCCACCACTACACTGAGCATCTTGGTCGCTGGTTGGACTGTACCGATGCCGCGCGTCAATTCACTCTAATGGTGCCAGAAAAGGCTAGGCAATGCCCCATTCTCCGTCATGCAGTCTTGTGCTTCGCGGCGCGTCATCGTAGGGAGGATGTGACTGCTGTGGTGGCATATGAGCGCTGTATCACTCTGCTTATGGACCGTCTCAATCAGAATTCTGGCAGCCACGATGAGTTGTTGCTTCCAGCCGTAATAATATTACACTTTACTGACCAGCTCATTGGTGAGCGGGCAGCAATTTCATATATAGAACCCAGTTTTAACATTTTCTAGTGCCATCTCGCTCAAGTTCATGCGACAAGAAGCATTTGTCAGGTTCTTCGGCCCTCTTCCGTGCTTCTCAAAGCGCCGGACTCATTGATCCCTCGGCGCCGACGCTCCGCGAGGCTGCCTTCTGGATATTTGTCCGGCAATGTCTCTACAATGCCACTATTAGTCAGCAACCGCTAGATATTGACTTTTCACTGCAGCTGCACCCTGTTCCAGGTTCTATGCAAGACTCGCACCCTTTAGCGCGGTTGAGATTGGAGACAGCCTGGGCCAATCAGATGTTATGGAACATTGCTTGCGTGGCTAACTTCTGCTTTGGAGATACCAGAATACAGAATGAATCAGCTCCCAAGATTTATCGATGGCAAGAGCTGTGGGAAATAACCCAAACATGGCGCAATGACAGGCCGAGTGTTTTCGACCCAATTTGGTCGGGCTCATCTGGGGACGGGAGCGTGTTGCCTGACATCTGGTTCACGTCAGACTGCCATGGTAAGCCTGAGAAAGCCAAGGACTCCCCAGTTCCATACTCATTAAGCGTGTAGTGGTCTCGTTCGTCTTTTATCACTTCGCTTGTATCTTACTTCTTATATACAAGCCAGGCCCAAACTTCGCGATTCGCCATGTGCGCGGTAAGCTGTCAAAGTCAGACGTGCGTGTTGAAACCCAAAGCAGTCTCGTCTACTATACTGACCTTTTCAGCAACAGATATTAGATCATGCACGAGTTATTTGCTCTGCATGCAAGTCCTCGCCGCACAATGTGCAATTGCTAATCATACTCTGCCATACCGTCTTCATATATGGTCCCCTGCTGCGAAACCTAGGAGAGCGGAATGATGTGATCCGTCTACTGAGATTCTTCGAGCAAGCCCATTCGTGGGGGACGTCGTGGATTGTTAATGCGCTGAAGGCAGAATGGGATATGGATTGAAAGTCCACTTTACATGTCCACAATACAGCCTCTAATGCATCACGAGCTAGTAAGATGGCCGCTCACCGCCCAATTATAACGCCGATGTTTTGCAATAGAGAAGGACCAACTTCAGTGTCGTCATTTACAGTAGCAAAGAGAATGCCGTTTTTATCGACACTGTCGAGTATCATAAAACATTGGCCATTCTACATATCTGACAACCAATCATGTACTAGCCGCAAGATGTTCCCTTTAAGATGTTCCCGCCCCCGTAGTAAGACCTTGTCGGCGATGTTTCTACATCTTTGCTTAAATTTGTGGATCGAAGATGGCTGACTTTAGCCTGGTCGAACGTGGCACTGTTAAGAGCTGGGGAGCTAGCCAGAATCGCCCACGAAGCTATGAACAAGGCCAGCCCACCAGGTCATTCAAGGAGACGGACGGAGGTAATCTGCGAGAAACCCTATTTCGAATCAGAGAAGTAACCTTGAAATCTTCTTGTAGATCCGAATTCTCTCTTTGAACTTTTACTCTTCAAAATATTTTGCAGATAAATAATGAATAATGTCCCGCATATGTAACGGAAAGCGTCTTGTGCAGGGAAAATTAGATCATTTAAGCTGATATATCTTGACAAGCCAGGATTTTAACACCAAGGACTAATGAGGCGTGAATGAGCGAAGTATTAGAGCTGGAGCCATGTCACGTTAGAAAGTCCTAGTAATCAGCGTGAACGAATCAGGATATCACCAACTTACTCAGATAGAAGTAATCCAGATTTAGATAACTCATGAAGGAGATGAGGACTAATGTTAGTCATAATTGTGCTGGGTTGAGATGTGTCGCGGTCCCTCATGGCTAAGCTAATATGACTTGTTAGCATCGGTAGCAAGGTCCTCGGGCTTACATAGAACCTTTTTCCTCACTATCTTCAGTGATAACGCCGAGCAATAGTGTTTCAGCGAAGTGACACTTCTAAGCTACCCTGTGATATGTCATAGAATTTGGCTCTGCCCAATAAGCATGAGGCGTCTGGCATCGCTTGTTGGGACGAAGCAGGATTTGCCAGCCATCCAATGCTGATTGGTCAGGCCCTTCTCTGCCCGTGCTCCCTCAAGAAATTCTGCTATTACCGAAGTTCGATTCTTGAATTATGACCCACTGTTCAACACTCCCAATTCATTAGCTTCAGCAGAGTTTCCGCTTTCTCATGGCTTACTTCTATCAGCTTACACAAATACTTTAGCTATAGTTAACTGAGTCCGCTGTAAGTATGCCAACCGCTTCTCCTTCATCAATCTATTAATCGGTTACTCCCTACTACTGCTAATGGCTTAAACCTCGGTACACCCATGCTTCATTCCAAGCCCCAACGTCACTTCATCCCTCTGAACTCTGACCTTTCTACTCCTCGCAGTTTACATTCGCCTCATCATCAAGCTTGCATGTTGGTGATAGTATTAGGTAATCATGGAAAGCATCATATGTGTGTGCATGCGCGCCAGGCGCACTGCACCTGCGCCGGCCCCCTCCTATGGGAGCACGCGCCCGCCGCGTTTGCCCAGGATGTCGACGTGATTCCCAGTTCCGAGCCAGCCGCAGAGTAAGCAATAACCCCACAACGCCACCCAATACTTTAGCGTTTGGTTTAGCGCTTTAAATCCGTCTTCATTACTCGTGCTATCGTAGACAGGCACCTGGTTTCAGAAAAAGAGCCCACTCACAAAATGGCTTGGCTTCCCCAACACCACTAATAGCCTCACCAAAACGATAAAGGATAGCCACTTTAAGCAGTTTTTCAAGCAGTTTAAGGATGTGCTCCAATTTGAAGCTGTAATTTTGTACTGGGTAGCTATCTAGAGCAGCTTTTTAAGCGTTTTTCTTCACCACCCAGTCATCTGGCCATATAATTCAATGCAATCTCTCAGCCTTTGAGGCATACTATCAACCTAAGTATTTATGAACTTTTGAGTAACTTTCTCCTATCCCTTATAGCTAGTTCACGAGTTTCAAACTCATCCTAATCCATAAATCTTGACATGAACTGCTTAGGAGGTCGCCAGCAATTCTTAATAGGGGCCAGATCTGGCGAGCTGGGGCAGTTGATAGTGCTCTAGATAGCTATCCAGTACAAAATTACAGCTTCAAATTTGAGCACATCCTTAAACTGCTCGAAAAACTGCTTAAAGTGGCTATCCTTTATCGTTTTGGTGAGGCTATTAGTGGTGTTGGGGAAGCCAAGCCATTTTGTGAGTGGGCTCTTTTTCTGAAACCAGGTGACAGGGAGCCCTATTCCTCAAGATCTCCGTCCGCCACGTCAAATACGGCGCGGGCCCTCTTCTTCGGGCCTTGGTCCCAGGATCGCGATGCAGATCGTGACTCATGCCGCGATGGTGGTTGCCATGTAATCCTTTGAGGGTAGTGATTTGGTTGTGGATATTTTGGTTGTTGAAAGTTAATGCTTAAGGCCTGAGAGAAGCTGTCCAGGGAGTTGGGACGATGACGTGGATACCCTGCATGGCTTGGAACCTGATCTATTGGACTAACAATTGGTGTATTGTAAGAGTTTTGGTTACGCTGATGCATAAAAGATTGCGTCGTAGGTGCAGGCGCAAAGATCGCAGCACCAGAAGAGGTGAGAGAAGTCTGATGAGACATCTGAGGTGCGACAGTATAGTTGGTGATCTGATTGTACTGGCCATCCTTAGAGGTCATCGGACTCTGAAATTGCGGCATGACTGGACTGGTACGTTGAGAATATGCACCGTAAATGGCCGGGTTATCTTGAAACAGGGGAACCGAGTATTGCCATGGTAACGAATCCTGACGCATGGTGGGATTTGTGGTGGAGATCGTCAGAGGGGGGTGCAAAACGTCTGCCGGGGCTTCTTTGTTCTTGTCGTCGTCAGTGATCTGGATGATTGCTGAGGCATGTTGATTAAGCACGGCGTCGTTCTCGTCCATGAAGGTGAAGATTACCCTATAGCCGACGGGCGACTTTTCCTCCTGGTGCCTGCAGTAGCATGCTATCCGCATCGCGAATTCCACCTTCTTTGCCGCTGAAGTGTACTGGCCGTCTGATTCCATGTCTTGCCACCTCTTGAATTCTTTCTCGTTGACTATGATGATACGTTCGTCCTCATATTGAGTCCATTCATTCTCGTCCTCGTTGCGCTTCTTCTTGCGGTCATATCGCTTCCGCTCGCGCTCCTTGCAGCCTTCGCAGATGAGGAGCGCGCCACCTCTCTTTGGGTGAGCCGGATCGTCCTTGTCGGTCTCGTTGATAGTAACTCCTTGTCGTCTCCTCGGTATCTTTTCGTCACCTCGGGCACGTCGCAGTGCACGGTCCAATCCTTCCTTTTTGTCCACTGCAGTGGCACAGACAAGAGTGAGACCCATACGGACTGCACCATCGCGTCTCTCGTTTGCTTGAATCTCGTCATCACTCGCGAGCTGGTTGGGCTTGGAGAGGGTGTGACGAGGAAATCGAGCCCACTTAAAGTGGTCTCGCAGGGGATCCAAAATGACGGTCATCTTGATCTGGGTCTCGGCGCGGGTTTTAGTCTTGTCCGGGAAAACGAAAACTGTTGGTGGATCTTGGGACTGTGGGATATGAATGATGTCGGGGGTGGTAGAGCGCAGGTGAGAGTCGTCTGTCCGATATGCCATAGCGTCCTGACTGAACAAGTCGTGGTTCGGATCGGGCGAGCTGGTTTGGCTTTGGTCCCGAGCGAAGTCTCCTGGCGAGTTGACGTTGCTAAAGATGAAGTCGGCGTTTGACGATGGCGTATTGGATGTCTGTGATGAGTGCGGAGTCTCGAGGAATGCGTCAAAGTGAGCAGGGTCGTCGTCCTTGGCGCAAGAGTAGCTCTGCTCCTGCTGGAGATGTGGCAGTCGGGTGAGGCCTATGGCCGAGTCCTGGTTCCTGTGTCGAAGCTCAGTCGAGGTGGAAGAGTCATAAGCACCATCGAACCGGGCGTCTCCATAGGTGTCGAATTCGGAAGCCAAGGGCGATTTGAAGAATGTGTCGGAAGTTATGTGGCCGTAGCTCAAGTCGGCGGGGTTGACAGACTGATTGGGGCTGTAGAGGGTGTCCATGATGATAGATGGTGTAGAGAAGCTATGTAGTCCACTCCAAAATGGGTCGGACAATCAAGGTGGATAAATGATGGTGGGCAAGGAAAGAAAATCAGACGACGAAGTCACCAGAGAATCGAAGAAAGCAGCTGTCTAGGAATCTATAAAGGTGCGTGTCCTACCAATGTCAGGCTCGAGGGAAGGCGCGGGGTGCAGAAGGGAAAAATGTGGACTGTGGACGAGCGAATTGAGACTGCACGGCAAGCGCAGGCCTGGTTTGTTTTCTTGCGAAGAGCCACCCTACTCAACGCAGAGGCCTCTATTAGTTCGCTGCCCTTTATGCAACGTCAATTCACTAAGGAAGTCCCGTGCTGCCGGTGTATGAGCCTACAATACGAGCATCACCAGCGCCATGTGCAGGTACTTTCGACGACATCCCTCGAGTATGGGGAGCTCGGCTCAGACTGCCGCTGCCGACATGAACCGGTCCCACGTCCCACAGCACGTTGCAATGACGCCTTGCTTGCTATCAAGTTCTGCTTCTGACGCGCCTCACAGTCTCATGAAGTCTCACACAGCGTATCTCGAAATGAGACTATACACCATGAGACTCGAGACTCCCCACATGTATATAGACTCTCCGAATGTCGTTGGGGCATTCGTGTTCAACCTAGTCCAGGAATCCACTTATTGTTTCTCCGTGGCAATTAGTTTCGATAAATAGTTACCATTACAAATTATATTGCTGACCTCGTCGGCAGAACTAACTATTAGGTACGCCGGTGAACTCACGTGACTTCACTTCGCTCATCCCTAAGAACCAACCCGATATCCTTATCTGATCAGTTAGGATCTCAACATCTGCGAACCATCCTACATCTAGCCCTGCCGCAGCGTCGTATGGAGCAGCTGGTGCAGAAGCTCGCATGCGCGACGCAGCAAAGATTTCTCCGAGACCTGTCTCTGGCCCCAACCGTTCGGCTCTCTTGGCATTCGGCTCTCCAACAGGCACATTTTGAGGTGAAACAGCTCTGCCCGGACTGCCAATTTCATCCTCAAAAAACGACGCATCGTTGCGAAAGTCTACTTAGGGAGTTATAGAACAGAGAGAAGGATAAAGAGCAACTGTAGTTGGTAGAGAAATTAACGGCGATCAGCATGACGTTGTGGCGCTAAAACCTTGTTGCACCTACTGGCCACAAGTCCTTGCAACGCGCCGCGGTTTCGCCTGCCGCGGTGAACAACCTCTCTGTCACTTTCGTCGTGTTTTCAAGCCTCGACCCGATCATGAATACTTTGCTCAGACCTAGTGCTGGCCCCGGTCGTGGTTGGTCTATGGGTTCAAAGAGAAGGAGTTCCGTCCCCAGATTTCATTTCTTTAGCATTTACGGCGGCTACTGCGTCTTTTTATTCATCTCCTTGAGCGGTACGGCATGTGCCGGAGACCACCTCCCCCTCCCTATGGTCACCCTATATAGTAGTCGTCTGCGCCAAGATTAGGTCCCGCAATAGCGACGTGGCACAAAGTTAATGCCTACAGCGACTGCAGCGCAGCGAGCTGCATCAAGGAGCGTGCGGCTCGGAAGCAGCTGCAACTTACTCTAGGTCAAGGTATCTGTCCCACACCTCGTCTAAGACTACTGATCAGTCAATAATGTAGTCCCAGGTAAAGGATGCTATTACGGAGAGTTACCTACTAACTACCTATACTCGATCTAGCGCTGCGATCCCACCGAAGTGCCAGAGTAGATAGTTTAAGAATGTGGCTTTTGCTTTTATCAAGTAGATACAAACGTTGTAACTGACACATTAGCCCATTTTTATTAATCCGGTAGGTTAAAGCTCAAGCGCCCATTTAAAATGATCTACCGAGGCGGCGGAAATAGCAGAGTTACGACGTGAACTCGAGGAGGAGCAAAACAAAGGATTCCCTCGGCACCCAATCTCGTCGGTGCAGACGAATTAGACGTACATGTTCTGACGATTTCGATGTAAGAAACGCACAAACGGTTCCAGGCCCATTCATGCTCGTCCTTTTGATGCGGCTTTGGCATTACATGCATTAGCGTGCAGAGTATCCGAGGCCCCCGCTCGGAGCCTGCGAGGTTGTGGTGCAATGTTGAGCGTATATCTGTTGGCAACTGCTATCTAGGTTCCAGTCAAGCTTATGCATATATCCTTGCTTACACTATGCACTTCTCACATGTATGACATTCCGTGCTCGTGCCCGTGATGCCCAGATTCGCGTGATGCACGCGGAACACCAACCACCCAAACTTCAACACCACATAACTCTACGGTCATAAGTCTAATTGAAGACGCGCTTGCAGAAATAGAATCGCTGAAGCCTAGAGAATCACCTGTGACACTAAAGTAGCTGACAAGTTTGATGTTGATCGCTCTACGCTATCGCGAAGGCAAGGGGCTGTTACAACGTCACATGCAGCTAAGGCAATCAACCAACGAAAACTCAGCCACCAACAAGAGCGAGATCTTATACGGTATACCGAAGGGCTTACAAAGAGATGCCTACCTCCTACAAGGCGTTCAATAGAAAATTTCGCATTGAGCGTAACATGAACCACAAGTAGAATACGCACACAAGCGAAATGCGCGCCTTTGCTAAGACCACACCACTCTCTACCTTCAAGCTCAATGTCTCAACAACCTAATATCGAATCACTCCCTCGTGAAGATAGGATCATCCTAGCTATTCAAGCAATAAAAAAAGACGCGACTTTAAGCCGGCGACGCGCTGCTGCAATCTGCAATGTTCACGAAAGCACCCTTCGGCTGCGACACGCTGGAAAGCCCTCACGACGCGATTCCCGGCGTAAATCATCAAGGCTTCACTATGAAGAGCTGCAGCTTACGCCTGAAAGCAAATATAGCTAGCAGTTACAGCTGTCAGGAGCGGATTTGTTATTCACCGGTAAATACCACCCATTACACTATCACCTACACGAGGGGCTATAGCGTGGTCGCCAATAGTACTAAAATTACTTAGAGATCGGTATCACCGCGTAATGCTAGTGAGCGCAGTAGGATTTTGTCAGGCTATTTCGTTCATAGGGATACCCTTACAAAGTCTTCTAATAACAACTGCACCTTCCCCCACACCTAAGAGAACTGAACTTTCTGAAGTCACACTGCTTATCTTCTGAGCACGATGCCCAATGACCATTCCCTCGGTCTTGCGCCAGCCAACACCATTGGCCCTCGTTCTTTTCGTCCGGAGGATTACATCTAGCATAGCACCATTGATCCTTTGAGCAGCCAAAGTTTTTTCCCTTCCAGCATGCTCGTCCCTGTAATTCCTTGGAGCTGGGTTGTATAAGCGCAAGTCTTGGAGCCAAACTTTTCGATTAGTTCAGTCATGTTGAATAGCTCGGGCGCTTTGTTTTGATCTATAGCTTAAGTACTTGTGTAAGCTGATAGAAGTAAGCTATGGGAAAGTGGAAAAGTTGCTGAAGCTAATGAATTGGGAGTGTTGACACAGTGGGTCATGATTCAAGAATCGGACTAACGTTACTTGAGGGGAGAGCCGGCCGAGAAGGGCCCACAACCTGACCAATCAGCATTGAGTGGCTGGCACATGCCGCTTCGTCCCAACAAGCGATGCCAGACGCCTCATGCTTATTGGGCAGAGACAAATGCCATGGCATATATCACGGAGTAGTTCGGGACGGGTTAACGATCGCTCCGGAACAACAATACGATCTTTTTAACACCGCGTATTTCGATCAATATGGACTCAATTAAGGATGCGCTTGCAGCTATCAACTACTTAAAGCCTGGAGAACCAATCAATTACGCGAAAATCGCGAAAAAGCTTGGTGTTGAGCGCGTAACTATTATATGAGGCTCAATAGCCTCACGTTGGTGGTTGTTACGCGAGGGTGATCGTTCCGCGATAAACCTCGGTAACATCTAGCGTCGCCAATCGCCACACTTTGACTTCGGAACGTGGAAAGCCTGGAGATGGAGAATCTAACCGTCAACTTGCAGCAAAGATGCAGCACAGGAGTTTGAGGCGAAGGAAAACCTCTTCAAGGTGACTATAGCATGCGAAAACAGTAGAGCAAGCTGAATGGTAGGACAAGAAGTTACAGCATTATATAATTTCGGCACGACAACTATCCTGCGGGACGTCCCCTCCTTTTCGGTTGGCAGAGAATCTTGGGTCGCAAACCGGGCGCCTTATCCTCTCGAATCATAAGATGCGGAGGGCTCGCCATATCTACGGCACGCCAGGACCCTACGCCACCTTCATGAATCAGGAACCACGTTTTTCTTGACTATATCACGGGCGTTAAAGCCATACTTGCCCTGCAGAATTTCATGTTCGAGGAAGGACTCGCGACATCTATCTCTACCTTTCGAGGCCTCACTTTGTCAGTCCAGATGCCCACTAAAACTTGTAGCCATCTCTTCCAATTTAAAGTTATGCATTCGCGGTTAAATTACAGATCGACCAGCTTCAACAAACGATCAATCCGGAGAATGCGAAATCCTTCGCGCATCATCAATCTCGATCTCGTGTGGGTACCTGACAGGGGAGAGCAACCTTAACGGTGTTTCACCAGAATAGATCCAGCCCCGAGTGCAAGTCATGACTTAGGCTTAACCTTCTAAGGGTTAAAGCTTATGGTTGTTCCAGGGTAAATATACTGTATGAGGAGGAGATCCGATGTTTTGGCATCTGGAATCTAGGTGTATGCTTTGTTATTTGGACGGCTTCATGCTCGGCGAAGCGGTTGCTGCTTTTGATCAAGGGGATTACCAGATTGAGCTGCTCAGTCTCTGTTAGGAGCCCATATGACTGTATCAAAACGTTAGCAGTGCTTACGTATGCCCGTTTTAATTAGATTAAGCTCCATGGAGACTTTGATTTTGTTAATGCCGTATCTCACAACTCTCCTTTTCCAGAGTTGCCTTTATCTGCTCTGAGATGTTCAGGAGACCAAGAGGTTTTAACTCAATCCTACAAGAAGCTACTACAGCTTATAGTAGCTTAAATTAATACTCTACTTCGTGTTGCTGGCGTATGGCTTTTTCATGATTAAGTCCGTTCCTTCGGCGGTGGTCATTAACTTCGTGGAAGGCAGCAGTGAGAGCGTGGAGGAGACTAGAAGACAACATGTTAGTTACCTAAACATACAAACTGGCTATTGCAGGTGAACTTACGTGCTGATAATTGCCAGAATAAATGTACCCCAAGGCAGATTGCAAGCATCATCATTCGAATCCACTGTCGCGCCGGTTACATCGTTACGCGCGCCGTCGCCCAGGCGCGAATGGCTATAGCAATGCCTGGCACCAGCCAGTCCACCATTCAGCCTTGTCAAACCAGTAACGGCAATGAAAGCTCCCACGAACAAGAGATCCAACAAGACCCATAGCCAGCGTAGCGTTCGACCTCCAGGATTACTACTCTCCTTGATGCAAGAGAGCAACGTGGTGATAAGCGTGTAGAGGACTGCTATAGCGAGGATGCCTTCAACTACGCCGTATGCGCCGTTAACACCGCGCCGGGCTTTTATAGAGTTGACGAGGCGGTAGACCTTGTACAGGCGTTAGGAGAAGATGCCAAGAGAGACGATAGAGGAGATGAATTGTAAGACGTATGCGACAGAGTTGTGATCGCGAGCCTCGAAGTACTTTTTCATGAAGTTCCTAGCGTTTGGCTTTAGTAGCATCCCACCACCTTTGCGTAAGACTCTCCACTGCTATTTCGGGAAGCGACATGTTCCAAGCGGCCCTGAAAAGCGATCTGCCTCAAGCGTATATTCAGAGAGAGCAACGTGCGGCGGAATGAAATGGTAAGAATCAAAAATTACAAGTGACTGCTGCGAAAGGCACAACTGTACTTTACGTGTGTATCATGTTACAGTATGTTCGCTTGCGAGTGATCTGGCCGACCATCAATGTTTGTCGTTGTACTTGTCGCATCGAGGAGCGGATGGGCAATGGAATCGAGAATAACTAGGAAGCTTGTTTGGCTCGCTCTCCGGTATTAGCTTAGATCTCTGCAGCTCTATTGGTCACGGCAGGTTCCAGGTTTTCGCCAATGTATATATAGTTTGGAAACTCCTGACGCTAGAGTAATGACACTCGTATAGATCCTCGAGGCCCTGCAATCCCTCAACGAGGCTTTGTCGTAAGATGCTGTTGTCCTTCGAATATAGTAAGTGTACTACGCATACGGACAGCAGGATCTGTGGTATTACAAGAGGGGCCGAGCGGAAATCGTACAACGACCGGTAGATCCTAACAAGTCTTGAGACGTTATTGGCTGCATCGATGCAGGCTTCTTTGGGATGCACTACGGAATGCATTAGGTCAGCCTTGAGCATCGGCTGGAATAGATGCACGATGACGGTGTAATAGAACATGCTACGCCACAAAATTAGCTGGAAACATAAATTCGAAGGCTGGCCAGTTATACTGTATCACTAGAATGTGCGGTTCAGGCTTCGTTTGATCTTCTATCCTTAGCGCAGCCGGCAAGTTTTTGTACCACTCCTGGTATTTGTAGTAACAGTTCAGCACCTTTCTGCTCGTTAGATGTTCCGTTGGTGCAAAAAACATGTAGTTGTTGTCGTTGATCAGTTCTGAAAGCGACGCCAATTCTTGGAGAAATATGCGTGTTGTTATGACGCCTTGCGGGACACGCAATGAGCCTGGCAAACTTGGAAGGCAAAGAGAATCGCGTTAGATGGGTTTACCGACGGTAATCGCGGCCCGAGGGACTTAAGAGATTCGGCCTGTGTAGATTGAGTAGACCCTGCGATTTGTTAGGAAGTAGCTCAAAGCGAACAAGAGATGGTACAATACGTGTCCATAGTGAAGCAGCCCCAGAATGTAACCTTTCTGACTTCGACCTCGCTCGGTGTAAGGTTTAGTGCAGGACTCGAGTTGTTGATTAAATGCAAGCCCAACGCAACGCACATGCGGATGCACCTTTCTATGTAGCTGAAGCCAATGCTGTCCCTTCCCGCACTTGTTTCACACATTGCCATTATACAGAGTGCTTGCGTGGTAGTGAGCCTTGGGTCTCCATCATCCTCATAGAGTAGTCTTTTGGCTTCAGCAAAGAAGTGATCGCCGGCTGTATGGAAGTCCGATGAATCGGTGCGGCCTGCGGGATCATTCGTCAGATGGCACGCATAGGCGCACACGGCATTGACAAGCAAAGGGGAGCAGTATTTGTTGCGCCCGGTTTCAAAGTCTTTATAAAAGCAATCGCGACTGAGGAGCACGAAGAATGGATGGCTCCACATGAAGTAGAGTTGGAGCAACTTCTTGACGAAATCGAGGTTGCTCGTCACGGCCGTCCATGTTGTTTCCCGACACTCTGGCAGTACTATGTTCGTATGCACTCGACCACTAGCCCAAAAGTTTTCTTCGTCGCACAGCAGTACACCAGCTGAACATTCAAAATAAGGGCTCTCGCCGGTAGGTGTGACGATTTGTTTCCTAAGCGCCATACTCAAGTCTAGTGATGGGCTCCAAAGCTCAAGGGGCGTGCTTGGACATAGTGTCACGGTCGTACGCCACGTTTCCGCGACGGTAGCAATGTTGAGTTTTGGATCTTTGCGAATGTGCCGAACGAGGTCGTTCACGTACTCCTCGGGGAGCTTTCTCAGGGAGTTGACGAGGAACTCGGCGTTGAACGCGTCCCCAGAGTCAGAAGTGGCGACGACGGTTGCATTGCGCTTCGTGCCTGCAGGGGTTGTATTTAATGAACCTGGATTGGAGTGACGACTTGCGTTCTTAACATCGTAGTAGCATTCAATCTTGTAGACGGCAGTGCATGTTGCACACATGGGAGTGCCGCCGTCGCACTAAAAATGAGTTGTCAGCAACCAATTCATGCAACCTGAATGAGCACCTGACCACAGGTTTGGGAGTCGATGCATACTAGTCCGCGGAGGCGATTCTTCAGCCTCGGACATCTCATTGGTTGCCAGATAACATAGGGACACTTGCTTTGGATTTGCGCTTGCGGCATGGGACACACGCAGATTGCACGCAACGTCGCTTGTTGACCTTAGAATCTCTATGTGCTGGTGTATTGTTCTGACCGACTCTATACAAGGATGCTGCTGTGCGGGGCGGCATGGTTGATCGCAGCAGAGTGAATGATGAGAGATGCGAGCTCCGGGGAGACTCACGGCCCCAGTTGTATAGCCAATATCTAAGACACGAAGGGTCAAATTACGCAGTGATGACGTTCTGCAACAGGCTGGTGAGATTTGTCCCCACGTTTTAGTTGGATCCCAGATCACGCGGTGTGATGGCCAATCACAAACGGTGATTATGATGGGACGGCTCAACACAAACAGTGATGAGCCACTCTCAAACACGCTCTTTCCTATGGACCTATATGTAGTTCTCTAGCTCATAGATAGAAAGAATCATTCACACTTGTTCTTCCAGTTCAGAGCTTCAACTGTTTTTGAGATTTGTCCCCAATATGAGATTTGTCCCCAGCGCTAATGTGGTTTACCAGGGAGCTTGGCAACTCCCAAATACACCAAAAAGCCTGAATTTCAATCTTAAATAGCCTAACAACGACTTTATAGTTAATTCTGAAAATTAAAATATAAGCTCTTACATGCATACTACAGTACTTCTTAAAATATTAGAGCATGCAGCCTCGTAACGTGCATCCCTTCGTAACGGAACAACCGTCGTAACGGAAAAATCTACACACGCGTTAATAATCTCAAATCCCTCTTAACCTATATAGTACATACTTGGCAGGGGGTCGAAGAGGTGACTTACGATGAGTTGATCAAGGGTTCTTCACTCGGCAGCATCAGAGTTCATAAAATGCGCATGCTGCGTACGGGCAGGCATAGCCAACTTGGCCTCTTTCCTCAGTCGTCCGCGAACTGTCTTGACGCTTCTACTTCATTGCTGCTTGCTGTTCTGATGCTCAGATCTCCGCTTTCAACTTATAGGAAGAGACAATCTTTACACTTGCTATTTTTTCATTTCTGCTCTGTTCAATGGCACCAGTGTTTCCAACAGTCCGCTCGTCCACCGTTCGCACCCTCTGAACTATCGGTGATCATAGAACGCTGGAGAGAGTGGAGTGCTTGGGAAACTGGATGCATCATGGACACATTGACATAGTTGTTAATACAGTGTTTGAGGATGCGGATGGTATTGTAGAAGGATGACTGGCACGCGAGGAAGAACTGGATTGATTTTAGGACGTTGTATGCGCTAAATACCATGACATCTGCCTCAACACCAACGCTCGCATTTTGGTTCGAGTACTATATAAGCACGAAAAGCATCACGTGCGCGCATGCGACCCATAGAAAGGCGCTCGCCCGGCACGTTTGCCCAGGCATGGTAATGTTGGAGATTCAGGGCGCTCTGTAGCCACGCAGTCTGGTGTTGTGCTTTTGCAGCGCCTGTAGCAGACAAAGGCGAGCTGATGTACAGCTATGAGAATTTCCTCCGAGGACAGCCATATTCAAAAGCTCGCGATAAGTGGAAAATCAAAGCTTATTTGGTGGCATCCGTTGTCGCACCCGTGAAGACAGATGTCACCGAGTAGTTCCTGGCACTCCTCGTTTCTTAAAGATGATAACATGTTGCTGGTATTATAATTGAATGTCATCGGAGGTTGGAAACACTAATTTGGAGTACCCGCAACACCTGCACATGGGTTCATGCATGAAACTAGTGGGGATCAAGAGATGTAGAAATTAGCCTGCACACCTCGTTCTGCGAGCTCCTTCCACGAAATAGTGTTCATCATGAGCTCAGGAACTAGTCCTGCCGTGCCATCAAGAGAGTATGTGGCTGGGTTGACATCATAGTGAGTGCTCAAGGGGTTGTGCCGCCCCATAGCTGCGGAGGTCGGCTGTCTGGTTCCATCCAACATGACTTCGCTGAACCCACTCTGACTGGTAGTGCTAATTACCGAAAGTAAAGGCTCATTGACACCGGCCTCGTTGGCCGCGCAGGATATTGTGAAGCCTTCTAAACCTGCGCCCAAATCGAACTCGTCTTCCTGAATTGAAGTAGCGCTAGTGCACAGGTTTGAAAAAGGGCTGGGGAACGGTGACTGCGGGTTTGCCACATTTTCCTTGAAGTGGTGCAGTTGATTGGGAGTAATGATTGAGTATGAGGAGTCGAAGAACTTTTCCAATTCGGAGGCATCTGGTCCGCACCCTCGACTGGATGCAGTTCGCAGTCCACTACCTAAGCTAATCCCGGGGCGAGTGTCGAGTTTCGCCAGCCCGTGATGCTGCCTCTGATTACCAATAGCGGTTGACATGCCCCGATAATTGAATGTACTGGGGCCATTAAATCCGGGCAAGTTGACGCGGTGGGAGTGACCAGGACGAACTTCACCGCCTCTAGCTAACAAAGCATTATGTGATGCTAGAAGGTTGTTGAGGGCGCTCGGGACGATGTAGCAAATGGTATTTGCTCGCGGCCTCATGCTTGATGTGCTACTAAGTGCAGTTCCAGCTATGCTGCTTGCCTTAGAGTTTTTCCGCACCCTCCCAGTAGCGTTAGGTGGCAGGCTACTGATACTCTCTCGACGTCCATTGCCTGGCCTAGAGGAAGTAGCACCTTGCTGATGTAGTTTCTGTTGATGTCGTAATAGCAAATCACGTCGCGCGAAGCCCCTTGTGCACTGTGGGCATTCAAATGGCTTCTCCTTCGTATGCGATCTATCATGTCGCTTCAGGTGTTCCAATCTGGTGAAAGATCGATTGCACGTCTCGCAGACATGCGGCCTCGGCTTGTTCGTTTTGAGTGGAGGAAAGGGAGCAGTCGTGATTTGTGAGAACTCGGGTTCGGCAGCCAGGATATAGTCTACAAATGGAGCGTACAGTCAGTCGTGGCATAGCAGAGTTGAGGTCTATAACTCACCATTGCTGCTGCGCGCATCACACGAGCCACTGATGAAGTTGCTCGACGGATCCATTTTGCTTGCGTCGGTCTCTGCGGACACGCTCAATTGTCGTGCAGGTGTCACCACAGACATTGACGGCACATTTGCGGTCACCCGAAAACGATCAAGGGTTGGAAGGACCGGGATTTAGTAGTGAGCCAGTCCAGGAAAAGTGTCCAGCTTGTGAGAGTCGTGGTGCTACCGTAGCTGCTGTCGTAGAGCTAGGTGAAGCTCGAGCTTGGTACCGTAAACAAAGGGTGACCGAATGCAAAGAATACTGCCTACGACGCACATACGTCAACTTAGGCCTTTGATTTCAGGCTGAGGGGAAAGCGTACCTTCAGCAGGCCTCCAAACAGTGTGTTCGTGGGATGTCTGTGCTGAGGGGCAACGATGCAGAGAGCGTCTGAACACCGGCGAGTAAGCCACGGTCTGCAGCGCGGAAGCTCGCAGTCAATGGAAACCGGTGATGTGCCGTGAAAAAAGTCAAAAGCTGGTGAGCAGCAAATAGCGGGCTGCGAGATTGTAGAGCTAGAGAAGGTGCAGACGCCTGTGTGGAAAAGAACAGCCAGACTGGCGATTACAGGGCTAAGAAGAGATGCTTGAAATTTTGTGCTAAAGTGGGCGGTCCGCTCACAGGTCAGCAGGCATATCAACGGACGGGTCGCTTGCTGTGAGGCTGATGTTTCTGGCATCTGCGTTGAACGCTGGCGGTTGCAGCGGAGAGTTGCTGGCAGCATAACACTACAGCGCTGGACAGCACCAGGTATGCGTGCTAGCCTGTCTACAACAGTTTAGTCACCAGCAGTGCTGCTGTTAGACGTCGGCTAATTTCTACGATAGTCCGTCCTAAGGGATGTTAACATTGGCGGAGAAAACCTAGCGAAGCCCGCGCTGCTGTGGCGCACTAGTGACGCGGATCGCCGGGCAGTCTTCCGCCTTCGCCATTGAAAGCAGTTTGATCAACCGTCACCATGCCGACAAGCTGTATAGGGCTTAGAGTGGCCATATGCCATTCTTGCCTATCTGGCTGGTCAGGATTTTATATAGATACGCTGTAAAGACTGTTTGGATGAGCCTCAATGGCCCGAGCCTCTTTGACCCACTCCCAGCCCATTCATGCTCCTCTCTTGTAATATTTATTGATTGATATCCTATACTATTTGAAGGCTAGCGCGGGGCTGCACGCGTAGCGTGAAAACTACCGCGTACACGATGACTGGGGCAGCCGAATATCAGTTCTAGGGCAGCCGAATAGCGTCCACCTTATTCTTGCCGCAACAGTCGTTGGAGGCCGTCAACCCCATCTATTCTTCGGCAGAGTTAAGCTATATACCTCGTCGATATACCCGCGCACAATCTTTCAGAACACAGTTAATCGGCATTGGGTAAGTCTTGCAACTGTTCACGGAAAGATGTCCTGTGCTCGGTGGGGCTGTCGCATTTCTCACATTCCGCCGTGTCGTGGTTCACACGCCCCTGCACACAATATTAATTCCGCTGCAAGCACAACGCCTCCACTGTTCGTCTTATTATAGAGTAGCGAGGCTGAGAGGGAAGATTTTGGGGGTCAAGGAGGAAATCCAAACCGTACGACAATGCATGCGAGCATGCGAGGGGTACGGAATGTGGGCCAATTGCCCTTTCCGGCAGATCGGCGCGAAATGGTGTTGTAGCTGTGTGCAAGGGTGAAGCCGCATTCGCCAGCGACTGTAGGGCACAGACCACAGGAGCCCAACTGGCCTGATGAGAGCTGTTGCCTCTCCTTTGGATAACTATGACTAAAAGTATAATGCATGGCAGTAAGTTAGGCCAACTACCTAGATCATGTATAGGCAGTAGGTAACTATCAACTAATCAGAAGTCTTAGACGAGACTAGGACAGATACTTTAACCTTGACTAAGTGTTACTGTCGCACGCCATTGGCCAAGGGCAGTAGTTCACTTAGCAGTCCACGTGATGTCTTCATAAAAGACTCAGAGACTTGTGCCATCTCTTCTAAACAGACGACATACATTGTCGTACACACAAATACAATCACAAAAAAAAACCATCTTAACTTTGTGCCTCGTATCCCAATCATTTTCACTGTTCGGTTAACACCTACAGTGCGA
Source organism: Pseudopyrenochaeta lycopersici (assembly GCA_003313425.1). Lineage (NCBI taxonomy): Eukaryota > Fungi > Ascomycota > Dothideomycetes > Pleosporales > Pseudopyrenochaetaceae > Pseudopyrenochaeta > Pseudopyrenochaeta lycopersici. The sequence goes on along the minus strand of NHZP01000034.1, from coordinate 218,127 downwards.
CAGTTACTGTAGGTAGCTGCTCACGCAATGATTAGACCACTTTAGAACTCAAGGGGTACATAAAATAAATGTTTAGACGGATACGTATGGTCTTCTCTCTGGCTTCGCATCCATGTTTCTTCCGAGGATTTCCAGCTATATGCCAATCTAGGAGAATAAGTGACAGTTCTACTAGTACGCCTGTTGAAATCTCTCCTGTTCTCACTGTTCTGTTGCCAACTATCAGCGCTCTTTTTCAACTCTCCTTAGACTAGGAGACCATACCTGCTCTAGCTACCATATTTGCGCCCGTCTTCCAAAAAATCAGGATCTTTCGGTCGCGAATGCAAGAGTCTTGTCCTGATGACTGAGGACTATATCTCGCACGCGCTGGAGGGACATAAGAATTTGTTCACTTTGCTCCAGCATATCGTTTATATCTTCCAGTGTCGGAAGTGATTGATGTATACTGCTGATACGCTTGTTTTCGTGTGTTCGTCGTCCGTAGGCTTCGGAGAACTCAGCGATGAGTCCAGAGCTGTCTAGCATCTAGCGAAGTTAATTGGATTGCAAAGGAAGGTAGAGTTTGCCATACCTCAGTAAGGTGGGTTTCAAGTTCAGAACTTCCCAAATGCTGACGAACAGATTCACCGCAACGCGCAAGACTCGAATCATTCATCTTCCTCTCTATTGAACGAGAAACCTGTGAGCAGTCACACCATGAACGAAGAAACCCATTGGGTTGGATTATGCCAATGCTAGAGGCAGATATGCAGATATGGCCGGGTAACACTTGGCGAGGCAGACGGGTTAAGCGGATGATAAAGGATTGCGCTCTTAGCGCAGCATCAATCGATTGGTGTGCTTTGAGCTACCCCTAAAGAGGGTGAGCGCTAACCTTCTTCAAGGACGCCCAATCAGAGAAATGACCGACCGCAAATTCGCATACTATAAGACGAGCCCTTTGTCCATCACTCCCAATTCGCGATTTGATTGGCTGATGTTAATAAGGGCGCTATGATTAGAGCTTGACTTCGCCGACCCATGCAGCCACCGGGTTCATATACCGTCTTGGCGCGCGTGGTGCACGCGCAACATAAACATGACAAAACAGCGAGAACACAGTTTTTGGAAAACCCATCACAAAAGCATCAACACACATCTGCAGTGGCCGCACTGGTCTCTACAGGCCATCACGCATCCCCCCGCATCGATTTGGCACCCGGCTGCGGCACAGACAGACCGACAAAATTTGCGAGCAAGTTACACAACATGACACGTTTACCGAACACAGCAATAGCCATCTAGCCGCGACACCGTAATACGGGAGCGACGACGGAGCGCAAACTCTTACTTAACAGTCACAATACACACAATGCAGTCACTGATGGGTTTCCTTGTCAGCCACCACCTGTATCGGAATATATTAGGGGTAACTTACTTTGACTTTAAGCCGTTTCTTGGCAGTATCTATGCCATAGATGCATATGCTTGCTTTGGCGTCAAAGCGTATGGGTAGGAAGATCTAGAACACCAATCAAAGCGACAAGGCCTTTTGTATCTTCAGATGGTGCGTCAAAAACTTCTTCTTTTAAGAATATACCTGCGATACCGTTTAAATGTATCGTCCAAGGCATAGCGCGGTGCATCTGTTGTAGGTTAGAATCACTATTACTGAAGAGATCATCATTTGCATACGCTTATGGTGCTTAGCAATACTCCAGCAAACGGCACCGATTCATCATGAAGGCATTCTGGATCCGCGAGTGTTTGCGAAATTGCGTAATGCTCCAGCCATAGTACTCATCTACATATTGAGCATGCTTGGGATCCAACGTAATCTGATGTCACACTGTTCAGGAGAAACGGGTTCGATTCTGCACAGTAGCTGAGATTCTCTTGGAATCGATCAGCAGGTTCGGGCATAGTTATTGAGGAGAGCGTGGCAGCACCCCAGTCGGCAACTATCCCCTTGTCAGCATCGTGGGAGCCTGTGACATTATCGAGAAGGAGAACAGCTTACAGTCGTATAGAACTTCCCTTTCAAACTCTGAAAGTGAGTTGAACACCTCCTGACTAAGATATCGCAAGAGAATTGTGTTACGTGCGGTCGTAGTGGGTTCCGAGACGGCCAACTTTGACGAAGCGTTGTTCTCAGCTCTCAATCCAACTTTGTCCTTCACACGACACCCACTCTGCTGATCACAGGCCTCAACAGGCGTTCCAGGGGCTGACCATCTCAGTCTGACCCCATACCCCTCACAGGCAAGACCAAGGAGTTAACAGTTTCGGCAGTGTGGCCGCCCTTCATCGCACTTCTTCCTTCGGAACCTGCAGGTCCAGCAACTACTTCTTGTACGCGATATACCACGCTTGGCATGCATAAACATGATTGATCGTGATGTAGCTGATGAGCAGATTTACTAGCCACGATGGATGCGGGAATTCATAAAGGAATCTCGGCCTCGGCATTGCCCCAGGCGGTCAGGTCTATTGGCTAGCGGCAGTCTTTTTCAGTGCTCTTCAAATCTATTCAACCATCAACGTTAGTGCCGCCGTTTGATTTTTGTCCTTCGAACTCACGATGTGGCCAGCTCGCTCAGGTTGTGCGCAGCTTAGCTCCTCTTAGCTGGGCTACTCCATTCATATGTGCAATCTTCACGCTCATCACAACACTTGAGTTCATCTACTCGGTGAAGTAAGGGCCCATTCGAAACTGTGTAATGTCCCTTTACTTACCTAGAGCAGGGAAAAGGTTACACAGCACGCATACAATTCCTTCTTGTACCTTACCGTTCCAGCACTCCTCTCTTCAGTAGTGTCAAGCTGGAGACTGTACGAGCACAAATGGTCAGCGGGAAGTAATTCAAACTACATAAGCTTGTTGGTTGGACTTATTGCCTCAAACGCGATCGTGACGCTCTGCCAGCTGTGTGGCGCCATGGTCCTCTACGTTCACTTGCGCTTGGATGGAAACATAAGTGCCCAACTTTACCAGAGCATACTTCTCGTACGTACCGAGTCGGTGTTATAAGACAGTCTAACATGGATAGGCTTGTATGTCCAAACAACTCCTATGTCCCCTCGTCTTCTGCTTTGCCTGGGTCGTGCATCTTCGAAGGGCCTCAATACGTTCAGCTGACCTGAACAGCGATGACGTCGAAGGCGCAATAAGACTGGGCAGCCTATAAGAGATCGGAGCCGACGTGGGACCGGGAATTTGACATCAAGTTTATTCAATTCTATCTGGCGGCGCATTTCAGCCCGTCGGACATCCCTATCTTGGATCGATGAATTTTCTATGTATTGCTAACTACCGATGCCGAACGAATCTGGAATAATGATAGCTTAGAGAGGGCTGGCTTTGTTCATAGCTTCGTGGGCGATTCTGGCTAGCTCCCCAGCTCTTAACAGTGCTGCAAATGAGGACAGAGGACGGAGTCCTATGGGCTCTTGCGTATGCGAAGAGAACTGAGCGAGTCGATCGAGCGCGGAAGAAGCAGGTTCGAGACTTTGCACTGGTAGAGGTAAAATCCGGGAGAAGTACGGAGCATTACTAGATGGAAAGAAAGGTCCTATTGTTTGGTGCAGAGTAGCAGACCATGGCGATGTAGATATGGGTGAGCTAGCATCGGCTATGCGAGTGGAGTTCAATCCTGTCAAGGAATGCGTTACCGGAGATGTTGATTCTGACAGGTAGGAATATTCCGCTCGATTGTGACCCATTGCAAAGGAGTTCGATTCATCTAAGCTCATTATGCTATTTGACGATCGGCCGCCGTACTCGCGGGTCCCGGTTCGTGTCGAAGTACTTATCTGGGTCCCCGACTTAGAACGTATGTCTTCTGCACCTGCTACCCTAAGTCACAAACACTGATAAGCGGCTGTTCAACAAACCTTTGCGTGACGCAGTGTGTTTCGCCATGAATTCCTCGAGATACTTTTGGTATACATCGTACTCGGGTGACTTTTTGTACTCTGCCATTTTAGCATGATATTTTACTTTCCCAGCGTTGGCTTGGTGTCGATAAGTTTCCCGAGCTTTTGCCGGTAAACTTTGCCATTGTTCACCAACAATTTTTGCAGTTTCTGCAAAAGTCAAAACATGGCTCTTTAGTGACCTCCTTACACCTGCCTCTTGTCAATCTCACTAGATGTATAGATCAGGATAACCACTAACGGTTGGAGAATAGCACATAGGCAGTTGGAGGTCGTTCCGGTGCATGTTCGTCCGGCTGAACAAGGTTAGTAACCCTTCAAGGGTAGAGAGCATGAACATGACGCGCTTGGACCATACTGACTTTGGGACGTCGCCTATACTTTCGTCTCGTGCTTGAGCCGGTAGTACGATGTGCAGACGTGGCCCCTTGCCTCCCTTTGCGACTCGGGGGGAAATCGTCGTTTCGGTAGGGCCCACAAATACCGGTATCTTTGCTAAGAGTGTTGGGAGGGCTGTAATTGTGGGCATGACCCCGAGATTCTGCAATGGCCCGCTGAAGCTTCTGTTGATATGCCAAAGTTAGTGTGGTAAAGTTGTCAGATCTTTATGGTGAAGACGGGAGTTTTGAAGACGAAGAGATAGATGGTACATGCCTTTTGATGACCAAGTTTGACGCTCAGAGAAATTCTAGAATATATGTGACTTCTTCGTGCGTAGGAAAGGCCGCGGCGACTCACAGATCCGATTCCCTAATATCTAGTAGCGTCTCCCAGGTATCAAAACCTTCGGCGATCAAAACCTCAAGATATTGGGACAGTCCTAACCGCTCTAATGCTTCCCTCAGGCCGGACATTTTGAGTAGATGATGACCCGAGACTAGGAAAGGCGTTCTGTTTAGAAAGAAGTCGAGTAGTTATCTCGATTGATGAAGCGCCACTCGCGAACGTTTGACAGGAACATGAGCCCATCATTCGAGCGATGGGAACCTGAGGGGAAGAGAGTCAGCTAGAGGGGCTTGCGGCTTTGATGGTGGGAAGGGCACGGACATTCTGGCAACGGCATCGTGTCATCGGACCAAGGCAAGGTACAAGATCGAGATCGTGGTCCAGTCCTCCTCGGAGCCTAATAGACTCGTTCAGAGCTATTATTAATAACAACAACAACAGTAAGCCGTAGTTATCTGCGAGATCTCCTCCGTAAGCAATGCTTTCCCTTATCCAACCCTTTTTCAGATCGCAAACGACCATAGGGAATCAACAATTGGATGGCATTCTGTAAAAAGTCTCCATGGCATGAAACTGGCCAAGTGCGTGGGTCAGATGGGTCCAATATCCGACCAATGAGCTTGACCATTGTCCCACAATGCCGAGTCTCTCGCCAATGAGCTTGCCGCTATTGTTCAGCAACTGCGCAACACTTTTCCCGCGTGAATCAAGCCACCAACTTGGAGCAGACTTACCCCATTGTGTAGGCTTTGCTGTTAGCCCCACGCTAGTGAGAGAATGTGTGTGTGTGAATTCTATTACGGCCATGCACCGCCTTCAGATTGTGCGATCGGCAGAGGTGGCATATAACTGGTACATCGCCACCGCTAGTATAGAGGGCGAGATATCGATTCTGAATACTACCAAAAGTCACGAACTAACTAACTTAAGCTACTAATGCTGGACCGTTTCGTTCTAGTTAAGTAATTACATTATATCTCCTACTAGCACAGGCGCCGAGAAGCTCATCTGCGCTAGTTCCATGTGACAATATACTGCGGTACTCATAGTTCAAAACCGCAAACGTCTCTGTCTGCTCGTTGAGAGTGAGCATCGACGCTCACCCAAAAAAGTCATACCACTGAATCCACCTTATACAACCCATTCTGCGCCTCACACACTCCGGACTATTGACGTACTTCACCTCTGGGGTGATGTCGAGATCGAGTATGATATGACTCCCTCTGCTTCTGGCTTCTCGCTGGAACCACTCCGCAAACGGCTGAAACTTGAGGTAATCTGGAGCCGGGGGATATCCTCGCTTATCATAGGGTGCATCGGTGCAAATCAGGCAAAGCCTTTGAAGACCTCTGTGTGCAAAGATGCGGCCGAAACGAATGTCCAGATCGATCTCCTTGTGTATTTGGCGGCGATACTGAGGCGTCACGTTATCTATCGCAAGAAACGTTGTTGCCGTAAAGGGTATTGTAAGTCTATAGAGTTGCGGGCAGCGCAGAAGAACATCGTGCACGGAGAATGAGGCGGATGTGGAACCAGAGCGATCAGTATAATATTCAGTTTGAGGTTCCGTGAATTCGAGATGACGGATAGTTTTAAAGACCATATCGGTTGGAGCTGCTGATAGTAGAGCCCTAGGATTAGGAGTCTTGATATCCATTATGATCTGCAGGGTGTGATGCAGATACGCCATCGCTGCTTCGTCCATAATCTGGTGACTGAGAAGAAGACAGTGCGGGAGCCGTCTACGGAGTGTATCGAGCACGCATGCTTGGGGGCCAGGGAGGATTGTAAGACGGGCCAGATCACCGATAATATACTCATAGATTTTGTTGCGCAGCTCTAGTGGGAGTCCTTGTAAGTGATTGTTGTAATTGCGCATGATGTTTTCGAATATTATAAAGGCTAAGATGTTGGATTCGATAGTAACTTTCAATCAGTGGCATTTAGAAACATTTATACATCCCTTACAGTCTGAGTATTCTACGCAGGCTACAGTGCGGCCGCTCAAGATGCTGAAGGTGGTGAGGCTGAGCCTCGTGTAGTAGGCTGCGAGGCTACTTTGCTGTGGCGCAGCCCTGAACTAGGTTGTGTTCCATCCCGTCGCAACTCCCGAGGCTCCGAACATGTTTGCTCATGTGGAATGCGCTAATGGTGGATGCCAACTCCCGAACGTCCATGCTGCCCAAGTGTGTAGCGGCATCGGCGTTCATACAAGCATAACGCTCTTAAAGAATACTAATATGGCTCTACTAGGGCTAGTGAGATTCGGCCAATCTCGCCTTCACGTTGAAGTCGCAAAGCCTCGACGAGGAGGCCCTCTCTCTCATGAAGGCATGCTTCCAGCTGCGCGAACAAATCCTCGGCGAACAACATCCCTACACAAAGTTGTCGCTCGATACATTAAACAATTGGCAGGTAGGGACCAGTGAGATAGACTTATAATGTTGCACGGAAGGGTGGTTGAGGTAGAGAGAGTATGTGCGTAAAGTCGTGGACGTCATCGCTGACAATGCTTCGACAGACGCCAACACTGTTCTCAACCTCCTCAGCGGACTGCCTCTCGCCCTCACTCAAGCTGGCTCGTATATGCGCGAGACAAACGTGTCCGCGTCGACGTACACAAAGCACTACAACCAAACTTAGGGGCGTCTGATGAAGAAGCAAGACCGCTTTTCACTGGAGGGGTACGGCGACCGAAGCGTGCTGACAACCTGGACCATATCGTACGAGTAGCTGCAGAGGCAGAGCGAGGAGGCGAGGTTGCTGCTGAAGGTGGCTGCTGAAGCTGAGGGGTTTCTTAGACAGCGGAGAGCTGTGGTACGGGTTGATTGCGGGAGCACTGAACCCAGCAAAAGAGATGAACATTCCGGCATGGTTGCATAGGATCGCAGAAAACGAGCTAGAGATTGTCGAGGCAACAGGGCTACTGTGTCGCTACTCGCTCGCTGAGGCGACAGAAGGCATGGGCAGCTATTGAATGCACTCAGTGCTGCACAGATGGTGCGGCCAGCTAGCGGAAGACAGGAAGCGGCACGAGCTGCTGCATGACCGCAGGGCTGGTTGCAGCGAACGTACCTCTGGAGTCGGAGGTGGAATTTTTCAGGAAGGTACGTCAGCGAGCACTACCAACGTGCAGCAAATGTCATATTCAAGGACACAAACGAAATCAGTGTGGAGTGGACGCAGGCAGACTAGCTCGTCCATTTATCGGTTATAAAATTATTTCGCTGTCGTGGAGTAATTGTACAGAGTAAGGCGTTGATTTGGTGGGGCTGCCGGTTGAGTGGTGGAACACGTTCGTGCTGCAGTAGTGGCTGACATCATACCGAGATGGACGGCGTAACGAGCCAGACGGCGTAGCGAGCCACTTTTCCCTAGTAAATCTGCCAAAATCTGTCAGAATTTTAATGAATCTTTTTGGTCATGATCGTGGATCAGAATTAATTGTACTGTTCGTTGGTTCTATTCTCTCTCCTTTTAAACACTGACCTGATACATCGATGATACATAGGTGATACCGTCCACGATGCAGTATTCGTATACTTCAGGTTTTATGATAGTAATATTGTGTTTTAACATTAGAATTGTGAGGTTTACTCCGCTTAAGGACAAACCCGTAGCCATGCTGCATGCCATGAGTCTTGAGGGCTTCATATGCTTCTTCATAGGAGTCGTAAATAAGATCTGGAGGAGGTGTAATATCTTCCATGCTGAAATATAGACGACTGATAATAACCTCAATACCACAGTCGCCCGTGCATGATCCTGCGTGCTACGAAGACGCGCTGTTTTCGTGCCGACGGTGTCGCGTTCATAGATTACGCGCTAGGCTAGGTTGAGTGAATAATTTCCGCTAACACTAGCGCGGGGGACAAATCTCAAAGGGGGGACAAATCTCAAAAACGGGGAGACAAATCTGAGCAGCCCTACACCAAGGCACAATACACACACAATACAACTTTTCTGCTCATCATGAATTCTTCCTGATGCATCATCATCAGCACATCAAGTGCGACACTGGCACTTCTAGCAGGCGGACTTAGAATTAGCACAGAAGCACGACAACCTCTCGAGCTCAAGCGCCGTGCTCGGAATAGGATAACGATATAATAAGCTGTAAGTTGACGGCCTTTCGACAAGATGCATGAGCTTTCGACGCACCCACTGCCAGCCAAAGCGAGGCGGTCGCGTGACGCTCATACCAAATTGTTGTATTGTACGGTAAGCAGAACCTATTTCTAAAAGAGATCAGGAGAGAATAGACTTTATAGCTTAAGGCTACTATTCCGAGAATATCTATTCTTCTGATCTATTGTTGCGTTTGTTATGTTGGGGAGTGTCTGTGGCGTCTCGGCACGCAGGGTGTCTGTTGGTATATAAACCGCCATACACTATGACCAGGCATGGATTCATGTTTTTTGGTCTAGTGGTCAATTTACAACAGTGTCTCGTTACGCAGGGACCGACTGTACATTTGAGACTATGAGCTGCTGTTGCCTACTCGACCATACTAGCCTCGTCCCGCGCACACTCCATGCTTGAAGTTCAAAGCCTATGGTCGACCATTAGCAGCATGTGAATTTGCTCATTCTGCCGATCTTCGACCGCTGATGCCAACCGAACTCGGCGGCTAGGCAGCTGCATTTTCAAGGGCGCGCTGTGCCACAACAACATTTATATTGCATTTCCAAAACTCCGATTCGATTCCTCTGAAACCGTTGAGCTGACATCCAAGCCTGATGACTGCTTCTCGCCCTCACACTTGACCTTTCCGTATTCCATATTGTATAGTACAGGGGTGGACGTCCTCCGTCGAGCTCTCAGCTGAAAGCCACGTTCTTGACCAGCTGCAGTGAAAACTGTGTGAAATACTGCCATAGTTGCGAACACTGTATCTTAAGCAATGACCTAATACAATACGTCTGAATCCCCCTATATGAATGTTCTTCCTGAGCTACAGTTGACTCGTGCAAAATCGTATGCTCAAGTTCACTCTCGAGTTTCTGATTGCGAATTTCGAAATTCCAGATTGTAATTATCAATATTGGGAATGTTTTCATCCAAGAGCGTTCTCGCATCGGTGGTTGTTACTTCTGCCTGAGCAGAGGATATGCTCGGCTCCAAAGAATGCACGCTCTAGCCGAATAGGGGCAACAGAGAAGGGATCGGTGATCTGCTATGTGACAAGGCGAAGTCTATGTGGCAGACTGTCTTGTTGTTACAATGGTGAGCATAAGTCATGCCGTGCAAGGCCGATAATGACAAAGTAATCTCTAGGGAAATTTGGCGATCAAATCTTCCAACCAAGGAAGAATAAATGGCCGTTGGGTAGTGGATAGAATAGTGTTCTTAGCTTAAGCGGGTGTTGCGAGAACTGGATCTACGAGAGGAATTTCCTGCTCAGTTTGGTGAGCCAATCCAACGCAGGATATGAGTATCTCGTCCAAAGAGGAGGTGGCTGCAGCAGAATCGGCCTCGAAGAAGAAGTCACTCCGGATGGGACGAAACCATGTAAACAACTCCATTCACAGACATGGATAAGTCTGCGCCTCGCATCTGTATCAAATTGAAGCCTAGGTGATAGTGAAGCGCCCCTTCAGGTGTTCTCTGCTCTGGGTGTGAGCTGGAAATTGTCGACTCCCTCAGTGGCACGCGCTAGGCTAGAGGAGGAGCTGAATGCCTCTGGCTATACTCGGCTGTGCTACTGCTAAGACTGCTAGGAGCCGATCCGCGAACAATCATCTTTGATTATTCCCAGCCCTGCTCCAGGTACTGCACCTCGTATACTTGCAACAGACCTGGGCATGTGCGCTTACCCGAACCCAATCCTAGCCAGCTTCGCTCCTGCGGCATGACATCTCTTAAATAGACGCCTCTCATTCCTATACACAACCTTCTACCCATCCGTTTATTACTCCTACAAAGACCATATTTGTTCAATCTCACCTGCAGTTAAAATGCCCTTTAACTTTAGCATCCTATGCGACCTCCTCAACGAATTGGAACCAAACTGTGCCAGAAAATCATCAAAAACGCGTGATACCCTGAGTTCCAACCCCGAAATAGTTGGTTCCTGGTTCAACAAGCATGATGCAATCATTCCGCGAGAAGGACAAGGAGCCATTGCCTTCTTATCATGTCTATTTCCAGAGCGGAGGGCAGACCGTGTCTTCGATCTGCGGGAAAATCGCCTCGAATCAATTATTAAGCAAGCCCAAGGGCTCGGTGAGACACGTTTAAAGCAATTACAAAGTTGGAAGGCCAGAGATGGTGCCGACTTTGCGTCTTGTGTCGAGCGCTTGATGTCTGCAACGGATGCAGAAGGCAGACACGGTTCAAGCGTGACTCTAGAAGAGCTTGACGAAACTCTAGACCGGGTTGCAGCCAGGTCACCCTTCTCATCCACAGAGCTGAGGCAGAGGGTGGAAGCCAAATACAAGGAACCGATTCGGACTTATGACGTGTTGGCGAGAATATTTCGAAGATTATACAGCTCTGAAGCGAAGTGGATGGTCCGTATGATCCTAAAGTCCTATAGACCAGTGCAGATCCCGGAAACACTGGCGATGCAAAAGTTCCATTTCCTTTTACCTAATGTCCTGGGCTTCCAAAATTCTTTCGAGGCTGCCGTAAGGATGTTGTCTGGAACCTCCATACGGCGGATGCCCGCCCGGCCAACGATAGCTGTCGAACCCTCACTCAAAGACAAAGCCGCACCTTTGTTAAAGCCTCAAATTGGAGTTATGATTACACGAACAGCGCATGACAAGGCCAGAAGCATCAACCATTGCTGTCAACTAGCAAAGGGTAGACGCATAAGTGTTGAGCGAAAGTACGATGGTGAGTACTGTCAAGTGCACATTGACCTGAATAAGGGAAGGAATTGCATCAAAATCTTCTCCAAAAGCGGAAGAGATTCGACAGAAGATCGGGCAGGCCTGCATGACGTGCTGCGAGATTGCTTGAGGCTCGACTCGGCAGAGTGCAAGATCAAGGAGCAATGCATTCTGGAGGGAGAGCTACTAGTCTGGAACGATCACAGCGAGCGGATTGAACCCTTCCATAAGATCCGCAAGCATGTGCCACGATCCGGCCGATTCCTTGGAACTCGGGAAGACTCACCCGCCAATACTAATGAGCACCTTATGATCATGTTTTATGATTTGCTGATACACGGTAACACCTCCTATATAACATATACTCACGATGCGCGCCGGCAGCGACTTTGCTCACTAGTCCACTGTATTCCCGGCCGAGCGGCCATCGGCAGCCGCGAGAACATCGATTTCTCTTCTCTCCATGCCCCCGAACAACTTCGCGAGGCATTCTCTCGAGCCATTATACAGAGATGGGAAGGCCTGGTGCTGAAGGGACGAGATGAACCTTACTACTCATTCTCTGGAAGGAATAGATTCATCAAGTTAAAGAAAGACTACATCCAAGGGCTAGGAGACACCGCTGATTTTGCTATCGTGGGTGGCCGCCGCGATCCGATGGACGAACAAGAACTTGGGATGGGGAAGTTGCGGTGGACATCATTCTATATTGGATGCCTAGAGAACAAGGACCAGGTTTGCCTTCTTGACGTCAAGCCGATATTTCGCGTCATCGACAAGGTAGGCCGGCACGGTATGGCCAAAGAGGATATTCTTTTTCTCAACAGACTTGGATACTTTCAAGAAACACTTTTTTCTCTCTCCACCCCCGAGCTCGACGTCAGGTTAGGACGAGGGAATCTGCCTTGGCCAACCGACTTGTTTAAGTGACCCTTCGTCGCGGATGTAATGGGTGCTGGCTTTGATAAACCGGCCGATACCAGCTATTATACTCTGCGATTTCCTCGGGTGCAGAAGATCCATCGGGACCGTACGTTCAAGGATACGGTTAGCTTTGGCGAGCTGCAAGAATTAGCAAGGAAGAGCATGGAAACGTCACAGGAGATCGAGAGCGAGAACAGAAATTGGCTCGAGAAGCTAAAACAAACATACTCTAATCCAGACTACCCGATAATTTCCATGAATCGCACAACCAGCTCTAGTGGTGGCCTAGAGAAAAGGGAGAGTGAAGAGCAAGAAATGGGAAAGGGAAAGGTAAAAGAGGATTGTTTACCTTTGGATGATAGTTTCATTCAGCCATTGAAGCGGAAGCTCCTCTTAGAGGATTATCTACTGACTGTCAAACGAGCTAAGGTACCGCTTATTACTCCGACAGATGCTGAGGACATGCAGCAATCCCCTGCTACGTTGATGTGTACAAGCCTTTCTTCTTTCCATGAAGACTCATCGGTCACGCTGTCCGCTAACTCTTCAGTGACTGAGCCCGCAGCAGAAGCGTTCGCAAGAAGTCATGACCGACAGCAAGGGCGTATAGCAACTTCATTTACTCTCCAAGAAGTGACGAGTGAGATGGAGCACCAAATGGTCAGTTCCTTATGCCTTGCAACAAACGGATAGGTAATGCGTAAACTAGCCCGGAAATTGTTCCCGTTGTACCTGTAAGGAATATGTGGTCGATGAGAATCGTTTTGCCACTACAACATTCTATGAGAAGCTTCCGGAACTCAAGTGCACTTGCAATCATCGAATTCATGACCATAGTGTCATCACCTAAGTAACTTATGAGGGGTAATCTCTCTTGAGAGCAAGGAATAAGAGAGGAGGAAAGGAGGAGGAAAGGAGGAAGGAGGGAGATGAGTGCGAGGTGATCTCTATTACTTAGTGTTCAAATTACATAATAGCTGCATATGTATAGCGAATGTAACAGCGCCGTCATCGGTGGCAGCTGCCTCCGCTGGATGAGAGTTCAGCTCGATTCAGTGAGTATGATTTCTGCTCTAGTTATTAATGGTGGGTGAGGCACGACGAAGAGACTCGCCCGCAATTGACTTTGCCGGCAAGATGGTATAACGTCAAGCACCACCGAACCCACCACCCCACCGAACCCACCGAAAATGCTTGGCGCTACCAACTCAGCTCATTCATCATTAGAACTATCACTATCAACAAGACTAGCTGTGCAATAAGTGCTTGCCTCTGACTCTTCTGAATCGTCTGGACGTTTTCTACACGTTGTTTTGTTGTGGCCAGTCTCTCCACAGTTCCCACAGCGCCGAGCAGCTCGTTGAGGCCCTACTCGATCGTCCTGTGTACGCGCCTTTTTTACTGGATTATTACTCAACGATCCAGTAATACTCAACTCTGCTCCAGCCCCATACTCTAATGTACCTCCCTTCTGGATCTGCTTCCTTTTACGCGATTTCCGTGCAGTTTGCACTGCTAATTGCTCTTCAAGCTCCTTAATACGGGAAGCTTGAAGGTTAAACTGAACTAACAGACTATCACCGCCTCTAACAAGCTGCTCATACGCCTCCTGGGCTGTACTAGGCGATCGAGTAAATTTACTCAATACTAGCTTTGATTGAGAGCTAAATTCGAACGAATTGCTTGGAGTCTTTGATTGCCACGGCGTCTCTAGTGGTGGGGCTTGAGGCGGGGTACGGATACGTACATTAAGGCGATCAATCACTCGATCAGGGTTTATAGGAACAAGTCCTGACGCCTCAAAGGCTGCTTTGCAGTTAGCCTCTGTAAAAACGCGTTCGTACGCGTCTTTAAAGGCTGGTAGAAAGCCTTCCTTGCTGATATGGAAGACGCGCTTCCGTGCCAAGTCTCTAACGCGTTGACCGTATATGCGCTTTAGAGGGGAGAAACAAACTACATCAAGCGGCTGAAGGATGTGTGACGAGTGTGACGGCATACAGAGCGTAAGGATCTTGTTGTCAAGGCAGTATTGCTTGAAATCCCAGCTCTGGTGGCTCTCATGGCCGTCCAAAAGGAGGAGCCTGTGTGCCCCTACCATACGCTCCTTTGTATGCTTGTCAAAGTGCTTTAACCACTCAAGACCAAGCACGTTGTTTGTCCAGCCATTATTAGAGACTGAGACCTTCCAATTGCGCGGGATATCCACCTCCTTGTACCACGCTGAGAGGTGAACTTTCCCTTTGAGGATGAGAAAAGGTGGGGTGGAGTACCCAGCAGCGCAGATGCTCGCAATAGCTGTAACCCACTCCCGATTGCCTGCCTGGACGAGCTCAGGCCGCGCACGCCTTTCAGAACCAGTAACAACCTTTGATGAGCTAGCAATTCCCATCTGAAAGCCAGTTTCATCAAAGTTGTGCACATCATCTGGGTGGACGCCATACTGCTCCATTGTGTCCTGAACGCGTGTAAACCACGCGTTTATCTCTTCAGGGTCTTCCCTCAGTATCCTCTGACGGTCCTTTGCTCGATTAAAAGCCGTTTTAAGCTTCTCTGTACGCGCCACAAATCTCTCAGTCCAATTCTTGCCCACCTTCTCTGCACCCCGCGCTCCTAGTATGTGATCCGCCATATCCGCCACCTCTGACAGTGTAGGTGGAAAGCCTCTTGCATCGAGATCAAGAATACACTCGACGATTGAGTGTTCTTCAGTAGTAGTAAGGATACGGCTGTTAGGTGGTGTTTCGAGTCGAAATGGTACCCCGCGGGCGCGTTCAGTAAGGGTTGGGCGCTTCACGTTAAAGGCTTTGGCAGCAGCTGTATAGGATTTAAATTGGCCAAGATTGTAACTTTGAAGAGCAAGCTGTAGTCTCCCTTCATGTTGAACTAAAAGCGTGTTGCGTTGCTCAGCCATTACGCGTTGATGAGTTGTGTAGTGGTCTTGGCAGATTTCGGTGGGTTCGGTGGGGTGGTGGGTTCGGTGGTGCTTGACGTTATATCACCTAAAAAAGTTTCTATATAACTTTATTAAATATAGTATAATATTATAAATAAATTATATATTTACCTAGTTATTTAAAACTAAGGATCTATAATATAAGCTTTAAAGCTATATTAAAAAAAATTTATAAAATATATTAACGTGCATCCCTTCGTAACGGAACAACCGCCGTAACGGACAAAATCGTAGGTACTTAGACTTTGCAGCAATACAAAAATCTGTACGCGCGTTAATAATCTGAAATTCCTCTTCCCCTACATATTAAGATGACCCCTGAACCTATCCATGTGCATCTGTACAAAAATTACAGTCGCATAGTCGCTTGCCCTTCCGATCCGCGAGGAGACCTTCTTCATAGCAATAACGAACCTCCCCCAACCCAGAGCCACCACCATCATTTCCATCTATCGCAACACATGCGCAGCTTTCGTATACATCTAAGGATCCAATAGAAACACTTAGGAGCCATGATTAGCCGTGAGGGCTGATCTAGGCGCGGATTCATGCGCGATCACCACCCAGACCTGTACTTTCGTTAAAAACCCTCCAATCAGAGCAATTCTTGTCAAAAGTGACATAACATTGCCCGTTTATGATTAAATCTGGCTTGGGATTGGGAGCAGTGCCAAGATGCGCACGGCCACGGCGCTTGTCAGTCAGCCAACGTGTTTCCAGCGTCGAAGCGGTCAACACAGTTATCCTACGCACATTGAGATGCGGTCCAACGCACGATGACCTCGATAGCTTCCTCGCCCTCCAGCCCCGGAACCCACTGTTGTTCCCTCCGCTGACCGAACGAAAGACCTAATTAGGCTCACCATGTGCCCATGTCTCAAGCCCAGGCAAGGCACTTCACTATCTAGGGGCTGCATGCCGTTCTCTGTCACCGGAAACGATCGTTATATCTCTTCCCAACGCCATCCATTCTAGACGTTCATGGCAACCCTGTGGCAGGAGCGGGTCGGCCCTTATTCCTGTTAGTGCAGTCAAGGCGTTCGCCCGCATTATGTCAAGAGCTAAGGGTGGCGATTTCTCACAGGTACTTGTATTTTACCTTGTCACCAACTTTGACGTTTCGAAGCTACTACGTGGAAAATATATAGCATATATATTCAAGTGCATCCTCGTCCCCCTTATAAAATAGAATTATAATAGAAACACAGCATAAAGTATAGAAAACAAGTTCAATCCTTGTCAGTTATTGCTAATTACATCCACAGAGCTGTTAAAATTAAACTTGCATAGCCATACTCTTCCAGATCCAACACCAATGCCAACGTTCTTCCCGCTCACAGTTGAGCGGGCCGCCCGATACTCTGATGGCACCCAGAGTATGTTTTCGCCGCCATGCGTGATCCATGTGCTGTCTGAGCTAACGCCTGCGCCCAAGTACTGGGCACACTGAGGTTCCGCCATATTCGTTATACTAGAAACTTCTGTGCTAATAGCAATGGAACCAATTTCGGTGTAAAGACAGGAGCTGGTGGAATCGAATGATAAGTGCTTGGGTATCTTGCCAATACTGAGCGTCAGCAGGCACACGCCGCTGCTGGGGTCCCAGATCTTGACGGTGCTGTCGTGTGACGCCGACGCCAGCCGGGTCGAGTCGTGCGAGAAGGCCATGGAGTTGACATAACTGCTATGGCCCTCGAGGGCCTGCAGGCACACCCCGCTGCTGGCGTCCCAGATCTTGACGGTCATGTCGACTGACGCCGACGCCAGCCGGGTCGAGTCGTGCGAGAAGGCCACGGAGTTGACCGAGTAGCTATGGTCCTCGAGGGTCTGCAGGCACGCCCCGCTGTTGGCGTCCCAGATCTTGACGGTACTGTCGAATGACACCGACGCCAGCCGGGTCGAGTCGTGCGAGAAGGCCACAGAGTTGACCGAGCTGCTATGGTCCTCGAGGGTCTGCAGGCACGCCCCGCTGCTGGCGTCCCAGATCTTGACGGTGCTGTCGCTCGACACCGACGCCAGCCGGGTCGAGTCGTGCGAGAAGGCCAGGGAGGTGACCTCGTAGCTATGGCCCTCGAGGGTCTGCAGGCACGCCCCGCTGCTGGCGTCCCAGACCTTGACGGTCTTGTCGCTCGACGCCGACGCCAGCCGGGTCGAGTCGTGCGAGAAGGCTACGGAGTTGACATAACGGCTATGGCCCTCGAGGGTCTGCAGGCACACCCCGCTGCTGGCGTCCCAGATCTTGACGGTCCAGTC
Source organism: Pseudopyrenochaeta lycopersici (assembly GCA_003313425.1). Taxonomy (NCBI): domain Eukaryota; kingdom Fungi; phylum Ascomycota; class Dothideomycetes; order Pleosporales; family Pseudopyrenochaetaceae; genus Pseudopyrenochaeta; species Pseudopyrenochaeta lycopersici. The sequence continues at coordinate 200,517 of NHZP01000034.1, read as the reverse complement.
GAATGACGCCGACGCCAGCCGGGTCGAGTCATGCGAGAAGGCCACGGAGTTGACCGAGTAGCTATGGCCCTTGAGGGTCTGCAGGCACGCCCCGCTGCTGGCGTCCCAGATCTTGACGGTCTTGTCGCTCGACACCGACGCCAGTCGGGTCGAGTCGTGCGAAAAGGCCACGGAGTTGTACGAGAAGGCCACGAAGTTGACCGAGTAGCTGTGGTCCTCGAGGGTCTGCAGGCACGCCCCGCTGCTGGCGTCCCAGATCTTGACGGTCTTGTCGCTCGACACCGACGCCAGCCGGGTCGAGTCGTACGAGAAGGCCAGGGAGGTGACCTCGTAGCTATGGCCCTCGAGGGCCTGCAGGAACGCCCCGCTGCTGGCATCCCAGATCTTGACGGTCATGTCGACTGACGCCGACGCCAGCCGGGTCGAGTCGTGCGAGAAGACCACAGAATTGACAGAGCTGCTATGGCCCTCGAGCGTCTGCAGGCAAGCACTCCAGCTGTCTCCCATAGCCAGCTTGATACTGAACCCTTTTGGTTCTTCGTGCTGGAACAGCCTTTTAATTAAGCTTCCTGTCGGACTGAATAACAGCGCAGATGCATATGCTTGAAGAGGGCTACTCTCAATTGCCCCTTTGTGATACATAATGAATCGACGCGCATCTTCAACAAGCTTAGTAGTTGTAGTTGTATCTCCTCTTTTCTAGCTTATATTAGTATGTTTAAAACCCAACTACCTTTTTTTGTATAAGGCATACCTCAACCAGCGACCATAGTTTCGCCATGGAGACTACACCCTTCGGCATGCTCTTACACAAATTAAGCCCTTCCAGCCAGTAGAGGTACTTCTCCCTTAGGAACACATCAACAGCGCCTCCATCCTGCAGACCATCGACGTAGATCCCTGAAGACTCGACACTCGAGTCGCATAGATGGTCAACCCAGTAGATGCACGAGTAGCGCGATGCTGCTAAAGGATCTGGGTCTGGCTGTTGAACGTCTTTAATAAGATATCCTGACGCCTTTAAGCCGTACATATCTCGCTGCAAGGTCCTGGACAAGATTTCGAGTGATCTAACAAAGATGGTGTGATGGGCTTTCTCCCTCCCAGATGGGAATACTTCTTCAGCTGCCCTAGCAAGAAGAAAGTCCTTAGCCGACTGATGCACGAAGTAGACAGTCTCTTCTCGCAGAGTAAGGAATGAGCCGCAAAGACTGATGATCTCCCGTAACTCCGAGTCGTTGGCTATGTCTTCGAGCTGTTGGACAAGGGCCGCCAGCTCCTCTAACGTGATTGGCCGGTACACGAGCGCGATTGACGCTAACAGCTGCTTGCAGAGTTCAGCATCGTCCGACATGCTGATCTGCTGCATCATCCGCTCATACAGGGCATCCAGTCCGGGAGGGAACATCTTGAGCTTCTTCATTACGTTCCGTTTCGCCGTTGCTTGAAGGTCTTCACACACCAGCGCCACCCAGAGAAAGGTGTCGTTCGCATTCGACGCCAAATGCTCTAGCACGGCGTCGTGAGTCCGCTTGTCGTAATTCTCTGATTGCGCTAGTTGCGACACCTTTCGTTTGATGAAGGTCCAGACAGCCGTCGACACAGACTCTGCATTCAGCTCCAGGCTCAGCCTCGCCTTATGACCTGCCCGCAGTAGCCGCTTCTCAATGTCCGGCCAGTTGCGGCTGGAGACGATCCACTTGACGCGGGAAGACGCAGATGACTGCTTTGCAACAAAGTCGAGCAGCTTTGGTAAGTCAGCAACGCACTCATCCAGCGCGTCGATGATCAGGTATGTAGTGTTGAGGCTCGGATCCCGCAGCACGTCGGCAAAGGTCTCCGTTAATGCAACCCAAGCATTCGCATCCTCGAACATGGTTTTGCCCGCGTGATCGTACTTCTTACGAAAGTGCGAGAGGAGCGACGGCTGCTGACAGACAAACAAGTACAGCAGGCCTCGCAACACAGCTGTGGCGCTGTTGATGCACGAGTCGGTGGCCTGGCAGAAGAAGTAGGACAAAAGGTCCGTCTTAGCGATCGAATTCTGTAGCTCGTTGATGATACCACAGAGCAACATCGTCTTGCCCTTGCCAGGATCGCCTTTGATCCACAGCAGTCGGCTCTGCGGGTCGTTGCGCCATTGCTGAAAGCTGGCGTTGTCAAGGATCCAGCGGTACGAGTCTTCTAGCAGGCCGCCCTTGGTGTCCTCAATGCGCTTCTTGTCGTCACGCGGATCTGAGATGCGTATATCTTGAGTACATTTTCTCAGCTCGTGTATTTCGTCATGAAGCCTTCTGAACGCTCCCGCTGCCCCTTCGCCATACACAGGCGCTAGGGAGATATCGAAAATGCCTAATAGCGAGTACGCTCGATCTTCTTCGTATTTGGTCTCCCGGTGTTCTTTCCACCGCAACCGTTCGTTGACGCTGAACTGGGAAAGGGGAGCTCCTTCGAGAGCTTCGTGTGGGATGCTTGTAATTTTGTGGATCTCTGACTTTAGCGATATCTTGTCACCCAGCTTCTTCCATTCTTGAGAGAAGAACTCGACTATCCGCGGGGCAAGAAGCTCTTGAAGCGTCCACCCGCGGGTGAACCATCGACTTAACCTGAAAGCAGGCTCCCATGTTGACTCAGTAGGCATATTATCGGCTTTTCTCTTCCTTGATGATACATCTGATAGATAAACATAGCATTTGGTTGCGTTTTGGTACCAGCGAAACATAGATTGGATAGCATGGGAGAGCTCAGCCTTGTCCGTCTTATCAATGCAGCATGTGTCGATCCAGAAGTATTGCAAGTCATCGTGCCGTGCCTGTTCTTCACAGAAGCGAATCTTCGTATAGCCAGGCTTGTCCTTGCCAGCGTTCCTGGCTAGGTCGTTGAATGTCACCTCCTCCGCATCCGCTCCCCACGTGTGAGAAAGTATCGCATAACGAGGTTTTGTGTGCCCGCTGAAGTCGGTGATAATAAGCTCTCCATCTTCTGTATACTTCAAAAGACGCATCGCTTCGTATTGATGTGTGGTAGGCGCATGTGGCAGGAAGGAGACATGGGAGGCTCAACACGGCAGCCAGTTAGGAAGAGAGTGCGGCAACTGGCTGGACTGCTGAGACTAACTGTCTTAGCGATCAAGGTCAGCAAGAGGAGAGGAAAGCGGAACGCTGCACCGCTCGAAAAATCGCATCGGGAAACGGGACTCTACGATAGTACTGCGAGCTAAACTTGGTGTCCTTTGCCCTGTTCTTGGTATGGTGAGGGTGTCAGAACAGGCTGCGCGGGGGGTAGGTGCGGCTGGTTGCACAGCCCAAGAATTTGAGTGACAAGGCTGACGTGCATCCACTGGTTTTCAGTGTGTCTGGATCCTGAGAAAAAGGCGAACACCTTAGCGACGCCAGCAAGGAGGAAGGCCGACCCGCTCCTGCCACAGGGTTGCCATGAACGTCTAGAATGGATGGCGTTGGGAAGAGATATATAGTAACGATCGTTTCCACTGACAGAGAACGGCATGCAGCCCTAGATAGTGTAGTGCCTTCCCAAGTATTGCTACCATCACAGCTCTGCTATCCTTCCATCGCGAACATGAACAATCTAAACCGCTTATGTCCCTTACATGTCAAACTAAAGCACATCTCTACAACCCTAAAGATTGCAGTGCTCACGTAGGGAGCTGTTTATTGTTTGACCATACGATAGCTGTATCCCCAAAACATATCGAGCCCTTCCACCTTCGTATGCGCTTCCAACGACGGCGTTCCACCAGCGACGCTCAACCCACTTGCCGAAGCGTAGGCGCCGATTTTCAGGGCCACGACACTCCGCCTTATCTTACACTCCTCTTGTGTCATCGTATTCCCCCTCAACGAGCTGAGATTAGATCTCGTCTGCTGCTTAGTCTAGGAATCGGCTCGAGTGGGCTTGAGACATGGGGCATATGGTGAGCCTAATTAGGTCTTTCGTTCGGTCAGCGGAGGGAACAACAGTGGGTTCCGGGGCTGGAGGGCGAGGAAGCTATCGAGGTCATCGTGCGTTGGACCGCATCTCAATGTGCGTAGGATAACTGTGTTGACCGCTTCGACGCTGGAAACACGTTGGCTGACTGACAAGCGCCGTGGCCGTGCGCATCTTGGCACTGCTCCCAATCCCAAGCCAGATTTAATCATAAACGGGCAATGTGATGAGTGGTGGTTCTCGGTGTATGCAGACAATGCAAACTTGGAGGCCTTAGGTATTTCCTCAGCTAGTCTGCCATTGTTTTCTTCCTTTCCCATTTGATCTGTATTCCTTTGCACGTTATGTCGTCTATAGCCGTCGTAATCTTCAAAATTTTCTCGGAGGTTCTGCTCACCTGCCGAATTCAATTCAAAAGGCTTCACCGCCCACGATTCATATGTACCGTTCGATCGCCGATAATGACAGTGGGTAATGTTCTGGCTTGTTTGGGCCTTCACACAAGGTAGACACGGTTGTTGCCCATCACAGTTCTTCTTACGTTGTCTACAGCGCACACATTCCTCATCAGATAATGCGTCATCTGCCAACGGGCCAATAGATGAAAATCCGTTTGGCATATGAGTGTTAGAAGTCTTGTATGATCTCAAAACCAAACCACTTTGATCGACGTATGCGCAGTAGTTCTTCTTCTCAGTACAAGCTTTGCATGGACGTCCGCGGTCACAGCGGTTTCCTCCTGTTGCGGTGCAGATGATGCACGACGGCAGGTGTTCAACACCCTGTGGCCGGCAAGATCGTCGAAGTAAATTGGTATTGCACTTGTTACATGGATATTTTCCATCGCAAGCTAGCACTTTCCCAGCACACCGATAGCATTTCTGTTCCCGAGGTACTGGGATGAACCCTAGTCTTTCGTGTCTCGCATGCTTTCGTGCTTCACATGGCTTGGACTGCTTGGCCCCATCTAGATTCCAATCGCATGGTTTGTTGTTTCTTCTACAACTATCGCATTTCGAGCCAGACGTGCCGGACAGGTAGCAGTTGGAGCGTCCTTGAAAACACTTCCTGCACGGTGGGTCCTGCCTATTGCCGGCGATCAATTTTGCTCTGTTCCTGTTTTCTGGGAGAACAAGTCGTTTGGTATCTTTTGATTGGACTCTACACAAGCTTCTCCTCTCTTTGCAGGCTGTGCATGGCATGCCTTCTATTCTCATATCACATTTTCTCCCATGTCGGAAGCAGTGATCGCACTTATCCTCATCAGGAAAATAATTCCTTTTCGTTTGAATCCCTAATTTCTTCAAAAATTTCCGGTAGGCTTCTGAAATCTTTCCATCATCTGAATAGTACCAAGAGTCATCCTCTTCATCTGATTCTTCTGAAGACGCGTCGTTGCTCGATCCAAAGTTTTGATCATGAGTCGCCTTGCGGCTCTTCTTTGGCGCTATCAACGCATCATTGACATTCATGCGCTTGGCCATGCCAGCATGTTTGTTTTGGTCGAAGAATTTGGACGTAATCACCTCCGACGTTTTTTCTGTCTCACATTCTTCATTTACTTCGTCGCTGTCTGCTTCATCCCATAGACGTTGAGTGTTTCCTGATCGGTCTCTGGCCTGCTCGAGTCCGAGATCACTGTGCATTTTTTCGATAGTTGGTGCGGCGTTTATTCCCAATTCCGATGACGAATCTGTATATTCCCGAATACCATAGGAGCTATTTTCATTATCACTTGGCTCGTCATCAACATCCGGCAAGGTCTGATCCATGATGTCTACCGTCCTGGTCGGAACTCGGTCTTCGAGGCATGCCGCATCGTGTGGATCATCTAAACCCTCTCCATCTTCGACCCTAGCAACGCCGACCCTGTAAACTTTGTGCTTCTCTGGAGAGTAGATATGATACATTGCCTCACTCTCGCATCCCACGAAATAGCCAAGCCAACCACGGGGGTTATGCAGTTTCGTCATCTCAGCTAAAGCTCGAAACTCTGGGGGGTAGGTGACATATGCTCGGCTACCCCATACACGCTCCCTTGTGAGCGTAGGCTTGTCCTCCTTTAGGGCTTCCCATGGGGTTTTCGATTCTTTCTTACGCAGTGCGCGTGCTGGTGTTCGGTTCTTAAGCCACAAAGCATGTTGTACGGCTTCCGGCCAAAGGTTCTCTGGGATACTTGAGACTCGGAGGAGTTCAGTACCTTTCTCTGAAATTATCTTGGACACTTGCCCCGACACACTAATTTCTTGCATCATGGGTGCAGTTCTTTCCCGAATCGTGCGATTGATTCTCTCCGCAACCCCATTTTGATAGTGAGCGTAGGGTTCAATTGGCTCTCGTGAGATTGAGTGCTTATCACACCACTTGCCTACCGGCCCCTTCTCGAATTCATTGTCGAGTCGACAGCATCGAATTGTTATATTATAGGCTTTTTGGATGAATTTTATGAGGGCTTTGAAAACCTCGAGAAGTTGATGTTTATGATCAAGGCGTGCGCTCCACGTGTATCTTGTACAATCATCAGTGACAAACAAGAAGTACCGTGTGTTATCGAAACCTCTGATCGGATATGGTCCCCAAACGTCCACATGAACCATCTGCCCAGGTTCTTGTGCATGTCGTTTGGCTGGGTCTCGTGGAATCTTAACCAAAGCTCGGGTGACTGCACATACTGGGCATATTGCTTTGAGCTTTGCCTTAATTTGCTTTGCAGTGATGTCCATTCCCGTAGAAGAGTCTAATAACTGTAACATGTTTTGAAATCCGAGATGTCCGAGTCGTCGGTGCCATTTCCAGACAGGGTCGTCGAAATTCACCGTAGCAGCGACGACTCCACCTAATTCGATGGGATTAGGTGGAATATTGGCATCGAGATGGTACAGACCGTCCTCAAAAGTCGCATGTCCTATCTTATGTCCTTGTGTGTCAATCCAAGTCATATACTGGTCGTTGTAGACACCGGTCAGCTTTGCTTTCTGAGCAAACATTCCCCCAGAAAATAAGTTGCATTTTCCTTGAGGAGCATAGGCAACCTCTGAGAGCGACACTTTCACAGGGAGCCCATCGGGATTCCTAAGAATAACTTGTACTACACCTCCCCCTTTTACCTCAAGGGTGGTAGTTCCATCAGCAGTGCTGATGTTAATTGGGCAATCGTTAAAAGGACGAAAAGTGTCTTTTTTAAACCATTTTATATCATTAACAATATGCATGTTGGCCCCCGTATCTGCAAGCCATGTGTCTGGTGTACAGGATGTACCAACTAGGAAGGCACCTAGCGTATTCCTTGTAAGTCTAGCTTCCTGGGGTGTTGAGGCATCTGCGCCAACTCCCCCTGTTCTCTGCAACCTTCCACTTGCTGTAGTGCTACGCATCTGTGGCGATGTGTCAGCCACGCGTGGTTGGAATGCAGAGGTTGAAGACATACCAAGGTCATCTGCGCTGGAGTATGCGTCTCGGAACGTGGCAAGGTTGGTTTCCGTGTTCGCGCCCATAACATCGACATGTCCGTTGCTATTTTTGGCATGGAGTCTTTCCTTAACAGAACGTGGGGCCTTAGATGGGTCCTTGGTCCAGCACGTATCTTCGGTATGTCCAGTTTTACCACAACCGCTGTAGGTACATTTGAGGTGGCTCTTATCATCTCGTCTTGGCCTCCGGTCACCGTTACCAGCTGTGTTGTTATTGGCAGTATAGTTGCGGGTGCCCGTTTCTCGCCTTGCCCTATCCCTAGTTTTCCTTTCTTCCTTAAGCTGAGTATGCCTTACTTCTTCAGTAAGCAGGCGATCGTAGAGGAAGTCCAGATTTGGAGGTTCATCGGGCTTAGTCGAGCGGATCCAATCATATTTCTCCTTGAATTCCCGAAAACTGGGGGGAAGACCATACAGAAGAGCCGTTGCGAACATGTCGTCGGTCATGTCATAGTGGACCGTCCTCAGGTCAGCTTTGATCTGCCGCACCTTGTTCGTATACTCGGTCATGGAGGGGAAGTCGTCCAATTTTACAGCATTGAGTTGGTTCAACAAGTTGTATCGGGCACGCTCATTGGAGACAGCATATCGTGTCTTGATAAGGTCATAGGCTTCCTTAGCGTCTAGGCAGTCCTCAATTTCAATCTTAATGCCATCAGAGACCCAAGAAAACAGTAGCTTGCCGGCAAGCTTCATTTCCTCCTTGGCTCTCTTGTGTTCATTGTACTCAATATGCCACCTCAGCGCAGTGTTCGACGTCGCCACAGGCTGAAAGTCATATATGTCTTCTTCGGCCTCAGTCGATGGGGTTGATGATTGGGTCGCTTTCATGGATCGAGTGAAGCGACGGGGATCGGTGTCGGGTATTCTTTCTAAGTAATCCTCTTTCTTGGGCTTAGGAGGAACGACCTCCTCGCCGGTGAGATAATCTAGAATCTCATTCTCTCTTGCCGCGCGTTCAAACTCGCGCTTCCAACTAACGAAGTTGATTTTGCCTCTGAGCTTGCGGTCATCTTTGACTTGTTCCATCCTGGAATCAGTCGTGTCTGGGCCTGCGATCACTGTGTACTTGTTCCTAATCCAAAGTTAAAAGAAGGCTCATAACCAGTTGGAACCGTGAAGTGAGAACAAGAGTGATGATTCTCTATCTATGCCTTTGGCTCTATTATATAGCTCACTGGTGTCGTCACACCATTGTATGGGCCTAGGACCACACCAGTGTTTGGCTATATATGTCACGTGATCTGGATTCCAACTGATAGCAGTTACCATTGTCCGCTTGACACCCGCGCCTCTGTAGTCACGTAGGTCGTCCTTACTTACAAGGACTTTGACGGAGCCAAGCATGCTCAACACGACGCCCGTCTCGTCCATATTATAGCAGTTTTCTGGTAGAATAGCCGGGTCATCTATTACCCTGCCAATAACCTCAAACCAGTGTGTAATCTTAACGTATGTATTCTTTTCATGGCGTTTCCAGTCTATTGACTTAACCCTTCGTCCTTTGAGTTGTGGATGACGTCTCGAAAAGGCTGCAGCCCAGTTCTTGCCTGGAGGCTTGATTGGTTTGTTCGTCGCGGAGGACCGCTTGCAGGCGAGGCTGAAGGCTAGCGAAGGTACATACTTTATGCGGACAGGCTGTCCAAGATCAGACATTAGTAATAAAAACGTAACAAGAGCTTTCTCTTCCTCTGGGTAAAGGTATTGCTGGCTTTGGGCCTTTTCCTGTATAGAAGGTCGTCCGCGTGCGCGATAATAGAGCGTATGGAGAGGGACACCGCTTTGGTCTGATAGGGCAGACCATGTTCTAGATACATCTGGAGGGAGGCCTTGCGCCAGCACCTGGCTGGCTCGGTCCATGTCTACGACTGTGTTGGTGGGATAGTTCCAGAAGAGCGCCACACTTAGAGCCAATTTAATTGGCATAAGAGTTTAGCGCGCTTACGTAGTGCAGCACTAGCAGCTTAGCTAAATCGTTATCCACGCTATATCTAAATTGGCACCAAGTGTGGCGCTCTTCTAGAAGTATCCATAGCTGTTTTCAGCAGTCGAGCGTGTGTCCATTGTCCCCAGCAATGTCCGTACATCGCACCATAGACGGGTATTTACGTCGCAGAAGATCGCGATGGCGGTCCCTACAGCATTACATGGCGACAATTCTTCTGTCGTGCATTCTCGAAACTTCTATACGGTGGATATATAATTAGCACATATATTCATGTCCATCCCCGTCCCCCTCTATGAAATAGGAATATAATAAAATAAAGGTAACTAGGAAAGAATAAATCTTATCCTTCTTAGTCATTGCTGTATGCACTGACTATTGTGTTTAAGGTTAATACTACATATCCATACTCTTCCTAGCACAGTACCTATGCCGACCGTGCTCCCTAAGAAATTTCGGGGGAGAGAGCTTCTACGCTGGCAATTCACCCCCTTGTTGATGTCACCAAGGATGGCGAGGTGGATGGTGGCGATTGTGCCTTCAACGACTTTTTATTTAAACGAAAGGAGTACAAGGAATACCGCCGCCAGGATACAGATTGGATCAAAGTCAATTACTGTGTAGATCTGACATTAGGCCCATATGAAGAATTCTACTGTGTCCTCATCACGGGGCCCTCACATTATGTGCTCATACATTTGATGGCCGGCGAATAGATCGAACATGTATACTCACCCGTGGAGCATTCAAAGACGCGCCCATATAGTGATGCTAGTGCCTGCTCAACTAACTCAGGACCATCCAGACCGTCGAACAGGATGGCCAAAGGTGCGAGCAAGGTGCAGGTGCTTCGCCAGGGGGCTCTACACCGCACACCGCATGTCTTGACTTGCTTTCATCAACGTGCGAGTGCGGATTGGGTCGAAGCATTACAGAAGATGGCGCTCTATCGGAAGCAGAGTTGCGCATTGATGTCTCACAGGAGGGATACTTCGAACCATTGATCCACTGCAGCCGGCTCTGCGAGTCGTTGAGCCATTGCTGGAAGCTGAAGTGCAGTCTGATGCAGCCTGTGTTCCTCCAAATCGCTCCATCCCAATCCCTTGGCTGCCAACTTAGGAAAGTATCATGGAAAGCGTGGATTACTGTGAGAAACTCCGCGGCGCGCACTGTTGCACTGAACGAAGTGGGCAGAAACAGCAGCAGGGCACCGTTGCCCAAAGCTGAGAGGCACAACTCTCAGTCGTTGTTACGGCACATTAGTGCCACAACGACGGGCGCTGTACTCGGATCTAGAGCGGATACGGCAAAGCTCTTGCCAAGCTCTGTAGGGTAGCGGAACATCGAGGCGAGAGCATCTCGGAGCTTGACTTGATCTGCAGGGCAAATGTTATCTCGAATTGGTTAGGCTACTAAACCCAGCCACAGCGGGCTATGTCTTCATTTGCTACTGGTATCTTACTACCAAGTTGATCAGCTAATTCGGCGAAGACCATCTGCAACAGCCGTCAGGGAATAAGGCAGGCGCAAAAGCAACAAGAGCAGCAGCGGGCAGCGTCACTCTCGAAGACTGCCAATTCCATCAATGCGTCAAGCTTGGTAAATTCGACGCAGATAGGATCATATCTTTTGTTCCGCTAGACGGTGAATTTGAGCTGATGCGATACCGTGCGACCGAGAACGTCAATCTCCCATTCAAAGCCGATACTCTGATGGCACCCAGAGCATGTTTTTACCGCCATGCGTGATTCATGTTCTGTCTGAGCTAACGCCTGCGCCCAAGTACTGGGGACGCTGAGGCTCTGTGATATTCACTGTACTAAAAACTGTTGATGTACTAATAGCAATGGAACCAAGTTCGGTGGACATGAACCAGTGGGATCGAATGACAAATTATAAAGTGTGACCCCCGCACAGAAGCTGAGGATAAAAATAGCAACTCTTCCACGGCGTGATCTTCAGCTGATACAAGAACTACAAGAAGCCACGCTCCCTTGCCCAGATTCCACAGAGCCTGCCGTTGACCATGAGATCACTATCTACATTCACCCGCTGGCGCATCTAAACGATGACCCTTATGTAATATCGGAGCAGACACCATAATATGCGAAAGGCTGGCGCTCTGATTTGGTGATTTGTGGCGCAGCAGATGTGCGATATTGATTGGTTGGAGGGCTGCCAGCTGAATCAGAGTTTTGCTACTTCTCACGCTCGCCGCCAAGCACCTACGTCATCAAACATTCCCCTCCTTCTATCCGCCACATCTTAATTTCGCGGAGTAGTTAATATGAGCCAGTGCGATCTACTTCGCTCACCGTCATTGTTCAAGCCCCATTTGTACAAAATAGCGTCATCCTCTTGTGGCGCTTGAATGATGAGAGATGTGTTGTAAGCAGTAGTGAATGTGATGGAAGATCATGTGCATTGTGTTATGACCTAGAGTGAGGCTAATATACATGGAGGAGAGAACTAATTGGTCAATGGGTTATTCCACCTGAAATATGGTCACTCCACGTATGCAGGGGCATGGTATGTCAACTGACTTGGCCTTGCTTCCATAACACAAGGCTCAAAATAGACTATCTGAACCGGAACACTAAGGTCGAAACTTGCTTTCCCTTGGTTTTCGCTGGAAATTTCTAAATGCATAGATATACTGTATCTTCTCATGACGTATGGTGTAAAGAATGTGGGAGGAGGGCAGGAGCGTTCTATTACAGGCAACCATAGTGTCGTCTCTTGCGTCCAAGTGGCCGGTTCCGTGGGATGTGTCTGCCAATATGGAAGCATTAATTTGCGATTCAAAAACCTGCCAACGCCCAGTATTTCTTTCAAATATGGAGAAAGCAAGGCTTCTTGAGTCCTAGGAACCATGTCCCGCTTGAGAACCGAGACAAATGTATGGGTTTTGAGTGCCCAAGTGATGCGAAGATGGAGGGGAGCGGGCGGCACGAGTGGCTTGCTACGTCGATTTTGCAGCACGATTTGCATGAAGAAGCCGGCCACGATATCGCCTTCATCCTGTCTAACCTCAACAGGGGGAGGTTCTGAGATGCTTATAGATATCTGGCAAGTTGCAAAGGGTAGGGGTTTGACCAAGCGCTTCTCTTGTCTACATAGATATTCCCCGGGGAAATCCTCCAAACAGACGGGTGGCGGTAACGAATCCACACAGCCATAGATCTGGATATCCCTCGCAACTGTCCCATGAACGAATCGACCACAGAGAATCCAGGCTTTTACGACGTATCTGATGTGTGACCCTCCTATCAGGTAAGCTGGTCGTGATCCATGTTGCTGTAAGATGTTACAGCGACCGAAGATGGGAGGCTGTCGTGGAGTGGCTGTAACCCAGAGTCTTGGGAGATGTCCCTTCCTAGAGTTTCTCTGAATTGAAAGTTGACAGGAAAGATCCAGGAATCTCTGGCAAGGGTGTCGGGTGCGCCACTGGCAAAATCTAGGACATCTGTGACCCTGAGTACCTGGATTTATTAGTGGGAAAATGAAACAAGTAGACGATTCTACTTGCATTCTCTCTGATGGTTAAATCCAACGGAATGCGGGATTTGAAGGAGTGATTCGTAATAGCATTCATTAACGTTCCTACTTGCCATCAGCCTCGCGGACAATGATATAGGAATGTACTCTTCTAGATCTTACCTTCCAGAACGAGCTTTATTAAGTCGAATTGCGGACGAGAGTCTCCCTGAACACGCACGAAGCCTCTGACGCCTCTGCTTTTTAAGAATATCGGGATTTCGTCATCGTGCTCGTGGAAGGCGTTACTAAAGTGCAGAGTTGCATGCAATCGTTGCCCCATGGTATGAGAGGAGTGGGATTGTTCAGTGTGCGCATCTGCTGCAGTCTTCCTTTCATTGATATTAATATCTGTTTTAAATACGCGACATCACCAAGCACCGCTACAGTTTGAATTCCGGCAGCGTCAGCAGACTCAAATCGGCGGGTGGACCTAGCTCTAGCACTCGCATGGAACCTTTTAAGCCACTCGCGAGGATAACACGTCTATGCTTGTGAGTCGACCACATGCTCTGCCATATTCCCTCTAGAACTCGGCGGACGCTCGGAAGCGGCCCTACAACGGCAATCTGTCACAGGTACACTATCCACTGCAGCGAACGACCGGAATACACAGTTCGTGCACCGCGACAGGCTCTAAATACGCCCTTGACTTGAAGGATTTCATAATTGGGCTTGGCATTCTATCCATTGCCTGGGCTTAATAACGCATAACACTGTGAAGAAAGGTCGTTGGCCTGAAGTGGCAACGGACGTTTTGTGCAGCAAGCCTCCAAACGTTTTTCACCGTGATTCGCAAGGCGCACACCACTTCCAGCCGCGCATACCCAAGCCCCAAACGCAGCTGCGCCACAGTTCTTCGCGGGCGTCAACAGACAAGGAACCCTAAATATAAGCGTCATGTGCTCAGCATCTTAATTGAACAGTTTAGCCCATTCGCACAGTTGGCCTCCACCTGTTCTGTCGGATCTCCATCATAAACCGGGGCGTAGTCGGTTTGCAACAACTCCACATATATTGTAAGTTAGGCTCTGTTGTCGTCTCCGCCATCGCTCACGTGATGCATATAGGGTATCATGCACAGAGAATGCCATTGATTCTATGGAAGTCTTCATCTCAAAACATAACCTCCATGGAGATTATGAATCAAAATGGAGGTCTCCATGGAGATCCATGGATATTCGATTGATTGCTAAGCTTTTTATTAATCAAGAATCTGTTGAGAAGCACCACCTGGAAGCGCCACTAAGTGTGGCAATAATTCATGCACGATGAGGTAACTTAAGCAACCCCCGCTCAAGACGTCCAACGACTAGCCAGCACTTCAGAAGCAGCGCCCACTGCTACTCCGACGATAAAGCAACAGGCGCTCATAAGACCAGGCTGCATGCGTAATCGTCGAACTCTAAAGGAGATCTCCGAGCTCGCTGACGGGCCTCTCGCAATCAGCTACTGCTGCTGGGATAGATAGGATATCAATCGCAAAGCGTGAGAGGACTCGGTACTGCAGTTACTTCGTCTAAGGATCTATCGTCAAAATGTTACCCACTGTTGCCAACCTTTGCAACACATTCCAGCATTTCCAGATTGTGCGTGCATGCGCATCCTTGTAAGTGCAAAAACAACCACAGTGCAAAGGCGACCACTATTACAACCTCAAACAGCATCAGACGCCCATCGCGAGCTTCGTTTGTAAGAAGAGGTTGCGTGATTGGCAGGCTCGAACACGTCCGAACGTGATGGCGTGATGTACGTCCTTTGCTCTTAGGGTCCAATGCAAGAGGCGGCCTATTCGGCTAGAGCGTGCATTCTTCGGAGTCGAGCATATCTTCTGCTCAGGTAGAAGTAGCAACAACAGTCAGTGACTGGGAGATCCTTGCGACATACAATGACCAGATCGTGATTTTGAAGTTGCTCGTTTTAAAACATGAGTTCGCGAGTTTCAGGCTGCTTTTCTCCCTGCCTCGCCAGATGATGAACTCTTTTCAGCATCGAAACAAGCGCATGAGCACAATTATACATCAATAAAGGTTTGGCCGTCTCACTGTTTGTCTAATTTAGAGTTCATTTGTCAAGGCAAAATTAAAGTTTGGTATCGGAACACCGAAATGGGATCGCGACTCTGAACGAATGCATAGAATGGGGGGGAAAGATCCATGGAAATGTGCTGCGCTGTGTGATACGGCTAGATGTGTACTCCATCTAATACATGAACTGGACAGAAACTCGATAAAATAAGAATAAATGAGATTAGCACTATTTTTTATGATACAATTATCGGTGAAGCGAAACCAGATGCCGCGGGCGAAGTTATGAAGGATACGGATCAAATGGGATAATAAAAGACCGACTCCATCGAGCTATTTAGCTTTTTTTGGGCTGTAGGGAATGATCGTTCGTAGCTTTAATACCGATTGCTCTCCGTCCTCATGCAAATTCTTAGATTTGTGCTTTATGGGCACGCTCTCTGAACATCTACCATTCCTTTGAGGCACTATCTACACTCTTTCCGTAGAAGCTGTCTCGTGGTTCCGTAGGGGCTGGACTGGGTGGGAGGATGTTTGGCGGTGGGACACAATGACTGTGCAACCACTTCCACCGCTCATACGCAGCATCCGCTTTCTTAGTGTGCTGTCGCAGCTGGTTGATGAGGTCCATACTCAGTCTCCCGAACTCATTTCCATCTCTTGCGGGCAAATCTCGGCGGCCTGCCTCCAGCTTCGGTAGAGGACGCTTCCATGTCTCACCGCATCCTAAACACCACTCAGCAGACGAGCCTATTAGTTGATTTTGATGCTGTGACTGGCTATCTAGGAGCTGTCGGGCAATTGTGGTAGTACGAGTAGCCAGTTCATCTGCAGCGGGTATGATTACTCGTTCTGGGGTTGTAGTTTGCAGTTCGACAAGACTGTTGGTTGCGGGAGCCGTAGACGAGTTCTCGTTACAATGCTGCTGTGCAGGACGCATATAGTGTGACGTATATTTCATTACAAGCTTCGCTCTGTAGTGTTGCTATCGCATGGAGGTATTGTGGTTCAAATGATCAATGTAATTAAAGTTGGGTCTTGGGTTGCTTGACAGACTGCTCATCGGGATCCAACGAAAATAGGGAGAACTATACTGTACTCGAACGATAGGATGGGAGATGGGGTCCTTTTCGAAGTCTCAATCCGCTCCTACGACATAGCCGAGCCTCAGAGTGCGTTTAATGATTGATAAATTTCCACAGGGATCCTGTTCCTGGATCTTGATCTCCCACTTCCCGCTTCCGCTTCCGCGCCTGCCCTCATCCCAAAATAGCATGTGTTCGGCCAAAGATGGCACGTTGGTGAGCAGGTGAGCGCCATTACGTTAGTCCAGCCTTCGAAGAGCTCACTACTGTGATATCAAAGGTACGACTGTGGCCGCTCTGTCCATATTAGTCGCATCCGACACGCTATCAGAGATGTTCCAAACACATCGCAGTACGAGTGTGAGCCTGTCGTTACCCCTCACATCGCTCGAATGACTACACTTGATGTCTTTGACAGGTGCATTGAAAAACTTGCTAGCATGTCTACGCACCGCCGACTTGATAATCTCAAGTTGCACACATCCACCCTTATCATCGTCTACTGGTATTCCGGTATACCAAAACCTAGGAACATTATTACCATAAGTGTAGGGGTATTTCAAGACACAGTGTATGACATACGCATGGAAACCTGTCCAGTCGAGAGCACCGCTGCCTTCGCCTTTCCACATGCCAGCGATAGACGATCTGCATGCTGACAACAGTTTGATCACGTACATAGCAGACCGGACTTTCGTTCTCAGCAAAAGTTCCGATCAGAGATTCGCGTAACGATTTGCGACTACTTTATCTTACTCTTAAATCCTCGCATAGAGCTCTCTGTCTATTGTAAGGTTAACTGAACTGTGTCTTAAGACTGTCTGTACGCTTGACAAAGTTAGATGGCTACTTCTGCCCAACATGACCTCCACCACGCGCTGGTAGCAGCTTATCAGCTATAACACGTACAGCTAGTAGCGTTGGCGGAAATCTACGTCGATCCAAGTCTAGTATATGTCTAACAACCACATCTTCTTCTAGCTTAGTAAGTTTCTTCGAGTTGGGCTGGCAATCGCGTTAGGTAGGTACGCCAGCGCGTCGGCGCTGAAGTGCGGTTCGAGAGACTTCGAACGTCTGTGCAGCAACTCTTTTAGTCTAAATTTAGTCTGAATTAAGAGCTAAGATTACGAGGTTTGTATTAGCCTCACGAGAAGCTGGTTGAGGTTGAATTGGTGGAGCCATAATTGATAGAAGTTGACGCGTTGCAAAAAGTTGTTGAGGTGGCCCGCTCGCTTGTCCTTTACGTTTTGACAGATAGTTAGACGTAGCATCGAGTGGCGTCGCGGTACCGGCGGAACATGGAGTTGATCGCCTGCGAAAGACTCAATTTTGTTTACCTTGTTGGTGCAGCAAGTATTGATCCAAAATTATGTCAAAAACTTGGGGATGTAAGAGTTATCTCATTAATCAAGCTGGGCCTGAGACTAAGTAATGACGCTAATTAGTCATGTAGACAAGGTCACATGACCACTGCCTTCATCGCCCATCTTGACACTCCCCCTCGATGAGGGCAGTGCTCCCCATCAATTGCCGCTAGGCACGCACACGTCGTTCATGCTCCAGAGACGTTGCCCTACTCATCAATCCTTACAAGCCAACCATTCGCCGAAAGGACTCGAATTTCGTCTTGCTCAATGGCTTCGTGAGTCCATCCGCTGGGTTCAACTCGCCTGCGATCCATTCCATCCTAACCAGCTGCTCCTCCACCTTCTCTCGTACAAAGTGGTACCGAATGTCCACGTGCTTCGTTCTCGCATGATACATCGGGTTCTTTGCCAGGGCCAGGGGCCCTCGATTGTCTCCGAGTATGGTTACTGGCTCAGGCGCGCTCGCAAGTGCAAATCCTGTGACCACCTGTGTGTCTGTATCAATCCCTGCGCCCGCTCCTATACCACTACTTAGGCTTTAAGACTGACGATGCAGAAGGTCTCGAACGAGTGCTCAGTTCAGAAGGGCTCACCTGCTGCAGGCAACGAGCATCTGTGCATCACTGTACCCGATGTTCTGATAGAATGTGGGACGTGCAAAGTGGAAGTACCTCTGGAATTTCTCGTCACGCCAGGCTTCTATTGTAAATTGATCACAAGACCCCAAAAACATGAATCCATGCCCTGGTCATAGTGTATGGCGGTTTATATACCAACAGCTTCTCGGCACCCATGGCATGACGTTACACTTTTTGCTAGAGCTGCATTCTCTCAAGAGCTCAAGTTTTGGACTTTGCTACAGAGACGGGTCACTACATCATGTGTGAGCTATCATATTCCATAGGAAGCCACTATTAATTATAGTGGAGTATTGATTTATTCCAGTTCAAAAACGTTCCGTTTGCCCACAATGTCTAGCTTCACCATGCGCAACGATCATGTCATTCCCGCTGTTCGAGATCCGGCCTCGCTCGCTCACTAGAGGCCACCGCCCTACGACGTTCCACCAACGCTTTCTGCTCGCGTAGTTGTTCCATCCGTGCCCAGGCCTCCACCGCCTTACGGCTTACTTCTTCCAAAATGTCAAGACACTTCATGTGCTCATGTTCAGCCTGGCGAATTTGTTCCTGTAACATAATCGCATCCTTGTCTAAATATTTCACTACAGCTGTTAGAAGTTTCCCCAGAGCTCGCATTGCGACTCACAATCGACGCTCTTGGTGGTGCGCCTGCATGCGCAAATGACTTTCCGTGGCAGGGTACAAGAGATCGACTTTGGAACATATGGAGGATAGGGCATTATGCCAACGCCCTTGGGAAGGACATTATCCGCTGCGAAAGTTCGGCCTGTGACGTTGCGTGTTGGAGGCATGATGTGGTCAATGGGCATCAATAGCCTGCCGCTGTCCTCTTTTTAACCAATCGTATTACCAAATTACTCTCGGGCTGGGAGCCTGGAAAGGAAGATGAAATTACAGATGTTACTAGCTAAGACAATATTACACTCGATCCTATTGCAACATCTAGCGACGATTCGGTGCCACGAAGTTTGGGTTCGCCATCATGCTTCCGAATTGCATCGCAACACCTCTACCGATATCTAGTGTGCGACAATCGGACGGGGCCAAAGCGGGTTGTAAATGTTGTAGTAGGCTTTTGGCATGTGGTGCCAAAAGGTTTGTGATGGGGGTTCCACAGACTGTTGAGTGGGATGTCTAATTTATTATGACGGTCAATGCGGCAACTTGAACTTGCCTGGCTGCAAACCCTTGGAAGGATAATTTGGGCGCGATGAGCCACGACTCATTCCAGCGCCCATGATAGCGAAGATCCACCTAAAATGGCGCAGATTACCGTAATACCTTAGGAAAGCTTTCAGTGATAGGATGCCAAGTAATGGGCACATGATTGCCAAATGTTGCATTTATATTGTCCATGGTAATTTCTTGCAGACACTAGCCTGTAATGGGACAAGAGGTCTCCAGAGGAGAAAGTGATTGGTTGAGATAAGGCTTCGCAACTTAAAATTTTACGTACTTCGTTTGAACCTCAACAATTCCTACGGAACACCCTATTGGCAGAGCACTATGGGGAAGGATTCGAATTGAGCAACTCACACATCTGCCTCTTTCTTGGATTAGGGTCCCTTCCTGCTGGATCCGCTTCTTTTTACGCTTCTTGCGCTCAGATGCAGCCGTATTCGCCTGCTCGAGTTTGGCTACTCGAGCTTCTAGCAATGTGTGAGTGCACCTGCAGAGTTGAACCTTTTTGTCAGATACAAGGTGCGTGCCCGGAAAAAGTATGCTGTTAGATCTACAGCACAGCAGCGGGGGTACGCGATACTGCATTGTAGTACAAAGCTCGGGTGTAACCACTTGGCACACACGCACTACATAAAAAAAGGAAAATAGCAAAGAACACACATACAATAATCATATTTTTTGACCGCCCAATCGATTATCTCGTTCAGTTATAATCCTATCACGCCAGATAACGCATGTTATCTGACACTTTTTTAACCTGCAGTACTGTCTCAAATTTTCGCCTAGCCACCTTTGCCAAGCCAGTATACATGAACTAGCACTGTTAAAGTTAGCTAGTTCTATTATTTAATGCTAGTGTTTTAGAAACGGCAAGGCTGCGATCTAAATTCGAGCACATGATTGCAAATACGGAGTTATACGAAGTATTGTGGAGACCGACGAGGCTTCGCTTTTGAAGGATCTGAGGTTGGTTTTCTTAGCATCTCTTGGCTTCTGGCAGAAGAGTTCGTGTCGCAGGCACCTTTGGACCACCCCTGACGGGGTTGGGCACGTGGTGTGGAGTGCTTTATAATCCCAGCTCTTGACCTTGATCAAAGAGGAAACCACACAGCATCTTGTAAAACATTTGCTTCCTGCAAAATTAACACACCGCATGTTCTACTTTATAGGGACCCTATTGTTGGTCGCCGTGGTACTAGGAGAGGAAGATGTGTCTTATGATCCAGATCCAAAACTAAATTGGCGTCCACAAAATGTTACCGACCTTGCTTATTATCTTTACCAATATACCGGGTCGTGAGTGTATACAGTATGAATCGAAACTTGGATGTATTCTGATACCGTTGAGAGATATTACAATGGCACCACTAGTTTCCGCCTGTCTCCAAGGGATTGGAGTACTAGGGGGAACAATACAGTGTGTACGCGTTTCCGAGATCGCGACATTAACTTGTCTTTCGATTCCCTCATCGCTATTGTTAAACCGAATGATTATGACAAAGGAGCCAATCCCATAATGCTCCTAGCCAAATCATGGCCCGAAAACTTCAACCTTACGCCAACTGGACACAACAAAGACCCCTTTTCAAGTCAAACAAACGATTTGATCTTTCAGCTGGAATCAATGAGGTATGTTCGCTTCTAGCGCTCTAGGCCTGATTCGCACTCACTGAATGTATATTTGTAGACCAAAAATGAAAGGATATGACTACCCCGACTCAGCCAGCTCCCCTAAATGGAATTTAACGACGACTTATTTGTCCGACGCCTCTTACTCCATCGCTGGGTCAGCCGACAAGGGCAGAAACGTCTTCGAATTTAACATGAGTCAATGTACGAACTCGAGTGAATCTTGGTGGGGAGCAGAACTATTGTATGAGGAACATTTTGGTCGCTATACGTATGACTTGCTCAACGTATCGAATCCAATACTTTCTGGACGGTTCAATAATCAATCGGCGTCTTTTATTATCAGTGGCTTTTTCCATGCAAACGCAGATCCTACGTTTCAGCCTTTATCAGAACTAGGAGGAGAGATCTCAATCGAGTTTCTCGGCCAACTTGACACTGCGCGATCGGATGATCTTGCATTTGGTGAATCCGAGCCTGAATGGATACCCACGATCGGCTTCTCGAAAAAGACCGTGGCGGGCACAGGCAACAACACGTCGGATGGTGCAAGGAGGAGAACAGGAGTGTTATACACTAATGGTTTCTGGGTTTTCTGTATATTACTGGTTGAATATGCATATTGGTGAAAAGATCGCCCTTTTTCGAGGAATTACCCACTGATTTTCAAGGCCCTTTCAACTGTAGTTACCACATTGTTTAGCGAAGGGCTCAATGTGGGGGCGCTGTCTCTGATTTAATGGGGCCCGTTCTGGTTCCCACTGTGGATCCCGGATCTGGTGCCAATTTTAGAAACTCGCTTCTCTATTTTTTGAGCTGCACCCTTGAAATCTCTTGGTTTCCACCCTTGCTAACGTAAACACGTAGCGAGTCGCGCCCCTAAGCGAGTCGCGCGCCCCATCAACTCTCTGCACCTAGATTGGCGTACAACACAACAACGCAATAAGGTATTAAATGTAAATCGCAATCAAATATTAAGCTGCACCTAGAGTATCTTTTTTACAAGTACGCGCGTTATGCCCAGCCTGTCTGCACTTGCTGCAGCGCCCTGGAGTTGGGCGACTGCTACTTGATATACCTCCACCTCGACGCTCCTCACGAGCAATCTGCTGATCCGCCTCACGTTGGGCCATTAAATCCTCTGCCTCTCCCCTTGTTAAGACTCCTCCTTTCTGGATCCGCTTCTTCTTACGTTGTTTACGCTTGTTGGCTGCCTCATTGGCACGTTCAAGGCTGGTGATCCGGTTGCGCATCAACTCATGCTCATACGCCATAATTGCAGCCCCCTTCCTAAGCTGATTAACAGCTTCAATAATTGACGCTGGAGATGAGCTCTTGTGCTGGCGTACGCGATCACGTATTAACGTAGATTGAGCTTCAAATTCACGTACGTTACTCGGAGTTTTGGCTTGCCAGGGTGCTTCTTCTAATACAGCAGGTGTTGGCGTACGGAGACGTACGTCCAGTCTCTCTTATACAACAGCTGGATTCAATGGAACAACCCAGCGCCTCGGAAAGCTGAGCGGATATTGGCTGGAGTAAACGCTGGCGCAAAGGCCGCCCGAAAGGCTGGTAGAAACTCGAGTTTGGTGATGTGGTTGATGTGGTTTCGGATCAGGTCCTCAATCTGACGGCTGTACGCCTTCTTTAATGGAGCGAAGCAGCCAACGTCAAGAGGCTGGACTAAGTGAGATGAATAGGCTGGCAAACACAGAGTGTAAACGTTGTTCTTTTTACATATCTCCTCAAATTGGGCTGAGTGGTGGCTCTCGTGGCCGTCAAAGATAAGCAGCCTACGTGCGCCAACCACGCGCGTCTTTGTATGCCGGTTGAAGTGCTCTAGCCACTGAGCCCCTAAGTCGTTGTTTGTCCAGCCATTGTCACTAACTCCGACTGCCCAGTCAAGTGGGAGATCATCTTCCTCGTACCAGGCAGACAAGTGGTACTTGGCTGCGAAGATTAGGAATGGCGGGATTGCCCATCCAGCTGCGTTGATTCCCTGGATTAACGTAACCCATTCACGGTTGCCTGGCTGGATTGTCTTTGCTCTACCCCTCCTCTCAGACCTAGTTACGATAAGTTGAGTCGTGATCTTGCCCATCATAAAGCCAGCTTCGTCAAAGTTGTACACGTCCTCATCTAAGATGCCGTACTTGGCCTTTGTCTCCTCCACCCGCGTAAACCAGGCCCCAATTACCTCTGGATCCTCACACAAGGCTCTTTGCCGGTCGTATGCTCGATTTAAACTTGTCTTAAGACTGTCTGTACGCCTGACAAAGTTCTTTGGCCAGTCCCGTCCAACCCGACCAGCCCCAGTAAAGTATCAGCCATATCACGTACAGTAGCCAGGTTAGGCGAAAATCCACGTAAATCTAGATCTAATATATATCTAACAACTACCTCCTCTTCTAGCTTAGTAAGCTTCTTTGAGTTGGGGGCGCAATCGCGTCGGGCGGGCTTGCCAGCGCGTCGGTCGCGCAGCGTAGTTTCGGGGACGTTAAAGATTCTAGCAGCAGGTTTATTACCCTGTATTTGATTGACTTGTATTGCCGCGATTGCAAGCTGAATGTCACTCTCGTTTGAAGGCATTCTGATCGTTGGTTGTGGAAATATTCTGGATTGAAGTGGGATAGGTTGAGAGAGTTGATGGGGCGCGAGACTCGCTTAGGGGCGCGACTCGCTACGTGTTTACGTTACAAATTTAACGATTTTTAAATTTTCTTAACTCTCTTATGCTACTATTTAATAAAACTAATTTTTTAAAGCTTAAGATTATTATTAGATATAATCTAGATATATTCCTATCTTGCTTTAGATTTTAAAGTAATTTTAATATATAGTTGTGGCAAAAATGAGGTGCAAAGTTGACTAGTTTTGGTGTAAAATCACTTGAGGGAAGAAACTTTTGACGCGTGACTGTACTTTAGAAGAGCATCGACTCATATGGATACGTGATGGCCGCGTGCGGTAGGAAAGAGACAGAAGAGGCTCGACGAGAGTGTGGCAGCTAGTTTTCCCTTTCACTGTAAAGGTCAGCCTAGGGATAGGAGAACGTGTAGCTAATAAAATATAGCTCCGTATATCTTGACAGTAAAACAGCGTTCTGAGAGTCGCAAGCTGGCTCTGGTGGACCTTGTCATATTCTTGGTTTGGCGATGGCGGCGCATCAGACCTCAAGCAGGTAGCCGTGAGGCTGTATAGCGGCCGCAACAATGCTGCGCGAAGGCGGGACTCCAGACTGCAACTCTTAGATTAGAATAAGTAGAAAGATTCCCCTTATGGTCACTCACAACATATGCATGGAATGAATTGACTAATATAAGATCGCAGTTTGCCGCAATATGAGTAACATTTTACGGCCTTTCGGTTATGTTTAGCAAGGTGTCAATCTTAGTCCTTTTCCTACGCTAGAAAGATGCATTAGGCTTATGCTTTGATTGGGTGTTAGAAGAAGCATTTTTCAGAGGAAAATTGTAAGCAGTAGTGAATGTGACAAATGATCATGTGTGTTGTGCTAGAATTGGCTCACCCACCTACCCCGGCTTTAGTATAGCGTACCATGATGACGCGAAATGAGTTGAGACGCTTTCTAGCGCGCTGTATGAGGCATAGCCCTCCCGTTCGCGGCAAGCGGCTTTCGTTTCGTAGATATTCACATGCGATCAAGATTAGATAATCAAGCCGTTGCATGGGTAAGAGGCGTTGCCGCTAATCTTTCATGCAAGTTGTCACACAGCTAGTCTCCGGAATTTAGTGTCGCAAGAACAAAGACATGGCGCACGCCCATTCCATGCTCATTGGTTGGCCCACATACCCGGGACGGGCAACCTGACCCAACATCCCGGGTTTTACAGAAACTTGCGCGAAAAGCTCCTCATGCTCCCTTTGTGGCTATCAGGTCCGGTAACGATTCATTCCCGTCAGCAATACATGTTTCATCAATTATGGCCCCTATATTAGTTTAGCCATAGAAAAGGCGCAAGTGAATAATGTTAACAACCTAGCCTGCGAAGCGCGATCAGCACTTCTCCTAGCGTAGCCGCAGTGCACAAGCTTCGCGAGCATTCTGCACACACTGATAACACCTGCCGCAATAGACCCAGTGGTCTGGCGCCAACACCCTGTTCCTCGCGAACTCTGTCCAGCCCGTTGATTGTCTCCTTTTGCGCGCATCTGCAATACGAGGACGGAATTGAGAACCGCTCCCGTCTGGATGAACAGCTAAACGTAAAATGCCTCATTGACGATTTTGGGGCCTTTGCTTTCCGGGTAACAATCCTACTGGCTAACTCTGAACGCTATCGCGTGTAAAAAAACAATTCTTTCCGGGACACTAGTGGCATTGATTATGGACCATTGAGGGCTGAGTCCAACTGCTTGGATGGCGCAAGAGCGCAAAACCATCTCAAGCACATTATTTCATGCAGATGGATCCATCCGAAGCGAAGGCTCTCTCGGGTGGTATACGGCAACACTTCCGATTCCATAGCGGAAGTTCTATGGCGCCTTAGAATTCCGAATGGCTTTCCGCTACCAGTTTCTATGCATCTATCATAGAATTAGCATGGTCACCACGATTTCATCGCTTGACCTAGATAGAAAGAATGAAGACAATCGACGATCTAATGCCCATGATCGGTGTAATACCTCAACTCTTCTTAAACGATGAAGTACGTAGTTCTTGCAACGTCTGCTCTATCGCACAACTCATATTATTTTCTATGACCGACGAAACCGCTCCTACACTAAACCTATTACTCAATGCATTCTCCATTTCTTTCGCACCGAAACGAAGTCGTTGGTGTGATCAGACATGGTAATACTAGTCCATGTAATCCTGATATCCTGATATACTAGTATTACTTATACTAGTATATCAGGATTACCTTAATCCTTGGACTAGTCCAATACTAGTATAACAGCCTTGGCATTTTTTCGACCCCGAAAATCTCTATATCTCCGTCCTGAACACTCCACATGTTCGTGTATCTCTCAAAACTAATATTGAATAACCCTTATTATGGACTCGGAGTCTAGCACGTCTTAATTATCGTCATTACAGCCAAGATACCCGCCTTCTACTTCGAACACAGCGACCGCACGACTAGAGAAATTCGAAACCGTTTTTAGGAGGACATATCCGGACCCATCCGCACATGCTGTATCTCGTCCTGCATACACAAATGCCGAACTTAGACTACGCAGAATAAGCGGGGCCGTGCTCTATGTCTGTCTATCTCCAGGCTGCAAATGGAGCAACGGTGGTAGGGGCAACTGCGTTAAACGTGCTAGACTCCATGGCATCACTATCGTGAACCCGAAACGGCTTCTATCACGCAGAATCGCATCTACGGCCTCATCTACAGCCTTAACACCCAACATTCTTAGATATATAGTGCCTTAGGGCGAAGAAGCCACTCTCAGAAGGGCGTTTAATTATTAACGCTGTATCAAGGCGCTAATATCGCTCTTTACGGTTCATCGATTACCTTTTTCAGCGATTAAATATAGTGCTATTAAGGAGTTTGCCCTCGCATGTAATCCGAACATCAAAGACATGCTGCTTAGCAATCGCCCTATGCTTATGCGGCATCTAAAAGCTAATTATTCGCTCTATAGTAATTAATTAAAGGAGTCCCTGTAAACAACAATGTCTATAATTTATTTTAGCACTGACCTCTGGACGTCGCCACACAAACATTTAATGCTCGCTATTTGCGTACAATGGCTTGATGCTGACTACAACCTTCGAAAAGCTCTTCTTGGACTCGCGGAGTGCTGGTATTCTCATAGTGGTTCTACGCAAGCTGCAATTATTATGGAATACTTCGAGATGTACAGAATTACCTATCGCCTTGGCTACTATACTGCGGACAATGCCACTTTGAACGATACCTGTTTACGGGTAGTATCTGCAACACTAAGGGATGAACATAATGTCACATTTGACGCCGTACATCGCTGAGTCCGCTGCATAGGACATATTATTAACCTGTCCCTTTAAGCCTTCCTTCTCGCACGTTTAAAAGAAGCTCTTGCGGCAGCCATCGCAGCTGCTGAGTCCGTCGCCGATAACAAGGATATTGAGAGACTGTCGGTATAATTAACAGCGCTGTTGACGTCCTCTTAAAGAGGTGACACTAGATCACAGCGAACTACCACGGATACAGCTAGCGCCAATAAATGCAGCGGGTGGGAAGGTATTGCGCCGCTCAGAAAGCTTCACACTATTGCTGTATGGCTGGATCTCTCCTCACTTTATTCTAATATGTAGAGAGATGCTGTGGGTCTTGAACTTGGCACAGATAATACTACACGCTAGTTGTCGTGGTATAAAGTTATAAACAACGCTATTAAGAAGAAGGCACAGATCAACCGCTTTTTTACTTAATATAACCACGATCTTAGCGAAAATATGCTAGATACCTTAGATTAGGTGTTATTAGAGAGAACCTAGATATTTCTTTAAGTCTTTAACGAAGCCACTCGGGACGCCGAAAGGGACTATGCATCTGTTACAGATATGCTTTAGCTAATGGATGCGATCCTGCAGCACTACGAAGACACAAAGTTAAAACACTCACCAGATGGCCCCGAGCCTAACCCTTGTATGCTACATGCTATTAACATAGGCTGGTTTGTTTTTGATAAATACTATGCCTTAACGGACGAAGCACCTGTATATACTGCCGCCCTTCTCCTCGATCCCTTAAGGCGACTGGCCTACCTCGAAGAGAACTGGCTAACTGAGTGGCACGCCGCTGCAATTAGCAGAGCACAGCAGGTATGGGAGAGTAAGTACAAGGACTTCGTCCTTTTGGAGGAGGTCTCTATTCCTGCCGCTCCTGCTGTTGTATAGTCCGCGGTGACACTACTTGAGCGGTTAAAGCAACGCATACAGCCGAAAACTACTGTATCTACGGATAGAGATACATTCGATGCTTTTATTAGAGAGGATCCAGTCAACCTTTATAGCAGTACAGCACTAGAATGGTGGTGTTAACTGGAGCAAAGATAGCGATATCTACGACTTTACCGCATGGCTGTAGACATACTTTCGATTCTACTGGAATCCGCAGAGCTAGAGCGTACGTTCTTAGGTGCTCGACGAACCACACGATGGGATAGATCGAGACTGACTTGTGATAACATTGAGCTTATTGAATGCATCGGCAACTGGCTGCGTAACCGCCATATTAGGACTGGGGGTGTGGTTTTGCATGAGGACGCAGTTAATAACATAGATATCGATGTAGCATAGTGGAGAGGTTAATCGATTTAATCGCAATTTGTACGGCGATTTGTCTCCTGTAGCTGGACACTAGAAAATGCCAAGGATATCAGGATATCAGAAATGATATACTAGTATACTAGTATAAGGATTTCGGTAATACTAGTATATCAGGATAAGCATTTTGGAACTGATATACTAGTATTACCATGTCTGGGTGTGATAGCTCCTCCTCTAGGTATTTCGCCTGATTTTACCCGTCCACCGTCCAGAGTGCACACTATTTTCACTGTTCATATTGTGACTGGGATTCTCTCAACTCTGTTCATTGGGTTACGGTTTTACACTGTTCGATTCATCACACGTCACGTAAGGGTAGACGATTGTAAGCTGTCCTACCATTCTTACCAATGACCTCAGCTGACGTTTGTAGATATGTTAATTGTCGCATGGGTTAGGCTCATTTCAATTTGTTTACGGGGAAGTTTGCTGAACACCCCAAATGCAGATTTTCGCTCTGGTGTATTCCATACTTGGCGCCATCAGTACGTAACTCTACATTTGTGCCGACCCAGGAAATTGACAAAATACTCTCAGCCACTCAGTATGGATTTGGTCGACACCTATGGGATGTCCCAATTACCGTTTTTAATCCTAATTTTATGAAAGTAGGTAACTCTATCATCTCTCTCCCTTGTGCACTCAATGATAGACTGACTGATGCATTCTCAAGGTCGGGGCTATTGGCGGAACGTTTTATGGCATCTCAATCATGCTCACAAAGCTCTCTGTCCTCACGTTTTTCACTCAATTCGCGCCCCGGGGAAACCTCCGTGTTGCTATATACATTATCATGGCACTTGTTGTTATGTATAGCCTGGTGGCATCATTCGAATGGGTGTACGCCTGCAGGCCACTAGAGAAATACTGGGATCATACAATCACTGGTGGTTCATGCATTAACTGGTTAAAGATTACAGTCTTTAGTGGCGTTATGAACACAACTACAGATGCTGCAATACTGATCCTGCCAGTTCTACTTTTACGAGATCTCCGACTGCCCAAGAGGCAAAAGATTGGTGTCATAGTAGTGTTGATGACAGGGGGTTTGTATGTTTTATCAATGGCTGCTTTATTCGGATGCAGAAACAGCTAACACGCGAATTAGTATTTTGATTGTCAGCATTATAAGATTAAAGCTCACAGTAGATTTGGTCGACACAAAGGATATCTCTTGGGACGCCGTCTCGTCAATTGTGTGGTGGTAAGTGCAAGCGGTGTCGATTTCTGAGGCAAATTTGTGTGACATCAGGCCGTTAGGACGATTGAGGTGCATTTAGCCATCGTTTGCGCCTGCCTCCCAGCTGGAAAACCCTTTCTCCGGAAATACATGCCGAATGTCATCGGAAGTAGTTACGGTGCTTCCGCTAGGACAAAGAGAACCACTGTGCGTTCCACTCATACACAACACTTTGCTTCAAAAGATCCTGGCGAAGACGCCCGGGACATAATCTTGGAAGACCATATACATAGTAAGCTGCGGGTACGTACTTGGACTGTATACAGGCCTACTAACAATTTGTGGCATAGGGAGAGGTTCGACCGATATATCCACCACGACAGTCGGACTCGCCACAGAACAGGCTGTTCGAGCAGAATATAGTTCAGACAAAGGATTAATCATTATAGATAGTTGAAAAGTAGGGCATGACGATCCTCAATCTCTACCTACACATTAATTAGCATTACCTAATACATTAGTAGGAGAGATATACTGGTCTCCGGGCATATAATGGCACAGGGCACATCTTGCGTGGAATCTCTAATTATGCCCATGGTCGAGTCGCATTTTAGATTGGATAGTGCTGTTTGAATGGTCAATCCTCCTGTCAGCTGCAGAATTTTGAAAGTGATAATGTTGGCCGCTACGCTGAGCGTTAAGGGCGACTACAACAATGTCGCTACAGGACCAGAGATCAGAAGGCTGCAGCAGCAATAGATCCCAGAGACAATCGTTCGGTGGGTGCAAGGCTTTTGCACAGACCAACAGGCGTGCATCCTCGCCAATGGCTTCACGACGGCGGTGCAGGCACTCCCATAAGCCGGCGGGCGAACTGGCTCTACAAGGCCTCCGCTCACGTCATACACGTTCACCAACTCCGGGGTATCTGAGACCTGCGACAGCGGACGCAAATGGAGGGGGTTGTGCGCGCGTTGGTAGACTCCGTATTGAGAAGTCGATAGAAGGCTGTTCTAACATGCTCGTCTCGTTCCAGTGGTGTAATCCAACTATATGGAATAGATGGAACGTATCTGTAATCTTTGGATACGGCAAGTATCAGTGTTTAGGTCAGCCGATTGCGTGGTTGGGGATCACGAAGGTCATCTTTGAGTTCCTGCAGCATTTTGATTGGGCGCTTGCGAATCCGGAGAAGCCGTGGAGGTCGACAAATTACACGGGTATCTTTGCGCAGGATCACATGTATGTACTGGTTACGGAGCGCGCAAGTTGTAATATTCGGTACGGAAAAACCTAGGAGAAAAATGGTGCCGAGGGTAGAGTCTTCCATGATGGATATTAAGTCTTCGGACTCCAACTCTATACTTTCTATATTCAGTCCTCCCCAGAGGGGGTAGTAGAGGTTGAAGGCGCCTATATGTATCAATTTGCCAGCTTGGTGTTCATTCGGTAACTCATGAATGTCTGGCAGCGCGCTCCGTCGGTTGGTTGCATCCTTATGGAGGTTGTAGATATTGTGAATAGTAAGCTGCTGCCCTTCTCGTCGCTCTGATCGAAACGGTGAGACGAATTTTTACGCGTCCAGCCACGGAGGTTGTTCCTGCTCCAAGATCATCTATTGATCGCGCCAGGTACACCTATGTTAAGCCAATGGGGATTCATTCCTAATTGTGTCTAGTGCCATGCGTCCCTGGGCATCTACCGCGGGGAAAATGGGATGGCGTGTTTCTGACTCGGGCTTGCTCACAACCCCTTTGAGAGATATTTTGGATGACTGATTCTAACACACACCCTATTTCTGTGGCGTTGGGCGGCACGGCTCGTCAACACAGCTTCTGCAGGGAAATCAATTGAAATTTCCTGCGTCTTCTGCGCATTCTTGGAGAGACGCGCGTTTGTCAATCACTCAAAAGCTATGACATGCTGTTTATATAAAGGCCTCCCAGGCTTAGGCATTCCCAGGAATCGTTTCGACTCTGCAACCGAATATTACCTGAAGTAATCAAGGAGGTTCTTTCAGTCTAAGATGGTTGCGGAGTGGCTTGTAGAGGACGGTTCTCTCTGTTGCCTTAGCTCCCCACGATCCGGCTTGCAAAAGAGTTGGGGATCCATATCAGGATTGCAGGGGGCAAACCTTATGGAGCTCCGGGTTCTGATCCCGAAACTCAAATATTCGACGTAGTAGCGTCACAAATTTGAGTTGATGGTGACTGATACTTGTTATCGGTGAAGCTCATCCAGACGAAAGAGCTATAATATAATTCGCGGCTTGGACATATGTCATGGCGGCTATGTCTTCTAACGCTTTTTCTAGGATTGACGGTGAGGGAGGAGTCACACTATAGTGCTAAGTATAATACACTCTTGTAAAGACGATGAAGAGCTATACCGAATTGGAAAAGGGAAAGGCTCTGCTCTCCCGCAGCAGCGCTTCAGCAAAGGCTAAGACAATGACGCCATCTGGTAACAGGTATCTGCACGAAATTCTGCACCGATAACCAGCGCCGATTGCTTTTAGACACGACCAGGTGGCGCACGGTTAATTCCGAACTGAGGTGAACCTGGTGGAGCGAATCATACATAATTGCTTTGCCCCCATTCACTTCCTGTTAATTCTATAGGGCTTTCAAAAGTCGCATTTATTAATATCTTCCATGGTTTCTCAAAATCATCATGCCGCCTACTATCACGGCCAAGTCTGGGCCCACTGTCGGTGTTGTTCCTCCTCCTCCCGGAGTGACACCAAATTTCGACCACCCAGAGTCCCGTGGGCTACCAATCGTTGTTGTAACTGTCATATTTTTGCTGCTTTCCACCACTGTTCTCTTTGTACGGCTGTATACAAGGCGGTCTATTGTTCGTCTCATGAATGATTCCGACTGTAGGTACTCAAGATATAAGTGGAGAGACTAAATGCTAATATAAAAGATGTAATGATTATCAGACAGGTACGTGGCTTTGGGGGTATTGTGGACTACAAACTAATTCCAATTAGGTATTTGGAATTAGTTACTCTGTCATTATGATCCTTTGTAAGTAGGTATCTTATACTTTCTGGCCGCGTTACTGCACGACTAACTAAAGCAAGTGGCCGTAGACCATGGAGTGGCAGTGCACGCATGGGATATTCCTAATACTAAAATCAGTCATATCTTGAAAGTAAGTAACAGCCAACGTCAATATTATAATGACGTACCAAGGTCACGATATTACCCTCTTTAAGGTGCTGAGACGATTATGTAATCAGTTAGCCGTTCTGCAAGGCACGTTCTTATGGCTTGCCATAATGTGTGCGAAGATTTCCATCCTACTATTTTATCTGCGACTGTCGCCATACAAGTATTTCAGGACTGCTACGTATGGACTTCTCGCAATTGTAACAACATATGGATTTGTCGGTGGTTTCCAATTCTTATTCGCTTGCCGGCCGATTGCGAAATATTGGAATCCCAAGATTGCCTACGGGTCATGTTATGATCGGAATAAGTTGTGGCTGTCTAATGCCGCGGTGAACTCGGCGACAGACATTATGATGATGGTATTACCCATATTTATGCTGTGGCATGTGCAAATCCCAAGGAGGCAAAAGATTGGGTTGCTTGCGATTTTCATGACTGGATTTTTGTACGGCCCCTTCCCATAACACTGTTAGACAAGGATTAACATTTATTCAACAGCGTCTGTGCCGTCAGCATTATAAGGCTATATTATCAGGTGAAATTAAAGGGAGCAAAAGACGTATCATGGAAATCGTTTGCAACCTCAATGTGGAGGTGAGTTGTAGATTTTATTACCAGCTCCTTGAGCATTACAGACAGTAACTAATAAGCCATATTTGTAGTACAACCAAATTACACGTTGGTTTAATCTGCGCAAGCCTACCCCACGCTAAACCCCTTCTCCGGCACCATTTCCCAAAGTTACTTGGTACTTCCGGCCATACCAAAACCTCAGAAACACGGCGGGCAAAGGACTCATTTCGGCCAGTACCTATACCTCGATCACTTAAAGATGAGGACGAGATTTCCCTATGTGAGACAGGGAATGACCCGAACGGAGGCATCCCACTGAGGCCCTTTAATTCCGCTGCGGACCTGAGCAAGACTGAATCCATTTCACTTCACACAATCACAAGGGAAGATCAATCCGCCGCCGTATCCGTTCAAGCCGGTAAATTATCCTCCCAGGGGGAAGATGACAGTCAAAGAGTAATTTTGGAAGCCGATGGAATTGGGATAGTTTCGAATATCGATGTCGAGGAAAGCCATACTCATCGGGATAGCAGCAATTAGAATTGTTGGCATATTATTTCATTTTGTGGGTCACTCGAAAGCTCCTGCACTGTGCCACGCTACGGGGCGTTGAAGGGATAGGCTTGAACAGCTGGCCAAGGAGATGCAACTAAATTGGCATATTAGCTGTAGAATTACACTATGCAACAGACTGGAGCGCCGAATCGCTGCATACGCCGCCGTTCTGCAAGGAGTTAGTAACATGTCTTGAACGGGTTCTGAACGGGTTCGCAAAGATGTATGTTGTATGACGTACTTCCACGGGCATGTGATTGCTGAAATCGTGCTACTAGGGACGTATCTCTTTGACTATGAGATATACCAAAGTTTTCACGAGCGTTATACTGGTCTACGTCTCGCTTGTCAAGCTTTTCTCCGCTCTAACACGTTAGCAACGCGGTTACAAACTGTTGCGAATACATTTACTTTAAGATTGCGGCCAGTATCTTTTGCTTTTTACCAGTAATATTTGGCTTATTTGCGCTTTGCTCAACAGCATTTGTATGGTACCATAGGAGTGAAAAGACAGTAGGGCTAATTAATGAACAAGCTTCATTAAGCCCACCAACAATAAGAGGATGCTGTTTATGCTTGGCCCAATCTCTGATAGGAGTATCTTCATAGTCGACTTGCTGTAGAGGCTGATAAGGTGGTAGATGAGGGTAGTCAAGCTTAGCTAGCGCAGAGGCGTCAGCGAGCATTGCTAATGTGTAGTAACTATCATATTCAAGGACATACTCAAACTTAGTATAAAAGTAGATAGACTAGCTTATCTCTTTATTAAATTTAAAATTTATTATACTGTTGTTGAGTAATTAAATAAAAAGGTGCATTGATTTTGGTGGGGTTCGCCACTGGCTGGTTTTCGCCACTGACTGGTGGGACATGTTAGAGGAGGACTGATTAGTCAATAGATTATTCCTGTCAGATTGTCAAATACAAAGAAAGGGCGATAAATAGTAGGACCGATAACTATTGCGATCTACGGAACCTCCGGAAGCAGAGGAGCTATAGAAGAAAGGAACAGACAGAACACAATCAATGATCGTCCCTTCTGACCAAAAACATTCATTAAATTCTGAAAATTCCATGTGACTATGCAAGGTGTACTGGGCGTACACCCAATTACAAAATAATTGGAAAATACTTGGTAATCTGAATCCACCCTAAGTCCTCATACCACCACTCCTACCTAACAATATATAGAACCATATGATTAAACTTCCACACAATCCTGCTCCCTCTGAAGTTTCATTTCATGGCTGGCGCGATCGAACCTCTCAGAAGATGCTCTGTCGGTTGGCTGGCCAGGATTTTGTTCTATCAAGGTCTGGTCTCCATTTGTCGATTCCTTTAAAGAACCCATCTTCGCAAAGCCCTCTGGTGCAGCCCCTTGAACAGACCGAATTGTGTTTAATTGCATGGTCATAAAACGGAACCGCGATGCGCCGAATCGACCGAGTATACGCTCGACAAACGGCTTAAGAAAAGGCGTACAAGCTGCAGTAATGAGGCCTATCTCTTCGACTCTATACCACCAAAACAGTGGCATCCAATCACGAGTGGAGTTTTTTCGAGGGTTCCAAACGTGTGTATAGTAGATTATCCATGCTTCGGCCATAGCCGCAAGCGTTCTGAGTGTCATGAGGATGCTGATGAGTATCCGCTCCATAACAGGCCGGTGCAGCCACCAGATAAAATATAGAGGCATAGCAGCGAACACAAGGTCGCTTAACATGCCATTCGCTTTTGTAAGTTAGCATCCACTAGGATAGAATATCAATTGCAAACTAACCTGAATATATGTAGCCGTAGCTTTGCGTCTTTCGGGGCGACCAGCAAACTGCGTCAGGCACATGCTCCCACATGGCGCGGATTGGGCGGCACTGAAGAAGAGCAAAGACGGCCAGAACAACTGGCAGGCACAACTGGATAAAGATTAAGGTCTTAAGCACCACTCGCCAGGTGTTGGATATTTCAAAGCGAAGGAGCATGCTTCCTATAGATACCCTCGCGAGGGAAGCCGCCCAAAATCCCGCAAACCCTAAAGCGAAGAGATGTTTTAAAATCTTAACCATAGTACTTGGTAACAGATAGTACTCATACTGTCCGAAACCAAGAGATATAGCTGTAAATAAATTGATCAATACGGCCAGTTCGCATAGCTGTCATGAACAATTAGCGATAGAGTGCGCAGACGTCTACTACAGGCACTTACAAGAGCTGCCGAGACAAAGTAGTCAGGAGCAGCCAGCTTGAAGGTGGGTCGAATTCGAGTGTACATACGCACTCCATAAACAATCAGTGCAATGAAGAAAAAGCATGAACAACCCACAATCCCTGGTGTAGCGTTGCTGGTATCCCCGCCTAGGGGCGGCTGCTGACTCCCTTCCATGCTATTCGAGGCAGTAAAGATTCGGAGTAGTGATTTAAGAGCCTTTTATTTTCATAGGTTCATTAAGACGAGAAAGTCTAGCGGCTATTTGGAATTTATAGCATGCGATCATATAAATCTTATTCTCAAGAGTCTTGTGGTTTTCAGCTTACTTCTATCCCCACCTTTATCCCATGCATCGCCTGAATCGCCGCTAGACACCGTGCGCATAATACAGCTGATCAGATCGCAAGGGTTGCATTAATGTAAGCCAAAATAACGAAACCTGCCCGCCTCTAATTCAGTCGTGTCCGAGGATGTTTACTTTACTGGTATTTTGGTTGTTTTTAAAAACGGGTGGTCAAAGCGGGTGGCTGGCCAAAGTAGGTGGCCAAATAACTGTAAAGTCTAAGTACCTATTGATTTTCTCGCTATGGGGTGATTCTCGCAACGTGGTGAGGGATAGTAATTAATTTACTTTAATCAACTGTTTTCGTGATACCAATAGCATTCTAATGGACATGGTGACAAGCGCCCGAATTCCCTTAATGCCGAGCTCTTCTGCTGCCAAGCTGGTAGAGGTGAACCAAGTAATACCAGCTCTTCAACGGCTCTTTTATGCAAGGTGATGCTCGCTTGGTCAGCCGCTGTCCAACCAAATCGTGTCTTTGACGCTATATTCCCACCCGCGCGTATTAATGGTGCGAAAGTCTCCCATGAACCCGTGACTGCAACCAAATGTAACGGCGTATTTCCATGGTGATCAATCGCGTTGACATCGGCACCAAGCGATATCAGAAGCTCGACTGCTTGTTTCATACCCCGCCCAGCAGCATAGTGAAGAGGAGTGAACATAGAGCAGCCCACTTGGAACGGCAAGACGCTACATACCCTAAGCCTGTTAATGATAGGTTCTATAAAATCAACTAACCCTTGTGCAGCAAGTCGATGCAAAAGGGTTACTCCGTAACCATCAGCTTGTACTAGGTCGATGCCACGTAATAGTATCAGTCTCTCAAATGTTGGCTTGCGGTCCATGACAGTCGTCCACTCTACGACAGAAATATCACAGTTGCGTTCAAACCAAAAGGTTACCTCGTGCAATCCATCTGTTAGAGATTCTTTCATGCGTAGTCTATGTTGTCGACCCAGCTGGTCCATAGCCTCGAGCAAGCCGTGGTACAGCCTGCGTGAGCTCAAAAGTAATGCAAAGGTATCGCTAGGCTGTAAGTAAAGCGCTGTTTCCCGCAAGAGCTCCACAGGGAGTGAAGAAAGAGGCATTGCACGTAAATAGAGAGCTATTCAAGACATTGGTACAGACACACATATAAATACATATAGACATGGTGCACAGAAGCCTTGATTATAGAATGTCTTAGTTGGAATCCAGAATTTATAAACCTGACATAGAAACAATCCACTGTCAAAGGTATTGCCAGCCTGGCTTCCCGAGACACTTCTGGATATCTTTCGCTGGAGCATTTGAGAGTAGTTGACTGTGACGACGGTCGACATCGCCGGCCCAACGTGCAAGCAAATTGAGACAATGATTCTCCTCCATTACTCCCATAAGTGTCTCGCCAACCTCCGAGGTCGTGTGAGTAATGCCATCATCATCTTTCCACTGTAATAGAACGTAAAAGTCGCCAAATCTTGTTCGATTTGACCCCCAGTCGTAGTCTCTCTGAGATAGACTGTTTCGGATGCAATACTCAGAGCAATCAGGTTCAACACCGCAGTACCATGCCATGTCGAAAACTTGGGTGATGTTTTGAAGACGTATTTGAGAACGGCCTTGATTCCCTGACTGATATCTAGCATCTGAGAGTGGTCGAAATTATCCAGAAGTTCCTTTGGCATCCATAGTAAGTCAACAAGCGCATGTGTGGAGCGGCTGTCGATGTTTGGGTGGGAGTAAAGGACAAGGTACTGCCTACGCTTTCTCTGTTGATGCCACCCAACTATTTCCCATCCTAAGCCATCTTCAACAATGTACGCTTGCTCAGGCTGAGGCATAACGATATACGGACGGGCTTGGCTGAAGGTTTCCTAGTGAAGAGAGTATTGAAAAGGCTTCTAGGTCCTAGAGGGGGATTCAAAAAGTCTTTATATAGTTCTCAACATAATGGAATACTGACGGCACGAAGAGTTTCCAGGTTTAGAGAAGAATAAAATTCGAAAACAAAAATTTGCGGTTTCAGCTTACGGTCTTGCACAGAATGGATACATAAGAACGCACTTAATTACAGTGATTTGTTAAGTTGCCCTCAGACCAGTGCCAATATTATAGAAGAGTTCAAAGGGTAAATGGTATTTACAATAATGAAATTATCCCATTCTTCTGGTTTTCGTTCCGCTACTGTAAACACATCATGCAAGACGTTCAGCGTCAATTTCCCTCTCAATTCTGTCAAAACACGTTTCTCGTCGTTTAACTTATAGCAATACGTTACCAATCCCCTATATGAAATAGAATCATAACAGAAATATAAAGTATAGAAGAACAAGTTCAATTCTTGTTAGGCACTGCTAATTACATCCACAGAGCTGTTAGAATCAGGGTTTGATTTGGATCGGACTGTTTCGGATTGGAGCTGGATTGGATCAGGTCGGCTTCGGATTGGACTGAGGTCTGCTGTGGACTGGATCTATAGGCTCTGGAGCTCCTGGAGCTCCGATGGTTATACCTGTTTAGGAAGTAGCTTAGCCGTTTCAGGTAACTGATGGTGACTCAACGCTTCAAAGGTTGCACACATGGATAAACGTTAACCAATGGTGCAGATATCATTTTTACCAGTAAAACAATGCGAAAAAAGGCGTGCAATGTAAACACACAGCCCCAGACTGAAGACTGAGACATCTGCAGTGAGCGCCTTTGGTCCCATCTTTCCTGCACCTTCATCACCACCATGTCTCTCCTTCAGTTATTCAGTGACGCCGCGCTACAGTCAGCTAGTGATGAGATTGTTCTTGCACCACCTTCAATTAATCACCGTTCCACACCCTCCCTACAGCTAGATGAATTCAAGCTGCAGGGCAAGGTCTATGTGCGATGTTCCTCGCTGGCAAAGAACCCAAAAGCAACGAAGCAGCGGAGCTCGATTATCTGGAGGTTTGGTGAAGATATCCAGCTTCGGACGAATTCAACAAAACGATACTGGTACTGCTACCTCTGTGAGAAGAAGCGGTGTCAGCAGGAGCTCCCTATTGTCGATAAAGGTAATTCAACCTGCCTGGATCACCTTAAGCTAAAACACCAGATTGATCCTCAAACGGGTGGACGAATTGGCAATGATAATCCTACCCAAACAACGATAAATGGGCCGAATCTCTCATCCTTGGTCTTCCGGCGGGACTTCGACATCTTTAAGGAGCTTTTAATCCGATGGATTGTCTACTGCCACATTGCCTTCTATCAATTTGATAACGAGTATTTCCGGGAGCTCCTATTCTACCTGGCACCATGGTTGTCAAAGCTCCTTCCGAAAGCATCGAAAGTGGGTGAAAGAGGCCTTCCTGGCGCGAAAGGAAGTACTTAAGAAGGACCTATGTACGGCCCGCAGTCGTATTTCGATATCAATTGATGCATGGACATCACCAAGCTATATCTCAATACTTGGCGTGGTGGCGCATTTTATCGATCGATCCGGTAAACGACGAACTGCTATTCTAGCGCTTCGACAGCTAGAAGGGGTGCATAGCGGCGAGAATATGGCTGGTGTCCTACTGCAGATATTCAATGAGTACGGCATTCGGAACCAAATTGGCTACTTCATGGCAGATAACCATGAAGCAAACGATACCTGCGTCGACCATGTCCTACAGGAGCTCTACCCATGGATGACGGCTAGACAACGGAAGAAACGTCGACTCCGCTGTGCTGGTCATATAATTAACCTCTGTGCACATGCATTTCTGATGGGGAAGGATGCAGAAAAGATAGCCCGAGAAATGGATACTGCATTGCGTGACGGTGATATAAAGAGAGTTGGAGAGCTCTGGAGGAAGCGTGGAGCGCTGGGAAAACTTCATAATATCGTCAAATATATACGTGGAAGCCCCCAGCGACGTGAGTTCTTCGGGAAACAGGTATGCGGTGGCGAATTAGCTGCATTCGATGGATTGGAGGTAAGTTTATTATAAGTTTCAGTCTTATATTACATTGACAAGCCTATGAGCGCTACTAACTTTCTAAATAGGTCATTCAGGACAATTGTACACGCTGGACCTCCT
This sequence comes from Pseudopyrenochaeta lycopersici, assembly GCA_003313425.1. NCBI lineage: Eukaryota > Fungi > Ascomycota > Dothideomycetes > Pleosporales > Pseudopyrenochaetaceae > Pseudopyrenochaeta > Pseudopyrenochaeta lycopersici. The sequence goes on along the minus strand of NHZP01000034.1, from coordinate 160,316 downwards.
TCTTTGTTGCAATTGGTCGGGCCCTTAACGTTAAGGAAAGGATTCAGATGTTCTGCGCGCAATATATACCCAACAAGAATATAAAACCGCTATCCAAGGACGATCTTCTTGAGCCTCAGCACTGGGAGCAGCTGGCCAACGTTCATGATCAGCTGGAGTCATTTGATGAAGCTACTAGTATGGTAGAAGGTCGGCATACAAACCTAGCTGATCACTTCCAGACTCTCGATTGGCTACTCCTACAGTTAGACCAGGCAAAGCAGCGTTTTGATGAGCTCTACACCGATACTAATACACTTGAATACAAGTGGCTTGCTGGCGCTGCAGATGTTGCATGGTCTAAATGCAATAAATACTATGATATGGCAGATCAGACGGCGGCTTACTACCTTGCTATCATCATGAATCCAACCCTAAAATCGGCATGGTTCCAGCAGCATTGGGGTAATCACCCTGTTAAATCTACCTGGCTGAGGAACAACATTCTGCCAGTTGTAAAGGATCTATGGCTTCAAGAGTACAAAGGGAGGTCATCCGCATCTACACCAATATCCGCACCACGCCAAAACTCCCCCAAACACTATGTGTCTTGTAGGGAGCATAAACGGTTAAAGTTGGACACTCCGCTGGACGCATCTGCCACTACTAGGCCTGATGAACTTCATGAGTATCTATCGACAGATATTCTCATCACCACTGACGAATACTACAATCCTATTCAGTACTGGAACGACCGCTTCCATACCCAACCTGACCTTGCACAAATGGCGCTAGACGCGCTTGCAATTCCTCCTTGTTCAGACGAATTGGAGCGTATATTTAGCAGTGCCAAGCTTCTCATAACTCACCACCGAAGCCGCCTTCGTATGGATATTATTGAGGCAAATGAGTCCCTTCGGGCTTGGTTTGGGAGGCCTACTAAGGGCTCGTTTGATGATGAAGACATCGGTAAGGAAGAAGGTGAAGTGACGGATGATATCCATGCGTCAAATCAGGCGCCTGAGGATGAGGATGGCTCTAAGGAGGATCAAGAAGGTGGACCTACAACGCCTATTCATATATCTTAAGTGAGTACGGAACAATGTGAACACCAAAACTACTGACTAATCCCTTTGCAGATATCTATTTTAGGTAATTGGACTGCTTTGGAGCTCCTGGAGCTCCAATTTAGATTTTCTAGTTGGACTGGATTCACCTCCGAAATCCAGTCCAGTCCAGTCCAAATCAAACACTGGTTAGAATTAAAACTGCATAGCCATACACTTCCAGATCCAACACCGATGCCAACGTTCTTCCCGCTCACACATGAGCAGACCGACCGATACTCTGATGGCACCCAAAGCATGTTTTTGCCGCCATGTGTGATCCATGTGCAGTCTGAGCTAACGCCCGCGCCCAAATACTGGGGACGCTGAGGCTCCGCGATATTCGTTATTCGAGAAACTTCTATGTTAATAGCAATAGAACCAATTTCGGTGTAAAGACAGGGGCCAGTGGAATCGAAAGATAAGTGATTGAGTGCCTTGCCAATACTGAGCGTCAGCAGGCACACGCCGCTGCTGGCGTCCCAGATCTTGACGGTGTTGTCGTACGACGCCGACGCCAGCCGGGTCGAGTCGTGCGAGAAGGCTACAGAGTTGACCCCGCTGTGTGAGCGGACCGGCAATATGTTATTGATAGAGATAGCTCAACAAGCACGCCTTGCGCTTTTTGGTGTTGGTCGAGGGTTCCGCGTAGAGAAGCTCGGAATCGTCTTGTAGGGCTTCAAAATTAGTAGTTCTGAGCTCTGCAAGAGTGGCATTGTCGTCTGAATTGATATTGATTATGTTAGGGCTTGTTGGAGGACATGGTGGTAGTGCTAAGGGTAGTACCTAACTTGTGTGTTAACCTGAGATAGATGCTTTCGGTATTCTGCCGCGTTTCCAACCAATCGGAATCCTTAGCGGCTTACCGCCTATATAGACTCCCCTGTCATCACCAACCAGGCGCCCAATCGTAGCACCTATATCAATCTTTCATTTATCGTATTAATCACATTTAATCGTATAGAGGTATGATTCACTGAATCATAATCAAACTCAGATTCAGATTCACATTTAATCTTGTCAGATTACACAAGTGCTGTAAGGCCTGTTAGATATAAAAGATAAACTCAGAAGTACTACACAGGAAAGGGCGATTAATAGAAGGACCGATACCACGGCCTTCGGAACCTCCGGAAGCAAAGCAGTCAAAGGAGGGGAGAGAACACAGAATCAATCAATAACGTTCATCATCAAAATTCATCAAAGATCAAGCCAAATAGTCCTTGAATCTGACAAATCTATTTAGTCCGCCAGATTATATGACCCTAGCCTGGCTGAAGTCATCATCTTATCTTGCGTGAACATTGGACCTGCATACCGAAGAATTGGGGACTCGCCATGGGTGGGAAGTTCAGAGCGTCCAAGGGTGAGAACATCTCTGGCTGGCTTTGCACGCTGGTAGACCGCACGTGTCCAGCATATGGAGAGTGAGGTGGAGCAAAATAAGGCAAGAGTGTGAACATGTCTGCTGGGCTTCCGAACATCAGCTGGTCTTGATTTGGCCAGCCGCTGACAAGAGAGCCCGCGTCTGAGTACGCTAGAGACTGGCTGCCATCGAATCCATTCGCCCTGAAAGCATCCTGATAGTGGTACTCTGGCGTTGCAAAACCAAGGAAGAATGGTTCGGTAGATTCCGGGGAACTTTCAGCAGTGCAAGAGGTAGTGCGTGGGATCATGTCTGATCTAGGTCCCAGTGGTCCGCAGGAGCTAGCAGGCGATACGTCGCGCACGATAGTGCCATCTGGTTTTCTGTTCTTGCGTGGCTTTCCCAATCTACTCTGTGTGAGCTACGAGAATGTAGAGGCTTTAAACTATACACCGCACCTCATGGAAGGAGAATAGTTGCAGCAAATGCCCATGTTACCACAACGGTGACATGTAGGCCTCACTTTGTCACACTTGACCTGTGATGGCCTTAGCATTTGACTTCTACGGTCTGAAGTAAAGACCATGTTGTGCCTTAGCACGGGAGCATGCGTCGCAGGAAGCTCGCATCTTTCGATGGTTCTGCTTTCCATTTGGACCCGTGGTCATTATAGTATTCTCGGGGATGGCAAGCATGTTGTTCATCGGTGGTGGTGGTGATTGCTGAGGAGTATACGTTTGAGATACAGCTTGGGAAATTGTGTATCTGTGGTAGGTGATCTGATGAAGGCCTCAAGCAGGAAGAAGGGGAGTATGTTATATAGAGTAGTGAATCAAAGTGAATAGCTCCAGCCAGACTAGGATCAATACGGAAACTATCGTGGGAAGGGTTCAGCATGCAGTATGCAGGCTACATTCGCCGAGGGCTGTCAGGAGATGGCTGCAGAGTGAGCACAGGCCATAAGCGTTCGCCGAAGCATTGTAGCCCGTGATATGTCCAGCTGTTAACGTGTTCCGCCACTCCTCGGGCCACCCCAAAACTCACAAAAAATCGGAAAAACATCCCCTTACAATCTCAACAACAGCTGCACAATAATTTCTAAGATTTTATACCTAAGCTCTTATGATGGCACTGAGAGCTCAGTTCAAGGAGGATAATTAGACATTTAGATATAGTCGAACGTCCTGATAATGGAAGTGAATAGCAAGAGACAAGTGTTCGTACATGTATGCTAGTAGTCCAGATAAATCCTTACTCAAGTGCAAACCCCAACGACCAGGCTGAACCATCGAAAGCCGGTCTCAGGGCATCTTCGTGGTCTTTCCTCCACTCCTGCATACCTTGGAAAGCGTCGTCGGTTCAAACCCCACCTTGCTTATGGCCGCCTCTTGCACCTGGAGCAGTGGTGTCACATGCGAAATGCTTACATCTGCCTTTCCACAACTTTTCGTCTCAGCCTCTGCTTACGACAACCAGAAACCTATGACTCGGCTTCTACTGGTTCAATTGTCACCATCAACTTTCAAGGCGACTAGTGAATGGTGGGTGAGAAGGTATCGCCGATCCTATAGACCGATGAGGGGTGGATGATAATGACTAAATATAGTACAGTATTCACTTCGGAGGTTTACTTTGGGGTTTACTTCGGGTGTTACTTTGGGATTTACTTCGGATGTTTACTTTGGGGTTGACTTAGGCATGATGAGCTTCAAGGATGATGCCTTACTCCAACCCCAACTTTCGGTCTGGGTCCGTCCAAGCGAATGGCTGACATCTGCGGAAGCTTCAACGAGTGTTCACCAGCTTCGTCGAAGCTGGCCCCCACACCTCTGTCTTTTGTGTTACATAGTTAATTAATCGAGCAATGGTCTTCGCTTTTTCAGACAGCCTTTTCCATATTATGTTGGTCGAAATAGGTCTAATACCAGTCGTGGCGGAGATATCTCAGGGCATGACAACGAAAGCATATTGACAATGCTCTAGCACCAGCCCATGTGTCTGGCCGAGATTGCTTGTGAAATTAACACCAGCAACGGAGAGATGACTATTCGCTAGTAGAAGAGCAGCCACCTCGCCGAGTCCTAGAAATGAGCCTGACTTATGGAGATAATGTGTACTGCAGATACACGCTCATGCCTGATGCAACACTAATGTGATGAAGTATGATGCTATCCTCTTTATTATCACTAAGAGAGACGAACGCCTGAGGTCAAAAAGCACGAAAAGAGAAAATGGCAAAAGCACCCCTCTAGATCTCGCTCCAGCTCTTGACAAATGCCCATCTCCACTGCTCACGCTGCTGTGGGCCTGCACCTAGCCAAACTTTTGTTGACGTCCTGCACTAGATTTGCTGGGACGGCTTGCGCAAACTGCTTAATGCTGGTACTATTGATGTTGCTGGGAAGGCCAAGTGTGGCACTCACTACATCAGCATCGAGGCTGAGGGAGTTCGTCATTCGGTTCCTACCGGCATCGCCTGAGCTCAGTACCGCCACGTAGACTGCTTTCTCGCACGCGTCGTTGAACTGCCAGTGCATGCTCCCAAAAGGATACTGAGGACCTTCTTTCCGCACGGCGAAACTCCCGGAATTGACAACCTCGATAGCAAAATGACTCTAAACTTAGACGCCAATTCTGCTTTCATAGAACTGCCGCACTATAGCTCCGGAATGTAAAGGCTTGTAGAGAGTCGTTGTGTGACATGGGTAACACGGTTAATAAGGTTCTAAACGCTATGACGGAATGATCGACAACATAGCCAACAGCAGGGTACTTTTCTAATAGCAGGCGGGTGCTAAGTGCAGAATTGACTGAAGATCGTTAATATAGTAGCTACAACACTAACCCAGAGCCGTACAGTCTGTAAGTTCGGTCTATTCATGCAGGAATGCCATCAAGGCTGTCCGCCCTAAAACCTTAAGAAGGCTGTAAATTGCATTGCAGAACGTCAAGAGTATGATTCACCTCTTCGAAAAGTGTTGCCAACACAATTGAGTTGCTTAGAGGAAATATGCAACTCAGAGTTGCATGTCCGAATTGCGCCAGTGTTTGGGTTCGTCAGGCGGAAGGATGTATCCAAAGACGATATGTTTAGAATTTCTAGGTTCATACCAACTATCAACCTAGATGGGGTGTCCCTTGTATGGTCATGACGGCAATTGCCGTGTCCAGACTCCAAAAAGAGTTGAAATCCGGATACTTTGCACCACTGACGAGTCGCGAATGAAATCCGACCCAGGTTTCTACGAGATGCTGATCCCTGGGGTGAGGAGAGAGTTGAAGGTATGTGCATTGCTGGCTGTTAGGAGTAGCTGAGGTGCTGTAGGCTGAAGTTGGAGGCGGTTGCGCATTTCAGCCACTCATCGGTCAAATCGTGCATCTTGGCTGAAACGTACAGCACGTGTGCCGGACTTCAGCGAATCAGCAGCAGGAAATCATTACCATCTGAGCTCTCTCATAGGCAGAGGATCATGACGGCTTCAGCTGACTTCGGTCGCATGCTCCCGCCGAACCCAAAGTTAAGTGGAACTAGTCGTAGGTGGATCCTTAGGAAGGGGTTTACCTATGAACCTCAACGCTCAGCTATCGTGAGAATTGATAATCCGCACTCCTTCTGCCCCGAGTCTCCGGGTCAGACCTTCTGCCCCGAGTCTCCGGGTCAGACCTTCTGCCCAGTACATGACTCTTGTCGCCGTATTGTGCTGGGCGTTAAAGCCATCATCATCGTCACACCGATGGGGAGCGATTCCTGTGGGTACAGCCGTATTTCGATAGGATACAGACGTCTAATCTGCTGCTTTGCACGCGTAAATTGCTTCGCACGACGAGACATACTACAGTACCAAAAGGAGTTAAAACCCACACACTTTGCGCCACTGGTAAGTGGCGAAGCAAAATCCGATCCAGATTTCTATCACAAGCCGAGCGATATGGGGAGGGAAAGTTGACTAGGCTTAGAAAGACAGCTAAGCTGCTGTAAGCTGGATGTCGGAGGTGCCTGCGTATCTCAGCTTTCGCTTCCGCTGGCGGCTCGACGCGGTCATCTCTACTCCATGTGTTTGTCACACTCGCTTGCACAATCTGTTTCCGGTTTTCGAATGCCGCAGAGCTTTTGCCCCGCAATCCCTGTGCTGCTCAGCGTAGCCTTTGCTTTATCTGTTTTAGTTACTACCAGATTAAAACTGCGCCAGTAATCCAGCTGAGCTGCCCAACTGAGTGACAGAAACGTCGTTCTGTAGCAACGCCTGTGGTGGGCTGGCAAATAGCGCTAGTCTTATAACAATTGTCAGATACATGCTACTCTACCAGGCAATGTCAGTAGTAGGCTATATAGTAGGGCCGATACGACGGAAGTCCCGGAAGTATAAAAGGCAAGAGAACACAGTAGAAGAAATAATGAATACAATCATGATCAACACATAATCCATTATCGCAATCATCAATTCTGAAAAGCGCATTTCAGCATTTTATCTGACACCTTGAATCTGACACTTATATTCCTTAATCTTATAATCTAAAAGCTTAAAGTATAGCTTATACTTAAAGGTAGAGTCTGCTTTAAAGCAGCTGCGATTAAGCGTAGATGCCTAGTAAGAGATAAGATAGACACTATAGTAAGTAATAAAGTAATTAGCCTAGTTTTTACCTACTAGCTTATAGGCTATTTAAGATATAAAGTTTTATATTATAGGCTTTAAGGGAGGCAGGCCGCGTGCGCAAAGGTTATAGATATACTATATAAGCTCCTTTTCCTGCGTAGTATTAAGTAGGCTGTTATTTTTATACTTCTCTGCCCAAGTACCCTGTACCCCGCAGTAGCGCTTTAACAGCGTTGACCTGCTGCAGCTGTACAATCCCGCATATTCTAAATATTAAAAAGATTCTCTAGGCTTTAGCAAATCTAAAGCTGTAAGCGCTTCGTCAATAGGTGCCATGGTGGTTGAGATATTGAGCGTTGAAGTTGGGATGAAAAACAAGCTCTGCGTGCGTCAGGTAGGGACGTGCGCCAGGTGGTGCAGCACGTTAAGTGTTGAAGCAAGTGATTGTGTTCATTGTTGTTGTTCCTACAGGCGTGGTGCCTCACTCTTATATATACACCCACGGCCCCTGTCACATATTGCTGTTTCAGTCACTGTGATATTTGACAATCTCCATGCGTGCATCAGGTGGGGACGTGCATCAGGTGGGACACGTTAGAACTCAAAAAAATACGAGCCCCTTCGTACTCCGGCGTCCAAAAAAAAACTCCGAACGCCGATAACATTTTCTCTCCGACTTGGCATTCCGGTCTACTCCTTATGCCGAGTTCTACTAGACTCTAAAAAAGAAAGAAAGCGAAAACTCTGCTCCGATAATTGTATGGCAGAACAGAAACGATATTGTAATTAATTGGACTTTGATTGATGACATCGCGGCCATCTCAGAAGCCGCAATATAAGTATAATCAGAGAGCTATGAGCTTGGCTCCCACTTCCTGGTACCAGGGAACAAGATCCACTTCTGAACGGGCGCGCGGCCACATGCAAATGCCCTTGTTGTATAGTATTTTTAGTGGTGTTGGGGTGTGCGGGAAAGTTCTGCGGTCCGCGTGACAGGGTCTCTCCACACAAGCTAGCTGGACTTTCACATAAGTACTACAATTTCTCTACGTATTCTACGTATGCCTTCTCATATAGTTGTATCACACGGTCGTTGATATTTTGATCGTGATGGCAGCAATTACACAGGCAGCGCTTACCACTGCGCATGCTAATCCTGACACTCTAATCTCGATACCCAACAACCAGCCAGAAATCGAGCTAGAAACCAGCTCAAGATGGGGAGAAGGAGCTGAAAATGAGTCTTTGCTACCATCTGCCGACGGCGGAAAAGATGCTTGGTTATTCTTAGCTGCTGGTTTCATGATTGAGATCATGATATGGGGTATGAGCATCATGAATGTTCGATGTGAAGACCACTGGGGAGCTGACCTTGAATACAGGATTTCCATGGTCCTACGGTATTTTTCAGGACTATTACAGTACTAGTGTACCATTTGCAGGTTCTTCTGGTATCCCCGCCATTGGTACTTCTGCCATGGGCATACTTTATATGGCCGCTCCTATCACTTTCGGAACGCTCATCAAATTTCCGCGGTGGAAGCGTCCAGCTATAGCACTTGGCTTACTTACTATGTGCATTTCTCTGGGACTGAGCTCGCTTTGCACCACAGTACCGCAACTGATTGCCACGCAAGGCATCCTCTATGGCATTGGCGGGGCTATTACATATAGTCCTGTAATTCAGTTCATGGACGAATGGTTTATAAGGAGGAAAGGATTCGCTTTTGGAGTCATGTGGGCTGGGACCGGTCTAGGAGGCATCATAACACCTCTCCTTCTAGAATACCTTCTCCATAAATTCGGGTTTCGTACCGCACTTCGGATATGGACTATCCTGCTCTTTGCCATTAGTTTGCCTCTGATCTGGTTCCTCAAGCCGCGCCTTCCCATACCAGCAACAAACCGTGCCCGATTGGGCTTTACCTTCCTCAAAGACAAGTCGTTTTGGATTCTGCAACTTGGTAACGTCCTTCAAGGGTTCGGATTCTTTGTCCCGCCCGTCTATCTCCCAACCTACGCAAGCCAACTAGGCTTCAGTAGCACTATCTCAGCTCTTACAATCGTTTCAGTCAATATCGCCGCCGTAGTTGGATCTATCGCCATGGGTAGCATCATGGACAAGTGGCACGTCACTACGGGCATTCTCATCTGTTCAACCGGATCTGTACTCTCCGTCTTCCTCGTTTGGGGCTTCAGCACCTCTCTCCCCCCACTTCTTATTTTCAGTTTCATGTACGGTCTCTCTGCGGGTTCCTTTTCCAGTACCTATCCAGGTGTCTTAAGAGCAGTCCAAAGAAATACCGGCCAAATGGAAGGCCCTATGATCTACTCATTTCTGGCTATGGGCCGAGGAATCGGGAATGTAATTTCAGGTCCTTTGGCAGAAGCACTGCTGAAGCTGGGAAGCGTTGGTGAGCTTGGCTTGTATGGTACGCAGTACGGGAGCTTGGTGGTGTTTACGGGGATTAGCGCCGCTCTTGGTGGAGTAGGCATCTTGGGGGAAACGGCAGGATGGATGTAGGGATTGTGTTCACTGAATACCTTTACCATCAACAGGCTGCGCAATAATCAATTCATAGCAGTCGGATTGATTGATTGATTGAGAAAATTCAATCAATCGGCCGCCAAGACTGGATTTATCCAATAATCGAGGATTGACAATCGAATCAATCCGATTGATTCGATTGAATGGAAAATTGGACTACTGCCGTGTTTATTGGAATAGACAGCGTGACCAACGTTGTGCTTTTCTTCATCGGAGGCTGACGTACTGGGAGTGTCAAACATCACAGTGACTGAAACAGCAATATGTGACAGGGGCCGTGGGTGTATATATAAGAGTGAGGCACCACGCCTGTAGGAACAATAACAATGAACACAATCACTTGCTTCAACAGGTTATGAGCCCGGGTTCGCACGCGACAAATTTGAAACTATATCTACAGCTAAGCTTCCGCAGCAGGTGATATTCTTATTAGCAAGGATCCTGACACATATAAGTCAACCCTTCCTTGATACCCCGCTGTTCGCTCGCGACAGTAGATACTTACCAGGTGTTCGGAAGACTAGAGAAGAAGCTTAGAGTCTGAAGATAAATATCAGAGGCTTTCAGGTCACTATTAAGTGGAAATTGTACATTCCGGGGATTTCTCCGCGCAGTCTATACCTGTTCGGCAAGGTACACTTTCTCGAAACACAGCTTTTTTCATTACCGGAGCACTATATGCGAAGAGAAGGATAGGAGCAGATTCACACATGTCGATTGCGATACTTGATGGATTTTGTGGTGCGAGGCCGAAGGTCCGGTTGAGGTGGTGTCTCGTCACACTGTGTGTCCCGCCACGCAGTGAGTGACGTTACTTAACTTAGTAATGTTTAAATTACGACATTCGTTTTGATGTAGTTGTTGAGAGAAGTGATAGATGTATTGATTATTTTTTTTCTACAGGCTAGTGGGGTATAGCTCTTATATACGTATGTTCATCCCCTGCCCTGTTACGTGTTTCAGCCAACATGATATTCAACACCACAGTGCTCAACACTACGATATTCAACAGTAGTAATGTCACAGGCCAAGGTGTCATCTCAGGGAGCCTGAGGAAGAAACTGCATTAGTAATCTTGCCATATAATCTAAGACGTGCGGGGTCAGGTTCACTAGACCAAGACACAATACACACACAATACAACTTTTCTGCTCATCATGAATTCTTCCTGATGCATCATCATCAGCACACCCAAGTGCGACAAGTAACGTCCCTCACTAGTTATAGACTGAGAAATACACCAGGTCGAGAAATATAAGTGGTGATTTACTTTAATCAACCGTCTTCGTGATACCAATAGAATTCTAATGGACATGGTGTCAAGCGCCCGAATTCCCTTAATGCCGAGCTCTTCTGCTGCCAAGCTGGTAGAGGTGAGCCAAGTAATACCAGCTCTTCAACGGCTCTTTTATGTAAGGCGATGCTCGCTTGGTAACATGTCTGGGAGAGAATGTTAGTCTTTTGTGTAACCTAGCCTTCAGTACGTAGCTAATGAGCCTCCTCGCTAGATGTAGGAAGCTATCAAACATTGTGCAGCCTGCAAGGTGTCCCTGCAATGAATGAGTTTGTTAAGCGGCCACCTGATATAGCGGAACTCGAACGGGCCTTTCTCCTGCAAAGACAACAGAGCCACCGGATCATGGGCTTGGTGGGATAGGCAAGACACATCCTTCCATCGAGTTTGCAAGGAGGCACCACCGGAGGTTCAGCTCAGTGTTCTGGCTTGATGGCAGAACCGAAGACAGTCTCAAGCAGAGTATTGCAAATTGTGCAAGCAGAATCCCAGAATGCCAGATCGCGCAGGAGAGTAGAGCGTATTCTGCTGCAAGTACTGGCAATGTCGATGTTGTCGTTCGGGATGTGATGAGCTGGCTGAGCCGACCAGACAACAGGGACTGGCTAATCATCTTCGACAACGTTGACCGAGAGAGCGGAGTGGACAATGCCAACCCCTATGCATACGATGTCACCTGTTACTTCCTTGGAGCAGATCACGGAGCAGTTCTCATTACCACCCGGCTCGCCAACTTAGAACAGCTTGGTAAGCCATGGGAAGCTAGGAAGGCTTAGTAAAGAGCAGAGAGGCTTTGTTTCAGAGCCGATATAGGGGCAGTTGTGGTAAAATGACACCGCCACGGTGCAATTGCGTTTCGTACGCAAGAACCCAGTGCTAACTGTTGGGGAGCAGATTTAGTCAAGAGGGAGGAGCTCTTTAGGCTCCTTGATGATCAGTGGATGACAAGGTTAGTAGCAGGCACTGCAGCTACTACTACAGCTAAAGGCTAACGTAAGCAGAGTAGACAGTGGGCAGGATGATATACTGCTAGATACGATACACGCCCTTGGTATACTCTACACGGACCAGGGCAAGCTGGGCGAGACGGAGAAGATGTACCAGCGAGCGTTGGAAAAAAGAAAAAGAGCACTTAGACCGGAGCACACGTTGACCCTGGATACGTTGTGTAATTACAGAAAATAGGTATCAAGATAGTGCAGGGAAATCTCATCTGAAGGGACATACTGTTCGTTATCTAGGCTTCTACGCACGATGAAATCTTGGATAGTCTTTTTCTCGTAGTCGTTGGCATCCCAGATATCCGTACCTACGCCGTGGGTTCCATCGCCCATCTTCTTTCTCACCAGAGCTGCCAAGTCGCCCTCCTCCATGGCCTTCTTGTGCATGGCATCAACAGTTTCGCAAGCAACGCGGGGATTTGCGAGGAACCGTTGACTCATGGCAGCTTCAATCTCGGCTCCAGGTGGCTGTAGCTCATTGAGCCCAATGATACGGCCTGCAAGTACGCTGGGAGGCGTGCAAATGAAGATTGAGACGTAACCCATTGCAACGTAGGCGCGCGAACTATTCGGATGAGCCGTGAGTTTCGATGTAGATGATTTCCCTTTTCATGCAAACAGTCACATACCATATATAGATCTTATTGTGCTTGCTATTTCTCGTATGCACAATGCGGTTATTAGGCAAATCAATACCCATGTATCTATCATGTAAGTATCAGTAACTGTGCCCTCTTGTTAAAAAGCACCTACGGTGAATCAAGGGCAAATGAATCGAAGTTCCCAATATACACTGTGACGCAAGGCACATTTTCTGCCCGTAATGCCTGTTCCACTTCCTCTTTCACCCTAGGGATTTCTACCGTTGCGCGTTCCTCGAGGGTGTACGGTAGTGCTAAGTCAGATGGGGCAAAGAGTTTGACTCCTGCCTTCTTGAGTGGTACAATGAGTTTAGCCTGGTCGTGAAGCCCATCATGGCCAATTAGGAATCTGGAAGTTGTTTAGCTTGTTTTTTCATCATCTGCCATTGACAAAGTATCGGCTTACAGAAGCACATCTATGCCTTCCAGGCCTTTCGTAATCGACAGCTCGTCATCCCAAGAGAATGGCACAGGCTCGGTGTTGGCAGGGAGCTCACTTATATCAGATCCGACTCGATGAAGAATCCGGATAGGAGTTTTCAGCGATGCTGCTGCGAGAGCACGAAGAATGGGTTTAGCTGCCCAGCCACGGTGGCCAACAACTGCGATCTTATTGAATGAGCATGAATTCGATATTTTGACGTAGAAAGATCGAGGCCTAACAAGAAAGTGTAGATAAGCAGAGGAAAGTGATACTTCCACTTCCTGAGGCTGAGGCTCGACCATGCCTGGGCATATGTTTATAAATGGTTATTTGGAAACTGGCTTAGCAGCCGTTAGCGACCAAAGCCTTTCCTAGCCAATCAGAGGAGATATTGTTACTAAAGTCCTCGACAGTTGGGTACATTTTACTGCCTTGTGCGGGGAAGGCAGACTACCTGACATTTGAGAGCACTGAGCTCAAATTAACTTTCTGACAGATGTCAAAGCGGTTGCACCTGAGTGGGCCGCGCCAGCTCACCTTAATCTGATTTGGAGGGAATCAACAAGCTAAGCGGCCAAGCATCCCATCACTGGCAGCGCTACCGTAGTAGCAGATTTTAGAGCGTACACCGGCAAATAAGGCCGGTAACTGCATCGCTAGAGACATTTGCAACGCTAGGCATCACAGATCAGCCTCAACAGGAAACACAGGCCTCGCCAAGCTATCGAAAAGAATACTGCATCGGTAAGGCAACCTACAAGTGAATTAACTGCGGATATCTAACACAAATCACTACAAACAGTCCGAAGGATTCCGCGTTAAGCACACGGTTAATGTAGCTAAAGCTCTAGAACACTACAATACTACGGGAGCTGTAGAAAGAACGTTACCTCGGGTAGCATGCAGTTTAGCTATAGCCCTACAATTAGTTAAGGACCTATAAAATCCAACGATTAGAGCACGCCCAAACGATCTTGACAGACCTTTGCTATGTTTTAGAGCTCCTTTGCTGAGACAGAGCATAACGCTACAATCTTACTACTGATAGGTTAATATTCTGTACCCTTAATCTAAGGTACACATATGGAACTCTACAGAATTTAGATAACGTGAACCTCAGTTACTACTTGTCACAGTAACCACCGTGGTTCCCGGAACACCTGAATTGGCTAGCCCTGTCGAGGCCTGAGCTCGACCACAGGCCTAGCCCCTGAGTATTCTTCTGCGCCTGAGTTTCTGTTCTCTTCTCTTCCTTACGTAACGCCTTGTACTACACTAGATAACGTACGTAACTAATAATCCACGCTTCCTTAAAAGCTTGCGGGCACATGCTCATAGCATCTCGTGACAAGTAAACTGTGAGGGTCTTAAACTAACAGAAGCTAGTCTAGGAACGCAAGGTTGGTTCTCGCGGATGGAATGCGTTCTATAGAACAGGGGTGGGTTCAATACTAAGATAGTAAGAGTGCGCTTCTGTAAAGAGTATTAAGGAGGTTGTAAGAACAGTTATATTGCTTTCAGTATTCAGCAGAATATTGAGTTGAACAGAATAAGCTATAAGGGTTCATTGTATTAGATCTGTATACTTGATTGTCCTAGACATTTCCATGAAATCCCAGGGACACTATAATGGGTTGTGTCAGCGTGTGCGTCATAGCTCCGAACTTCTAGCGGCATTCTTAAGTGGCTACCCCGCCGCTTCTTCCATAATCGAACATGCGTGGCCTAGCGCGCTTAGCGCCGCTGAGATATCCTATTGGTTACAGCAACACGACGTCCTTACACCTAGATTAGACATAATAGTTAAAAAGGCTAACCTTCCTGCTGCGGTAGCTTAAAGATATATATTGTACTGTGATATTAGAGTAGCGCCTTAATAGGAGTAAAGTCTCTAGAACCCTAAATTGGAGTTTCCTAGCTCCTAATTGAATCAACTCTGTTCCTAGGCATCTGCATGCTTTGCGCAGCTCTTACATCACTATCAGATAGAGTTGCTTAGAGGTGAAGAATTGGAGGTATATACGCCTGCGAAGCACACTACTCTACCGTTCGCACATCTATACCCTCTTGAATACAGTGCAGTGGCCATTCGATCCACGGCTCCCACGATTGGAGTAGATCGCCTTGGACGGCAGCAGCAACACGAGTGCTCCATCCTTGGACGTACCAACGATCACACTCGAAACGGCGTAGGATGGCTGTGTAATGTACCATGATCACGAGAGCCAAAGGTTGGCCGTTGCCAGTGTTCGAAATGGATGGAGGAGGATCCTCCACCTCCATATCCATAAATCCATGGAGGTTTGGATGGATTGCCAAGCTCATTGGGTCCACCCATATGACACGCCCAATGTTTACAATCTACATAATGAAAACCTTAAATAAACAGTGAATATCAAGTAAAGAGCTAAGGTCACATGAACTCGTTTGGTTAAGCTATAGTCTTTTGGGCGTTATTGAACCGTTGAAGTCGTCCTGGAGACCTTCGAATCCATCGAACAATAGTCGCGAGATGGCTAATTGGGCCCTTCTTTCGCCATGCGGTAACCTTATATTTTAGGTTATTAATATTGGCGACAACGTTCTCAAACATCTCGTAGTCTGCTCCCCAGAGGACCTCTTTGGCGACAATATTAATTATATGGCCCAGAACAACGGAGGCGGCGCCAGCGAGGATTCAAGCAGAGCTCCTTGCAAATAAGCTCTACTGCCTTATCGTTATTTGTGGCGTTATCTAGTACAAAGTAACCAATCCTCTCTTGAATCCCGTAGTCGTTGATAACTCTTAGAACGTCAGTGCAGAGCTCTTTTCTACTATGAGTATCAGCTAACTCTGTAAGAGCTAAAAGAGCTGATTGGCACTTGCCATCTTTGTCAACCTAGTGAGCGATAACACTATTAAGAGCCTTTATCCTTCGGGAAGTCCAGACGTCAAAGGACAGGTGGATTTGGCTGCAAGAGCTTGTAAGAAGCTTCCTAATATCCGCCTTATGCTGCTTAAACTCTTGCATAACCCACCTCTGGACTGTGCGATCAGTTGGCAATCTTGATCGATTCGAAAAGGGCGTTAGGCGAGAGAGTAGTGTTCGAAAATAGGGGCTCTGAAGCTTATAGAAGGGGATGTTGTCGAAAACTACCTATCTTAGGAGGTCCTTGTTAGAGATATCTTGATTAAATAACTGGGTGAGCTCGTTTAGGATCCGGCGCTGCACAGGGTCGTTTCTATCTAGCCTATCTAGGAGAGTTTCGTCGTCAAATTGGGCGTCGTGAGGAAGGTCTTTCTCTATCTCGAAGGTCGTATGATGGAGGTTTCTAAAGTGATCTCGGGCACTGCAGCGGCCTTTGGTGATATAGCTTGCAGGTTGACCTCCGGCTAATTGTATAACACGTATGGCATAAGAAATAGGTTAGAATAGCCCTCCGGCTATTGCCTTGATCTACTCGAGCCTCGAGAGGCACTCCGTACTTCCACCACCATGCGCGAGTCTTGATAGCCTTTGATGGCAGAGTGAGGCCGTCAAGCGCCGGATCATCAAAATCCACCCAGGAGTAGTCGAAAGGCGATTGAAAAACAGGTCTACTATCCTTATTGGTGCGCTGCAGCCTAGTAGGGACCAGAACGTTCTCAGACTCCAGCTCTGTGAGTGACTCTTCATCTGAGGTTAAGTCAGCTCCATCAGATGGCGGTTGTGCAGAGGGCGAAGGAGCGTCAAGGGATGATCGAGTTCGCTTTCTCGACTGGATAGCAGCCTGATAAGACGATTGCGACCCCTCTGGCGGCATTTGATTAGGTACTGGGCGAAATAGAGGTCAGTGAGTGAGGGAATGGAGAGAATCGCTGATGAGATGGATGAGACAACGTAAGAATCACCGCTGAGCACAGGCCAACTATCCACTTCACTGCGGCGACTATAGCTTCAGTATTCCCCAAAAGGATAGCTGAAACGTCTCTCATACGCCAAGAGGTCCTTCCAAACCTCCATGGCTCTCTGGAAATGGATGGAGGTCCATGGAGGTGGATTTACCTCCATCCGTTTCGAACACTGGCCGTTGCTGATGAGCTCGAGGAATTCCCGCGGAAGTGTGATTGGCCATAGCCAGACATAACCATAATTGGACTGTGGCCCGGCCACGGCTGTAAAGGTGTCCAAGAGGGTATTAAGCGCCGTGACACATATGTGCGTCACTTTGGATGGTCCTTCGGACTTGTCCAAGTTCTGGGCGATGTCTCGAAGGGCCTCAACCTGCGTTTGAAAACGTAAGTTCGGACGGGAGAATGACTCTTCCGCTCGTCTCATTAGCGGCGCAAGGACTCCATTTCTCCGCCATTGGCCTGGCTCCGTCAAAAGAATACCTTTGACTGCTATGGGATCAGCTGCATTAGCGTGACGAAAATACTAGGAACGGAACGCATCAAGCGAACACAACTCATTCTGGGCATGTAGTACCTTGAAGGAGAACAAAGGACCGAGCAATGTCGCTGGGATATATCGGGTCGGGTGAGGTAGCGACAGAGTACGTCTCCAACATGAAGATGAAGCAAGCATGGAGAAAACAAGGAGTGACCGTTTCTTCGGTGATGCCATTCAGCCGAGAGGAGAACGAGGCGACTGCCACGCTCTGGTACTGTTTCGAGAGGGTGGACCAGCTCTCCCTTTCATTGGGATGGACATGGGAGTAGTGGAGGGCGGAGAAGGCGAGGACGCCATGGAGAAGAAAATCCTCAACTTGGAATCAGCATCAGAGTATCAGAAAGGGAGCCGCCCGGTACGGGTGGTTGTGACAATAGTAAGGAGATTGCCAAGTGTTGCAGGCGCAGGCTTACGAAAGAAAAGGCCATAGATGATACTGTGACCTGCCAGAAATGATAAAGAGAGCGATCGTCGACCAAAGTTAAGTAAGCCGAAGTGCTGAAGTGGTGGATCAGCTGAAGATCCCGCACCTGATGTTGGGGCTCGGCTGCCGCACCGTGGGCGATGGAGGTAAGCGCCTCGACTTCGCTAGACAGACTCTGAAGAAGGCCCTTGATTCTGGTGCCGCTCTGGGCTGATGATAGTGTGCCGGCTGCGGCGCTGCTAGCAGTTCTCGTCCCCGTCCCGACGGTCGAAGACTGTTCTTCTGGACTCTGAGTTGCAATGTCTGAGCCATCCCGTCGAGCAGAGAGAGGAATTAATGACGAGTTGAGCGCGACAAGACTGCAGGGAACCCTGTGCCTGACACAGTTCCTGCAGGGTTGTTGTTCGTCGCACTGGCCCCAGTTTTGTCTGATTAGTAACAAGAAACGCGCTTAAAGGGCGATAAGGATGACAGGACGCAAGACCTAATAGAAAGGCAGGAGCAGGCGAATAGAGGAGGTAACTAATGCTAAGTAGGGGCTGGAGCATACCTTGACGTGTCTGCTTTTGCAATGCAAGCAACCTTTTCGGGACTTTTTATGCCCGAGACGTGATATTTTCATTATAGTAAGCACGATTCATAGGTATTTCCCCTCGTAAGGCAGAGAATGGGAGGGGATCTACAACCAGAAGACCAGGATGATAAATGAAAAAAAGAAAGAGAAAGCGAAAGAGAAGGACAGGGTAAGAGAAACAGCAGCGATGCAGGAAGCAGCGGAAGCGGACGCACGGCAGTTTTGATGGGCCAGTTACCGGGAGTGGGGCGTTACACCCCGGACTAGTTTCCCCTTGCTTAGAATTACCTAATCGGGAAAGCCTACGCCCACTTAAGGACCAATAAACAGCCGATAAAAGAGAATGCGAGCTGCTTTAGAAAAAAGTCCGAGATTCACTACATATTAAACCCTAAAGAAGCAAAAGATTTGCTTATTTTATATGCTTTTTCCATCTTATCGCACCTTTTATGCTAATAATAACTTAACGTGCTTCACTTACCGAGTGGCACACCTCACCGAGCGGCGCACCTCACACAAACTTCGCTACTAATACTAGCCTAATACCTCAACACCACAACGAATTTAGGTAATTTATAGGAGACAAAAGTACTATTCAGAAGCATCACTATCATCTACATCTATAATTCCTGCTGTGCAGGTGTGCGTATTGTGGCCAGTCTTACCACAACGCTTGCACAGCGCATACATAATCTTGCTTGCAGATGATTGGCATGGAGATCTATACTATGAGAGTGCGACATTCTTTGCGAGTTTGCAGGAGCATAGGTATAACCCAGCAAGACATGAGGTTTCGTTTGATTGTGGTATCACAGTCAATATTACCCAAGTGCTAACCGGTTGCGAGGAGATACATATGTTAAATCTTTAGAGATTATTTTACAAGAAAAGGTTGCACACAGGTTAACGTGTCTCACAAGCGAGCGCCGCAGTCCAAAATACACCAAAATTCTTAAAAATTCGTCTCCTAGATCTCAACATCAGTAATACTTCATAATCTAAAAACTTAAAGATAGCTTCTTATGCTTATATATAGATTATTTCTTAAGTTATAAAAGCATACATTAAGTAATTCTTAAGATATAATAAAATTATTAGACGTTAAGGATAAAAATACTATATCTATAGAACTATAGAACCTTTTAGTCTAAGAAGTTAGTAAATACTTTAAAATTAGTATAAGAAGCTATCTTTCAGTTTGCAGAGTATTTAATATTGCTAACGTTGAGATATAGGAGACAATTTTTTAAGATTTTTGGTGTATTTTGGACTGCGGCGCTCGCTTGTCCGCGGCGCTCGCTTGTGAGACACGTTATTGTTTTTGGAAGGATTACTAGGGGAAGCTAAGAACTACTAGACGGCCTAACACTGTTGGAATTGGAGGAGAGTTAAGCCACTTAAAGGATGTGTCTCTTATCTACGCTATTATATTATCTCATCCTAGCAAGCATACGCAACAGCAGACGTTTGTAATGGGTAATCCTCGTGTTATACCAATTTACAAGCCAGGCGGGAATTATGGATACGGAGATATTCAAAGGTGGGCTCAGAAGAGAGGTTTTAGATCTCAAGCGGCCCTGCGCATCCCAAGTAACTAATTAATTAAGTTATCGTGGTGTGAGTGTTGAACATCGTGGTGGCTGAGACACGTAACAGAGTTGGGGTGAGCATATATAAGAGCTGCATCCCACTAGCCTGAAAGAACATATATAATCAATGAACAACTATCGGCACAAAATGTAAGAAAGGAAACGCAGAGGAGGAGGCGCAGGCAAAACTTCTACTGGAAGCTAGCTCAAACAGATTAGTCGGCTTGCTTGAAATCCTAGAGATCTCAGCAGGGAAACCACCGCAACCACTAAAGGCTGCTCTTCCAGCGTTGCTTTCTTTTGGCTCTGGCTTCCGCTTTCCTCTGCTCCTGATAGCGACGCGGAAGCGGATGTCTAATGCTGTTTACTGTCGTGGAAGGTCATTTGCGATACATATTTTACTGTATTGCGAGCGTGGCATATCTTATTAGTTGTTGGAGTGGAACATGACTGAATCAGCCTTATTCTCGGTGACCCCTACCATTAATCGATTGATAATCATGATGAGTGACTATTTAACAATACTTTTGAGAGAATAACGGGAGGGTCGATGGCTACAGTTTGGCATCAGGATTGAGATGACGCTGAAGTTTACAAAATACTGTTCAAAGCGGACTTAGACTAGTCTGGTATTTGAATTATGGATGTAGGCATTCTACAAACTCAGAATAGATACGAGGAGCCAGAAATGATGAACATAGGCAAGAATATCTGTAGTCCGCCGCTAGTGGATTTCGTGGGTAGCCTTGCGCCTATCTTGATGCAGAAGTCTTTTCCCGTGACATAGAAACAATGAACTCCTGGGTTTTCGGCTCCAACTCACGTGGTTTTTGCGGGTATGACTGGTGTTCCTTATGTGACAGGAGATAACACTGTGAACCCCCAGGTTCTGGGCGCCTCCCCCTAGTTTTCCCCGCAAGCCAATAGCGCGATTCGGCAGTTGCACAAGGCCAGCCATAACCCTATTACCAACGTCAAATTGGCTCTGCATTGAGAGAATTGTCCGACATAACGGCTTATCAACCCAAGAATAAATCGCGACAGTCAACTCGGTACTTCAATGGATATGGCCATAGCATCTGCCGCATCCCACAACCGCCGCCGCAAGCCCTAGGCGTCATCCTTGTACATTTCCCCAGGGTAGAGGTCAGTACCCCAGCTTCCTGAGTGTTGTCCAATTGTGATGCACGCCAAGCTCATTGAACCCGCCGCCACGCACTTGTCCGCTGTGATGCATGGCAAGGTCTTGGGCGCCGAGATGTGCAAGACACGTTTAAGGATAATACTGGCTGCCGGAGCAACCTCCGATTGACTTGTTTTGTTTGTCTCGTTCGATTCCAGCTACAACCTGAGTCGCGAAACGCGATTGTAGCAATTGCCGACCCTATCGCACGCTGTGCAGCACCATTTCACCGACGCTTAGTGGCTGATACAAAGCCACCGCCCTCCAAACTCATACGGGTAAGGCCGATTCAGAACCGGAATCAGATTAAGGCAGTCAGATTGGGAAGTGGAATAAACGTCCTCGGCTTATATATGACCCAGCAGTGTCGTCGCCAACAGTACCACTGATTAGACCTGGAGATCTTCACAACTTCTGCTCCTTCTTGGGGTTAACGACTTGGCTGCAGTCATCATGAAGACTAACAACTACAATGACGCTGTACTTACACCTTTCATCGATTCTATACATCATCTCGCGACTAATAATTGACAGGAGCGGCGGCAGCTGGAGGCTGAACTCCACACCGAGATCCTGCCCGGCACAGAGATTATGACGGATGTCGGCAGCCATCACTTTGTAAAGGGCTCGCATCGCGAAGTCCTTGTTCCACAGCCTAGCGATGATCCGAACGATCCACTCAATTGGAGCACCCCATGGAAGACCGCGTGTATCACCGCAACATCCTTCGTGATTTTCACCCAAGGCTTTGGACCGCTGGCTCTCGCGCCTATGTTTCCAGCACTTATGCAGGCCTTTGACACGGATCTGGCTGGTGCTGTGCAGTTCACGGGTGTCTGCATCCTAGTTCTAGGTTTCAGCAACTTCATTTGGTAAGTCGCACACCCATCATCTCGTGACTATCCTGCTAACGAGATTATGCAGGGTCCCTATCAGCACATCTTTCGGTCGCCGCCCAGTCTTGCTCATGTCTCAGCTCATCAACTTTGGAATCTCAATCTGGCGCGCAAAGGCGAACTCGTATAGCTTCTTTATGGGCGCTTGCATTGTTAATGGTATTGGTGCAGGTCCCGCAGAAACAACAATGCCGGAAGTTATCGCCGATATTTTCTTCTTACACGATCGCGGCAAATGGAACACGCTCTATTGGGTAGTTTACATGGGCTCCCTCATGGTCGGACCCATTGTCTCTGGAGCAATGACAGAGTCAATTGGATTTCGCAGCTTTTGGTGGCTTAATACCGGGCTTCTCGGCCTCTCATTCCTCATGGTTGTCTTCATGTTCCCTGAGACGAGGTACAAGCGTAATGTGGCTGCCGTTGTGCCGCAAACAAAGACAAGCTCGCTCGATGAGAAGACTCAAGCCGCAACCACTGATTCAGACGCTGAGAAGGATGCTAACAAAATTTACCATGTGAGCACCGTAACTACACCACCGCCAGAAACGACCGATCTCGCAACCACAGAGACTGCAGCTCGCGACCCCTACCTCGGCCGTGGTACACCCGCTAAATGGCAGTAGAGGTTATTCCAGCCCAACGCGAATCCCTTCCGTTCCATCTTCTTCGATCTTTGGATTCCGTGGAAACTCTTCGCCTTCCCCATCGTCGAATTCGCTTCATTCGTTGTGTCCTGGTCATGCTCCAGCTTCCTCACCATCAACTTGACTCAAAGTCAGGTTCTCGCTGCACCACCATACAACATGAAGCCTACCGTTGTTGGATTCACTAACTTCGGTGTCATGGTGGGAGCATTTATTGGACTGTTTACAGCCGGACCACTGTCAGATTGGGTCAGTGCACGCTCAACACGTCGCAACAATGGCATCTGTGAACCCGAAATGAGACTTCCAGCTATGATTCCATACGTCATAATCATGTTCCTTGGCAACATCATCGTCTCGGTTGATTACGAGAGGAAATGGCCCTGGCAAGTCATCGTCATGATCGGCTACGCATGCGCCGGTATCCAAGTCGCTGCGCTACCAGGCATGGTCTCCACATACGCCGTCGATTCGTACAAACCCGTCGCTGGAAGTCTTTTCGTCGCCATAACAGTTAACAAGAATCTGTCGGGCTATGGTATGGGCAAGTTCATCACTCCATGGACTATTAAGGCTGGGTAAATGAAATAATCTACTTTGATTGTCTAATGATTGCATACTAACGCCAAATAGTTTTATTCCCCCAATCATGACCAACGCTAGCTTGATCTTGCTCTGGTGCCTCTTCGGTATCTTGTTCTGGTGGAAGGGCAAGACGTTCCGCCGCTGGACCCGCAATAGCAAGGTGCATCAGATGTAGATTTCTGGGCCGAGAAATCAAATTTGAAGGCTTTCGCCCACCCCATGAACGCTCAATCGATATTAAACTTATCGTCCGACTTATTATCTAAATCGTATATCAGATTATAATCCCAACATTCAATAAGTCCTCATCTTCCCTCCATACTTTTAGTGACAGCACTCACTATACCACCCCTCTTTCTTGCCCCCAGCCAACTTCTTGAAATCATCAGCAATCTACGCACATTCATCTGCCTTGCAATCAAAATCTTCTCACTTGTTCACTTCCATATCCTGCAGCGTGTCGTTATTTTGGCGTAGCCACTGCCACTGAAGGATAATCTGGCTCGTCGTTCCAACGAGCACTTGGTTGCTCCACCCCGTGACATCCTCATCGGAAATAAGGAGGCAGTCGTCTATGTCCGTAACATGATGTTTCATCCTCTCTTTCATGCCATGCGTTACAAAACCACCGGGTGGCGCAACGATCAAGGTACTAAACACATTCGGCATCAAGCGTCTCCTAGTCAGGTATTCATCCATATTCGCGCTTGGTAATGCGGGGAGCGCTTTCCAACCCCTAGGCTGTAAGGTAAACACAGCCATAGCGTGGTTCGAGTCATTTATCTTCTACGCGCTTAACATGTTGTATCGCAGCACCATTCGTATCGCTGAGTGTTTCCTATGATCGTACATGCTCGCCATGACTAGTCGGTTCTCGGCAATCTGCTCCGAGAGCAACGTCCTGGTTACCAAGAAGAGTAATTCTTCGACTAAATACCGTCCCCGTCCTATTGGCGAGTCTCCATCGATCATGGCCTTGAGGAGAAGCTCCGGCCAGTTTGTCGAGCACCAATTCAGGATCTTCAGACCGAGATGTTCAGGTATCTTCAAGAACGAGCGCATCTCGATATTATTGAGAATCCCTCCTCCTTCTCGTTCACCATTCAGGTTCCCACTGCCGACCTTGAAGGCCTGTCGCCAATCCGGCGACGGCTGGTCCTGCATCACGATGCTACATGTTCAGTGGGTGCGATAGTCGCACATGACGACCGGGATACAGAAATCGCGTTGCCGAAGGGCAGAGCTGCTATACTGTACGGGATATACTGACATTTTGGGTTGAGATGGATGCGGTGCCGCTTGACGAAGCGATTAACCCAGTTCTTTCCAATGTCTTTTTTAGCTACTTGAGATCCAAAGTCTCGAATCATAGCCCTGGTAGGTGGTAGGCCTCGGTTATTAACCTGGAAAATATACTGGATAAGCTCCTTTTCTTAGTGTGGGTGGAGATTTGTTGGTTTTGAGCTTTGACCATGCGTGAAGTGGATCCCCTGATGGCGCCTTATCAGCGTTGTGAGCACAACACTATACTTTTTTGCGACTTGCGCGTAAGGGATCTTATCTCAAGGCTTCAAAGAGTTGATTGCTGCAAGCGCATCCTCAATTTTCCCCATATTGGCTGAGTTACGTGGCATTGAAAAGGTGGTGTTGCATGCTTGGAACTTGCGTTACGTGGGGATTTGCTTTACGTCGCCGGCTTAAAGTCGCGTGTTTTTCTATCGCTTGAATAGCTAGGATGATCCTATCTTCACGAGGGAGTGATTCGATATTAGGTTGTAGAGACTGTTGGCAGGTCCAGGAGTACGGTAATATCTGGCTAGGAGAGACCGAAATTCTGGACCTTCGGTGAGACCGAGAATATCGGATTGACCGTCGGCCAGGCCGAAGAGCTGAAGTTAAGACCGTAGATATAAAGGAGTAGGTTGCTCTCTGTGGAAGGAGACAGAGGTTTCCCAAATAGAGATAATTCCAAGTCTATTGAGAGTTGCGTCACATGCGCTACAGTATTAGAGTCCTCATACCAATATAAAGGCTGGCAGGAAGGTTGTTTTCTTAACTTGGTGGTAGAGTACCGTGCTAGCCTATTAAGCTTATTGCCGCACGCGCGCTTTAAAGGCGATAGCAAGCTTATTTAACGTCTAGCTATTAAAGCTAACTGTAATAATCTAGTCGCGAGGCATTCCTGTGAACTAGTTTGTTTGGAGGACCTTGCCGCCGAAGATAATGAAGGGTGTGATAGCCCATCTTGCTGCGCAGATGCCCTAGATAATTGTGACCCACTCCCTGTTCCCTAGCTATATCTGCTTTAGATTCCCTCGCTCCTTGGTGCCTATAAACACCATCTGGCCTTAATTACTCCCATCATAAAGCCTAACTCATCAAAGTTGTGTAGATCTTCGTCCGCTACTTCGTCTTTACATTCTTAACTAGGTCAAACGAGGGCGTTATAACGCGTGGATCTTCGTTGAGGGCTCGCTGGCGATCGTATGGACGGCTCCGTTAAAGCTTAACCTCAATCGTACGCGTCTTAAATCTGTCTACCCAGTTCTTGCCAACAAGCTCTTTTCCACGCGCCGCGCGTAGATCATTAGCCATATCGTGTACCATAGCCCTTGTAGCGCCTATCCTCTCGTGAACCAAAGCGAATCCGAAGCAAGAGGTCGATCCTTGCGTAACAAGGGGCGCAGCGAGCAACGCGTCCGGGCTGGAGTTACTACCAAAGCCGAGTATGGTCCCATGCAGAGCCAGGTTAATTACAGGACGCGTGTCTCCGGCAGGTGCCAAGGGTTGAGTTAGGCGACTAAATTGTTGATGATCGTTAAGATACTAGGCACAGAAGTACAGGTAAATTTCGAGCAGTATGAATATAGCTATAAAGCATTTTCAGAATACGTTTAATGTATCAGTTCGCCAACCAAGACTTCACCTGATCATTTATTCTGCAGCCGCGAACAGGACGCCTTGACTATGAAACGACCATTCGTGTTTCTTTCTCTTCCCTCCTTCCTTTGGATTTCGGCTTCGTTCTCGCTTCCTGTGGTCGACCTTACGTATGAGCTTCATCAAGCTTCGTATTACAATGTAAATTTCAAGTGCCTCTTTTGCTTTATTTAACATAGTTTTAGTTGCCATAGGTGCCACGGCTGACTTTACGAATAGGAAACTGGTGGCTTCTATAACTTCTCTAACATCCGATACGCTGCACCCCCGACTGGCAGCCTTCGCTTTAGGCCTCCGCAGTTACCTGCCACAGAGCGCTCTGTTGTCCAGACGGGTAGCTAGGGGTGGGTATGTCCACAGGCTTCGCCGGTGTGGCTTTCGACAGCCATTGCGTTCATAACCAACCACACTCAAGGATTCCCCTTTGATCTGTCTCTCTACGCGTACAACCCCTCACCGCCACTCAGCCGACAGCCAGATCCTAGGGCTAGTGAAGACTGTCTCTTCTTGGACGTGGTGGTCCCCAAAGAGGTATTTGACCACCGCTCAACTGGATCTGGATCACCCGTTTTAGTGTGGATTCACGGCGGCGGATACACTACCGGGAGCAAAGACCATTTCGGAGCTCCAGCCGGGCTCCTTCAGCAGGCTAAGGCGGCAACTCTGTCGGGAGCTGTCATCTTCGTCGCGTTGAACTACTGCCTGGAGGCTCTCGGATGGTCTGCGGGAGCCACACTGCGATCGGGTGGTACCGCTAATACTGGGCTGCTCGACCAAAAACTCGCCCTTGAATGGGTGGAGGAGCACATTCGCAAGTTCGGTGGCGATCCGAGCCAGGTGACCTTGATAGGAGAATCGGCCGGGGCTGGCTCGATCCTACACCACATTACGGTAGGTTAACCACCTTTCATCTTTTGCGCTCTGGTCTCAGCTTCTCGTCCTATGCTGATGTCTTTTCCTTTGCGAAAACTCACATGGTGATGTTAGGCATACAGAGAGGCAGGTCATCCAGCTCCCTTCCACAGAGCTATCTTGCAGTCGCCTGCTTTCCACCCATACCTGAGTGAGGATCGGCAAGAACAGCATCTCCAAGACTTCCTCGCTCTGCTCAATGTCTCAACTCTTGATGATGCCCGTGAGCTGCAATCTGCAGCTCTCATAGGAGCCAACGCTCACAAGTTGCCCTCGCGCCGTACGGCCAGTTCATTTACAACCTGTGGTTGATGATTCTTATGTGCCTGCGCATCCCGCAGCTCTCTTATCTCAGGGTAATTTCAACCACGGCCTCGAGCTCATGATCGGTCACAACGACGACGAAGGCTTACTGTTTACCAACCCGGCCATCACCGACTCTGCGTCTTTCGATATGTTCTTGCGCACCTTGTCCCTCTTCCATGGCGACGACACCTTATTTGAGCACGCTAGATCGGTGATTTATCCGCCCACGTTTAACGGAAGTAAACCATACACCGACCATCTCGGACAGGCAACGCTCCTCATGTCTGACACGCGCATCGCTTGCAATACCTTCTACCTCAACTCAGGGTTTAGAAACCAGACGTATACATACATGTTCGCTGTCCCGCCCGCTTTGCATGGCGACGATCTAAAGTACACATTCTACAATGGTCCTAATGGGTCTGCTTTCAACACTCGTTCCCTGAACGTCACAATCGCCGAGACACTTCAGGACTATATTACCACGTATACTATTAGTGGAAAACCGAAGACAACAGTACAAGGTGTGGGAGATTTCACCAAGCTCGGACGAGACGGTATTGCGCTGACTCTGAATTCAACTGGCATTGGGAGGTTGGTTGATCCAGCTATCAACGAAAGATGCAGATGGTGGCAGAAAGTTTTAACGGATCTATCGCGCCGAATCGACTGACCTCTACGCAGTATCTGAACAAGTAATAGAGCCGTAGCGAACTCCTTCCACACATTGCCAAGTTGTCAAGAAGTATACTCTTCGCTAGCTGCACCTAGTAATACCATTTCCGCACTTTGATGTGCCAAGGAAGTTTATTAGGATGACACGATGGAAAGCAGTGCTCTCGTTCGGGCTTCCTTATGGGGAAGGGCACGACATTGGTGGCAGCAAACAGTGGCGAAGTCTTGCTTACATTCTGTCAGAGTACTTCCCCCCGCTCGAGACGTATTGCGGGCTTCCGTATCGAGCGTGGACACGAACCATCACACGACGATCAGCGCGGAACGGAGAGCACACCGTCGTTGTGCAAGCTACTCAGCAAATCGCCCGTCCAACTATCCAGCCAGCCGCACCGCAGGTAGCGCAGCATGAACTTCCCCCATTCCCAACGGCAGCAAGGCCTGGTCTTCCTGCATCTTCCTTGATCGCCACCATAACGACTACCGACGCATGCTACCCGCTAGGCCTCGGTCGGCCATGCCATCTCATTGTGCACACCTCTACTCCATTTTCTGTCCCAAGGCACTCCATGGCCGACTTGCGTACTTTCCCACTCTCGACGTCCATCGCTAGCAAAACTTCAATTCAGTCTACCTTGGCTGGGCACCATTTGGGCCCGACCAGCCTCGCGCCTGGAATGTGATGTTCGAGCCATAGCCACTGTCTGCCGAAAAGTAGCTTCTTTTATCCCTCTCGACCGAGAACTTGATAACGTTTGCGTTGTCATTTGCTCGCCATACGCGGAAGCCCTTGATTATAGATCCAGTGAGCCTCTCCACATTGCCCATGCCTTGCTTGATGGTTTGTTGGGGTGCCTCGGCCGTGGCCACCTTCTCTGCCGTCTATTCCTCCACCCGGCTAACATCAATCACCAATTGGCGATGTTCCTTGTTTGCATTCCCACCGCTTGTCTTACGTGAGAGGGTCGTTCTTGGCCCCTCCATTCCTCTGCTAGACGCAACCGACGCCTAGGACTGTGTCTGTGGGAGCGCATGGATGAGGGAGATGCGGAGAGGATGTCAAGTTGCGGTCGGAGAGAGGAAACCACCTCCTGGAGCTCGGTGTACTGGTTTTGAAAGCGCTGTTGTCCCCATTTGATGTCCGCAAGATCATTCCGGACTGTTGTTTTAAGTCCGTTTGAGTCCAGCGACCCATAATGTACCCAAGACATTCTGCTTGCTCTCCCGTGGGAAGTACTACTTGGGACGCCCCTTCAGATATTGCGTGAAGAGCAAATCTGCGATAGTCCGGCCATGATATTCTCGGTCTCACTGAAGGTCCAGAATTTCGGTCTTTCCTAGCCAAATATCACCGTACTTCCTAGGCCTGCCAACACAAACCTCCTACACTTGAAACAAGCTAAAAGAATTGCCTTCTCTCTGGGTGACAGGTATTTACAAACAGATAGAGGAATTCTTTCCTTTCCTTTCCATATCTTAAGAAGCGCTAACAGCTCTTGCAACGTCCGGCCCCGCGTGAACCATCGGCTCCGTCGAAAGGCTTCCTGTCACGTTATCCAGAAGGCCTTAGCGTCAGCCACCTCCTCCGGCGCAAAGACATCCGATAGGTATACATAGCACCTGGATGCACGCTGGTACCAACGGAACATAGAGTTGATGGCCGTGCTAAGCTCATCGCTGGTAGTCTTGTCGATGCAACATGCGTCCACCCAACAGAACTGGCTGATGCTTTGCGTGTAAAATACCCTTGTATTCTTTCCTGCTTTGTTCGATAAAAGACTTGTAGCACTGCCACCGCAAGGCGCATCTAGTGCTCTCAACAAAAATCTTTTGGCGCTCGTTCGTTCATTGCGTCCAATGCGCGCCTTTCCAAATATTTTGCAGATAAAATAATGAATAATATCCCGCCTATGTAACGGAAAGCATCTTGTGCAGGGAAAGCTAAGCTGGTATATCTTGACAAGCCAGGACTTTAACACGAAAGACTAATAAGGCATGAACGAGCGAGATATTTGAGTGGGAACCATGTTAGAGCGCCCTAAGTAGTATTTAGCGTAAATGAATTAGGATATCATTAACTACCCCAGATAACTTAGAAGTAATCCAGATTTAGGTAACTCGCGCAGGAGATGAGGATTAATGTTAGTCATAATTGTGCTGGGTTGAGATGTGTCGCGGTCCCTCATGGCTAAGCTAATATGACTCCCTAGCATCGGTAGCAAGGTCCTCAGCCTTATGTAGAACCTTCTCCTCACTATCTTAAGTGATAACAGCCGAGCAATAGTGTTTCAGCGAAATGACACTTCTAAATTAACGAACGTGTTCCACCACTCAGTGGGCAAAACCAGTCAGTGGGCAACCCCACCAAAATCAACCTGTACCACCACGTTCAAACAGTAATAGCCTCAACACAGTAACTCCAAATGGCTCAAAACGAAGGCATTGTGGAGCTAGCTATAGCAACGATTCGAAAAAATCAAATTTCTAAAGTTTCTCATGCAGCTGCGCTGTATGCAGTCCCTCGTTCAACACTTGAACGCCGCATCAAAGGCACCCTACCTCAAGCCGTGCGCAACCGCCAGAAGCGCAAGCTAGACCCTTCTGAAGAGCAGTCTCTTATTCAATGGATACTAGACCTCGCCCAACGAGGCTTTCCACCTCAAATTATCGCTGTACAGCGGATGGCAGATGTACTGCTAGCTGCGCGAGGTGACGATCCTCCTCCTCAGCCTGTTGGCAAGAACTGGATGTCGCGCTTCATCAATCGCGAGCCAGAACTCTGTACAAGATGGAATAGAAAGCTCCACTCGCAGCGCGCTCTAAGCGAGGACCCAGCTTCTTTCAGTGCGTGGTTTAAGCTTGTACAAGAGACGTGCTATGCGTACGGCGTAGTAGACGCAGACTTCTACAACTTTGATGAGACTGGGTTTATGATGGGCGTCGCAGCAACGTCAAAGGTTGTCACTAGCTCAGACACTATAGGACGAGCAGTCATGGTTCAACCAGGCAACCGCAACTGGGTCACGGCAATTGAGTCTATCAGCGCGACAGGCCGAGTGCTGCCTCCGTTCATTATCTTACATGCTAAGATGCACCAAGCTGCCTGGTACAACAGGCTACCTGCAGGCTCAGCAGGCTCAGTACTCGCAGTTAGCGACAATGGCTGGACAACAGATAAGCTAGGCCTTGAGTGGCTGAAGCACTTTAACAGGCACACGGCCTGCTGCGCTCAAGGAGCCTATCGCCTGCTTATACTAGATGGGCACAGCAGCCACGCAACACCTGAGTTCGACCAGTACTGTAAGGAGAATAAGATTATTAGCCTCTGCATGCCTCCTCATACCTCGCATCTCCTGCAGCCTCTTGATGTTGGCTGCTACTCTCCTCTTAAGCGTGTGTACGGCAAGGAGATAGACGAGCTTGCGCGCAAGGGTATATTTCATGTTGATAAGCTAGACTTTCTCTCTGTCTACTATAAGGTTAGACGCAAGGTATTTACAGAGAAGAACATTAAGGCAGGCTTTCGAGCAACAGGCCTTGTCCCAGCTTGTCCTGAGCGCGTCCTCTCGTCGCTTAAAGTTGTCCGTACGCCGTCTCCACCAGCGACAACAGAGGTAGCAGCAGCTGAGTGGACAGCTGAGACGCCGCGCACGATATCTCAGCTTGAGAAACAGGCTTAGCTAGTTCAAGACCTCCTGCATCGTCAGTCTCAGAGCCCAAGTAGCCAAGCTATTCGCCAGCTTGTTAAGGGTTGTCACCTTGCTATGAACTTAGCAGCTATCCTCGCGGACGAGAATACAAAGCTGCGTGCAGCTGCTCAGCGTAAACAACGTAAGAAACAGCAGCGCAGGCAATATATAGCCTGTGGAAGAGCTCTGCAGGTTGAGCAGGGCCAGCTGCTTGCTGCAGAGGCTGGTAGGGTAGTCAATGAGGGTAGTCAAACTCAGCCTGAGCGAGTGCGCCAGCGCGCACCACCAACGTGCAGCAACTGTCATATCCAAGGACATACTCGAACTCAGTGTAGAGGTAGCTAGACTAGCTTATCCATTAATTTTATCTATAATTTACTATGCTGCTGTTGAACAATTGAGCAAAAAGGTGCGTCAATTTTGGTGGGGCTGCCCACTGACTGGTTTGGCCCCCCCCAACCAAAATCACCGCCAAGCTTTTTTTCAATCAATCATAACACCACGCTAATAGTCTCAATTGACTTTAGGAAAAGATAGACTTATTCTAATCGTAGACACTATTCATAAGTATTAAATTTAAAAGCCTACAAAGCTGATTTTGATGAGGTGGCCCACTGAGTGGTGGAACACGTCAGCTTCAGCAGGTTTTCCGCGTCCCCATGGCTTACTTCTATCAGCGCAAAACTCTGATCCTCCCAAGCGAAGGAAAATACATAACTAGGCTCAATGATACCCACATTCCTGACATGAATGGTGGAATTTTACAAGAGCCATCACAGAATCGGAGTGTCTCCACAGATTTCGTGGACGCTATAGAATTCAGCTAGATTTAAGTTAATCATTTAAAAAAACTTAAGCTATTTAATTTACACTAAACCTAGGCTGGACTCGCCTCCATCCAGCCATTCAAAGAATTTACCCT
The DNA here is from genome assembly GCA_003313425.1 of Pseudopyrenochaeta lycopersici. Taxonomy (NCBI): domain Eukaryota; kingdom Fungi; phylum Ascomycota; class Dothideomycetes; order Pleosporales; family Pseudopyrenochaetaceae; genus Pseudopyrenochaeta; species Pseudopyrenochaeta lycopersici. The sequence continues at coordinate 127,605 of NHZP01000034.1, read as the reverse complement.
GGGCGCTGATTGTGACAAAGGTCCCCAAAGTGCTAACGTACCATCAACGACTCAGCCCATTCGTTTCTGTAAAACCCGGGACGTTGGGTCAGGTTCCCCGTCCCGGGCATGTGGGCCAACCAATGAGCATAGGATGGGCATGCGCCATGTCTTTGCCCTTTTGACACTAAGTCCCGGACACTTGCCGTGTGACAACTTGCATGAGAGGGATCAGCGGCAACGCCTGTCACCCCTGCAACGGCTTGATTATCTAATCTTGATCGCATGTGAATATCTGGGGAACGAAAGCCGCTTGCCGCGAACGGGAGGGCTATGCCTCATACAGCGCGCTAGAAAGCGTCTCAACTCATTTCGCGCCGCCATGGTAAGCTATCGTAAAAACTCGTCCTCTTCGACAACCGCTAGTCGGGACCTGTCCCACTAAGATAACCTTAGATTGAATATATCCAGTAAGATTGCTGACTTTAATGGGGCATCTCATGCTGCGATGCTGCAAGCGATTAGTTGTGCCGGAACTTAGGGTTTATCATTTGCACGCTTACCACTGCCCCACAGCGAGTGGGCCCTCTCCCCTGCTAGCGGTTGTCAAAGAAGACGAGTTTTTACGGTATACTAAAGCCGGGGTGGGTGGGTGAGCCAATTCTAGCACAACACACATGATCTTAATTGCACGTGGTGCCTGAATCTGCTTGTGCTTCCGCGACAACGTTGACCGATTAACACCATGGTTAGTAGCAATTTTTTGACAGCAAAGTTTTTTCGCCGGGTTTTAGAGCATTAATCTCTGCAAGCGCATTATTAATTGCAGTCATCGTTGTTGTGTTGTTACACGTCTGAGTATGGGGTACTTTTTGTTGATCGGGCGTTGCGCGCACGGACACGGTAAGCAGGGGCCCACTCAACAGCGCGAACACATGAATAGCAAGTGTACTTCAACACCACATATCTACATCAAAATGAGGGCTTTTGGCACTGAAATTTCAGACAATCGAATGCGCGGGGCGAATTATCAGAACGCCATATGTTCTATCTCAAAAGGAAGCTGGTGTGCGAACTAAAGAAATCGCAGACTCGCTGCGGGCAGAAGACTATCCAGTGATGGAAAACCACTAATAGCAATGCCTCACGCCCTCGTTCAAGCCGTACACCAATTTTGACTAGGAGAGATCGACGAAAGCTGTTACGTATTGCTAAACTCAGAGAGGCAGGCCTGTGGGCAGCTCATCAAGACTACCCTTACGTCTGCAAGCGTATGTTACGAACCTAGACGGAAGGGACAGCGTTTAAGAAGGTGGGAGTGAGGAGGCACGGACGGCCCTCACGAGGACCCGCCTCAAGGACCAATCGATGACGCTACGTCACGTGGTCCCATAACGTGTTCCACCAGTCAGTGGGCAACACCAGTCAGTGGGCCACCTCATCAAAACAGGCGGATCTCAACGCACGAAAACGCGACAACCACGCGGTAAGTTTACTAGTAAATATAGTAGTATTACTCTCTATCTTTGTTTACACGAAGTCCGATTGTGACCCTAAGTTCCGCATTTAGTGCAGGTTGGTGGTGCTCGTTGCCGAGGCTGAGAAGCCTCCTCCTCCACCCTCAAGTTTGACGCTATTTCAGTAGCTACAGCCAACGCGCGACCTGCCTCAACCCGTAAGGCACCTCCAGCTGCAATATATTATTGCTGTTTGTCCTTCCTACGTCGTAAACGCGTGTTTAAGGCACGAAGTTTGCTATTTTCCTCTGTTAAGATTGTAGCTAAGTTTATAGCTAGCTAACAGCCTTTAACGAGCTGAGCGAGGGCCCGGCTTAAGGGGCTCTGTGATTGACGTTAAAGGAGCTCACGTATAAGGCGGGCCTGTTAATCAAGTTAATCAGTAGTGTGAGGCGTTTCTATTGTCCAAACAGCCTCAGCCGTGGCTACTATCTGTAGGGGAGACGGTGTACAGACAACTATTAATGTTAATAGGACACGTTCAGGACAAAACGGGACTAAGCCTGTCGCCCGAAAGCCTCCAAGGATATTTAAGGCTGAGAAAACAGTTGTACGTATACTTGGATATATATAGAGAAATTCGTCCTTATCAATAAACTGCACCCGTTAGCGCGCAAGCCTGTCTATCGCTTGTCCGTACGCTGTCTTAAGAGGCGAGAAGCAACCAACATTAAGAGGCTGTAGCTTATAAGACGTATGAGGAGGCATGCAGAGGGTAATAATATTCCTCTCTGCGCAGTAAGTATCAAACGCAGGCGTTGCGTAGCTGCTGTAGCCATCTAGTATAAGAAGGCGATAGCCTCTAATTATACGTAAGGCCGTAAGGACGTCGAAATGCTTCAACCAGGCAAGGCCAAGGTCGTCAGTTGTCCATCCGTTATCGCTCACACTAATACTCCAGTCGCTAGGCAGCTCAAGCTCAGGACTATACCACGACGCCTAGTAGACCTTGCCCTTAAGGATAATAAAGGGAGGCAGTACAAAGCCTACAGCGCTCACACACTCGATTGTCGTCGTCCAGTCACAGTTGCCAGGCTGTACAACAGTTGCTCGTCCGATAGTATCAGAGCTAGTAACAACCTTTGACGTTAAGGCGATACCCATCATAAACCCAGTCTCATCAAAGTTATATGTGTCCTCGTCTAATACCCCGTACGTCTGAATCGTGTCCCTTACAAGGCTATACCAGCTATTTATCTTTATAGGATCCTCACATTTTGCGCGCTGTATGTGGAATTTACGGTTCCACTTTGTTTAAAGCTCTGACTAAGCCCTAACAAAACGAGAGACCCAGTTTTTGCCAAGAGGAGGTAGAGGAGGCTGCTAGCCTCGTGCAGCGAGAAGAGCGTCTCCCATCTAACGTACGTCAATAATATAAGGCGGAAAGCCTCGTCGATCAAGCTCTAGTATCCATTAAATAAGGCTCTGTTCCTCAGTAGGCGTTAGCTTACGTTTCCGTGCGTTGGTGGTAGGTTGAGGCTGATAGCCTTTGAGGCGCCGTTGCAGCGTTGTTCGAGGGACACTAAACAGGCGCGCAGCCCTGCGCATACTTTTAATTTGTTGCAAATTAATTGCCTGAGACGCAAGAAGGACTCGGCCCTCCTTTTGAGCTACTAGAGGCTGTCGTTGCGTGGCCATTTGAGTTGTTGTGTGGGCAAGCGCGTTGGTGTTGATGAGGTGGCCCACTGACTGGTGTTGCCCACTGACTGGTGGAACACGTTAAAACCCACGCTGAGTAAGACACTGTACCATGGGATGGTCACGTGTCCCATGGGATCCCATGAGACAACAGCAGTATATAGATCATTGCAATGTCTCCTCTGGAACATTGTGATCAACCTAAGTTATCGAATATACTCTTTGGTATTACCTTCCACCTTCACCCTGATCTGCTCGTCTACAGAATATTCCTAAGAACCAAACTAGTCAACACCAGTTACTTTATATTGTAGCCACTTGATTAGATCTTTAACAGCGTACTGTTCAACGAGTCCTCCTTACTGCTGGCTACTGCACTACTCTGTTGATATTAAGTTTAAGTATTAAATTTTATACAATTTTACTATATTATAAGATCTATAACGTGTTTCACCACTGAGTCGCCAACCCCACCGAGTCGCCACCTCGATTTTACTAGAGAAAATCAAAAATGCAGGGTTCTGTATCTCGAGATCTACTTAATAGAATTCTCTAAGACTTTTACTAGTAAGCTGCATCTATATAACTAGTCTATTTCTAGGATATCTAAGCTCTAGCCCTAATAGGAAAGCCAATATAGAAAAGTACACTAAGATAATCCCTGTAATTTAGTATTTCTTCAATAACTCTTTTATTATATAGGCTGAGATCTGCAAACCGTTCCCGGGCGCTGACCTCTATCAAGCTACATCAATTTCGTCTCATTTAGTGTCTGGTAGCTGAACTCGATTCAAGTACCGCCATCCTCCCGTAATTCATTTTTCAGAGTTTCGACTAAACTTCAGATCTTGCGATGTTACCACCACCCCCTGTAGTGACACCAGCGAGGTATGCAGAAGCTATAGCGACCGGACGGAGATTGTTCCCATTTTCCTGGCTTGCATAGGCCATATGCATAATGACAAGCCCTCAGTTCTTACAACCCATCTTCAACTAACACCTGCAGACTGTGAACCATGCCCGCTTTTCCTGGGATTTCCTCCATCGGACAGAGAAGGGATGGGGCCAAAGATGCCTTTTTGCAAGCGCCTACTGGGGCTTGCGACTGATTCGAAGGCACTGTAGTGGTGGAATGGTAGTACACCGGCACAACCATTGTGAGAAGTATTATTGCTCGGCTGTAATCAAAAAAGTGGTAGTTAAGGAAGGAAGTGTCTGTTGACGCAGGTACCGCGAGCAGAGGTGGTGCAGTGCAGCAGCTTTTAATCTGCTCATCAGTCACCCGTTGCGCCAAATCCGACTACGGTGAGGGATGAATGATTGGATTCATACCACTTGAAATGGGACAGGCCTCTTAGCAACCACTTCGCACAAAGAAAACCCACTTACCACTCGAGCCCTTTAACTTGAAGTAACCTCTGATTGGGTACCATGCTGTGGGGATAGCCAACCCCTCGTCTCAGGAGAATCATATCATCGCTGACTGCATTGCAAACTGCAACGGCTGCCTAAGACGACTCTTGATTATCTCCAAATCGAGCCAGTCGAGGTACCTCTCATTTTCTTCGGCACGCAGGGGCCTTTCGTTACCCGGGGGGGGGGGTAGTAAGATCATGCAAAATGTGACAGTTTGAGTTTTGCTCGGATCTTTCTTGCCCACAGGTGTTTGCTGGGGCATCAAACCGAATATGGAAATAACCACCTGTGATGGAATTAGTAGCTACCTATACCGGGTACACCATTGCGCCGCCCTCCTAGCACGAGATATATACCAGTACAGTATTTTCACCAGCGTACTGACTCGCATGAGACCACTCGTCTTCCAAGCCGGACCGCTTGGGATGACGACACCGCTTGCGCCTTGCGGTTCTCTATCGCACGTTAGACCACGGTAATGGTGGCTAGAGAGCAGAGCGGAAACGGTGACTAGAAAGCTGTTAGTAACTTTACCTCAATGTAAATGGCTTGCGCCTTGCGTAATGCAGTTCTGCAATCTAAGATGCGTTTGCCCCGAGTATACTGGTCGCGAGGGCGAACGCCTTGACCTACCAACAGCCAGCAAATGTGCTAAAGTTTCCAGTCTTTCTTCGCAACAATTGCATTCAGCGCAATACTATATACCTTGATCATATGGTCAACGGTCATGCGCCGCACCGGCCAACGACCTCGTTGAGACCGAACTCTTCGCATCCCCGTCGATCTCCACCAATTGCACGAAGCTCCTCTCGTCATCATTTGTCTGCGTCTTCTGCGCATGGCTCACCCTGGACGTAGTCTGTACGTTGATCCCACTTGTGCCCAATCCACTCAATGTATTGCCCCCGCTTCGTGCCGGACCCGTTGCGTACGTGTTCTTGGATGGGCTTTGCGCCGTGCTGCCGAGGGTCTTGGGGAAGAGACGCGCTAGGCCGAGACGTATGGAAGGCATGCAAGCGCAGATGATGCCGACTTCCCATTCGATGATAGACCACAGAGAGGCTTCGGTGAAGTCCCAGGTCACGTTCGACGTCTTTGCGAAGTGGACGAAAGACCGGAGGCGGAGGATCGAGACAACGGTGACGCTCGAGTTATCCCGTCAGCATCTCCTTCACCTAAAAACAACGCGGGGGTTGCACTTACAAAGCTCCAACACTGAACATCAACAGTACGCCAATCTTTTTCCTGAGAGAAAGTTGGAGTCTCCAAATCTGTGGTAGTGGTAGAGATAACGCAACAAAGTCAAGAAGGATGCTAATCGAAGCATGCGCATAAGATAGCGAGTTGTTGTTACTACACGCTCCGTAATGTTCCCCGTCCCACTGCGTCCACGCAAAGCTTACGGGCGAGCAGAGGAAGATAGAGGAGAAGACAAAAGCAATCATGGAAGCGAGATTGAAGGCGATAACGCCCCATACGACGCGGCGGAAATTCTTATCGGGGAAGATGTGTAGATAGAAGAGGAGGAATTGGATTTTAATGAAGCCGATGAGGGCGAAGTAGGTGGATTCGGAGATCCAAAAGAACTAGAGCAGAAGTGTGAGTTGCAAAGATGGCCAAGAGAGGAGTGACTTACGTATAGAGTCAATGTAATGTCTGAAAATGGAACCTTCCACATGTCTTGGCCTAGTCCAGTATATGCTGTTGCGGTGAGCACGTCGTGACGAAGTGTGCGGTAGGCCGGGTGCCATACACATTTTCAAACAAACGGCAAACATAGCAATGTTCAGGGCCTGTGTAGTATGAGATACATTCTTCCGTCAGAAAGGGTTACTAACCAAGACGACGGCCATGTTAGCCTCGTCTATCCAATGTACACGACCGATTGTAGCATGGGCCGTCCATCGAATGGCTATAGCACTGACAGCCAGAACGAAGAACACCAAGTGAATAAGTCGATAGGTCTTCCATTTGTTGCGGATTGGTTCATTGCACGCGACAGTAGTAGTGTTGAGCGCGCTGAGCACTTCTTTCGGCCTACATGCGGTAGCAAAACATTGCTGCGTTGCGGTCAAGGCAGTGAAGTTTTTACAAGTGCAGGACATGAACGAGGTCGATAGAGCGTCACAGTTCGGTGTTTTGAGAAAGCTGTCTACACAGCCTTTCTAGGAGCGCTATAAGTGTCTTTGTCTTCTTGTGGGTTGTACACAACTTACTGCGCATACTGGGAGCGAACTGAGGCCATGATCTTGGGCTCGGGATGGTACCACCACAGCCAGAAGAAGGAGGGTGCAGAAGAAGAAGAAGAAGAAGAAATGTCTCATATTGGATGATCTAAGATACAGGGCACATTGGCGATGATGGGGGACGCCTAAATATGTGTCGAAATGCCTTGGGAGGTGGTCTACGCCGCTAACCCTTTCGCCCGTTCTCCATGGATTCAAGCGAAGCACGTCCCAAGTATTTCACTCATGCCGGTACGACCACAAGGCTATGAAACTCTAAATCGCGATTGCACCATACAGCTTGTAGTGGCGACTCGACATAAGTCCGTGCCTCGGAAGTGGCTGGTGCACTGAGTCGATACTCCATGCCGAGCCAGTGATGGACCAGTAGAATGCAGGGATTAACCTTGGTGGACGGCTGCCGCGTAGGTGAACCATGGAAAGGACAGTGCCATGATGTGCAGGGCACGCGGGTGACAAAAAAGCCCGCACCCGCGGATGCCTTGGCGCCCCCAACACATACAAATTACTATGGAGAGGAGGTCGTTTGAGCATTTTTCAGGCTGATTTCAACATGAGGCTGTAGATTGGCTACAGGCAGCTATATCTATCGTTTTTTTTTGTGTTGTAGCTGTCAAAATAGAGCGCCCACGAGCCCAGGCGTGCTAGGTCACCACCCAGTCATTTGACCATCCATTTCAGTGCAATCTCTCAGCCTATTTGGCATAGAATTGGCACGCTCATTGATGAAGGCTTGATCTACCTTCTCCCAGCCCTCAAGGGCGAGCGTGGATGTGTCTGATCCAAAATACTCCGATGTGCCGCGGATCCGACGAGGGTGTTTGTGGACTCGGATGACTGATTTCAAAAACGTCCGAGATCATCTGTTAGATCCACGTTATGTACGTGAAAAGCACGATTGCTTCCTCAAGGTGGCTTGAAAGATACCAAATGCCGAATGCGAGTGGAGCTGTTGCACGCTCAGCAGGGTGAATAGGAGGATGGAGCATGATGTTCGCCAGAAAGCCTCATTCCTTGCAACAGTTGACGCTTTGGTCACCTTCTGCCACGGTTAGTCACGTAACGCCTACATCCTCGGCTTCCTGAAGCAAACTTGAGATCGTCCGTGCTCATCATGGCTAGGGTGGCAGAGTACTGGACTTTGTCAATGACATCCGATATTAAGGCGGTGTTAGCACCTTGTGAAGGCTTTTGATGCACGAGAAATAACAATGGTGTGCCGCTACCCTTCAACCATACCGAGCGACTCTATGAGACGGACAGGATGGGCCTAAATCAAGGAACTAAGGTTCGGCGCACTGCCATCGGACCATCCCGCAGACGTAATCGATTGTGATACCAAGGGACAGGCGGCATACATTTGCGAACATACCAGTTGTGGCTTCGCCAAATGCACCGAGACTCTCAACTACCGTCCCTTGTCAAAAGTAATTCAGAAACGAACTCAAAGACGTTACTATATGGCTCTATCAATCAGCAATAGCTGTCGTCATGGGACGCCCATAGTTCTTGTGCAGTTCTAAACTGATTGCGAAGAAATGCGGGGTGAGCAGCCAACTGCTATACTTTAGTCCCCAGATTAGCAAGAGATGCGTAGTTGACACCAGGGCTGGCCTGCCAATGAACAGTTATCCCGATATGTAACTTGCAGCGGCCCTTTCCTAACTATGTATCTCTTCCGTTTATGTTCTAAATGATATCAGGACCTCTCGCCTTCGCTTTCGCCTTTTTGGTCTCCGCAGCCCTGCGACAAACCTCGCGCAGAGCTTTCAATTTATGGCCTGCCTTTCCGCCTTCAACTATCAGGTCCTCGAGGATCCGAATGTCTTGTTTGGCTACTTTACCGCCGTGGTGAAATGCGTTGAATTCGTGGTAAGAGAGGGGCAATGCTCCTTCTACTGAATTCGAAATCATCTTTACTGTCGCCAATGAGCCCAGAATCCATGATAATAGCCAGCCGGTCCATCCGAATCGCGGCAAGCCTAATATCTCCTTTTGTGCTTCGATCAGGAGCGCCCAGAGCTCTGTATTATTTCTGAAATGCTCAAACTCCTTGAAACCATCGATATTCCATATCACTAGGTGGAGTATTGCCAGAACGGATGCCCACCCTTCCACAAAAGCGGGCGTAGATGCGATGTGGAGCCTACTGTTCTTGTCGTATACCTCTTTGAGCGCCTTAAACTTGTGGGGTCCTATGTTGAATGCGATTAATCCGACATTACCTGGCCTGTAGGAGTAGAGCAAATCGGCCTGGGCGACCAAATTGCAATCGGCAGTGCTTGGGACGGAAATGCTCTTTGTTGGCTGGTGGGCGAGCATACTGAAAGCCAGCAGCAAGCGATCCTGAGAAATACCGAGTGATGTCGCGTAATGATCTGCGATATCAAGCCCAATAGCATTATACACGACGAAAGTTCCTGGGTTGTCGCGGATTAAGTTACCAACGGAGCGTAGAGTCACCGTGCCAGCCTCAGTGCGGGCAGTGTGTCCATCAAGGGTATCGAAGACGCAGTAAACTCTTCGCCTGCGACCTCGCTTGCTGACTCGATGAGACGGTAATTGTCAAAGATTCGTAAGGTATTGTCCTTGTAGTCGTAGAGGCGTTTTGGCGGAGCAAAGGCCAGCTTGCGGCCTGGCCGCACAAGAAAAGTTATGTCTACGCCTGGCGACAGATGATAGCCTTGCGAAGGGCCTAGGGCACCGCAGCCGATAACAAGGATTTTGGGCTTCGGCATTGTGCTTCAAAATGGTAAGAGATGTAATAGATCAATGCGTCTGAAACGCACGCGGTGGATAGTCGTTTTTGCGTCTGAAACTAAATTATGTATATAGAAGACATGGATTTGGTGCGCATTGTCAAGCAATACATAATTTGATGTTCTTCTCTGCACGGCCCTCTTTTCGTCCAGACCCCGCCCCCTCGTTCTCGTTCTCGTTCTCGTGCTCCTCTACCTTAACTTAAACCCCCTGCATCATAATTACTTCGATCCGCACTCGGCGCAATTGTGCGAGCATGCTTGCCATGCTCCACATGGGAAAATTGCGCCAGTCGACGAAGAGCTATTTGCTAAGGCCCTAAAGTCCATAAATTCCCTCGCCAATGATTGGGAGAAATATACCAATCTGGGGGCCCATCGGCAAAACTGCGGCTTAGGATTACCACAAGCAATCCCCCCGCTAACACTAGTGCCAATGCTTATTTACCCTACAGAACTTAGATGACATCAGGTTATGAATACTTATAATGCTGTCCAATCTGTATGAATTCTATTATTCTATCAACGTAAATTCAATCTATTTGTCTCGAAGTGTGACCCCCTTTCTATTTTATCTCTTTGCAAAGATGGGCTCCGATCATGACATCCAGACCTACCCTGAAGGTCTCATCAAGCAGATGACATTTGAAGAAAAAGTTCTATTACTTGCAGGCTCCTCGTTTTGGGAGACAGCTGGTATCGAAAGACTTGGTATCCCCCGTATGAAGCTTACGGATGGGCCGAACGGCGCTCGTGGCGAGAATTTCAACAATGGTGTCAAGAGCGCATGTTTCCCAGCGGGTGTTTCCCTTGCCGCTTCTTTCAACAATCACTTGCAGGGGAAATAGGTAGGGCACTAGCCCAAGAGACGAAAACAAAAGGCGCCCGAGTTCTGTGAGTGTATTTGCATCTGCCATAGGTTTTTAGGGCGCTGAACTGATCTGTGTCATTATATTAGACTCGGCCCAACTGTTTGCCCTCATCGCCATCCGATTGGTGGTCGCAACTTTGAATCCTTTTCCGAAGATCCGTTACTTGCTGGACGCCTGGCATCGGACTATATCAAGGGGGTTCAGGGCGAAGGAATCGGGGCCACAATAAAGCACTTCGCTGCCAATGAACAAGAAAGCAACCGATCTAGCATAGATGTTCGTGTAAGCGAGCGCGCTCTTCGCGAGATCTACCTGAAACCCTTCGAAATTGCAATCAAGGCCTCTCAGCCATGGTCTATCATGACAAGCTACAATGTCGTCAATGGCATGCATGCGGACTCTAACAAGTATCTGTTGACAGATATTCTCCGCAACCAATGGGGATACGATGGTCAGGTAATGGGCGATTGGGGTGGCACTAATTCGCTAGCCGTGGCTCTCAATGCTGGCCTCGACCTCGAGATGCCCGGTCCGGCTACTTGGCGCACCTCTGAGAACATCCAAAGAGCCTCGACAACAACGAAGTTTCCATGGAGACGCTAGATGCGCGTGTCTTTGAGAATTTGAAATTTCTCCAGCGAAGCGGGGGGTTTGATCATCCGACCATTCTTCCCGAGCGCGCGGAAGATCTTCCCGAACATCGAGCGCTGATCCGAAAAGCCGGTGCGGAAGGCGCAGTGCTACTGAAGAACAAGAACAACACGCTTCCACTAAACACAGAAAATATTGGCTCCATAGCCATGATTGGCTTAGCGAAACAATGTCTTAGTCAGGGTGGCGGCTCGGCTGCAGTGAACCCGCATCATGACATTACGGCTTACGAGGCGTTCGAGGAAGCAGTTGGTAATAAGGTACAGTTGAATTATGCTGAAGGAGCTCACATACTGAGGAACCTTCCTCCTTGTTCTGAAGGAGTGGTCGATCTTGAAGGCAAGCCTGGCTTCTCATTCCAGTCATTCAATGAGAATGGAGAGGCTGGACCCACAACAAACCACCCGAGCTCAAGTTTCCGGTCACGGGAGTCAACTGGTATGGCCCGCGTGGTTTTGGCGGGTACTTATACTCCGTCAGTGTCTGGGAAACATTACATCAGCTTGGCAACTATCGGGAATACCAAGGTCTATATCAACGATGAACTTGTCTACAACGTTGAAGGGAAGTCAGCTGACGTTTACGCGATCTTGCTAGGAGTAGCAGTGGAAGAGCAGAAGCGGTTTGATTTTGTGGCAGGTCGGCCTTATCAGATCCGCCTGGAAGCCTCAACCGTCGCCGATCCAGATAATGAAGTGTCGTTCATGTCAAATTGTCTTGGTTTCAACTTCGGTCTTATGGAGCGGCATCTCATGGAAGCAGATCTCCTTCAAGAGGCCATCAACGTCGCCAAATCATCTGATGTGGCAGTCATATTTGTCGGAAACACTCAGGCTTGGGAGACAGAGGGATGCGATCGGGACGACATGGATCTTCCGCGCAATGGCTCTTTCAACCAGCTAATTACTGCCGTTGCAGCAGTAAATCCCAACACGGTCGTTATTAACTCCACTGGTTCTCCAATCTCTATGCCGTGGATAAATGATGTGTCAGCTATTCTACAGGCGTGGTTTCCGGGACAAGAAGCTGGATATACTATTGCCGACATCATCTTTGGTTCGGCATACCCGGGTGGAAAGTTGCCTGTCACGTTCCCCAAAAAAATTTCGGACTCACCGGCATGGGAGAATTTCCCGGGTGATCTCAAGGCCGACCGAGTAGAATACAAGGAAGGTATCTACATCGGATATCGCCATTACGATCGCAAGCCAGAGACTGTTCTTTTCCCCTTCGGATTTGGCCTTTCCTATACAACCTTCAACGTCAATAACGTGTCAATTTCATCAACCTCTTTCAAGAAAGGTCAAAGTTTGTTGGTCACCGCAGATATCACCAATACCGGCGCGCGCGAAGGAAGTGAGACCATTCAAGTGTACGTTGGTCCGAGCAGCCAAGGTGCGGTCGACAGGCCAGTGAAGGAGCTCAAGGGCTATGCAAAGGTTCATTTGGCTCCAGGGACAAAACAGACTGTTTCTATGTCTTTGGATTATGAAAGCTTTGCTTATTTCAATGAGTCAAAAGGCAAGTGGTCTGTCGACTCAGGCAAGTACGTTGTTTCCGTGGGCGTCTCTAGCGCGCACATACTTGCCACGAAAGAGGTCGAAATCGCTGCGTCCTTCGACTTTGATCCTTGAAGGTTTAGATTGAAGTAGTCACAAAAGAAGGTAGCCTATAGAGTATTGGAATAATACGTCAGCCTTGATGCGCTTCGCCTTCTAACTATCTCTTGATCATACCTAAGTATTATTGTTTTTATTGTATCAATTCTAGGTATGCATTCGCTATGCGCACTCTAAAAAACCACATTCTTACTATTCGGGGCGAAAGTAAAGTTGAGATTCTAACACCTTGCAGAAACGGTAGCAGATCGGTAGGGCTTTGCGGTAGCAGTCCCGATGGCGCCTTAAGCCTAGGACTTTATAGCGACACGTGACTATATCTCCCTCTACATCGAATTTTCTCGAATCTCAAAAAAACAAACACCTCTGCTTCTTATCTTACAGACGGGCTGATTCAGCGCCGACAGTTCTGCCTATGCTATCTTAGTACTATTATTTACTTTTCGGCAAAAGACCGCCTTACCACTACTTGGCGTAATAATTCCCCATCTACCACTGTTTTGAATACACTACCACACATGTGACCTCGGTTTGAAAAATGACCTAAATACCACTGTTTCGGACCCAAATGCCACCGTTTCTGGCCCAATAAAATTTAGCGCACCTTCGGGACTTCGTTAGCACCGCGTCCGCCTAAGCTTCCTACAAGTACTCCTAGATTTGACAATATGCTACCATTATATGGGTTGCTGCTCTATCTACTCTGTTTGAAGCTTCCTAGGTTGCCGCATTGTTGGCTAAAACACCTGCGCTAACAGGAGATCCCACAAGGTTTTTGATGCCCCTAACCGCGATGCCTCCGATATTCTCTGCTCTCTCACTAGTAGGATCAAAAGACGCCACGGTAAGTGATACAGGACGCGTTCGTTGCACGATTGCATTGAAGCAGTTGTGGAGATCCTCCTCAAATAAGCCACCAGGAGCAGAAAACTTGTTCGCCGGGCCAAGCGAGATGTCCAAACTATCGAGATCGAAGTGCACCATTGTCGGGCCCAGATCCTTCTTATCCAAGAAGCCACGTAGACGTCCCGCAAATTCCGTCCTGCCTTGTTCATCTCCCCACACAATGTCGAAACCGGCCTTGAGAACCCTCTGCCGCTCGAGCTCGTTCACATCCCGCATGCCGACATGCACAAGTTTCTCTTGCAGATCCATCGGCTCATGTCCCGGGACCGCCTCTAGTAGCCCCTTCCAGCACTCTCCAGCCAGCATCGCGATGGGCTGCGAGTCGAAGTATCCGCTCATCACGGTGTCTGGGGTATTAAAGTCGTCATGCGCGTCAAACCATACGCAACCTAGCTTCCCTCCTGCTTGAAAAGCACTCGATGACCGGTTATAACCTGCTGCCACGCCGACAGACGCACTGCAATTCCCGGACAGGATGATTGGAAAGGAATTGCTGTTGTGCGCCTCGGAAACGAGAGTCGAGGTGCGGCGGATGAGTTCAAAGCTGCGACCGATTTCTCCTTCAAAGTCATCGACCGGCTCAATCTCAACCTCTTTGACAGGCACGCCGAGATCCTTTAGAGCCGGTGTGAGACCCAGTGACCGGATGAAAGCCGGGCCAGCTCCGACGCCGCGGTTGCGGAACCCGACATGGTATGATGAGGAAATGACCGTAATTGACCGAAGCGGGGTTTGTGGCATGGTTGCGCGAGAGAGCTTTCTGAGCTGCGTTCGAATAACGTTGGATATTTGGATTGCCTTCGGAACGATGGTCATTGTCTCCAAGCCTTCGAGTCAGCCATTGGAATGATGATGAAAGTCTATTCAGCCTGCCTAAGCCTAGAGAGCACTTAACATGTTTTACTAGTCATCCGCGAAAACCAGTCATCCGCGTGCCCCACCAAAAATTTTAAACTTATAACAGGCCATTTCGATTTAAGAGGTCTCCCGCAACATGTGCTGGCAACCGGTGTACGCAGTCGACGCTTTGGTGACGTGCGTGTTTGGATTCTGGGTTGCATGGCAATGATTAGAATCTCAAACCTTTTGGGGCGGGCTCCTTGGTGGTGCGGAACATTGGGCGAAATTCGATCTGTTATAATAACGCCAATCTCATTTAGCTTATAAGTTAACTAGTCTATTAAAATATACATTTGCCATGCTTCTTTGGTTAAATATCGCGTAAGGAGGGAGAATGCCTGGGTCATCGAAATCTTTAAAAGTAAACCCATCACCTGTGCACTCCAAGAGACGAATTACCTCGTACGGTACTTCAACGGGCGCGGGAAGGAGGAGGAGAGCCTGTGAGATAGCCTGAAGGCATCAGGTTGAGCGAAGAAACTAGAGCACCTTAGCTTATTTGTCTCTTTGAGAGCGTCAGATCTAGCTTTCGACGTTAACAATAAAACAGGAAAGAGGAACCAGGATCTTACGTGAAGAGGTAGGTGCGACATTGAGAAGGGTTGAGGGCATTGGGAGCTGATATTGCTGTGTTGGCGAATCTTCAAAATAGGCTCGGCGGCTGGCTGCACAACCTTAAATGTGGCGCAGCAAGGCAGATATATTGGAGGCGGGGTGATTGTGGCGGAGACATGTTTCGGGTGACCGAGCCTCATACGCTGATAGCTATCAAGGCACCTTGTCTGTGCATCATGTTCATAATTTGCCTGTGCTAATTCCGCCTCCTAGTGTGGCGAGCTAATGAGAAAAGTGGACGAACGCTTCAATTACGCTAGTGGGGAGGACGGCCGACCCGCACCGGCCACACCCTTGCGGCAGAGGCGGAGACAATGGCTACGAATTCCTACGCCCACGCTTTAACTAACTAGAACTAAGTTGGCAGAGAGCCGCCACCTATGAACCTCCGCCAGCGCGCTGCCGATTAAGAGGCGCACGACGCCGGAATTGCCCTGCGGATGGGGGAAGCCAGAAAACAAGCTGGCTCACTATCAACTTTCAACTATATACAGCATACGGTAGCGTATCACTTTTTCCTTATTTCCTATGTTGAGCACAGTGTTAGATATTCGATCAGCAGGTCTCATGGTTGGCTTCTGAACTGGAGCAGGTGCTTGATAACAGAATGTACATAGCTGGCGCATCGTAACGGCCCAGATGCACCACAACCAGCGATAATCGGTAGACGACGACACACCAATATTCTCGAACAACGAACAATCTAGTCCTCAGGCAACCCTCCACTCTCCACTCTCGCTCCGCATGCTCAGCGCCTCGCCTGGCTGCGACTCTAGCAGCATCTAGTGCCCGCACACTCCCCTAACGTTTAGCTCCGCCGTCATTCGCGAATGGCTCGCCAACCAGCCACCCTAGCCCCAACCTCTTTGTCCGTCCCAAAAACGCGCTCGTAGCCCATTCCAACGGGCACCACAACCGAAGCGACGTCGCCCGCTTCAATCTACGGATACTAACATGAGCCGTCGTTCGCCACAGCAGAAGGGCAGCAAGGAGCAATAAGCCTCGACTAAAGAAGCCCATCGCAAAGAAAACAACGTCCTGTTGAGCGAGGGCTATGGGGAGTAGAATGATGCTTTGGAAGACAACGCAATAATACCAAAGCCAAAAAGGCCTTGGTGGACGATGTGGCTTTGGGAGGACTGACAGATGTGTTGTGTGGAAACCGGAGGATACGACGAAGGCAACAGGAACAATCCGCTCACTGCCTGCTCAATTGAGCGGAGAATCTAACCTTTTTCTTCCCTATATCATCCATCGTACATCGGGTCTTTGCGACCCCATCCTTTTCACCTCACCTGGCACAGCCATTTAGATCTTCGTGGCGGTAGAGTCGTATGGTATAGGAATAGCTGAGAGCTTCGTGAAATTTTCTAAGCGATCGTGATGTCCAACTGGAACGGTCAATTGCACGCGTCACAAGAGTCCTCTTGAATATGACCAGTATCGTTCGGGTCGAAGATTCCGATATAATAGTTTCGTTCGAGTACCCTTTCGAAAGATTCTGTAGCATTGAAATAACAGGCCAAATCTCGACCAAATCAGTTTCCACATCATCCTGAAATTTTACAACCCTTCCAAAATTGCCTCCACACCAAACTACTACCTTCCTATAGCCTCCCGCAGATAATCGGCAATCCTATAGGCCCCCGGTAACAGCTCGCAATTTGGCACAGCCTTCAATCCTTCCATTCCTTCCTCAGTTTCATCCTGATCCGCGTCCATTATAATAACTCGAATCCCCGGACACAGATCCAACAACATCTGCCTACATTTACCACAAGGCGGAATCACACCCCTATTCTCGTTTCCTACGGCAACTATATGAGTCAATTTGTCCGCTGCACCGTTAGCAGCGGCGTTGCCGAGCGCGACAAATTCGGCACAGGGACCACCTGTGAAATGGAAGACGTTTACACCTGTAAAGATGCGACCGTCTGAGAATAGGGCTGCGGAGGCAACGCTGTAGGTATCGGAGACAGGGATAGAGTTGATTGTGGTGGTTGCGGCGTTAATGAGGGCCTGGATTCTTGGTTTTGAAGGACTGGACTGGGTCTCTGATACGCTCATTTTGGGACGGTCGTTGTTCAGAAGCGACGAAGAATATGCGAAGTGCTGGGACACACAGACCGTGGAGATATTACTGTAGCAAGCCTGCTTCCATAAATTTCGTGAGTCACATTCCCAACTGCGCCCTCCGTTCGGCTTTCGGAAATTCGATGCGCTCCGTATTGTGGGAAAAAAGGGCAACTTGGCAGAGATCGCGCTCGAAATCTCTTGGCGCCCACCACACTAGTGCTATCTGGTGGCAACAACACCCATTCCCAAACTCTTTCTTCGTCGATGCTAGAAAATAACGCCTCTCGCGCAAGTTGTGTGAGAAGCGTTGAACCCTTTGAAGAATGGGGTTGGAGTATGCGTGGTTGCCACTGAGAGCTTACCAGCGATATCGCACGTGCCATAGGTCTTCGAGCTAGACTTTCCTATAATAGGTTAGAGCTCTGAAACCGAAAGCGATCTGGTCTAGACCCCACTGCGGGAGCTAAATCTGGGCACCACGGCTAGCTAGGTAGCAGCAACCACCACAACCTCAAATATCATATCTTTCAGACAATCTCAACGCCTCTTGCACTTGCGCTGGAAGCGTTAGCTGACGTTGCGGCTTCTGTATAAGACGTAACCGTGTAATTTAGAAAAACGCGAACGTGTCGGGAATAGTCACTAGCTGCAACTAACGTATTTGCTTTCATTCTGGCGAGCTCTTGATTGGCACATCTGCATAGTCGAAATCATCCTGCTCCATACGCTTCGCAGCTCTCTCCTCCTGCTTAACATACCTCGCCTCATCACTAGAAGTGATTTGGTGGGGGGTATCTCTAATCGTTTCCGCTTCTTAAGTCCAAGTAATTGCATACTCGCTAAGCAAATCCAGCCGTCCTACCATAGTCTCCGCCGCATCGAGGTATTCGCAGAGTTAGTGCGCAGAAACAACTACTTCTTAGTTATCCTTTCCGAGCTTATTCTGTGCAAGTTCTTTATAAGTAAAATCGTTCAGCTAAAGCCGCAAGCCTAGAAGATTAGTTAGATTCCCTTTGTCACGAGAGGCTACGAGTAGGGATTTCAACGCTTAACTAATAGCTTGATTATTATACTACGTACAATCTCAGGTGTAATACAAGACGTTGCGTAAAGAAGAGAAGAGAACAGAAACTCAGGTGCAGAAGAATACTCAGGGGCTAGGCCTGTGCTCGAGCTCAGGCCTCGACAGGGCTAGCCAATTCAGGTGTTGCGGGAACCACGGTGGTTACCGTAACACTTTTAAATAAGTCTATAGCTTTAATAAACAATAAAAGAAGATAGAAAAAAGTATAAAAAATTAGTAATTACTATTTAGTAATAGTAATTACTAGTTTTTACTTTCTATTACTATTTATTAAAGCTATAGACCTATTTTTATAGATCTAAAATTATAGACTAAAGATTTTATATATATAGTATCTAAATTTAGATTTCTAGAGTTTTTAGATTTATATAGACGCTATAGTAATAAATCTAAAAAAATTAGTAGTAAATAGTAATTACTAAAAAGTGGCAACCCTGTTTAATAAGACTAACCTACTTACAGAGGATTAATTATACTTAGCTACTCATCTTCTAATTCAACGCTAGCTCGAATTATCCGAGTCACGAGCGGATAGCACTCAGCCAATCCTTGGCTAACACGTAGCCTGGAGGGCCGTGCGCGGTGAGCCCCATCCACAAATCAGTCGCGCCCATTTCACTTCACTCATTCCACCTCGCTCACATCACTTCTCTCAGTTCACTTCATCCCAATCTTCCTAAAATGCGGTCCGATTATCTCCGATCTTCTGATGCCCAAATCGACATTATCCTTCTTCGGATCGACGAGGGAGTAAGGCAACTGAAAACGAAGAATACGTCATATGAAGATCGAGAAATCTTAAAGACTCGACTGCAGATCACTTGGGGGGAGGTCAGTGAGACGCAATCTGTGCCAGCTGCAACGGCATGGCGAAAGAAACGCGCCCGCGAAGTATATACAGAAATTCTAAAAGTGAGCGAGCATCTCTTTCTTCCTGCGGTACTGGCCATCACGCCAACAGAATGCACCAAGAAGAGTATCAAGAAAGTCCTCGACCATCTTCTTCGCATTGGAAATTACGAAACGTTTCATCTCAACTTGAGTCCAGCCGATAAGGAGTTTTTTGAGACAACCGCTGTAGAACAAGGTTTCTCTGGAGACCGCGGGTACTTGAATTTTATGGAGGCTTTATTCCCTCAAAGTTAGTAGTCTTCTTTCATGAGTAATATAATGCTGACTCCAGACAGGTGAAGATCCCCGTCGTAAGTAGTCCTACTAGCCGCCTACACACACTGTTAATCTCCGATACCGCAGAGATCCAGCTTGCATACTCGAGCGTACCCCTAGACAAAATCGACATGATGTTCCAGATAATGCGCACAGGGATCGAAACAAGCCAGCGATGGACGGAGGAGAGACAGCGAGGAGAAAGTGTATCAGGTTTTGGAACTGCGCTAATACCCACCGGCGATAAAGACTGCTGCTTCACGATCACAATCGGTCGCGAAGATATGATGGAGGCCCTGCGTCGGCTTCAACTTACCCAACTTAAGCTCTAGTGAACTTAATTTCAGGGTTTCCGAGCACTTCGCAAGAATGCCACGGAGGAACGTCAAACGACTTTTCCGTTTCAGTGGCCCACCCTTCGTTGATAATCGTAACCCAATCACTTTTCCGAACTCTCACAAAACCATTTTTGAATGATATGCGTTTTGAGGATGCTTCCCCCTTATGCAACCCATCTGCTCGTTGCCACTCATCGTATATCGTCTGATTTGCCTGTCAGCAACGTAAAGACGTATCTAAGAGTTGGCTATCTAACCGTTTGCTCTCCCATACGATCCTCCATTTGCGTGTTGGATCGCACCTCCTGTTGCTCATCCATAGTACGATCTTATTACACCGCTCGGCCTCACGAGGTGGGTGGCGAATAGCGCTGAGGTCGCAACGGAAGTCGGAAAGAAGTTTTGTCGTAGGGATACGTTGGGTGCGCCGTATAAGGATAATTTGCGTTCACCTAAGAGGAGTATCGCGTTTCGAGGACTGGACAGCGACAAGAATAGATAGGTGAACTCAGGTTTTGAAGCCCAGCCCAAAAGGAGGCACCTTGGGAACTGCATTAGGACACGTCAACTTCATGATGCCCAAGCATGACAACCGAGGGTGGAACACTCAACTGAATGACTGAGCCCAAACTTTCCAAGCTAATTAGAATAGTGCGGCCAGCTGAAACTAGGCCAGGGAGGTCTGTAAGACATTGGAGTGTCGGTGCCCGACAGCATTAGGGCGGCTACCGTCAGGATTTTCCATTTACCCCACTAAAGCGCGGGGTATATCATATGAAATTTTTGCGATAAATCATTTCACCCATTTCATTTCATCCATTCCATTTTATCCATTTCACTTTATTTCACTCATCATATTCCACTCATCTTATTTTACTCATTTTATTTCACTCATTTAACTCCACTCATTTTACTCCACTCATTTTACTCTACTCATATTACTCCACTCATTTTACTCTACTCATATTACTCCACTCATTTTATTCCACTCATTTTATTCATCTTATTCATTTTATTTCATTCATTTTATCTTAAACCTGTTTCATGAAAGTGAAATGCATGCGCATTTTCCGGCAGCATAGTATCCTAACTTACCGCGATGCTAGAAGGCCTGTGGAGATTGTCCACTACACCGCATTCATATGGCAACGGGATGAGCGGCTCTCACTATCAAGCCAACTAGCCCTGGGACCAAGGGTCCTTTCTGCCTGTCAGCTCTCAGATGCGTGTACATTAAGCTTTGGCATGTAAAGCGAAAGGGTTGGATAGCAATACACTACGATGGGATCTCTTTCCGATCGACCTATTCAAAACTCACAGCTTGGGCTTGGCCACGCCTCCGGAGCATTCGCCATGCATGACCTTAGTATGCGGAAATACCGATGAAGTGATACTGACCCATATGCACCTTCATGGATGGAGCACTGCAGCAACTCCATGCAATCAACGCCGAGAGCCACCATTCGGTCTGCAAGCCTCTTCTGCAACACCTAACCCTTATGCGGGGTACGAACTGCTCAGTGACAATTATCACGCATTGATGCAAGGTAGGGTTCATTGGACATCACATCGATTAGCACGCGTCGGGTTCTTCGGAAATGCCCATCAACCTGTACTCAAAAGGTATAAGAACAGCTGTTCAACCCCCGAGAACGATATAAATTGGTGTAACGATTCACTATCACGCCTTTTCTGTTAACTCACTCATCCAAAGCACTCTCCAGTATGTCTTCCCTTTCCCTTCAACTATTCACCCTATAACGCATTGCCTGTTAGCACACTTCCTGCAAGTGCCCTAGGGATAACTGAAGTTTCCGTCCTTCTTCTCCCTGAAGGTTAAAGCAAGTAGCCCCTTTTCCGAGACGATATACTCATGTTTCCATAGGAACCATCTTGAACATTTCTCTGCACTTCATCGGCATTTCCAACATCGCTGCCTATCATGATGAGCGGTCAATCGGATTCTTCCAACACCCTAGGAACGGCTGCCCCAACGGGCCGGGGGAACAATGATTGCATGACCAATAACGGAGGCGTTAATAGTGCCAATCGCGAAACCGAAGGCAACACTGCCAATGGCACTTCGGATAGGCCCATAGTGGCCACTACGGATTCTTTGCAGGTGACAGGCCCCTCTGAAACACAGGATGTAAATCTCACACGGTTATCTCAATACCTTGCAACGAACGGAAATGCTAGTGGTTCGAATAGTTAACTATCCGGAATGTTTGAAGCATTGTTTCTGTTGTTATGCCGATGCAACCGCCGAGTTACTTGACTACTGGGAAGATCGTTTTTCCGCGTAACTTTAGCTGACGTAATGTAACCCGCCTACCCCTCTATATCCAAAGTTCTCGGTAAACCTAAACCGAATGAAATACCATTTCAAAGAGCTTAGCCAAATCTATATGCCATGTTAGTTGGTTTGGTTACTGTTTAAAAGCCTCCGACGTCGTCCTACTCTGACATTTGCCTACTGTTCCCAAATCCCCATACAAGCCAGAAAACTTTGTTGAACTCCACCATGGCCTTGTATGCAACTCTGACTGCACCACCAAGTGTACAAAAGCTTGTCTCTAAGGTTACTCCGGACCTAGGGACTGTTTCGTATCTAGAAGGCATCAAGAAGGTACCTACAAGCGAAAATGGCTTTTTGCTATTCAGATTCACATGGGTAAATGACTTCAATGATCTAACTAATGAAGTTATTGAGACGATGGTACGCATGTAGAATGCTAATATCATAAGAACAATAACTAATATGCGTAAAGACACCCGGTGTGCAGCGCATGATAGCCACTATGGCAGGAGCGAAGATTAGGAAGGCAAGACCACCAGCGATAGGTTTCCTGGTCAAAGGCATGTTCTGGGCACCAAGAAATGAAGCGGCCATTCTTTACCCTCTTCCAATACCTATTGATACATTCAAGAATACCCTCAAAGTTCTTGCAAGTCGCCAGATATCCGATGACCTCAAAGAACTTCTTCAGTTCCTGCAAATTCCGGACGACGCTCGCAATGAAGCAACCCTTCAACTATGCAATTTTCCGAATGCGAAGAACGGCTGCAAGGTGGAGTTGCTTCCTGAAGAAGTCACCTTAGTGCTTGAAGATGCCCAGTTCGAAATAGTGCCGCCCTGGATTCCTTTTCTCATAATACCAATGTCCACCTTCAAAGAGCATGAGACTAAATTCAATCGATTATTGCCGGGGTGTGAGGGCAATGTAACTACGAGTATGTCCCGAACCGGTCGAGGTTCAGTAACATCTGCTCATCCTCCTCGAAATCTAATTGCCCTATAGATACAACTGCGGACGGCGGCTGATTCGCGTCAAAGTACATTCGTTCTGTTCCTTGGATGAGCCTATGCAGGCTGGAACTACAGCGCTCTGATACATCACGTGATACATCGCGCAGCTCCTGGCTATCGATGTGGTCCGGGGTGTGGTCTGGGGGCGCGTTAACAATGAGTTTCTGCAACAGGCTGACTATTCCCTCCAAATCGTCTTGGGTTGAATCCGCAGCGGCGGTCTTGGAGGTAGTGCAGACGTCCCCATCTGGTCTGGTTGCTATGAACGAATTATCCCGTTCCTCGCAGATTTCTGGCAATTAGTTAGCCATAACCAAAACCCAAGTCTCATGCTAGAGAAGACTCACCTTCATCATGTGTCACCCTCCGCCTCTTGCGAGCTCGCAGCGGACATTCGATTCTTAGCAACGAGTCCATTCTCATCCAGGCAGCATAAGCCCACTCATCAAACGTTCTATGGCGAAGACGCGTCCCCAAAGCTTCGTTAATTTGATCAAGACTATCCATCTAATTAGCTACATACCCGCTAAAGGTAATCACTCTTACCTGCATCTGTCGCCGAGTATGATCTTGATCAAGAATGGTATGTAAAAGGGAAGATCGGCCTGTAGCTCTCCCTTGGGCGGTTCGCAAACAACGACTTCACTCGTAAATTTCTCCGTTCCTTGGCATTGTGCGAATTTTCTATAGGAGTGTATAGACAGACCACCTATTAATTCGTTTAGCTGTTGTTCGCGATAACGGTTGTGAGAAACACACAGAGGACGAATATCTCGGGGCCCCTGTGCTTCAGGCCTTTCTCGTACAGCTCATCCATACGCCTGACCGCCCATAGCGCCCCAGTTCGAAGCCGCGACAGATACGTATTTCCTGATGTGCACTCTTTCCCCTGTTGGTCAGTGAGGAACTTTTTCATATGACCATCCACTGCCTCTACATCGGATCCAGTCCGGAGGGCAACAACGGCAAGGCAGACGAACAGCAGCGTACTGTAGTGAGCTATCTGTGTCGCGTAAGCCTTATGTGCTCCCAGTGCATGTGTGGATCCACCGTATTGTTCAAGGAGATCAAGAATGCTTGCTTCGTCGCTTGGTGCATCGCCGATCATTAAAGAGCGTACTTGCGGAGAACGACATGTGAGAAGACAGAACGTGTGGATGACCGCTTCCGGTTTGTGAAGGTGGGTTTGTTTTCTCTTGGCTGACCAACTGTCTTCATCTTTTGGTACTTGACTTAAAAACCCATCTATCTGATCTCTCCACCGGTGGATGGATGGCTTAGTGGCTTTTTTGACTTTTTTGGCTTTTTTGGCCTGAGACTCTGGGGTTTCAAATTGAAAAATAGGGCTTCTAAGCAGTTGCTGCATCAATGGCTGGCCCTGAACAACTCGCGCCGTTGATGGTTGGCTCTGAATAGGTTGCCGTGTCGAAGGCTGCCTGGGGATAGGCACCGTGTGTTGATGTCCATATTGTTGATGCAAATGCGATACTTGCGCCTGTAATTGATAGACAAGATTCTCCAAATATCTAGAATAGTCGACTAGGCTTCCCTTGAAATCCCCAATACGCTGTTCTCTTGTGTGAGCCATCTGCGGAGGAAAGGCGAAAGCAGAAGAATTCTGTGGGGTAACAAGAAGTGCCAACGCTAAACCATTGTTTTGACGGCCCCTCGAGGGGCCGTCAAAATTTGGTTTAGCGTACGAACAACACTATTGGGTCTAGTACGTTACCACGATGATTCGCCACAGAGACATGGTTGGTTCCTCCTGCTCACCTGGAAGTTTTGGACGGCTCGCCCAACTCTACTGCCCCCTGTGTCAATTTTGCGGGCTGTCTTTCCTAAGAAAGCCAATTGGGTTCTTCCCCGCAAGTTTGCAAGCTGGCGATATGCCATTGCGGCAATAAGATTCTGACCAAAGTCTTGACCCAGGTCTGTTTTAGTGGGCATCCAGCTTGCTGGGGTGCTTGCCTTCCTGCAGATGCATGCCGTGCGTGTACGATCGGCGAGAACCGCTTAAACGCCGCTTTCAGCGATGTTGTGCCAGAATTCCTAGGTTCAACAAAGATCATGATGTGCCAATTTACTGTTCTACTTCCAACTCTATGCAGTATCTCTGCTGAATCTCACCGCAGTTCTCGCCCCTGCAGAGCCTCATCAAGCCTGGTCTGTCAAGCCCAGCTGGATGATTAGGATAAAGGTCTAGATGTGTACCATTACCTCTCATGATTCTGCACCACCCATCATGCGGCTACCCTTAGAGACACTACGTGATGCAGCCATCGTAGTTTATGTCTTAGTTTTTCTGTCCCAGTGGATACAACAATGCTCCCAGTCTAAGAAGAAAAGAACCCGAGAACCTCCTACTCCCACGCGGATCCCTGTTCAGCCAAAGTCAGACAATATTTCCTTCCAAAACAGCACGGAAGAGCCTTATAATCCAAGCATAGGAGTTAGCGAAAAGCTGTGGAGCATCCTTAATGGTGACAATGCAACCGACATCGTTCACACCCCTGACAAGCGGCCACTCGGAACAACAGCCGTGCTCGCTACCCTTTACCTGCGTAATAAATTCAATAGCGATCACGTCAGAACCGTCCAGGAGTTGCAGAAAGAAACAAAAAAGATTGCCGGTGGCTGTTTGGCTGAAATGTGTGGAGAGAAGCGGCACCTGTTCAGACCTGATACCGTGCGAAGCCTCCAATTGACCAGCAACTTAGACGAAGAATTGGGGTACGAAATGGATGGCAAGGACTGCACGGGGATCCTTCACACTTTCGAAGAGGAGGTTCTTCTCACTGGAGAACACAAGTATACGCTTACGATACAACCACTTCATGAACTCACAGCTGGTCTTCCACTCATTAAGCTTCCCTTGACATCACGAAAATGGTTCGCAGGCTCCTGTGGGATAAAATTCAAGCAGGATATCGCCAAATACAGAAGGGGCTGGTAGTTGCTAGATAGTAGAGTAATCCCAATGAACTGGCATCATTTCTCTGGATCCCTAGCATGGATTCGTTCCTTGAACGCCTTCCCCAAACATTCGCTTGATTGCTCAGCACCAAAGCTAATGGTGGCCGCGCTAAGGAAGACGCGCACTTTGCGCCACCCAAGCCCCTAAATCCTGATCCAGACGATGCCAAAAATGCAGGGTTCTTCTCTGGTACATATGCACCCCCACAGCGAGGCTAGGACATCCTTCGTCCTTCATTTTTGCCTTACCGCTCTTCACCAGTTGCCTTCCTGCACGAAACGACAATAGCATGGCCCAATCTTTCGAACTCGCGTACCCGACCAACTTGAATAATCAGAGTGGTGGCCCACCTCCAGAACCACACCCTCTACCGTCATATGGTCAAGTAGTTGGGTTCCCGCAGAATATATTGTCGCCACTTCGGTTCAATGGCGAACCCGTCCCTTGTGCGCCAACTCCTGATCCAGGCCCAGGAAGTCAATTAAGGAAAGTGGTTCGGGCGACTCAAGCTTGCAACCACTGTCGATTGCGCAAGCAGAAATGTGACGAAGCCAGACCATGTCAGCCCTGCCGAGATAACAATTTCGATTGCCAATACATGGATGCCCCACCGCAGAAGTATGTAACACATCCCCACCAACCAGAAGTATGCTAATGCTTCGTAGGCAAGACAGAGGCATGAAGAAGATTCAAGAGACCGTCGACGGTATGAGCGGAGTTTTGAGCAACGTCTTTGAGATGCTCGAGAGGGTACTACTATTGGTTCCTTCTGGAGAGCCAAATACGTCGACTCCAATTAAGCGAGAAGGTATGCTGGTTGTGGCCCCAGGGCCAGCAACATCTGTCGATAGCGTAAGAAGCGACTACAGCGGCACCGACGGCTCGAACGAGAATGTTGGCCTTCAGAGTGATCATACCACGCCAGCCCACATGCTATTGGAAGAGTGGTCATCAATGCTTCCTTTTATTGTGGGTGTTGATTATTTGAATAACCTCAAAGAAAAAAACCAGAAGGTTTCCGACTATGCCATGCAGGTTGAGCAGAATCGAGGGCTTCTCCGTATCTGGGGCGCAGGAGAAGAACCTGGAAGCCCAGAAGGCAGCACCTATTCTAATGTCTCTTCTCCAGCACCCGGAAAAGAGGATCATCCACCATCGGATAAGTCTAACTCAAGCCCAATAAACGGCAGTTCATACCAAGAGTCCACAAGATTCGAGGGCGGCTTGGCTCCGGACGGAAGACCCAACTTCGATACCCAAGTTCTTGGGCAGCTGCGCGATTCTTACATGCAGAACATGCACAGCCTCCACCCTTTCTTAGACCCCAGAGAGATCCACAGAATGATCGAGGAATTTAGTGAACAGGCCAACGCTATGCCCATCCCCGGCCGTCCTGGCATCAAGAGGGGACGATCAACTAGCCACTTCGGCGAGCCGTGCTTCCCAGGAGGCGCAATTGAGCGGTCCCTTCAGAATGCCATTGTACTTCTTATCCTCGCACTTGGAAAGGTGTGTTCTTATAAGGGCAAAGTTCTACCCGCACCTCAAAACGATTCGAGCGCTACCGCAAAGCGTGCACGGGGCTACACTGGAGACTTTCCACGCCACAACGCTAGCGTCGACAATGAATCTTCGGAAGATCGACCTCGTAACATCGAAATTCTTCCGGGCATGGCCTATTTTGCCTATGCTACGGACATCCTTGGGTATCAGCATGGTGGTAACACAGCCGCACACGCGCAAGCCATGATCCTGGCTACTTTATACTTAAGCCAGTATAGTCGAGTCTTGGAGAGCTGGAGTTGGATCGTGGGCGCTTGCCGTGTTACTGAAGTCTTGATTAGACCGTAAGCTCAGCTGCTTTTCTCATATTAGACCGCATTTGATAACTTTGGACAGGGACTATAACAAACTTCGCCGCAAGACCTATCCGGACATTAAGGCATCGCTGTCCTCTTCAGAGCGATATAGGCTAAACTTGATTATGCGCATCTACTGGACATGTATGCAACTGGAATCGTTGGTTGCCTCATTTCCGTACTGCCACCGTCTACTAACCGTCAACTCTTAGGGACATTCGAGCCGAATTAGCTACCCTGCCAGCAAGCAGCGCATCTAGATACCAGAATGATATCATGTATCCAGAAGATTTCGAAGAAAGAGAAGAAACTTCTATGATGATGATATATTCCAGCCAAATCTGGCTTCGAGTGATTCTTAATGAGTGGCATAATGCTTTGTATGGTGGTAGTAAGTACTAATAGGTTAGTTTTGCGTGCTATGCTAACACAGCTTAGGCGGTCACAAGAGCTTCGATGCAAGGAATCTCAAAGAGGTTGCCGAATATGCAAGATGCCATGTGGATGTGCTGGAAAGTTGGAGAAAGTTGTTATCGCTGGAGTTGGCATGGAATGACGAAGATCCCCCTGCGACAAACCTCAACATCGCCCGACTACGCGCTAAATACTACGGAGGACTCTACATGATCCTACGACCATACTTGAGGATTGCGATACATACCTTTGACTCGTTGTCTCAGCAGAACTCACGAGCAGCTACCGCGGATCTGGCGGAAGATCAGCGACAAGTCATTGAAATTGCCTGCCAATGCATAGACGCCGCGATTCGGAGTACGATCGCTTTTGATCGTGTTGGTGCCGATCCGGACAGTTCCTACGAGGAATTCAAGAGCACTCGGACAGAACGACTCGTCGTTACTAATATTTTCGGCACACTTCACGCGTAAGTACCTAGTTGCGGCTTTTGTACGAGCTAACGTCTGCAGACAATTCGGGAATATAATGGTCCTCACTGCGGTGGCCAGATCCCCACTTCGTAAATACTTGCCTTCAGGCACGAAGCTGACCAAGCCAAACCTCACCGCGCTCTTTGTACGGACAATCGGTGTACTTTCTGAAGGTGCGCCCAACTCACCGATCCTGAAGATGGACCTCGAAATCCTTGAGAATGTCTGGCAACAGCAGAAGCTATACTGGTCAAAGGATCTGTGTGGCTGATCTGGACGCCTCTACTGTAATTACTTATAACCTTCGCCGTTACCGTCTTCCGTTTCGCCGCACATTGTGTCCTCATGTAAATAACTCCTTTTTAATATCAGTACAACCGTTACCCACCACGCATGATCCCAACTATCATCTGATCCAACTGCGGGTAGCAACATAGGGCTGGCAAGCAGCCGGCTACAGCTCCTGGCGCTTTTTATCTAGATCAATCATACAAAAGCTTGTGGAGAAGAAGAATGCTAGACAGCGCCGGCAAACGCCTCGCCGCTGGTGAAATCTCATAGCTTGTCGTCTAAACTTACTCACTATTTCGTGCCAGGCTTTCCCTTCTTACCTAACGTCAGATCTGTGCGCTGGCTACTCCGTCGGAGGATGGAAGCCTGTGATCCCGCATTAGCCTGACGTACTAGCTGCGAAGAAGCATATGCAACTTCTCGTGAATGATCATGTTTATCCAGTTATTCTTCATCCCCCTCCCTCCCCGGTTCCCAACGCTCTGGCATATTTATTGGACGTGCATTAAACCTGCACCACACCACTAGTCACCTTTGTAAACAGCTTGATTGTAAATTAAGTACTGATTCTTGTAATTGGATTGCTGTAAAATTCCTACAGCAACGCCTAAGCTATTTTGATATCATAGATCTGCCCCGGGCCTATTCATATCCTTCATTGGCTTTGCTCCACTTCTAGGTGCGGGATTTCCGAGGGCTAGAATGGGAACAGGTAAGGACCCTCATCGCTAGTCTTCTTGATTCGTCAGATCAATGTCCGTGTTTTGAGACATAGATATGTTAGCAAGGGTGAGGGTGGCGAGTCTGCCATTTCATCACCGCTTCTTTCGTTTTCATAGCTGTCGGTTGCTGATATAAAAGCATGGTCTGATACCGCATCAAATGGCCCATATTCCATCAAACGCACACATAACCCAACCACCATGGCGCCTCAATATCCTCTTTTCATTCAAGTTCTGCCGCAGAGTTCTGAGACACAAGAAGAATTTTCGGCTAGAGCTGCTGCGGGTATGCTCACCAAAGATGATTTTAAATATTTCATGGTCTTTTTGTACCGTGGAGAGACTCCTAGTGCTCTGGAAGACCTCAAACCTACCTCTGTTGACGAAATCAAACCTACCCCCGAACGTGATGGTAGACACCTAGTTTACTCTTTCAGCGACGATGATGCAGAAACTATCCGTAAGCGTTGGTACAGCGAAGAGGAGATAGGTATGTATAGTGTAGGACATAGTTATTCAATCATTCTCAACGAAACAGAGCGTCACAATCAAGCTCGTCTTGCTGTTTTCGAAGAGACGAGAAAGTATGCGGAAGGCGTGGAAAAATCATGCCAGGACGTCATTCAGATCATGAAAGAGCTGGACACTGAAAACGCGGAAGTACATCACTCTCTGGGCAAATGGGCGATCTTTCCCGTGGCTTTCGCGGCTTTTTGGTGGAAATTTATGTAGGCAAAGTTACAGTCTTCTATATTCGCATTTCGGGCGGATATATGATGTAGCTAATTCAAGGCAACCGCCGTCGTTATTATCTATGTCTTCATTTGCAAAATGCTTCTGCACCAGTATGCTAACAGAGATGCCGTTATGCAGCCTGCACACTCTAGAGATTGCCACTCTATGATACTTCATACAGTAAGGGGATCTTTTTTTACTCAATATCTGAAGTCATGCAGAAAATTTTCAAAGCCCTGTCGGGCTGGAGGACTATTGTGCATTTGTCAGATCTCGGGCACTTTAATCAAATCCGGCTTCGAGCCGTATGCTGTCATTCCTGCTCGTTTATCATTGCATTTTATTCGTAGAGTGGTTCCTAATTGAGACTTTGTTGACAGGCTGAAATGGTCTATTGGCCGTGCTGCTCGTCGTCCTTGGGCTTGTGGCCAGCCTCTTCTGCCTCTTTCATTGACATATGAGTGAATGTGCAGGTTTGAGGGCTCGGAAAGAGGAAGGCGATAGGCAAGGATAATGCGACCGAAATGTCGAACGCTCGATAGAGACGTGATGGAGGTCCTAGGAAACCAGAAAGGAGCGGGGAGAGGGAGCAAACTAGTGTGGTGAGAACCGCAGGAAAAGATACGGCTAATGATGGAGCCCAACAAGGAGAGGTAGAGAGCACAAATGTCGTTAGCGGCTAGTCAAACAGGCATCACCCTGAAACGCCCCAAAGCGACGTGCAAGCCTCCATTTCGAACTCTCCACCGGTTCTCTGCTGGGGTTACGGCCGTGTGCGCGTCGTAGCGAATTATAACGTCACATCGCATGAAGAGATATCTTTCGAGTAATTGACAACTATTGCGGGAGTATCTTTCAAAGACCTATAAGAGCGTCGAGTGCACGTAACTACGGCACTTATATCGCATCATTACTTTGATATGTGTGATTATACTCAAGTTCAGTACAAGTGCTCTCATTTGCGTTTTGTTGTGCGCGCATGGTGTACGAAGTATCAAGAGACTCATAAACGATGTCCTGCAAACGTTGTTGCTATGTAAGAATAGTCCTGTAGAATATTCTGTGTCACTGACATATTGGCAGAGAATATCGATTAGATGAGAACTGCAGCGATTGTAAAGGAAAATAGTAACTTATTCCGAAGTCCAGCCCTAGGTCGCTTCTAATGTTGGCGGATAGATGTAAAGCAGGCTTAGAACGACGCCGCCGCAAGCGAAGTTATATGATCTGCAGACGCTTTCTCGTAGCTATGACAGGGGGACTCACTTACGCTGTCCAATGCACTGCCATATAGTTCAAGCAGCAGCCCAGGTGGACGATTCGGAGCGGTAAATTGGCAGTTGGACTGGCTGGAGAAGAGGCGGGTTCTGAGATATTGGTTCTGGTAGACCAGATTTGGATCCCCATAAGAGGCGCTATTCCGCTGGAGTGAGGTGATTGGTTGAGTGGATGGAGCGGATGCTCACGCGCGAGGTGAATATCGCTGGCGCCAATCTTCTATGATACACGAACATATCGAAAATTCGACACCCTGAGTCTTTGTAGATCAATGTCAACATAGATGGATAAGAGATATGAAGCAAAAGAAGTAACTTAGAATGAATCTATACTGACTTAAGCCGTTATTCTTCTTTGCTCTTATATAAACTCAGTTATGCGGTGTAGACACTTGTATCACCTTTTAACAATTGCTTGATGGTTTTGCAACGCCTACAGTTAGGCCAATCGCATTTTATAATGGAAATGCGATACTACTCGAAAGCCTCCGGGATTCAATGGGGAAGCTATCGTCTTGGGTGGTCAGGGTGGAGGCATGCTAGCACAGCACAGCGACTTCCTACCCGAGCATCGCCCAGCCGTGGAATGCCAGTGTTATTGTGGGTCACCATGCATAGACAGCATGTCTCCACAAAATAACATTACCAGTAACGCACAGATGTCCAGCCATCTTGTTTGTGTAAGTGGCCCTACTCCTGTTCCACGCGCTGGGATACCGATTTGGCTTGGCCCTTGCGACTGGTGCTCCTGCCGCCGGGAAAGCAGACAAAATCTGACCATACCTTTCCCACAGACATCCGTGCGCCGCCGTTACGCCCTCAATGACCTAACACGACCCCAGGCCGTACTTCATCCATATGTTTTGTCGACGGCGCCTAGGCGTCAATGTGTAACAAGTAGAAACCCCTACGTCAATGGCCCAGCTCCCCCTCGCGACTCTTGTCGGCGTATACTTTTGCAGACTAGTTATGGAAGATTGTTTGATGGACGGGATGGCAAGAGAGGTTGAGCTGAGTTTCTCATGGTCGCGCACAACGCGGTATGCGCCATAATGGGCGAGAACCAGGCTATCCTGCCGCGGATAGTCGCAGACGAGTCCGTCGCCGGGATGACGGCGTGGGTTCGTGCCTGCACTGAGCCAATGAGTCTGGGCCACATCCACGTCACGGCCCAGATGGTGTGGGTCGACTGGTACGGCAGCATTGCTAACAACAGCGTTCCGCTGCAGGTGTTCCTGTATCTGTGCGAGAGGCGGTGGCTACAGGCTCCCGAAACCAGGGACGATGAGTACGAGCGCCTGCGGCCCCTGATGGGGGACCCGCGCCTTGCCCCGCTCATCAGCATGAGTAGTCGAATGGCCGTGATCGTTTTCATGCCAAAAGAACTTCGCTTGATGCGCGGAAGCATATCCTATTCCACGCGGCTGATGCCCTATCCGCCTAGCCCTGGATGTGAAGCCATGCTATCAAAAATCAAATCTTAAGCAGAGGACAGATTTATACATGTCCTCCCTCCCACTAGCGCCAGCCAGAGGCCACACTACTGCTGCCAAGAATTTGCCTTGTTGCTTTCTTTGCCTGGCCGCCATATAATTGAATACTTCGCTTGAAACCCACCAGATTAACCGACGCCTTCAGGGCAAGCAGGCTATCCCACTTCCATAAATCATAACTCGTCACTGAGATCACTCCTACTGTCGTTCTACAACGCCCTTCCAGCAGTTCCAGTGTGAAGTGCAGGTTCTTAGTCACGTGGAGATTGATCATACCGCATATATCGCCGGAATAGAGCCACGTCGAGCCATGGTCGAACTGAAGGAAGCTGCAAAGTCAAGGTGAGCACCAGGCTGCATCATATGCGTCCGAGCTCTAATACTTCCGGTAAGCCAGGCGATGCGCTTGCTAGGTAATATGATTTGCCTCGCCTCGCCTCAATAGACAGAGCATGTCAAGGCGTTCATCATGTGAGTCCTTAGGCTATAGAAAGTTTTTCCACGTGGACTGAGCGCTCACGTTACGGTTACAGCACTCACGCACCCCCTACCCTTAGGCAATACCGGAAGGCATGAGCGGGTAGGGCTTTTGGCAGAGGACCTCGGTGATGATCCATGGTGCAGAAGCGACGTGCCAGCGAGTATGTGCAAGGGTTCTCAATGCGTCAGTCAGAGCATTCGCCCGCTAAGTGCTCCCCAGGTATTCCCAGCCTGCATTCTGCTTCGTCATCCCTGGCCTTGTGTCGTCTACAGCCCATCGCTTTGCCGCCTTTCTCAGTCCTCAACCGGTTTGGAGTTGGCTCAAGAGCGCACACTAGGTGAAAAACCCAGATTTTTTCCGTGCATGACGATGCTACGGCGTGATTACCAGCGTGAGTCCTAGCTGGTTGTCAGCCCTTACCAACCCCTGGCGGTACAATGTTCCAACGCGGAACCCAAACCGTACTAGGGCTATCGACTAGAGGACGGGGGTGTTGGAGGACTTCCGTATGACCATATGCGCCCCGAGGGCGAGGGTAATAGCCAGACTTGTCGGCAATTCAATATTGATTGATAAGGGTGATATTGATATTGAATTGATATCCAGACCCAAGATTGATATTGAATTGATAATATTGCCAAGAATCACCCGATTGGGACTAGCATATAGAATCTATGGTGTTTCAGACACTTTGGGCACCTATAGTCCGGAAAGCCCATTGTCATCGCTTTCTACTTCGGCTGTGATATTGCCAGGATCTTCTGCCGGTATGTAGAGTGTCTGGATAAGCCCGTTCTTATTCCAATTACCCAGAACCTCTGTCATCTCCACAATCCATGCTCCTAGCCTAGCTCTGTCCCATGAGATAGTTCTCCGTACGCCTGAGAAGACGCGCTCGGCTTCATCAGACATTGGAGGAATAGAAAGGATATCCATCGCCATTTGATGAAGCCGAGGGTATTCTAGTCGCTGCTCCTCTTTACACCACCACTCCAAAGGAGAGCAAGTGATCTTACAAGGCTTTGCGTTCACAAATTTCTCGAATTCATCCTCCTCTTCCTCCTCTTCCATAACGTCAAGCTCCGCCGCAAGCCTCTCAAATTTTGAGAGTTCTGGTTGTGAATTATCCGCCTCCTTCTGCGACTTTAGAAGAGGCAGATCCTTATAATTTGCCCAAATCTCTCTTGCGGTAGTAAGGGCCGGTTCTCTCCAGGAGGATACCCAATTGATATCAATATACTTGAGGCGGCGTCGGGGATGGAGGAGGAGGGCTGTGGTATAGGCAGGCGCTTCGTCAGAGGATTTGTAATACTTGTCAAGGACATACCACCCCATATTAATGGAGTTGACTATATGGGAGTTGTTTTTATATTGAATCTACTTAAGATTAGCAGTATAAATAAGTTTTTTATCAGCAACATACCTTTGCTTCCTCGTAGTGTTTAAAGAGGATATCCATTGTCCAGAGAGCTTGGTCAAGCGATGACCAGTTAGCTTCCTGTGTAAGTGTTGCTTGATTAAATGGCTGTAAGAATTCAAGAGTCATTGTAAGAGTCTCCCAATCTTCCGCAGAAAGAACAGCGCCACCAAGGGCTCTATGATGCTTTTGACAGAACTTATTCAAAGCATCCTGCTTCTCAACGGCCAATGCAATCAACTTGTACCAGGAGTTCCAGCGTGTTGCGTTATCGATGCCCAGAAGCTTCCCAGCAAGTGCCTCCCACTCATCAGTCAATATAGTGGAGGAGCGAATATAGACAGCGATACCATGGAGGCTCCCAAGCGCTCCATTGGACTGCCACCTAGCCTCGTTAAGGAGTCGCATTCTTTTGCCTTTCTTGTCGCCTCTCTTCTCACGAAGCTGCTCTTGCAATGCTTCAACCACAGTGATATCTGACTCCTCTTTTGCAGCCTCAATGGCAGCCTCAAGGGCTTCTACTGTAGTTGCAAAGAGGAAGGCATCAAGAGATAGATTGATTATATGACCGCTGCATCGAATCCGCCTCTTTTTTGCATTGAATAACACCCCAATTTTTGTAAGAGCATTTGCAATAGCCCTACAACAAGTGTCGTTACTGGAAGCATTATCCCCAATAATATAGCCTGTCTTCTCCGTAACCTCATAGGCTTGTATTGTCTCGAGAATATGCCTTGCCATCGTCTCGCCGCTGTGAGAGAAGCGACACTGTGGGAGGGAGAGGAGAGCTTTGCGGAGGGTGTAGTCGTGTCCAACGAATTGCGCGCAGATGCCAAGGAATGATTTCCGGTTTGCCGATGACCAGAGATCGATAGAGTAGTGGATTTGAGACTTTGCCCTGTGTAGGCGCTCCTTAATGGTAGCGTAGTGTGTTTTAAAGCTTCGCTCAATGTGGACAGGTATAGTAGTGTGTGACTCGATAAGTAGGTTTTCGACCTCTGGATTAACTGCCATTAGGAGCGCTTGGTATTCTGGCCATTCAACACAGTTGAAAGGCAAGCGGCGGCGAGTAACAAGCTGGATTTGTGCCTCGTAGAAGGCGTCTTTGTTAAGCGCCTTCGTAAGAACCTCCTCCACATCCTCGGTATTCTTCTCTACCTGCTTCTTTACCGACATTTGAAGGGCTGCTTGGAGAGAGACTTGCCGTACTTTCTTTCCCTTCGGCTCTTCAACATCAACGTAGACTTGATGTAGATTCGCCATATGAGTCCTAGCGTTAGTGGTAATAGCAGTAGCCCAGGGTTTCCCATAGCCGTCACAGTCCTTACAATACATCAGTGATTGCCCTGACTTATCGCGCATTGCCTCATCATTCTCTGGCTTCCGAAAGTGTGTCCATATATCAGCAGCACGCCTCTTTCTTGACTTTACGTCCTCACGGCTACGGTCAGGTCGATGTGGTTTGTCATTGAGGAAGCGCCATGGGCTAGGAGAGGCTCTGGAGGAAGGCGTAGTGGGTAGAGAGGGTGTGGATGAGGAGGAAGGAGGTCGGATAGGCCGACCTTGGGAGTTCTGGGAGGCCATAACGTTGTAGAATGGTTTATGGCGGTGGTTGTGGAGCATGCAGCAGAGAGATAAACCGGTAGATACCCTGGGATTTGCACGCAAAAGGTGCAAAAAAGGAAAACGCGAAAGGACGCGAAAGGGCGCGGAAGAACACCAAAAAAGGCGAAAAAAGGCGAAAAAAGCAAAAAGGTGGTGAGAAGTGGGTGTGCACGTGCCCTTATCAATACTTATCAATATTGAATTGATAACGATATCCCATATTGATATTGCCTACTTGGATGAATATTGATATTGATTGATAAGAACATTGATAAGCACATATTGCCGACAAGTCTGGTAATAGCCTGTCGAGGCTGCGTTGATAGGCACTAGAATTCAAATGTCTCCACAGCCTCGATGACGAAGCTGACTACTAAATGACCTATGCAGGCATACATGCACCTTCAGCTGTGTCATGAGGCTTGAAGAAGAGGCTAAAGATTCACTTGAGGACCCCCAAACGAGCTCGTTGCTGGTGGGCGTCCATATGCGTCATGAATCAAATAAAAACAACGAACACAATTCATCTGCATGGCAATAGAGAGCTTCCATGGTTCTAAGCCATGCAGGCGGAGCTGAATGCGGGACAACACCCGAGAAGGAGAAGAATGTGCATGCGTCAAGGGGTTTGCTGAGTGGCTTCACAGAAACACACTCTTGAACCATGCTCTCGGGCTAGGCAACGGCTGGACACAGGCTCTTTGATGCATGCGGCTCGCCAAACTTTCACCTTCCCCGACGAATCGCGCTGATGCATCCTCAATCCGCCAGACCTGGACATCGTTCGTCTAAACGATCAGTAAACGATGATCGATCGTTCGCCGAACGATCGTCGTTCGGCTATCGTTAGCTTTGTTATTGTTCTTGTTTACAGACGCGTCGCAAAAGCGGGGAAGCGGAGAAGTCAACAGATGAGATCATGAACGCGTTAATACAGTTTTACTGTAAATTCGTTCCATTTCTCTTATTACTCCTTTATAGACTGCCAGCATGAGCTTAAAGAATCGTCGAAAGCGATTAGCTACTCATCTTGACGACACTGGACCGCAACAACGTCGTAGTAAACGATTATCGCAGCTTATTATCCAGGATGAGGACTCTCCTATCCAGCAAAGGTTTGATCTTAACGATACTAACGACGACGAGCTTTCAGAAGTTATCGCAGATCCCTCTATACGTACTGAGTTACAGCGTACCAACGATGACTCAATCTGGCTACCAGAAAGTCAGGGTGACGAGCCAGCCACTGCTCTAAAGTTTGACTACAGTTGGGTTGATTGGGAGCGTATCTCAAGCTTTGCAACGCCTCTTAGTGATGTTAAAGTCACCCAGTGGGTGTGGAAATATGGGGTTCCTATAGAGCAGAAAGATCGAATGACTAAGGCGAGATTCTGGTTGTGCAAGCCGTGTTACCTAAACGGGAAGGAGATTACCTACAACGTAACGAGAGGTGTCCAAAGCGTGCGCAAGCACATGGCTCAGCACCACCCAAAGCTTGCAGAAGACGAGAGCCTAGAGGACTTTAAGCTTGCTAACTGGTTTCGTTCGTGTGGCCTTGACCCATCTCGAAGCGATCACCAACGCATTATTGCTCGATTAGTCCGAAATACCGACTTCGAGAGGATTAACCAAGCTCTAAGGAGGTGGGTGGTGAGGCGTAGGATCCCATTTCAGCGTGTTGATGACCCTGAATTCCTCGAATTTCTGGCCACGTTGCAACCACTAGTTCAAACCCCAAGGGCTATAAACAATAGGCGTACGATTGCCCGGCGAGTGCTTGAAGATCTAAAATACCATCAGCGTGAGATAATACAGCTTTTGCAGCAAGCTCCAGGCATGATCCACCTCGCATTCGACTTGTGGACGTCACCAAACTTACATGCAGTTAATGGAGTAGTTGCTCACTTCGCTAACTGTGAGGGCACCAACTGTAAGCTTCTACTAGGCCTCTCGCCGTTTTACGACTCTCACGAGGGCGTTAATATCGCCCAGGACGTATATCGAATTGCCAAGACATATGGAATTGTGGGCAAGCTTGGCTACTTTGTCCTTGACAATGCTAGGAACAACGATACAGCTATTGACGCGTTGGCAAAGCTTCTTAACGTTCCAGAGGCTTCATGGGCTCACCAGCGGCGATTACGTTGTATGGGCCATGTCATCAACTTGGTAGCGAGATCCCTCTTGTTTGGTGATCGAAAGGATATATATGAGGCCGAGAACCAGCTACTAAAGGATTCTCGCGATGAAGTAATGCTCTGGCAGTGCCAAGGACCTGTTGGAAAGATTCACAATGTTGTAAAATGGGTGCGTAAGAGCCCTCAGAGGCACGAGAGATGGCTGAAAGTTTGTGAGCGTGAGCGCGAGCGCAAGAAAAAGCTTATAAAGCCTTACCGCTTAGAGCTTGTACAGGACCAGCAGACACGGTGGAACAGCACTTATCTTATGATTGATCGCGCAGTGGAACTTATGGCTGAGGTTGACACATTCATCGACGACGAGAGCAACCGCTACTCTATAGCAATTAGCAGCGGCAAGCGCGTTCAAAAAGGCAAAGACTCACTGTCGTTGTGGGTATTTAAAAATCGCTTCACACACGACGATTGGGGCGTACTGCAAACTTTTCAAGGCCTCCTCCAGCCACTCTTTGAAGCAACAATGGCTCTGCAAGGCGACGCCAGCGCTGGCGATTTTGTAGGAGTTGGCTACGTCTTACCTACGCTTGAATGTATCCTCAGTCGTCTTGAGGATGCTAAGGCTGAGTACGCTGGTCGCGATACGAGGATACACGCATTGCTCGAACATGGATGGGCGAAGGCAGATGAGTACTATTGCCTTATGAATCGCTCACCAGCACTGGCAGCCGCCATTGTACTCGACCCACGCCGCAAGTGGCACTTTATTAACCGGCAATGGAAGCAGCAAGCTGGTAGAGCTTGGCTAAAGACTGCGAAGCAATCAGTGAGAGATCTGTGGCAGCGCGAGTATAAAGACTTGCCAGGCGAACTTGAAGCCACATCAACAAGATTACTAAGTAAAAAGCCACCTATATTGGGCGCACTAAGAACCTACCTCGCTGCTGCAATTGATGAGGATGATCCTATTGTTGCTACGACTGCAGATGAGTACGATGAGTGGATAAGTAAGCCGCGAGTACGCAGTGTTAATCCTATCAAGTACTGGCATTCCGCTGAGGTTCGTGGCCGTTATCCTTGCCTCGCCCGAATGGCGATTGATATCCTCTCT
This sequence comes from Pseudopyrenochaeta lycopersici, assembly GCA_003313425.1. Classification (NCBI taxonomy): domain Eukaryota; kingdom Fungi; phylum Ascomycota; class Dothideomycetes; order Pleosporales; family Pseudopyrenochaetaceae; genus Pseudopyrenochaeta; species Pseudopyrenochaeta lycopersici. Next base: position 87,525 of record NHZP01000034.1, on the reverse strand, counting down.
ATCCCACCTATGAGCGACGAGCCAGAGAGGGTCTTCTCCCTTGCTAGTATCCTCCTTGATAAGCGGCGTCAAAGTAAGAGTGTAGAGGTAATGGAGGCAAGCGAACTGCTTGCAAACTGGGATGCGCAAGGGCTTATTACACTAGGGTCGCCAGCAGGCTTAGGCAACGATAAGAGCAACCGCGAAGTGGAGGATGAGGAGGGTAGCGAGCAGCTGACACCGAGTGCGACGCAGCTGAGCTTCTCGAGTACTTCGGCAGTAGGGGAGCTGGCTAATAGTCGTTTCTCAACACTAGAACTGTAGCGACAGTTAGCAGCGATTGCGAGCTCTGATTTTTCTTTCAAATAAACTAAGCAATTTTTATATACAGGCGTTAATAGGATAGGAAATCCTATTTAAGAGAGCTTGGCTTAATAATATATAGTTGTCAGAATTTTAATGAATGTGTTGGTCAGAAGGTGGATGATTTATTTTTTGTTGTTCTGTCTGTTCTTTTCTATAGCTCCTCTGCTTCCGGAGGTTCCGTAGATCGCAATAGTTATCGGTCCTACTATTTATCGCTCTTTCCTTGTATTTGACAATCTGACAATAGTATAGCCTGTGCGCTGCCTATACAACTTTCCTAAAACAGGAATTAGGAATAGCTAAGATTTACGAGATTTTCACAGTTTATATAGTAAATACCTAGTCAATAGAATAAGTACCAGTTCTTGGCCATAAACGTCGTTCGGACGATGAACGATCGTTCAAAACGATCGTTCGGGGAAACGAACGATGTCCAGGTCTGCAATCCGCGCACTCATCCAAGATTTGCAGTCCACCAGGCGAATTCACAGGGTCTTAGGCTGAATATTGTAGAAGCTCATGGATTTGTTTGCAATGTCCATTCGAAAACATCTGTAAGAGTTTACTTGAGAGTCCTACTAACCAACCCGCCTTATGATTCAGGAATTTGCGTATGGTTTAATCTTATCCCAATCTTTATCTCCCATGCCAAAGAACATCAGCACATTACAAGTTTTTTGTACGACCCATTTTACCCACGGCCCTGCGTTCCGGTATGCGTTTTTGGATCTCACATAGGAATCGAAAGCCATTGCTTCTTCCTTGGAAAGCCAACCAAAAGAATACTCCTCAGACTCGTTCAAGTTAACCGCTAACACGAATCTTCCGACGTCGTTCTTTCCCAGAACACGCACTTTTCCCTAAGGAATGTCAAAAAGGAGGACAAAATCGTCGGTTCTATCATACCTCTCGCTCAAAGACTGAACAAACATGAGCCACACTGAATTTTGTGTCTTCTTCTGGCACTTTGTACCACCCCTTCAAAAATTCTGCCCAATTCATGTTTGTATCTTAGATGGCTTCGGTGTCCCAAAAGTAATCACCGTTGCGCACCAAATGAACAGAACGTTCCCACTTCTCCCATTCAGACAGATACTTACTCATGATGTCTCCGGGTAACAATGATGAACGAGATGGAAGTTTCGATAAGTTGGGCTTTTCACTGGGAATAGTATTTAGGATGGGATTGGGATGAAGGGATTATATAGGCCATGGCTGCATGTATGCCAAGCCGAAGAACTGTCTCCAGTGCTTGGTCGCCAAGAAGCATCAAACCACCTGCATTTGCAAGCAGACCAAAGCACTCACTGACCCATGTTGAATGCGGTCTCCTCCCTCTACAATACACCGCTATATTTCAGGAATCCACTCATCCTCTCCTTTCCTAGCCGCCTCGAGTGCTTCGAGTGGGCTCGGCAAGCCTACCTATTCGCTCGCCAACCCCTGCTCGCCAATACTCCGTCGGGGGGGGGGGGGGGGGTTGTTTCAGGAGGTACCAATTTCTACGCCAACTATCATTGCGCCATTACGCGCACAGTGCCTCGATATCTCAACCGGCGTGACCCTCAGACCTCACGTTCGTACACTCGCGAACTCAAGCGATGGTGTAGTGCCATCGCCGACGCTTACCATGGACATTAATCTTGTTAACCCTGTTTCACCCACGAACCCATCATACCAAACTGCGGAATAATCTCGTACACTTGGTTCATCTTCTGCCAACGCTGCGCCTTCAGGATCCGAGAATATTCGGATCCTGGTCCAGCTTCAGCGGCGATCAAACGAGAAGCTTCTGACTCACCAATTCAGGAGGGTCTAGCGAAGAAGCAGTCTAACCTGACGATCGAATTAAGATGCCAAGGAACGAAATGGGAATCGTGAACCGCTTGACGGGACGAAGTAAAATTTCTTGTTGAATTCGATACTAAATGCCATCCTCACTTGCTCTGCGATCATTGGCTTCATGTGTGAGCGTCGAGTCGATACTCTTGCTACCAACAAGGGTTAAACATCATGGACTGCCACTGCTCTTATGTTTTCCATCCATGCGTGAGTTGAGATGTGATTACCGTAGCGGTCAGTCGAGAAAAGTAATGATCGACAGGCAAACAGTTCGTCCCATGTCCGCGTCAAGGACGCAAAGCATTCAAAAGGCAAAATAAAGAGACGGCAGGCTGACAAGGATAGCTAGGCATCAAGGGACCAAGCGGTTTCCATAGGAATATCCTGGCGACGTAACATCCTGGGCTGCAGCAACTGTGTGTACTAGAACCGAGTCAACAGCATAGTTTCGGCCCGTGTCGAAACCTGATCGGCTGATGGACGAGAATAGAATAAATACGTGAAAATTGGAGAAGTACGTTTCTTGAGGGCTTACATTTGTCGTGAAGTGGCGTCGGGAGGCTGCATTATTTTTGAATCGCCCTGCTTCAGCCTACAGGGACTGTGCTTGTTATGCCCCTACATGTTTTTCATCAACTTTATGCAGGGCATAAGCCCATACTCACCAAAATCTACCTCCTGCAGCGCAAGTGCAAGCCGTCTTCCCCAGCTCACACCTGCAGAACTACAAATACTTCACCGTCAACGAAATGCTAACGTGATCTAAGATTGCCTTCCTAGATTTGGCTTCGATGGACAACGGACTACGCAAGGCATTCAAAAACGCAACCAGAACGGCAAACGACAGTTGCTCAGGCAGTAGCACCATTTCAGATAAGACAATCAACTCGAATGACACTTACGGTCGGGCTTCGGTCGAGGTCGACACCTCAAGCCCGGCCGGAGCTGACAGCCCAACGCCGGCCGAAATCGACGATCAACGTCCATCCGAGACTCTCAGCGAGCTTGGCTATCTGCACAGGGACAGGCATCTCAGCCACGACAGCTTGACAACCAAGCCCCAACGGAAATTGAGAGCGGACCTCCATCCGATAACAATAACGAACGTCAACCGCCGAGCATAATGGTGCTACAGCTGTCACACCATGTAATTTCAACACATGAAACTTCGACTGAAATCGATAGCAAAGGTCTAGAGGTTGAATTGCAAAGGCTCTCAAATCATAGTCTACCGTTGACGGTATACGATGAAGTTCTAGAATGGCTCCGGAAAGTCCCAGTAACAGTCACAACGTCGCGGCCTTCCAGATAGTCAACCAAACAGAGGAGGAGGGGCGGGGGGAGAGAATGGATAGGCGGGTTTCTTGATCTATCTACGGGCAATACGAGCTGTTGAAGTGGTCATGAACCAATAAGCCGCCACGATATAATTTTTGTTTCGTTTATAAGCCCGTCATTAGGCTGTGGCAATCCTCGACTGCTTTGCTGTTTGAGTACCAACTTCTGGCTAGAATGACCTGGCATTGAGCAAACTCACCTCAGCACCCGATTCTCGAACATCGCAGACTACATCTATCCATTATCATAATGTTCTGGCTACGCCCCCAATTACACGCATGGCTGTCTGTGCCTTGAACAGTTGCGTAGGACGCTCAGCCACTGATGCAGATTTCAAGGACAACTGAACGGTTCGCAATGTTAGGTGCTAAGCGTGCATCCTCGATGAAACACAAACATCGAACTTGAATGATGGTCCCTTCAAGCGCTATAAGCGTGGCCGGATTCATACCTGCACACAGCGATGATCGCCTACAATTGACTTTGAACTTGTTTGGAACGCCCGCACCGCTTGCATCGCCCCTGCACTCCGCTATATTTACTTCACCAGCGCGAACAACGCTTTAGATGGACCCGGCTTTATGGGCACAAAGTCCCCTTTTCGGACCACATAGACCCCCATCATGCCCAAGGAAGCCGCGACAGCCTAGTCACTTCGTGAATCCTACAGGGAAAACCTGCCTTGCGTGTCGCGAAGAACAAAGCAATATCAGAAAGCAAAGAACGGGGAATGGTGTTGTCAGATTACACAAGTGCTGTAAGGCCTGTTAGATATAAAAGATAAACTCAGAAGTACTGCACAGGGAAGAGCGATTAATAGTAGGACCGATACTACGATCTTCGGAACCTCCGGAAGCACAGCAGCCACAGAAAGGAGGGGAAAGAACACACAATCGATTCATCACGTTCACCATTAAAAATTCATCAAAGATCAAGCCAAATAGTCCTTGAATCTGACACTGAATCATGTGAGTCGCAGATGTGTTTGACGTGCGACGGGCTTTTCGAACTTTAACACCAGAGGGGAATACTGTAAACTAAACGCATCTCCCGTAGCTTCATCGGTAATAGTAACACGAGCGTCAGCTAAGGTCCATAAGTACGGCTAGAATGATGTCGCTAGAGTGAAAGAATATCTGAGATCGCCTGAGGTACTTGGAAAATCAGCATTGATAACCTCATCAGACAAGTGCAACCATCCAACGTGGATAGTCGGTTATACTTCCAGGTTCTGGTTCTTGTAAGCAATAAATTGTTTATCCCAAGCTAGTTCTATCGCGCTGAAAAAAACGCATCATCTGCTGACATTATCCTCGCTATCCACTCTGGACAGAATCCTCCACGCCATGCCCACGGCCCAGGTCGCCGAGATATTCTCAATCCTTGATATATTGATTGGTTGAGAAACCTCTGTTCCCTGAAGTGTTATCATATGCGTGAGTAAGCTGTTACCCACGAACGTCGTTTGACAACGACCACTTGCGCTATCGGTAGACTGCTTTTTGAGGAGACTTTCAGCAAGTCCGCATCATGTGGCCCACCGTGATTAGGCAGCTGACAGACTCTCCTCATGTGATATACATATACAGCATCCAAAATATCGCATCGGCCACCACTCCTGTTCGACCTCCCCTATCGAAGCAGTACTGACCTGCGCTGCAATGTCTTCGAAGACTTTTTCTGAGCATTCTAACCTTAGACCTCTTGCAGGTCGTCATGCAAAGGCCACCGACACTGTGGGAATGCAGGATGTGTTTAATCGCTATGCCAGGTATCTGCCACAAACCAGCGTGGAAGTTCCATCCACCTGCGGGCGCAAGGCAATTGCCATCATTGGATCGACTGGATTTCTGGGACCTTACATCGTAGCATCTCTACTTCGAGTGCACACCGAATCCGAGATCTTTTGTCTAAATCGAAGTGCCGACGGTAAGCAGCGGACAATATCAGCACTACATGACATCATGGGCGACATGTCCGCAGCACTTCCGCGGCTGCAATTCCTCGTCACCGACATTACACAGCCAAGCTCTGGGCTTGACGCCGTACAGATCGCCCTGATCGTGTCCGAAGTGGATGAGCTGGTCTTCAATGCTTGGGACCCGAATTGGAGCAAGCCTCTCGAGTATTTCGAACCTTTCCTAAAGGCCGTACGTAGTACCGTAGACTTGTGTGCATCGGCCCCTAGACGGCCCCGCATAACCTTTGTCTCTTCGATCTGTGCTGTAGGCAACTTGCCGCTTGCACATGCTACGCAACCGAGAGTGCCTGAGGAAGTCATTTGGAACAATCGCTGCGCAATGCCCCACGGTTACGGAGAGTCGAAGTGCGTCGCTGAGCAGTTGCTCGCGAAAGCACACGAAGTATCCGGCCTTCGTATCAACATCGTGCGCGCGGGCCAGATCGGCGGACCCTCGAGATCCCGGGTTAGGACGTGGCCGCGGCAAGGCTGGGTTTATTCCATTCTCAAGACGTCTAAGAAGCTCCAATGCTTTCCGACGCACGTTCAACCCTTGGATTGGATTCCTGTAGACTCTTTTGCCGATGGGATAGCCAACAGCACAAAGACGTCGCCGGAGCTCGAGCCTTTACAGGTCTTCAACATGGTTCATCCTGAGCCCGCCTCTTGGCACGTATTTTATGATACGCTGAGTAGTAGATTCGGGCTTTCAATGCAAACGAGTAGTCTTTCAGATTGGCTAGATAGGTTAGACACAGGGGAATTGAAGCTGCATGGCTTTCTGAGAGCGATGGGAAATGGGAGGGAATACAACATGTCATTCTCCAACGAGCGTGCCATGAGGGTATTGCCTCCAGTGGTTCCGATCAACGAAGATCTATTGGTGGAATGGCTGATGAGCTGGAAGCTTGGACCTGGAGACCTCAAGGCTAAGATGTAGCGTTGCGTTCCATCACCAAATTGCAGAATCCTATTTATTGTGTCCAACTTATTGGTACGGTAGGCGTATTGTCACTGTGATCCTTATTGGAGAATTGGTGCTGTGATTTGCCGAGCTGGAGCGAGCCTAGAATAATACCCGCCGCTGTGCGATGTGCACTAAGAATTACCGAAGCGTTGAAAGACGGATGTACCCCCCAAATGAACGGTCACGCTTATTGTCTAATGTGCCCTAGTCAGTCTTGTTTCAAGCGACAACCCTTCGCGGTGCAGTCGTATTGAACAGGCATACGAGTGCAAGCATCTATTCAGTAGGGTAAGCAAAAAAAAAAATGTACGCAAAGACGTCATATAAGTGCAGCAGTGATGTAAGTATAAAAAGTAAAGCATAACCATCCTGCTACGGATAGATATAAACCATAAGCTCTGCTCCAGCGTGTTGGATGTTCTAGGTGGTCATATGGCCAGGACAAAGATACGAAGAAAAAGGAAATCAGCCTCGAATTACACCAATGAAGGCTTCGGTGAGCTACAAATGTCTGCCCATGGGTAGATTGCGCTGCGAAGATACAACTGGAGAGATGGCGCTGCTTTCAGTAACGCAAAAGTGGCGCAAAATGCCATCACTACACTGTAATACAGCAAAGACTATTTCAAGCGCTGGGCAATCGCCGTCGTTGATTGCGTTGTTTTGTTGCTATGACCCTTAAATCTCGTGCTTGGTCATGTTTGTTTTCGCGCCGAACATGTCCAATCTGGGGTATTAGAGCCACATTCGGATATTGCTGTGCTCTGACAAGGCGCTCACAATCTGTCTTCGGTTCTGGCGCTAGTTCGAGAGGCTGGTGGATATGAACGAACGACAGCAACGGCTCGAGCTGGTGATGCAGGTCCAGGGGATCAATGCGTATGTCCCAATCGAGCAGGTGGAGGAACTGTCTCTCCATGAGATTTACCTCGGTGATTGAGAAGCCGAAGGGTTCGTATCCAGGGACAGCACTATACCGGGCCCAGTGCTTGTTCATTGGTGAATCATCGTTGAGATTCTTCGCAGCGAGAATCAAAGCGGCAAGGAAGATTCTGTGGGGGGTAGAAGACAGGCCCTTGGCGCCGGGAGGTAGGCGCGTTTGCATCCGCCACATATACACCAGACTCGTAATCAGCGTAGGCACTGGGACACTGGACCTTTGGATCACAGCTTTTATGAAGTAATATATTGATGGGAGATCGGCCTCGTGGACGTGCATATTCGCCTGTGAACCTGAGCATAACACCTTTGGAACGACCTGTGCTGCCCTCTGAGCTAGATAGGAGATCATGCTTGAGCATACCGGGAGCCGAGAAAGATATATTGCCATGCCGCTCTCATTTGTTGCGATAGCCATAATTGCAGTCCGATCGATTATTGATGGAAGAAACGTCTATTTAATGGCTGGCAATGTCATGTAAGCAACTACGGCGCAGTCTGTTATTTCAGGCAAGCAAATTGTCACTATGTAATAACTGAAAACTCACTCCAGATACATTGTTTCAGTGGCAGTCTGAGCTGAGCGGATCTGCCAATCCACAGAACTTGAACACCCAATGAACGTCAAGTTATGATTCTTCTAATGTTTGTGACGGCTGGAATGCGTGAAAGTATCTCAGCCATACATAATGATGACCAAAAAATACAGCCATACATTAGTGACACGTGTATTGCTCACATGCCCATAAGCTATCATCTATATCTCCTTGAACATCCAAACTCGGTATCATACAGGACCCTACGGTTCTCTTCAGTCATCACGCTAGATTGACTATCCACAAGTAATGATAGCCTTCATTCCACATGCACTCTCTGCTACAAATGAGGATTGTATCACGTCACGCGCCTCAGCCACAAGTTACATCTGGCTCGCATACCCAGTAGAATAAGGCTGATTTAAGGTCGGCAATCGGTAAAATACCACTTGATGAGTGGCTGTCTGCCTGTGTAGAAAAACTTACTTCATATGTTGTGACAACATAGGCTTATAGAGGCCGAACTGAACGCTTGTATAATCGAAGGGCAGCATGGCCAGTTGTCGTTCGCAGACATGAAAAGATCGAATCAAGGCGGACAGCGCTCTTATGGACATCGCATCAGGCATCTCGCGACTGAGGTCAGAAGGGCATTTAGGCGATGATGCCGGATATGGCAAGGCATACCTATGCACACGCCGTCCGCAAAGTCAGGAATTCACCTACAGACAAAGCTAAGTGAATCACTGCGCCTAACGATGTGCAAAATCTCCACCGGGAGCCTTGAGATGCAAGATAACAACGACCAATGTTTCGCTGTGTTAGGTATAGGATAAGATCTGTTTCCACAGCTGCACATACATGGGCATCTTGTTTGGTTATTTGGTTTCGTTATGTTGTTAAACTGGTTATGTCGGGGGTTACATGCTTGTCTCGTTTAACTAGTTACTAATTGGTTCCACCAGTTCAACCCTATGATGGATCTCGCTAAAAGTGCTTTTTGACACCACAAACAATGCAAATTTTCACATCACAATAGCTTTCAACATGTAGCATATCGTCATGATATCGGAAAGCTCGCTTTTGGCGACACTCCGCGGCGTCGCGGCCGCTAGTCAACCGCCTACCAACTTCTACACTGTGCTGAATCAACATTATCCGGTGCTTGCCTTTCCTCACAGTCGGACGCACACGATAAAAAGCACCTTAATGCTTATCGTGGTATGATTTTCATGCCGCAAACTGCTTAAGGTCCGCATTTAATTTCAGTTTGACAAGCATTCGGTGTCCTTTGATCCTGTGAATCGCCCTTGTAAGCACGCAGGAACCTCGGCTTTGTATGCAGAATCGTCCGCAGGGGGATCGATCCATGTGAAATCTGGCTATTGTGATCTGCCTGAGGATAAGGTCAATTGTAGATAATGCCGATGTCCACTAGTGAATGATGCATAATCAACGTGGACTGCCACTGTTCAATAGCCCATGTGAACATGCTTGGAACTTCATAATACCAGCTCCAGTCCGTCAGCGCAATCGGCTGCGTGCTAAACATAAAGCGACATCAAGGTTGCAGGTGCGACCCACATAACTCCGTTCATTTACTTCCATCCATTTTGAAGAGACAGCCCATGCGACCCTGGAAGCACCCAATGCTTTGTACGATGCATCGTCCTCCAAGTTCGGTTGCCTATAGCATAGAAGAAGATTACTACATAAACGAGACTCGAACACTATGTGCACCAGACAACATAGCCTCACTATCCTTTGCAGCATTTCCATCCGACACGCCAAAGACAGTTGCGATGAACGAGTTGTACTCGTGTGGAGCAGTCGACCTCAATCATTTCTACTATGACAAAATGAAGGATTACTGCGCTAGCCCGGATGCCAAAGATCTAACATATAGCGGCCGAGCACAGGATTATCTGTACGCTGCATCGGGGGTCGATTCGAATCTTGCTCATGGATTTAGCCCCTCGCCTGGTACGACCGTACGAGCATCTACCCTGCTGGAGGAAGGCTTTCCGGGCGATACTCACATGACGACCAAGAGAAAAAAGGCTTCTTCTCAGTCATGCTATGCGGACCTGATATACAGAGCGCTCGTAGCAGTGCCTGACAGGACAATGAGCCTGTCCGATCTGTACAAATGGTTTGAGGATCGAACGGATAAGACAAACAATAGGGCGGCCAGAGTTTGGCAGAACAGCATACGACACAATTTGTCAAGAAATCCGGTTAGTTCTGTCATGTGTTTGAGGATCAAGTGTTTGACGTCGTGTAGGCGTTCGAAAAGGTTAGCCGGCCAAGCAACGGCCGCTACACATGGCGGCTTCGAGAAGGTGTGCAGGAGTGCGATATCAGGAAGCAACGCCATCGAAAAAGACAAGGAGATACGAGAGTGTGCAAGGCTGCTACTGTAAGGAAGCAGTGCAGTATTGATAGCTCCCATGGCACGTGAAGGAGAAGCGGAAGCAACATAAGATGGTTGGCCGCGATCGAGCTATTCCACATGAATGCATTCCGTGTTATTTCTCTTTTCCCATCGGCAGAATATAGACCTCATTTGACGCTGAACAACCCGAGAACCATCTGATCGATTTCCGAGTGATGTATCCGAGGCTTCAGAGGACACTGGACGCGTCTTACCGTACATAGCATCACCACCAAAACCTCTTGACCCCCGAAGAGAGATCGCAGAGGAGGCATATTGAGTAAGACCATAGTCAATGCTCGCTGGGGCAAGGCTTTCCTCGAAACTGGACATGAAGATGAGATCCGCTCCATGGTCACTGAACCGTCGACACTTGAGCCAGGTGTCCTTATCGCTATCCTATATTGTAGTGCCATGTATATAATGTGAGAGGGCGGGCTCTACTTTGGCCAGCGGTTCTCGGGAACCCGTACGGCGCTCTGAGGGGGATCCCTCTAGGTTGTTTGCCTTTCGACTACCCTCCAGCAGACTGTCTAATATGTCCGTTGGCACCCACTCAGGACCCTGAAAGCGGCCAAGAGCATGATTCTGTTTGCCCTCCTCCGCTCCCTGGCACTTCTTTCTGTGTGAACCTAGCAGGGTGTTCAGACTCATTCCTGAAACTCCATATTTCTCACGGGCAAATCGGGTTGGCCCACAACGTTTCAAACACACTAAAAGCGCACCAGTTCTGCGCTCGGTATGGCTGAGATGCCGATATCATCAACAGAAAAGGTCCGAGCCTGCAGCTTCATGTGCGTGGACAGGACTGTTTGGTGGTCTGGGACAACGCAGCGGTTTCACGCAAATGGAAAATACCCGTCTAATATAGCACACCAAATCGCATCGGCTCCCTTCTGATATGGAGAAGGGCGCTATGCCAGTGATAGTCCCAATGCTTCAGTTGTGGAGGTGAAGCTGCGAAGCTGCTATTAGGCAAGCTAGCCGTTCCCAACTGGGTGACCAATTCTGAGATGCAGATGCTGACCGGAAGCTTTGTGTCCTGAGAAGACGCCATCAATGCTTTCCACAGAGATTCAGACAACTCGGGTGCAGTGAAGTTGGCCTTCGCTACAAACTCTAGTGATTCTCAGCAAATTCGCATGACCGCCATCAGTCAATCGGGAGTATCAGGCGTCTAGAAGGTTGCTGAAACCGAATCCGATGTCGTCCATCGAATGTACAGATACAGGATATCCATCGCAGCGGCCGCTATCTCATTTTTGGGCAGGCAACTAAGTGCAGCGACGGAGAGAGCATGGAACATGAGATTATCACAACACGCTCTAGTATCCCGTGTACACGGATATGACTGGAGATCAGCGCCACAACCAGGAAATCATGAAAGAGGTGTGTTTGTCTTAGTCCAGCGTTCGTATACCTCAGGTAGTTGCATGAACATCCAATTTGAAGACATACTCACGCCAACGTCCTTTCTTGTTTCAGCGTTGCATTCAGCTTACAATACCATCATTATCCACCCTCTAATCATCCAAGAAAGAAGTCTATGTGCTGGTCGAAATAATCTGTACAATCGCCTTGGCATTCGAATTACGACTCTTTGGCTGAATGATCAACACAAGTGCTACTTGAACCATATGTTCTCCCCCTAGTCTTCCTTTGTCCGTACGATGGAGTCTCGCAGGATGAAGGAAGCTGTAGATGTGGTAGCCACACTTGTCTTGCTCATCCGTCTTCCCGAAGGGAAACCCTGTTTTCGCGTCTGTCAAAATCGCAAGAAAGAGCTAGTGCCGGCTTTGTTCGTGCTGGCTCAAGCACCGTCCTGCACAACTCCGAGCGCTGTGGCTAGTCGCATCGAGTTCCGGCATTGATTGATGAGGAAGGATGTCTGACGCCTGCACGCGTTCCTGCAACCAGCATGGACAGCTGTGACAGCAGCAGGCTGGTACGATGACAACGGTAGGGCGGCGAGATCTTCGTTTGCGACGTTCTGGGTGGCGAGATGCAGGCTTGTTGGCTGACGGTGATCGGCTGTATTCGAGTTTCGTTTGCGCATGTTCTGGCCGCGTAAGGCTCTCACGGTGGAACATACTTCTAAGAAGGGTAATCATGGCCGAAGGCTGCTTCAATGATTCAGCTTTTATCTGTGAGATCTTATTGCAAATCACGTAGCAGACCCCGGTGGAATCTGCACCAATAACTTCGCGATCGAATGTCTTCAACATGAAGAGAACCTGCTATATAATAAAGCCTGTAAGGAAAAACTCCGATGGCAGCTTTCGAGAACCGAGCTAGGCAGTAAGCGTATCGCTGGCGTCTGAAGGCTCGGAGAGCTGCAGTCAGCAGATGGATACAGTCTGCATCTGTGCCAGATTGCAATCGTCCTCTCATTATACTGTATCACCGGACAGTGTAATAATGAGCAGCACCTAAGATGGACTCATACAGAGTTCTCAGATCTGCTGACATTTGATCGACTGTACGTGTCTTCTGAATGCATGCGACAATGCTTTCTTCAACAGAGATTCTTCGTTCCGATTTTGCACTGAGTCGTTGTGTATTTTGAGAGGAGGATGCTAACTCTAATATGTCAGCATTCCAGTTCACCACGGTGGGGATTCGGATTACGGTGTATACTGTATCACATGGCAAAAAAGGCAGAGCTATACGATCTGATCCGATTCAACGACGAGCCGCAACGCATCAGGCGTCGTGGTGGCCATCCGCTTCCACTCCTGTCTGTGTGAAGTGACAAATGGCAGTGCATGACAGTGATGATATGCAGTGTCATCAGCATCCACCGGAGTAAGCACGAGCACGCCAGGTTTGGCATTCCACGGCCGTGGATTTCCGCTCAGCGGATTTCCATCTTGTGCATTGCTTACACGTCGCGAGAGGTGCATCAGCATACTAAAGATCAGTAAGGGATGATGCAAGACTTCAATTCGATAGATGACTCGACTGGTATCGAACTAATATCAAGTCTATGACGTGTCGAGTGCCGCTGGTATTGGTTGGATATCTCCACGCTCAGCATAGCATATGTCGCGCAGCTGAAGAGCTTCCAGAACGAAAAAAGGTAGCTCCGCATGACAAGCATCGCCATACACCATATTAACTAGTATTCAAGATACACCGCAAAGACATGTATGCGAGTGGCCTCTAAGCTCATTGATGGAGATGCTATTGTTCCCTCATGATTGCTACTCGATGTGCTGAGATTATCCTTGCGTAAGCATAAGAGTCTCTGGGCCACTGACGCAAAGTCTTGGCAGATGGAATTGCACTTGCATGGAATGCCGTAACGATGAAGTTCCACCGTGCAGTGCCGCCCCTAACATCTTGTAGTTGGCTGATTCTCCCTGAAGATGCTTGACAAGCGCGATAGCTAGATTCCCGATATGAGTGGACGGAATAGAGGCGAATATCGGAACAAGCCCTCTTATGGGCAGTGTATTAAACGGATGGCGCCGATTTGGATGATCCATCCAAATATGGCTTTGGATGGCTGAATCCAGATGCATAATGGATTTGGCGATCCATCCATATGCGGTAGTGTGGCTTCAGCCATCGCCTCCTATTTCCTTAGTTAGCGAGCCCCTGATAACGATGAAGCTTCGAACGCACTGTTTCTCCCACCTATATCCAAAGCTTCATGATGTCTTCTTTTAAACCCAACTTTCAACGTTCTTTTAACTTCAGTAAGATAAACTTTGAGCCTCAAGAATCCCGTTAGTATCCAGATATGAAGGCAGCACGTGCCGGATATCGCGCCAAATATCCATCATTAACATCATCGCCGGAACCGTCGTCACCATCAGATATCGGCGGCGCCTCCGTAATTGTCTCAGATGTAGCTTCGACGTTATCGGAGGTGTCAACTCTTACTACCGTTCCAACTTTCGACACAGATCTGAGTAAGAACGTACAACTTGGCGAGCCGAATCAGTTCGAGCAATCAAAGTTCGACTATCGTGAAGTCGAGTGGGATAGACTGCCTGGCCACACTATACCGCTTCAGCGATTGACGGGCGGCCTGCGTTCGTGGATATGGCAATTTGGCGTGCCAACTGAAGAGACGGAGACCGGATCACGCTGGTGGCTTTGCATGAAATGTCACAAGGTAGATCCGGTGTTTCGAGCCCAGCACAATTACCATTACATGGTCGACAAAGGAAGCAGTAATGCATCTGATCATCTTCACCAAGTCCACAGGCTTGGGTGGAACAAGAAGACAAAGTCGGTCGAGCAATATGCAGGCAAAGGCTTACTACCACTAGTAAGTCTTGATGCATATAGATCGGCGGAGCAGGCTACCCTGAATGAGTTAGCAATCGCCTTCGACGAGGTGCATTTTCGGAAGCTACTCGCACGTTGGATTGTGTACGACAATGTCTCCTTCCGACAGGTGGATAGTGAGGTCTTTCGCGACTTTATTACCTATCTCTCACCGCGCGCAGGTGTTGCCTTGCCTTGCGGTCGAACTGTGCGTAACTGGATTATGCAGGGCTACCAAATTCACAAGGCTACTGTGAAAAACGCCTTGCACAATGCTATCAGCAAGATCCACATCGCCTTCGACTTATGGACCTCTGGTAATTGTCTCTCGCTGAACGGAGTCACGGCTCACTTTCTGGATGCCAACTTCAAGACGCAGTCGATTCTTCTATCGTCGCCGGAGCAGAGTGAGTCCCATTACGGTGTCGACATCGCAGACCAAGTTATCACGGTCATCGAGGACTTTAACATTGCAAGCAAGCTAGGATTCTTTGTGTTAGATAATGCCTTAAACAATGACACGGCGATGGAAGCAATCGGAGCAAGATTCGGCTTCAAACCCAAGGAGCGACGTCTTCGTTGTGCTGGCCATATTATCAACCTGATTGCGCGCCACCTTTTATTCGGATTTGACAAGAAACTTTTCGAATTCGAAGATGCGATTCCAGGAAACATGCGGGATGAATTGAAGCGCTGGAGGAGGACGGGACCGGTCGGCAAAGCTCATAACTTGATTGTCTGGACTTATTCAAGTCCATCGCGAAGGAATCGCTGGCATAATAAACAACGAGAATATTTTGAGCAGATAGTCGACAAAGACGAGTGGCATACAATAAAGATTCGCGAACTTCATAGGAGTAATGATACTCGCTGGAACAGTGTCTACGACGAGATTAAGACGCTGCTTCCTCTGCGCGCGCCGTTCGACGACTTCATCCAAAGTGAGCGCGAAGCTGCTTTAAAGAAGAAGACCAAGAAACATGACAACGATCCCGGTGCGGCTCGCAATGCAATCATACAGGATACACTGTCCGAGGAAGACTGGGCTATTCTTGCTCAGTATGCGAAGCTCCTCGAGCCATGCTGGGAGGCTACCATGGACCTTCAAGGCCGCCCGGGCGATGGGAAGACTTGTGGACTCTTTAATGTCATGCCAGACCTCGAGTGTATCGTCGAGCACCTTACCGAAGTGTACAACAATTACAAGGACGCGCCGGCAGCGGCTACCGAAGGTCAATGGCATTTTAGGACCCAGATCAAACTTGCGCTCGACAAGGCAGAAGAATATTACGCCAAACTTGACGACTCTCCCGCATATCTTGCGGCAACAGTACTTCATCCGAGTTACACTTGGCGCTTCATTGAGCAGAGATGGGCTCGCAAGAAGTCTTGGGTTTTATCAGGCAAGAAGTCCGTCAAGTCGTTGTATGGGCTTCAATATAAGAAGCAAGTTGTATCGGAAGCTATCTCACCGCAGAAGCAACGTGAGCCGAACAAAGTCGTTGCTCATCGTCGGCAACATCTTGACAAGGTTCACTCGGATGCCCGCAAAGCTACTCCCCAGGATGAGTTCGAGCGGTTCTGCGATCAAGCAATTATTGATGTTAACGACTGCCCAATTCAATGGTGGCGTACGATCGGCTTAAAGGAATATCCTCATCTTGCGCAGATGGCGTTTGACATGCTATCTATCCCAGCAATGAGCGATGAACCTGAACGAGTCTTCAGCCATATGGGACTCATGGTAACGAAACGTCGTAATCATCTTGAGCAAGATATAGTCCAAGCCGCGCAATGTCTCTACTCCTGGGATCGTGCCAGCATTATTGACATGATGGCGAGCGATCCAGCAATGTAACTAGTCGCAATCACGCTCATCAGAGATCAAATATAGTTCGGTGGCTTCAGCCTCAAAGACCAATTTGGCTTAGATCCAGCGATTATCCAAAAGCCATCCAAGCCACCTAATGGATTTGGATCGGCTGGCCGATCCATCCATTTAACACACTGCTTATGGGTTTCCAATACATTTCTTCCACAACTAAAGTGTGACAATAGGGGCACATCGTTTTCACTTGTCAATGTTGTAGCCTGAACATAATCTTCACTGCAATTATGCCTAGCTAGGCTGCCGGTAATATTCCGCTGATGCGAAGTAGATACCCATTCTACGATCGATAAGTTCTTCAACCTGCAAGTGTAATATTCAGCCGTTCCATCAGCTAACGCGTTCGTGATTCTGACTCGGAACGACGTTCCCGTCTTGAGAGTCACTGAGACCATGACCTGAGACCCATCTTGATCTGTATCTGCTTATAGTACTGCTAGATACATGCCTTGACGGCTACTGAAGTAAGTGGTCATTTGATGATAGGATTGGTCCAAAGTCAACAACCTTACCATTCTAGATACTGATGCAGTCGTCTCATGTTGATGAACAACTTCAGCTTTGGATCGCTAGGTTTCTAACTTGCTTGCACGTCACTGGTAGTCAGCGATGTCCCGAGCACCTCGCTGCGACCCCCATCCAAGTCCGGCACATGCAGCTGATGTAACTACATGGACAGCACGGTTTCGTAATTTGAAAATACAGAAGGTGTCTTTACTTGTATATTTTGTAGGGCATTGTGTTTACAATAACCATAATGAGGTTGGCGTTGGCCACCACAAATCCGTGAAAAAGACCCTATCGGCGCCTCTCCACAAGAACGTTACTCGCTGCGCCTGTATGATCCTTATAACTAACATACACTGAAGATAGTTTTTACACAATCCACGTTTTATGGTGTTCATTGATGTTCATATCTCATGAGCACGGCACTTCCTCAATGAAGGTTGAAAACTCTACGTATGTTGTCCATGTGTCGTTGTATGAAGTCCGATATGATTGTATACTACTCGTACTGGGCGTGGTCGGTACCAAGTTACCAAGAATGCATGTCTTCCCCATGACAAGTTTCTTCGGCTATGGCGTCTCGCCTATGAATACTGATTTTCGAGATCATAATCCATCAAGCAAGTCATGACGTAGTACGAGTGCAAGAGGAGATGTTGATGAGATGTTGATAGTCATTTCTCAAGAGTCACGCAAGCAACGCATAGGCCAATTCGTGCAAGAAAACCTTGAAACATGGTGAGTTGAGCAAATGAAATGCACAGGTCTTTTACATGTACTATACACCAAAACAGAGGGTAGACTTTTGTGTCGATGAGCACGATACTATTAAGGGCATACTCTGCATTACGTCGTTGCTAAGTGTGTCTCACTGTACACCCATTATAAGGCACCAACATGGCAGCACGGCTACTCAGAAAACTTATTCCAGAGACTGCAAGGCCATAGGCCCCTCTATCAGTCTAGGTTGAAGCATCAGCGTGGAGCATCCCTCTCAAGCAACTGTACTGGATTGACTATTCTGATGATCTAAAACACTGACAGAAACAGTGCAGGATCCGGCAGACACATTTCAGTTCGAAAGGTATTCAAAAAGTTGCTGACGGATCAGTTTAAGCAAACATCAGCAGTTGCTAACCATCACTATACAAAGTAGTTGGCTAGAATCGCTCTCCAGTATCACACTTACTGCACTTGGTAAGATGATAGAGTTTTTCTCGGCAGCATCAGTATGCACCGGCGTAAGGGAGCATGGATCACTATAGTCTAACTTCTGTCTTCATTTGGCTATTCAATCTGACATGATGAGGTTATATGCAGACACTGGCTGCCGATAATACATATACGGGCGCACTATATTTTTCCTTCTAATCCAGTCACGATTTCTCTCTCCTCCTAAACGATCACGGAACCGTAAATCCCGAAGCACAGAGACAGTCACAGCTACTACTAGTTTGGCAAGCTATTTGCATACGAACCGCTACCACTATGGCCAGCCTAAATGGTCAGGTCCATGATAGTATACAATTCCGGGATGTGTATCTTGGATGCGACGAAAAGTTTCGCAGCCCGCCCGGCGATGGCGTCATTTCCGAGACCGAGGTGTACGACCGTCTCTTCCTCACACCGTTGAGAAAAAGAAAAAGCAGAGGATTTCGTTCACGCCTCGGTAATGCGACGCCAGTTGGGGTGCTAGGATTCTCCGTCAGTGTAATTCCGCTTGCAATATCCTTCAGTAAGTAGCTCAGATCCCACATAATCCAGTATTCTCTGACACATGACTGACAATCTTCGAGTGGGTTGGCAGGGCTCGGGCGGTCTTTCCGTCGCAACAACTACCGTCAATATCTGGTTTGGTGGTATGCTGCTCATCCTCGCCGGGGTCGGGGAGTTCCTCCTTGGGAACAATTTCACAATGATGGTGTTCCTCGCGTATGGAGCGCACTTCCTCTCCTATGCAACGACATTCATACCCTACTATAACGCCATTGGCTTCTTCAACCCGGATGGGAGTAGCTTGGGTAGTCCGGGGACAGGAAATCAGACTCCCATGTTTATGGCTAGTTACGGTAAGTGTGATGACTCCCTACGATCGATTAAAGTGAGGGTACTGATCACCATCTGTCACAGCGTTCTACCCAGCTGTGATGTGTATACTCTCCTTTATCTTCTTACTCGGCTCCTTTCGGACGAATGGCGTCTTCGTGGTTATCCTGCTCTTCGTTACCACTGGGTTCGGTCTAGGTGCCGGCACCTACTTCCAGCTGGCTCGAGGAAACACTATATTGGGAACTAAACTAGCTACTGGCTTAGGAGCATGCTTCTTCGCAGCTGGTGTGTTGGGATTTTACTTCTTCGCAGCACTTGTCGTTGCTATTATGGAGTTGCCTATGCCGGATCTTCCACTCTTCGATCTGAGCATGTTTGTGAAGCCACGGTTGCGATGTACGGCAAAGCAGGATTAGAGAAACTCCATTTCATCGAGAATTTATGACTGAGGGTCTTTTAGCATTTCGACTCACGGTTTACAGGACCGCTGGCGGTTGTTTCTAATCATTGTATGCCTTCGTGTACCACTGATCGTCTTATATACTATACTGTATTTTGTCAGCATTTTGCTAGTCCGATCTTAAACTCGCTCCTCAGCCCTTCACTTTTGATTACATGTCCGTTAAGATATCATGCATCAATTGGTTGGAGCATAGCTCGCCATGTTCCGCAAGTGGTTGTGTCAGACTACACAAGTGCTGTTGTTAGATACCAGGTACGCGATACTGTATTGTAGTACAAAGCTCGGGTGTAACCAATTGGCACACACACACTCCATAAAAGGCAGAAAAGAGAGAACACACAATGAATGACGTTCATCATCAAAAATTCATCAAAGATCAAGCCAAATAGTCCTTGAATCTGACAGATTGATGCTTACATTATCAATCGACGCCCAAGATTGAACTCAATCTCACAACCAGAAACGCCTCTTGAGTTGTTCAATCTCTTCTTATAGCCGCTCGCTCCTCTAGACACGGAAACTCTTTCTTGTCTTACATGCCCAGACCCCACGATTACCCACAACGTCCGCTCCAGTATGCATCAGCGACCAAGCTAACACCTACACACCTCGTCTGAGCTCGTGTCCGACAGTCCAACCCCATACCATCCGAACACCCCTGCCTACTCTATCGTGGACTCGAAGGCTACAATATTCACGATCTACGGTACCGTCGCTGACGCACCTTCCGGTCCAGCTTACCAAATCTCTTCCTTACTTGACGCCCACGTATCCCAACTCTGCATCCGATGTCTTCGCCCTGAAGAACATGGCCGTGTACAAGCTGGCGTGCCGAATGTACTGCTTGAGGATAAAAGTACTCCGTACGAAGCGTACCAAACCCCATCCTTGAGTAACCAGTATCATATAGAAGGAAAATTGCAGAGCACACTGCTTGGAGCGCTACTGCTCTGATTCGGACTCATGGGAAGGCACATTCGACACACTACCAGCCAATGTAGGAAGTCAATTGATTTCATGACATGCAGAAAAGCTGGGGCCTCTATTCCCGTCATTAGGAATCAGTGGAACGAGGGAGAGCCTAGTATGTGGAAGGATGTTAAGGGTGATGTCCTGGCTACGGAGGTTCTAGAGCTTGATTGTGATGAGATGGGCATGCCGACGATCGAGATGAGGAAAGGGCTGGATATGACTTTCAAAGAGATGCTGCTTGCGTTGTGGGTGACCGGGTTTGTGGGCGACATTTGGAGTCTCAACCAAGGATCAGACTTGATGACACCACCACACAGCACATCATGAGTGGGAGAAGGGCGGTAACACAGACCCTGCTCCCATGCTGATGCTGATTGCGCTAGGACTTGCGAGCAGAAAGAATTACCTCTCCAAGATTTGATTACCACGTAATGGTGCTGTTACACATATTAGGCGGAGATGAAACCTGTTGCTTCAGTAGATTACTGCAGCAGCGAGCCTAAGAACTCATGGATGAGGTTTGAGCTACGGATACTTTTACACGAAGCACTAAACCCGCGGTCCAAGCAACCTTGACAAGTCGCAAAGCCAACCCGTAGAAAGACCGTCTGCGTGCCCGACTAATCATATTTGCGCCATGTTATATTGGAGAAAGATCATGAGACACACTGTTCCATGGCTCATAGCAGGAGGGTAAGTTGCGCGACATATTGACAGAGCCGCCCTGATAAGAAAAAATCAGGTATCTGTTATTATCTGGACTGTATGCGTGCGACCCGCAACTCAGGTTCGACAAAGCACTACTGTGCTTTTCTGCTATCTTTTCCTGTGCTCTGGGACATCTCTTTGTGATCGTCATCCGAACAACGGACGTCGGCAGCGATCCGCAAGGCGGATCCGTCGTAGTGTAAGCAATGAATCTACCGCTTGGTGAGCATTGCTGATACGAAGCAAGATCGGCATTACATGCAACCATTTTCGGCCTCTGTTCAATACCATACAACTTATGGACTTCGCGCGGGTATACCTGGGGTCCTGCTCCTGCAGTAGGCGTCGCAATAGGTGCAATCTCGGCGTTGTTCTTTGGTGCCCTTCTCGTATGGGAACAAGCCCACAAGCAAAGATCGAGAGGTGCCGATACGAGGCTGCAGGTCCGTCGCAGCAAGCCTCGGACAAATTCTACAGCAAAGGATCATATTAGACAACAGATGGCTCGACTTCTTATAAGCCCAGAACCACCCGAAGAAGATAGCTCTTTTCGGCTGGAGATGCCTCCACATCGAGATGTGAATGAGTGGTTGGAGCAGGGAATGAGCAAAGCTAGTTAGCGGTTGAGGAAGTAAACTTGGTCGGCAGCATTCGATTCGCATTCCACGATAGCTAAGGCATGTCTATCGTCTCAATCGACATCGCTACTTTCGTCCAGATGCCACTTTCTACTTCGTGACAAACCATCAGCTTCCATTCAGCCCGAAGCCAAGGTCATGTGTAGGGTGGCGTGGCAGGCGCATCAAGTCGTCATGAATGATTAAGACGAGTGCTACAGGGCAGACTGCGTTATCTCATAATAGTACTTCGTAGACCATCCTCCAAGTCAGAGAATTCAAAGCTCGCTCAACCAGGTGCAGAAGAAACAAGCTACTACAGCGTAGGGTTCAATTCCGTTTCCTTCAGTCAATTTCATTTCTTTGGAGCCAAGCCCATCGTCGTGGAAGGCATTAACGGACGGCATGCGTAACGTCCCAACGTCAACGAATCAGACTTGTCAACAATCAAGCTGATCGGCGGCTTGATTGGCGAACGTGCCACAGATGGGGACTTGCACGCCTTCATAGAGCACACGGTACCACGTGCACGCTCAAATAGGAATCAAGCCAGCCGATCGGCTTGATTGTTGACAAGTCTGCAACTAATTGCTTGGGCGGCAGGGCTACGATCCATTTCTGTGATGGCAAATGAAGCTCCCACTTGTACGCGTAGGCATGTTCCGCTTGACGCGATCTAATGACTATAGAAGAATCCCATCATATGCGCTATGTTGCATCCCGCTTTGGTCTTGGCTCATTCAAATTAGTACGCACAACCATTCTGTCTCTCCATATCTGCTTCCGAACCCTTAGACGCAATCATACAATGATCTCATGTGCCCATTTCAAGATTTCAGTTTCCCTGAAGCTGTACGTGAAGCGCAGTCCCCTAATAGCGGTGATCTTCGAATGATATTCCATTCACGTATACGTCTAAAGCGCATTCAGCTTCTGCTAGGGGACCAGGGGCTGTATTTGAGGAGACTTCATTCTGTCCAACAGGAAAACCCAGCCGAAGATATACTTTTAAACCAAACCGTTCTGTTCGCAATACGTCCCATCGCTTGTGTGTCAATGTTGGTCGCATAGTTTTGACGATGCCGATGACGCCGTTGATTCCGACGGCACTTCAACAGGCAGAATTGACTAGAAGAGAATTGGACAAGATGCATCATCGCCAAACTCCAAGCATATCTTCTGCTTCAGTCGGGTAACGACAAATTGGGGCTCGAGCGAATTAGGTTGTTTCCTCGTTATGCTCCCTCTGCGCGCTCCTAGAATGCTGCTGTATCATTTGTGCGACTCTCCCGCAAGACAAAGACGGGAGGGCAACACAGATGCTTTACTCTACAACTGTATTTGCGAGCATGTTTGCGGATAAGGCATTCTTGAAGGCCAATAGTCATCTTAATCAGCATTGAAAGCTACGCCGATATCAATGTGCTCATCAAGAAAGGCGTCTCTTTATGATCAAAAGGTGATCAGTTTATAAACCATATATGGCGTCAGTGGTGGAATTTCTATAAGACTGGCTGCTTGCATTTCAGTCTGTAAACATCCCCATCGCGGCCGCACAACACGTATAGTTTGCCCCGAAAGAGCTGAAACCAGTGTCACCTCGTCGAATCCGCTTTCGCGCCTACACGCTGTGCCAGCTCTCGTCTTAACACCATCCCGCGTTTACGAAGAACTACTTGCCTTGCGGATTCTACCATGCCCCAGTCGAAAATCTCGGGGATGCTCCGAAGGCACCAGGACATCGTGGAAGAGTTATGCTTTTATCTTGATAATGAACCAGCCAAGATACGACGCTATTTGAAAGGCCTACCGCTGGCAGACGTTGTAGTGCTCCTCCAAGTGTTTCCTGAGGAACTGAAATACCAGCTAGTTCAGTTGACAAAACCGGAAATAGCCGGCAAGATTCTTCTAGACATGGACTGGGAACGTCGAGTAAGAGTTTTCAAGGATTTAAGCCAACATTACAGGGAAAAGGTACTTGGTACCTACGATGAGCACGAAGCCAATACAATTCGCAGTGAGATCTGCATCTGGACCAATATGGACTCTCTTTGTAAATCAATGGGGCAACTTATGAATATCGGGAAAGCAGATGGGCTTATGGTGCATGGACAACACACGAATGAGGAGGAGGATGCAATAATCAATCAGGACGGTGCGGAGAGTGACACCTCAAGGACGCTTTCGGTTGACGAAGAATACTCTGAAGGAGACTGTGATCCAGAGAAGGCTACGGATCACGATGGTGACGACCGAAGTACGGATGAGCATGTTGATGAAGACGATGAAGACGATGAAGACGATGAAGACGATGAAGACGATGAAGACGATGAAGACGATGAAGACGATGAAGACGATGAAGACGATGAAGACGATGATGAAGAAGCAGAATAGTTCCACAGCAGCAGACGCTCACTCTTTGCTTAAGAGCATCAGTTATAAGCAATCGCTGACAAGTGGTTTCCCTTGCAAAAGTCTAATCCTTTGATTTCAGGTCCCCCTGAATATCATATCATATACTCTTTGCTGTGTACCAGGTAGTCGGTCAACGTTGTGCCCTTCACTGTGACCTTTCTTGCTCCCATTGCTCAGCCGTAGAGAAAATCGATGTCCTACTTGTATGGTCGGTCGAGCACCCGTGGCATAGAGAAGAGGAGGCCCTGATTTCGATATGAACAAATGAAAACTCGCTTAATATCTACCCAGTGGATACTTTCATTTCGATGACCGCTATTCGTCTCCACCGATTCGTTAAACGCAAGCAAGCTTGCATCGCTGCAAGTTGTAGTCGTCTTGTGACTATTAAAAGTGCAATTTCTCTCGCCCAAATACAATATTTCGGCAAGAAAGCGCCGCATACCATGTCACGTGTTGTCAGATTCAAAGACTGTTTGGCTTAATCTTTGATGAATATTTGATGATGAACGTGATTGATTGATTCTGTATTTTCTGCCTTTTTGTGTGTCCCTCTGCCAAGTGGTTACACCCGAGAGTTTGTGCTACTATCTAGGATCTCGCAACTTGGAGATCCACAGGTGACATCTAACACCCCATCGGGCCTTACATCTGACACGTGTATATATGAACCGCACGCTAGGCGACATATCGCCATCACCGTAATTTACCCTGGTCGCAACAACGTCGACCTACTTCATCGCTAACTTGGACTTAGGTAGTATGTTCGGCATCTGTATACTGTATGGCAAAGAGATATTCAACCCTAATCTATCGTTCTTTGACGACTGCTAAGAAGACTTGGAGCTGCCGAAGTCTGATTACTATTTAGTTCAGCATCGTGTCCAGAAGATCATCGACCAATGCGTCCAAGTAAATTGCTCCGAAAAGCGATGACGGGTGGTGTGAATGCTAAGATGATTTGGTTCGTCCGTCAGCTCACAAGGTGAAAAACGCAAGAGCTTGGTGCGAGCTCTGTAATCCTGCCATGTGTGCGATAATCTCAAGTGTCGCAGGCCAGATCCACCTGGTGGAAGCTCATTGGCTCAGGAATCAATCATCACATGATAGCTGTCGCGAGGGACATAAATGCACCTCTCCTCACTATAGCACATAGAAAGGATCTCACATCTACATACAAAAAATACACACACAGTTACAATGCATTCTCCTCATTTTCTTCACCCATTTTCACTGTTCGTTTTAACACACACGTCCAGTGCGACATCAAGTCATGGAGGCACCAAGCTATGAGGCTGGCGTAACCAACATGGACTCAAGATGATTTTGACTTGGTAGGTATTACTGTGATAAAGCGCTAGAACACTAGCTGATGTCGCTTGTGTACTGTGGAGGTGCGAACGAGGCTACAGTGGTTCAGATATGCATACAGTCGCTTGCGAAATCGCCTTCACCTTTTGTGCACATGAAGATTCTTGACCCTTGCGGCCCCAGGATGTCCTTGTTGTTTTTTAGCCAATCATGTTCCTGTAAGACGATTCTGCGGAGTTTGAGCAGGTTCCGCTGTCAAACACTGAAGGCAGATGATTGGCCACACAACAGCATGGGTGTCCTAGTGCGGTGGGGGCCAAGAATCTTTGGGTGCGCAAAAAGGTGAAGGCGGTTTCGCAAGCGACTGTAAGCAATCTGAAGAGAAACTTTCCTTGATGAGCAGAGAAGCAGTTTCAGCATGCATGTATTTCTGTAGAAATAAGGATGCTTGGTAGTGTGTTGAGGTGGATTGAGCCTTGCAGCGAGCCGAGCATCAGCGCCAGGTGAGGTTGGAAGGATCTTTAAGGGACAATGATCACAACAGCTGTGTATTCGCATGGAGTGTCTAAGGGGGACGGTTTAATTTCCCAAATATCACAAATCGCTGAGATCCTGATCTACAGCTGCTCCTTCAGCACGATATGGCAGATTTTGCCTCCCAACCTTTATATAACCTCTACACCTGATGCTCATCCGCAGCACCGTGGTCCTTCCAATTTCATAAACCCAACAGATCAGAGGAAACAAGGTTATTTTAAGCACAATGGGAGGGAACAGGGGCTCGGATCTTCCCTTCAGAAAAGCAGTGGACAAGGATATGGAGCACATCAGCGAACCCGACAATGCAAGCGACGAAGAGTGGCGACCAATCAAGAAAAGACGAGTGAGCTCTACCGTGCCAAAGCAGAGAAATCAGGAAGCGCGGTATAGGGCGAAAGCAGGATCGTGGGAGACAGGAGTGGAACGTGTTGTCACTATTGTCCAAGACCCCTATACAGGCGAATTAAGCGCTCTACTGGCTTGGAAAAATGGGAGCGCTCCGACTTACCATCCGCTAAAGGAATTGTACGCAAAGTGTCCACAACTTGTAAGAATGACCTATGGCTGCGCATCGCCCACGCTAAATCCTCGCATAGACCTTGCAGTACTACGAGAGTCGATTGTAAGTGTTCTTCCCTCGCGAATTGCGTTGAGAGTGTGTCTCATCACTTCAGAATATTCGAACCCTCCTTATAGAGCGCGCTTAAGCATTGTGAGATCTGCAAAGCATGTAGCACTTAATGCGCGCTACCACAAGAGGCTGCGCAACGTTGCCGTTTGGGTGGTCCGTATGATGATGCAACCTAGACTTCGGATTCAGTGCAGGTGGTACGACTTTGGAGGCAGGCTCATGCTTCTGTTCTGCGTGGAGGGCACGTTGGTGAAGTTCTACATAGCATAAAGCATTGACACGCAGTGCAATCAGTTGTACGCCCGACATCCTCTGATATCCTTCTGACAACCTCTTGCATGTGATGCATGCCATGCCACACCGTCCATGAAAAACGAGCCGCTGCACTTTTGCATCTGATCTAGTCTATCTCAGCGATCCAATCCGTAATCTCATGGCATGGAAAAGCTGCAGTTGCAGGTTTCGAGAGAGCCACTAAGTTCTCAACCGCCTCCCCTATGAGTCCTACACATCTTTTTGCTCTGAGGTTATGTCATTACTGAGTTGATGCTTCCATGCTACCATCATGCTGATTAGTCCTACTTCCTGTAGACATGCTGATAACATGGTCTCAGTCATCGTCACAGATAGTTGTGCTTGCCACAAGCATTTCATCGGATCACTTTTCACCTGTATGAGCTTCGGTGCCTTTCAACGTCAGCGTTCTATATGGCTCAAAGTATATCTCTGTGCTGTCTCGATCGATGTCCTCGATCTCGACTTTTCTCTCCTTTCTCCTTCGTAAACTAACCTAGCCCTCTACGTATCTCCTCTCTGTCCTCACAGCCTATCCAAGTCATGAGGAATTGCGATCACAGATCCTGGCTTTCCTTTCATGGACAGGAGCAGACCGTGTTTCGGCACGCTAGTACATTGAGCGACATTGTCTTAAGCCTTGACACACCTGCGATGAAATTCCCAAGCCTGGTCGTCATGATCGGTCATGCTGGTGATGCACCGCTCATGACCCATGCGCTACCCCACTTCAGGAAACGGGTTGATGGTCAAGAATCTGATGGGTTATGCTTGCAACTAGATCCAGATACCGCATTCAGTGACCACCCAACTCTGATCGTCTTTGATAGCATCTCAAAGCGGACTACGTTCAGCCCGGAGCCGATGGCGGCCACTTGTCATAGGCACACGGTACGTGAAATACAGTGGCCGGTTTCCAATCCGGCTGAGGCTTTCGAAGATCTTCGCTGTAGACTGATCCGTCCATTCGCGGACGTGGTATGCTTTTTTTCTACAAGCGGCGACGATCTCCAGCGACACGTGGACCAGATGGTGCCCTGGCTCGAACAGAGTTACTCGGGGAAACACCGTTCCACATTTTGTCCTCGCTTGCTTCTGATATCCGCACCAAGTGAAAAGCGTAGCACCTCGGATGTGCAGACGCAGTTGTTCAAACTTCTCCAGCAGCAATTAAAGCACCCAAGAACCGACTTTTTCTCATATGTTTCCGTCTATATCAAGAATGACAGCATCCAGACACTGACAGATCGGATCAAAAGAGAGTCCGACATGGCTAGGAACTACCGTGCTCAGAACCATATCCTTCTAAACGCTATACATTTCGATCTCCTTTTTCGCCATGCATGTGATCACTTTGCTAGCACAAGACAAGAACCCTTCGACATGCTCGCTGCGTCGCGCTTGCACAGGCCGGTACCGGTAGGCTTGCAGACACATCTGGCAGAGTTACTCACAACCGTAGACACTTACGAAGACACAACAGCGTTCCTGACCCCGTTCATCGCTGGATGCCTTGCATTAGACAACTATGCGTACGATGTACCCTGTCAGTGCTCCTTCTGCATTCAATTTGTACCCTGCTAACTTGCAAAAGTCCTTAACCCAGAAGAAGTGTTCGCGGCGCACTACAAGACCATCTGCACTGCTGCGGCTGAAAACAGAACATTGAAGTGCTCAAGCCAAGCCGACACATCAGTATTGTTACTTCGTGCCGGGCTTGTAAGCCTCGTTGAGCGACACTTCTTAGAGAGAAGCAGGCCTTATCAGCCGGGAGCAAACGGACGGTCGAGCCTGCTCAACGAGTTCAGGCCGTGGCTCTCTCGCGTCAAGACCTACAAGTTGTGCCTCGCATGCGTGCAGACGGCGCCCGAGCACAAGTTTCCATGTGGGCATATGGTCTGCGAGGAATGCTTCCAAGATCTGGGAAATTGTTTTGACACGGATCCACATCTTTATGAGTTCGACCACTGTCCTATCTGCAAGTTGCCTTGTGATGTGGCCTTACGGGTCAAGCCAGTCACTGCCGGTTTTCGAGTTTTGTCCATTGACGGCGGTGGCATTCGTGCCATCATCCCCATCCAGTTCCTTCGCGCGCTCGAGCAAGCAGTCGGCCTCGACATGCCTGTCCAGGAGCACTTTGACCTTAGTTACGGAACTAGTTCAGGTACGCACCCAGTATATACACGTACAATCGCCACTTACTGAACATCTCTAGGTTGTATGGTGAACTTGGCCCTCTATGACCGAGGAATGAGCGTAGATGAAACGTACAACTTGTTTAAGCAGTTGTCTACGCGCATATTCCGTGGTCGAAACCGTATGGGCGTCGGCTTTGCTGCCGCCGCGCATGCACTCATAGCGTCTTATCGAAATGGCCGTTTTCCAGCTGGGGACATAGACGGTGCATTGTTCGAAATTTTCAAGGACGCTACCATGCTCGACCATCCTTACATGTCCTCTATCGGGGCGCGTACCGGTTTTCCAGTCGTTAACGCTGACACTTTGGAGACCTGCGTCGTGACTAGCTATAATGGCGCTGCTCGAGGGCAGGATCGCGACGACGATATCGAGCACATGACGTACAAGGTCTTGCGCTCAGGCGACGCTCTTGATGAGATACCTGTTAAGGATGCGTAAGTTTCCATGCATTCATTTGATATTCAATGCTTACGCAGTCGAATAGCGCACGGTGTGCATCAGCAGCTCCATGGTGAGTCGTCCAGATCATTGGTGTGTTGTATTCCTTACAAGAACAGGTATTTTACCCCGCACAGGATACCCTCTCACGGAACATTTATCGATGGCGGCCTCAGCGACAATAATCCTAGCATGCTCGCGCTGCAAGAGCTGCGGAGGATGGCGCCGGAGCTAAGGCGGCCGGACCAGTTTGTATCAATTGGTACAGGAAGCTGCAGCGCGACACAGGTTGCAGGCATGGACGGTACTACGGATGCTACTACGAGCTTCTTCTTCGGCAAAAACTCTCTTCAACAGACATTCAAGCACTACTGGAGCGAGAATTTCAACGGTGACAAGAAGTTTGCTAGTATGCGCCACATGATGGCCATCACGCTACCAGACGAAGCCGATGATATTGACCAATGGCTCCGCCGATTCAATCTAACTCTAGATGACCAGCTACCCGACCTAGCAGATGCTCAAGCGATGGACGGTCTAGCCACCACAGCTTGGACTCATTTCACGTCGGACCCCGCTGTGCAAGACCTAGCTCACGCCGTCCTAGCTTCCAGTTTCTATTTCGAACTACGATGCATGCCAATGTATGAGAAAGGGTATTATACTTGTTATGGCCGCATCTTATGCCGTATCCCTGCTACTAAACCTGCTTTCTTGGCTCTCATGCGGAAGCTTGACAGTATGGGTGCTTGCTTTCTGGTCCAGAGGCGAACATTGAGAGAGAGGAATTCCACTGCATTCTCGTTCGATCAAACGGGAAATTTCAGTAAACCGGTTTGTGTGCGCGTCTGGAGCCTTGAAGATCAGCTAGATGTGCGCCTGAAGTTTCTGGGCACGCGTGATTATCCCATCAGCGCCTCACCTTTATCAATCAGTACTCTGATAAAACTTCAGAAACTGGAATGGAGGCGTCTGCTTGACACGAACTCACCGAGCGGGCGTCCTACTATGATGAGGCGGCCAAGTGATTGTTGCCCTCGAGCAGTCAAGCGGCGCTGCTCGAGGAAAGGCGAGGATCAGTCTCATCTTTGATTGAAGCCTTTTCGTGAATCCTTCCTGAGTCGCGTGTTGAAGCTGTCTGTACAAGTTTACTGTCTTAGGGAACGAGCATGAGTTCGCTCACTTTGTGGCAGGTAAAAGGCAGTCCAGGTTGTGAGCGGTCTTTAGTAACTGGATTCCAGCTATCTAGCCCGGATGCTATCTACAACCAAGATAGGAAGAAAAGGGGAGAGTATTAGGTGCCACGCGAGGTTATAAAGTTCACGAGCGCGAGCCACCCGCACGAGCCGGATATTTGTGCACGACGGTGCAGCCTCGGATATAGGCCTAGCCCGTTACACGGTGTCGCACTGAACGTGCTAAAACGATGAAAGTTGAGATCATGATGATAAGCAGCAGCGTTGTATTGATTGATGTTGTGTCTGAAGTGTGGGGTACTCCAACCCGCAGATTTACATGCAGCATCACAGCTGGATTATTAATACAGTGACCCCGCAAAAGTTTCCGCCGCGCATGCACGAGCCACCCTCTCAAGCACATGTACACCAAACTTCAACACCATATATCTCAGCCAAAATATTATATAATTAATTTTTTTTGGGTCAAGAGTTGCATAGATGATTAATACTTTGTTTGCCATCCTCGTGCCTTTTTACATGCAGCAATTCGTTGTCGCATACTCAAGATAAGGCGCTTGATGAGCTTAGCTGGTATGTGCCGCCAGCACTCTTTCAATGCACTGCAAAAGCCATCCTACTCTTCTATAGCTTGGCTGTAATTGTTATATTGTGGATAGAATTTGTACATGCGCTTCTTTAGGTACTACTAGACGTGCTCAATTGGGTTGAGATCAGGTGAGTATGCTGGCCATTTGATGGTGGTGATGTGGTGCTTGCGCAGGAACTCAGGCGTCGCTGCAGCTGTGTGTATGCGCGCATTATCCTGCATAAAGAGCTAAGAACGACGCCAAGATGGTAGAAGCCCTTTAGTCAAGGCCTTAATGTAACTTTTAGCAGAGTACCCATACTTTGGAGCATCGAAATCACGCTCTATTATAACTAGAGGACTTCTCTAGGCACACCCACGTTCATCTAACCATATTGAACCCCATACCATTTATGACACCTTTTTACCGCAGCTATAGGTTTGGGGCATTATTGTCTTCTATTTCTCTTGTGAATTTCGAAAAACCCACTCTTAGTTTTGCCTTGAGCCCTTCTGAACTAAGCATTCGTTAGAGAACTTGAGCGCACGCCAATGCCATAGGAATTGAGAGTACTCCTTGCAGAACTTGAGGCGCCTCAACGCATCCCCGCGATAGAGCTTAGGACGCTTTTTACAAGGAGATTTAGTGAGGCCTTGTCTTTTAAGGTATCGGGATAGTGTACTAGAGCTAGGCGGCTTCGAAGAGGTGCCATCTAGATTCACAGTCACTGCCACTTCAGCTAGCTCTTTGTACTCAATTTTTGGCTGCGCACGTGCTTTGCGATAGATGATCTTCTTTTGATGAAGCGATAGTATAGGTGGCCGGCCGCTGCGAGGTTTATCTGCAGTTGTGCCTGTTTGGTGATATTTCTTCCTGAGGTCGCGTATAGCGCGTTCACTCCGGCCATACGCGTCAGCAACTTGAGCAACTGTAGAACCACCATGCAGCATCCCAATAATTTGATCTCGCTGCTGGACTGTTAAATTAGGGCCTCTGCGCGTATTTTGGTCTATTTCTTGTAAAATTTGGCGATGTGGTGGCATAGTTATGATACTTGAAAGTTGAGAAGGAGATGTTGTGAGGGAACGCGTCGCGACTAGTGTGGCGGAAACTTTTGCGGGGTCACTGTACAGGTGTTTCCTAAGGTTCGTTAAGATCATGCAAACACTCATCAATCAGTATCTGCAGCGTGTTGATCGTATATATACATGACTTTCAACAGCCGTGACCTCGGCGGAAAATGCAAAGAACACATGGAATAGCATGATTACTATTGCTTGGGTGACAATCGTTGCTTCTGAACCGTGGGCAGCGACATGTGGCTTACTCTTTAGGTGCTGATGGGAAAGTAAGTTACCGGAGTTCTTGCAATTACATGTTCTAGCTGTCATTAGCGAGGTGCAAGGCTACGGCAATGGAGACCACACATAATGCAGCGAAGCATGAGCATGATCATCTCTGGCAAATGGGGCATCTTGTCCGTCGGGTAATTTGTCGCCATGTATTGTGCTCCCCTGTAGCTACGTCATATGCAATTTTTTTCTAGCCAATCACCTCAACGAATTGGCTGGCATTCTCTCGGGCCACTGCCTCCCCAGGTCGTGTCTTGAATTGACAAAATCTATCATATGTACATCAAACAACGACAGGCTTCGCAGGCGTACATGAGTTTGAGACCAATTATCAATTTTTATTCATGGTAACACCTCAAACAGCAACAGTTGCCCCAGCCTACAGTCGCAGAACACCTACTCTCGGCTGTTCTTAGAGCATATAAGGAAACTATTCAACTATCCCATAGTAAAGGTAGCAGGCTAGCTAGAGCATAGGAGAGCGCACAACAATCGATGACTGAGTTCTCGTGGATGTACGTATTGAACAATGTACTTACGAAGACCACTTCCACTCGCGCATGTGGGTGCTCTTAATCCTATAGCAATCACTACAGCCTGCAACCCGCAAAGAAATCCGGACGACTTATACAAGCGAAAGAGAGATACAAATAGGCCAGAAATAGAACAATCCCTTTGATGAACCCTGGGTCAAGCATCAGCTGCATGGTCTCCGTTGAATCAATTGATAGAACTTACGGGGGATACCTGGCAGTGATAACAAGATGGCGACGACTAGAAGACACAGCCCAAAGCCCGTTCGACCGTCTCTAGGGTCGATGTCACGGCCCGCCAGCGCTGCCAGCGGCCTTACGAAGAAGTAGGTTTGGAGCGTAGATTGAATGAGGTTGGTCCACGACCAGCCAATGTCCCCATTACGAGCAGCCTTGATATCGGCTAAGTGGTCTATTGCAGCAGCAGCTAGCGGTAGAGCAGCGAACTCAACAAAACCACCGTTTGCAAGTATGGTGTGGTTTGATGTCGAAACTACAGCGAGGGCACGCGCGTGATCTAGGAGACTATGCACGAGGAGAACTGCTCCGGTCTTGAGTGCACCGAGCAAGACGAGCAAGACGAGCCATTCCCGGTTTTGGACGATCTTGTTATTTTTCTGCACCGAGACACAGTCATCTTCTGCTCTTCGCTCGTGTGTCGCAGCTTTCCAAGCCCCAAAGTAGTAGCTGAAGCCGACATGTAGTATAAGAAACAGGGGAACGCCTTGTGAGATCCACTGGCGGTCACCTAAAGCAATGGTCAGTAGCAGCAACTTGTTCCGTGCTCTAATACGTACTCTCAATATGCGGAGCCGATACCAATACGGTGACTCCAGCTACTCCTATGAGCCAAGGAGTAATTGGCGACTCGATAGTTTGCATTTTGATTCTAGGCAACGCAGTACACAGGCCATGGAACATGAGACACAAGGCCCCTATGACCAACGGTTTTGCATACACACTCCCGATTAGAAATCTCTTCGCCGTGGAAGGCGTACTGCCTCTCAAAATTAGTATAGTGAGTGCCAGCTCGGCGAACGGCCCTGTTATAAGGGGTGTCCTATAGATCAAAAAAGCTAAAAGTCGGTTTGATGCTGATAGTCGCCTAATGTGATTGGTGACGATTGAAGCGCAATCGGCCACGAGTACGACCTTGACAAGCCCTAACAGGAGAGACAGCAATGGATCGGCCCGGTCTGGTCTGAGCAGCTCAATGGCCACGATAATGACAAGCAGCTGTGAGATCAAGACACGGTGAAAGGGGGATGTGTCCTGACACATATCTTCCAAAGCGTCCAAAACTACAGTGCTGAGTTCTCTGAGCGAGCCGAGGGTCCCATGAGCACGTTCCGCTAAGAGCGGTGGTGGTGGGCACTGATACCTAGAATGGCGTAATGGCATGGTGAGAGTCATCCGATGGTGAGAATGGGGCTTCGAATTGGGCCAGACAGGGAGTTTCGAGGAGGCTTCGGTCTTTTGGATGGGCAATGCTCTTCTCGTAAGGGGTGTCGCGGCAGAAAGTAACGCAAATTGTGCATGGATTTATAGGTGGCTTTGAGCAACATACACGGTTTTGCTGACTTATCTCGAAACTGAGCGTGTCTTGAATGGTGGATACGATGCTCGTGTCAGGTCCAGATTTCATTGCTCGCAGCTTTAGCTTAGTGAACTACAAGCTGAACTGCTGACCTACAAGCTAATCCGCTGATATGATGATAGTGGCCCCTAAATAATAGTCGCAAACACCTGTAACATTTCAGTATACTGAGGATGGTTACGCTCGGGCGCTGAGCGTTAATATAATGTCGCAGGACACGGGTTGTATGCACTGTACAATCGTGACTTTGATGCCTACCGGGTAGTGGAGGTGTCCAATCAGAATGACGCTCTTTAACGTAGCGTCTATGCGCAGGCTTAGTTTAGACCTCGATAGGACATTGCGAACTAAGCTTCCTCTCCGTGCGGATGCACCAAAAGTTGTACAAACGGCAAGCAGATTGAAGTTATCCTCTCTGGCAGATCTAGCCCAGCATTGTCCTCTCAACTCATATACCATGAGACACCAGTACTTAGCTTTCTTCGGCGTCACCTAGTTGCTAAGATTGACCTTTGATAGCTCAGAGCTTATACAAAGGATATAGACAATCAGCGGAAGTACATCGCGACGTTTCGAAAAATTTATTATTTGCGCCTTGAATCGTCCGGGTGATCACAGCTTCCCGTCCTTCGTACGAGGGTTGAGGTTAGGGTTTCGCCACCATGGTACAGCACCACACACAGCATCCCGATTACAGCGAGCTATCAACCAAGATGATCTCTACATCGCCATGAGTTGGCTCGGATACGCTGACAGGAGGCGGCATATATATGAAAAAGGCGACGCTGGTTCATGTCCCATGTCAGCGCGCACGAAAATGGTTCGGGAACGCCTTGCCTAACCGCAGTATTATCGCCTCCGATTCATTCTTGCTTTTCCAAGGGGCAGTGTTGACTCTAAGCGAATTGATCCTTGGGTGCTATGCATCTGGTCTGTTCCTGTTGTGCAGCGGAAAGAATTGACATGATAACATAGCGGAGGGCTGATGCCTAAGTAGCAACCCTTAGGCTCTTCATATCGCCACTAGCCGTCGCGAACCAAGGCACTTTGTACGCTTCAAGAAGAACACTACCGAACCTTAGCATGGGCTGCCCTATCGGCGCTATGTTGAACCATGATACCCGCTTGCATAATTCTTGCGACCTTACTTGGCATACGGCCTCCACGCTGAAGTCGATGGGAACCGACACGCTACCAAAACCACGAAAATGAAATTCGTGACAGAAGTCTTGACGCTCGGCTAATCTGTTACCTTGTTTCCGTCCCGTCCGAAAAAGACTTCAAAGCAGGGACAGCTTTGGGCGGAGAAACTACTCGTCCACAAATACGAGAGCATCTTCGTAATCGCGATATCTGACGTATACAGCTATTACAATGGGTCTTTGTCTGGCACACTCTGTAACAGGAACGTCAGGCACGACCGCGGATGCGATTAGCTTTGTGGCTGCTAGCGTTGGTTTGAGTGGCTGTGGGGATCTTCAACACTGTCTCGCCTGCGCACTGGCCCCGGCTATCGTGGCCCTCGCCGGCTAGCGCGTGCAAGGCAGCGGCAAGGCAGTGGCAAACTTGCACACTTTTCATTTCTTCCTCCCCTTGTAACGCAGTGTTCCATGCCAAGCAGCCATCATTGCGGCACTTTCACCTCTGCAGCATAGGTATCGGCTTCCTGGCAGGTGTGGTGTGAGCCATGCTGGGTGTAACTGTCATCCTTGCACATAATTGGCTTCACGAACCGACAGGCCAGAGCACGAACGTTTACCTGCCGCTTCCCGGCGATTCATGGTTATCGATGAAGACTGTGTGCCTAGATGGACAGAGCGAGAGTGTGGCGTCCAATCGCACGGCACGGAGCACCGAAGCCAACACTCAGGCTCTGAGACGCCCATACACCAAGCTGCCGTTACACATCCAGCAATGTTCTGATCAAGAAGTCTCAATAAGAAGCTGATCATGACAGTTGCATTCATTCGAACCTCTATAACCAAAACTGAGATTTAGCATGGTTAATCTCGTCTTTGCATCATAGAAGACATGTCATGATCTGGCTAGTGCTAACTTCTGAATTTGCTGTCTGTCATCACTGTCATCGCTAAGTCATCGCTAAGTACATGTCACGGAACAAACGAGGTCCGACAGTCAGCCCAAAGAGATTACTTTGTTCAAAGACCCACATGTATGAGGCCTACTACTGTCAACTTCTGATGCTGCTCATCAGCATATACGTTAGAGATCCACACTTCCAGAGAAAAGACCCACGGGTATCGGGCCTACTATTGTCAACTTCTGATGCTGCTCATCAGCATTTATGTTAGAGACCCACACTTTCCTGAGAAAAAAAAATCGCCCTGTTCAAAGACCCACACGTATGGAGCCTACTATTGTAAACTGCTGATGCTGCTCATCAGCATTTATGTTAGAGACCCACTCTTTCCTGAGAAAAAAAAAATCGCCCTGTTCAAAGACCCACATGTATGGAGCCTACTATTGTAAACTGCTGATGCTGCTCATCAGCATTTATGTTAGAGACCCACACTTTCCTGAGAAAAAAAAATCGCCCTGTTCAAAGACCCACACGTATGGAGCCTACTACTGTCAACTGCTGATGCTGCTCTTCAGCATTTACGTTATAGATCCACACTTCCAGAGAAAAGACCCACGGGTATCGGGCCTACTATTGTCAACTTCTGATGCTGCTCATCAGCATTTATGTTAGAGATCCACACTTTCCTGAGAGAAAAAAATCGCCCTGTTCAAAGACCCACACGTATGGAGCCTACTACTGTCAACTGCTGATGCTGCTCTTCAGCATTTACGTTATAGATCCACACTTCCAGAGAAAAGACCCACGGGTATCGGACCTACTATTGTCAACTTCTGATGCTGCTCTTCAGCAATTCATCGCACGGAAAAGTCTATCTCAGACGCCCATCAGTTAGCCAGTACTCAGGCGCAGCGCCCACTGCTTCTGAGGTGTCACAGTGACACCACGGGCTCAAAGGTCTACATGGCCTTACCTCACCTCTGCGAACTTGCTACAAAGCCTAAGCACTTTCCTCCATGAGATACTGCACCTTATTGAGTGCAACGGGAGCTAGTCTGTCCAGTAGACCTCGTCGGCGCCATCATCCGCGGCGCAATAACGCTCGTCCTAAAAATGTAGCATAGAGCTGGGAACAGTAACTTAGAAATAACAAGCTTACGAGCAATGTACTCATGTAATCGGGAAGTTCATGAGGTCCGAGCTATCGAATAGAGCAGAAATGAGAACACAGCAAACATAAAGATCTTTTCCTCCAATCAGCTGATGAGCGAGACCTGTATATCAAAATAGCCACTAGGAGAGAGGTTGAGGCACTCACCGTCCGCAGACCACAGAGCCTAACGCGTTAAGAGCGAATCACTGTGCATATCCCAACGTACGGCGTCCTTGCACGTGGCATTCACACCATTACGGGATAGGGACAAATTTGAAGATAATAGGACCCAAATCTTACACGATCATGCCTCAGATGGAGATAGAGCACATAGGACGCCATCTACCCATGTGCACAGTACTACATAAGAACGTGCGACAACTGGAGAATATACGGATAATAAATTGGAGGTTGCTGGATGAGAAGGCCTACACCAAAGTGCTGAAGCAGAGCTTGCCGCCGCCCCGTAGACTGGCAACAAAAGCAGCACTAGATAGATATGTTCAAGAGATAGTTACCACAATCAAGTAAGCAAGAGAGAAAACAGTTTCGCAGTCACAGTTGTCATCTCGGTAACGAGGGCTGGGTGGACCGAGGAGTGCAGAGTTGTGCTTGCACGGGTGGAGGGACAAAAGAGGATGCATAGCCTGTGTAACACGGAAGAGTCATGGGAAGCGTACCATAGAACTGGAACCCACAAGGCAAGAACAGTTCGAAAAGCAATGATAGATGTGCACAAAGATTGCGTAAGAAAGGCAGCAAAGTCGCCGGAAAAGCTGTGGAGATTGCACATAAAGTTCAGGAATTGTTGGATACGGAGCGGGCTGTGACGTTCCGATAAATACCGGTCCAGTAGGCTTTCTAGGAACCGAAACTGCCGACAAGCCACCAAGAAGGCCACCGGGTGAAGAGACGCACCGCCTTGATTCCATTCACGCAGATCGACCATAATGAGATGGTGCAAAGTACAGAATGAACGAGCATGAAGAGCCAAGTGACGAACAGATGCAGAAAGGTCGAGCGACATACAGACACACGCCGATGCCCACCAAGAAGGTGCTCCAGCTACATGAGGGCTAAGCAAACTAGAGAGCGCGCTGCTGGTGCAGCTGCGAACCGAGAAGATTGAGTTGAACGACTTCCTCTCTTGCCGAAGAGTGCCGGGCATCGCTAACCCTTGTGGCGACTGCCCAGAGCGATGAGACACCGCCATTCATGTCCTCTTTCGCTGCAGGGAGTGCAAGGACCTCCGGAACAGGATGTTCGGCAACCCCTCTGACGACACGACCTCCAGACCATCCTGAGCGAGCACAGCTAGCCACCCAAACTATCGAGTTTACAGAGCATACGAAGATTATTAGGCAAGCGGGTATCAGATACGCGTAAATGACAGGCGAGCGCTGGTGAGGAACTGGAGGTATCGCGGTCGCAACACACGAGACAAAGCGCCTCTACGAGCCTCAAAATGATACCGGTAACGTGCTGGATACCAAGCTCAAAACTTCAACACCACATAACTCCCCCAATATGGATTCAATGGAGGCTGCGCTTGCAGCTATAGATGCTTTAAAGCCTGGAGAAAAGATTAATTATACTCAGGTTGCAGCACAGCATGGTATACAGCGAAGGACGCTCAGCCGGAGACACCAGGGCGTATGCTCCTCACTCAACACCAAGGCAGAAAATCAACTGGCTCTCCACCCACGTCAAGAGCAGGAGGTTGTATGGTACATAGAGCGCCTTACAAGGCAAGTCTATGATTCGAAATTTTGGCTCCCAAATAGGAAAAAAAAATTGAGTTTGGCGTGTGACGTCCCCGTTCATCACGCCCGTCAACCTCGTTAAGCGAGCGCTGCACCCCACCAGTTTACGCACCCCACCAAGTTTACGTACCCCATCTCATCTCAACGTACAATGGCTCCACACAAAGTTACTCAATTATCTTCAAATGAAGCAGATATTCAGCTTGCTATCTTCTCTATTAATACCAACAAGATATAAGGCAATCGTGCTGCTGCTACAGTCTATAACGTGTCCGACACAACCCTCCGCCGCCGCCGCGCTGGGAAGCCTGCCTGACGCGATTGCCAGCCCAACTCAAAGAAGCCCACCCAGGTAGAGGAGGTAATACTGCAGCATATACATGAGTTGGATCTGCGTGGATCTGGGTCCACGTACGCAGATATACGTGATATGGCTAGTAAGCTGCTGGCTGCGCGCGGCGCAGGCCGGGTTGGGCAGAAGTGACCATCCAACTTTGTTAAGCGGACAGATAGTCTTACGACACGCTTTAATCGGCCGTACGATAGGCAGAGAGCTCTATGCGAGGACCCAGCCCTAATCAGCAACTGTTTAAGCTCGTGAAGCAGACAAAGGCCAAGTACGGTATCTGCGACGAGGACGTCTATAACTTTGACGAGGCTGGCTTTATATTGGACAAGATCACAACTCAGCTTGTTGTGACAAGGTCAGAGAAGAGAGGTCGGCCAAAGGCTGTTCAGCCAGGTAGTCGTGAGTGGGTAAAATTGATTCAAGTCAGGGTAGTAGGTAACTTATATAACATAATTGGAAGGGCAGTTCCAGTTATACAATAACCGCTTGAGGGCAGTTATATTATGTTATATAGTTACCTAAAATGCCAAGACTGGGTTAGTAAGCCCTTCGAAAAAGTGAGATGAATGCATGAAGCTCAAAATAGGTGCCAATATTTATATAAACTTCTTTATTAGGAAGTCTCCGCCGATGTAGAGAGACTTAGGAGGCTTTCTAGCACCGGCACGGCCGCCGTAGCTTCATCTCTCATTGCATTACTCTCCTCCAGCACCTCCCTAGCCAAATCACCTGCCATTGTCCTTCCGTCCCTAGCTGTTAATCTAATCCAGCTCTTCAAACACTCA
The DNA here is from genome assembly GCA_003313425.1 of Pseudopyrenochaeta lycopersici. Lineage (NCBI taxonomy): Eukaryota > Fungi > Ascomycota > Dothideomycetes > Pleosporales > Pseudopyrenochaetaceae > Pseudopyrenochaeta > Pseudopyrenochaeta lycopersici. The sequence goes on along the minus strand of NHZP01000034.1, from coordinate 46,516 downwards.
CTCTGCTCAACAACCTCAGCGCCAAGTTGGTGTCGCTCCCATGTTATTGTACGCCTGGCTCCGGAGAATACGCGTTCGCTTTCGGCCGACATCGCTGGGATAGAGAGGAGATCGATCGCCATGCGTGAGAGGCGTGGGAAGTTCTTACGCTGGGTAGGTTCGAGCCACCAATCAAGGGCAGAGCCAGCAATACTCGGTATGGGGTTGCCCTATAAGAGAAAGATGTTAGTAAAAGTTGTAGGCAGCAAGATCCTATAAGAATCACCTCAATAAACTGCTTAAACTCATCTGATGATGTAGACCTAGCCATCTCCCTTTCAAATCGGTGTCGTTCAAGGGCATTGGTAATGGACTCTGGGTCAATTGGCGTTGAAGCTTCACATGGAATAGCCACAAACTTATATTCCTTCATCCACAATCTCCGTACGGCGTCAATTGCCCGATCCATCGTACCTGGGTAAACTTCTTCAACAGCTTTCCACTCATCCTCAAGATATCGTCTCCGGAAGGTAGGATTAAGAAGCAGTGCGCCAGCGTATGCAGGTGTTCGATCGGTAAGTTTGTAATACTTGTCAAATGCGAACCACATGGACAAAAGCGATGCAGAGAGGTTTGTGTCGGCCGTATGCTCGCTCTGCTTCGTTTTAATATGGCTGATAAGGTAATCCATTGACTCTAGCACCTGATCGAGCGTCGCATTATCCCGTTCGAGAATGGCGGTAGTGTCGCGAAAGGGCTTTAAAATATCCCTCGTCTCCTTCAAGCTCTCCCACTCATCGCGATCGATAAAGTTCTTCTGCATATCATCCCAGTTCTTATCAATAAAGACTCTTACGTAGTTCTCTAGTTGAATTGCCGCCTCCAACATTGTTAGCCATGAATTGCAGCGCGTATCATTGTCCCGGGGGAGGATTCTTCCAGCTAGTTCAACAAATCTTTGATACCGACATGGTGAGCGACGGAGCCATACAGCGACGTTGTGGATCTTTCCTAGTGGACCAAACTTTCTCCACTCTTCCTGAGTAGTCTCATTCTGATCATACTCGTCCTCTGAGTGAAGTCCAAGCCTCTCTTCCTCTTGCCGAAGCTCCTCTGCTGCCTTAATAGCTAGCTCTACCGCATCTTTATTCCTTGTAAAGAGGAAGGCTTGGCAAGCCAAGTTAAGAATATGACCCATACATCGAATTCGGTGTTGCTGAGCGCCCCAGTGTTGGAAGCGACGAGCGAGAAGGCGGCAAATCTTATCATTTGAACCGTGGTTGTCTCCTGTATATAGGCAATTAGCCATTAAATAGACTTCGAAGGGTTTTATTATTAGATTTAATGCCTACCAGTAATATAACCTAACCGTTCTTCGTTAATCTCGTACTCCTGCAGGACTTTAAAGAATATTTGCTCCTGTTCATCAGCACCATGACCATCCTTGTGCTCACGAAGAGCTAATGTAGCCTTCTGCAACCTCCCTAGCTTGTCCACAAAGTGAGCCGTAATCGCCTGGTAGTGGCTCTTGTTTGGTGAGGTCCAAATATCCGTAGTAAAGTGTATTTTAGAGAGCGATTCAGCAAGCTTTTGCTTAATAACTTCCTTTTGAACTTTATATGTCTTTCCTAGCAGCTTTCTAACAGACCAGCGAGACTTTTTAACCGGACCGTCGCGCTCAACCAGTGTGTAATTTGATATCTTCATGAGGAGGTGGAACTCAGGCCACTCGACTATCGTGTGAGGGAGGTTGTGGTTGACTATCATCATAACCAGTACGTTTAGCCAGTCAGCTTGGTTCACCGAATCGCGAAGAACTCGAGCCTTTAGGGCCTCCGCTGTACTCTCTGCACGCTGTTGCTGGATGTTAAAGCTAGCAGCGAGGCGATTCGACTCCTCTTCCACCTTTGGTTTCTTATTCGATAAAATATGCAGGCCGTGAGTTGTCCGGAGATGCAGGCGGAAGGCAGTTGCACTAGTAAGTCCCTTTCTACACCGCCTGCAGTAAAAGATCTCTTGATTCGAGTTGCCACGCTGTGGTTTGCCTTCAGGAGGCTCATCTAATGCAAAGCTCCAAAGTTCATCTGCCTCCCGTGCTCTCCGGCGCCTTTTTTGTGGTATACCGGCTTGGTGGTGCGTGTCCTTGCGGGCAAGCGTTAAGTCGTCAAAGTCGCGCGAATCAAGCTCGGAGATCGTTGAGAGTTCTTCGCTGGCTTCTTCTTGGGCTCGTCGAGAAGCCCTAGTTGTTCTTTGGGTGCTATCCATAGTGTATTTGAAAATGCAGGGAGGGACCAAAAAGATGTGGATGGCAGAGTGCAGATGTTACCCTTTTGGCAGGGCTCAGGGGTCGGTACGGGACATAGAGTCCCCAAGCGACGCGCGCACAGACGGAATATGTTTAAAACTAGCCCCTTTTGTAGGTAAAATGGGCTCGAGCGTCCTTGATTTACCTGGCAACTTTGACACCTCACATCTCCATGCAGCGGCCAGCAACACCAAAAGATACTGTAGAGTTATATAACTATATAACTTAGGCAACATAACTGCCTGAGGCAGTTACAGTTATGTATTATGTAGTTATCTAACAATATAACTATATAATATAACATAATTATTACCTACATGCCTGCGGACGGGGAAGCGGAGAGGATGGTGAAGTGCTGCCTAGATGCCATGAAAGGGTAGCGAGATGCAGATAGTTCGAATTTAGACTTTGTAATTGGGTGGGGGAAGTTGAAGGAGAACTGTACTGCTATGTTCGAGTGGTCGTGGCTGTCCTGGTCAGCCTACTCTGTCTGTATCGTGCGGTGCTGGGAAGATGCTTGCGGGTCTGCGAGAGTGGATTGGCTGTACTGGAAAGCGTGGAAGAGGAGACGGGGAGTATGGCGTTTTCGGAGATTGCATGGCGGTCAGAATTTGAAGGCTTGAGTGAAGTATGTGAAGTGGTGCTAAGCGGAGCAACATGGGTGGAGCTATACTTCTACGATATGAGGTTTGAGTGAGAGTGAAGCAAAGTAGGAGACGGCAATAGCAATAAAAGAAAAAGAATTAAGGTGAACAAGAAGATGGATGGGCGTCAAACCAACTTTCAGACGTTTGTTGGACATTCATGGTGGCCTTTTGACCTTAGCAGTCGAGGTATCACAGCGGCGTCTCGGTCAGGGCCATGGGAGTTCGAACCTAGGCAGCGAGAGGTTGGCAGGACTGGGCAGACTTTGCGTGAGGTCTTGGAAGAGCTGCAGGCACAAAGACTTTTGGAAGAGGTGCAACGGCAGGATAACGAGAGAGGGACATCATTGGCAACACGATGCCGGAGAACATGATTGTGGCGGAGAAGAGGTTAGAGGATTGCAGCGAAGCAACGATCAAAGAGGCGGAAGCATGGGACTGGACCTCCCCGGCGTGGCGAAGCAAATAGTATAATAATAGCAAAATGGAAGAATCTCTCCAGAATCAAGCAATAGACAGCATGGTATAGAGAAGAGAGTTGTACAATCAGGCTACAGTTTTGGTGTCGTGTGTGTTGTTCGATGGCGGCAGTAGGAGTGGGGATTGCCAAAAATGATGCCTTAGGCAGTAGAGTTGGCTGACGAGAAAGGAAAAGAAAAGATGGAGTGAATGCGAGTGGCCGAGTTTGTTACACTACAGCCGATGCAGCTATACCTAACATAATAACGATAAACTTGACGTAATTTATCTGCTGAAGGGGCAGGTGAAGACGAAGAACTCAGATAAAGTGTAAGGAACTGAGCGTGAATAGATGGATATATTGGGCCATATCAATACGATCATACGTAACGTAGAAAGATGAAAAAAGATCCCAAAAAGATTCGATTCTCATGTGGTGTGGCGTCGGAGTGGCTGCAGTTTTGAGGGGCGGGAGGCGTCAGAGGCCTTTCGTTCCTCAAGGCAAAGTATTGGAAGAAATGCCGAAACTTCTGTGACCTTAAAAAACCCTACTTTGGCGGATACCTACGGCCTATGCGAGTGTCAATGGAGACGAAAGATACCAGCCCTTTGAGCATCCCTTTACGCCAAGGAAGTTGCAACAACGGATGCTCCATTAATTTAGCCACTGAAGTAGCAGTGACAGTCATAGAAAGGAAGTTGACAGCGTTGGAGTCAGAAGTAGAGGCGAGTTTGGCTATTTGCATCGATAACAGACCTTTTGAATAATTGTGGGATGCGTTGGGAGCTCCCGTCCGCTAGAATAGCCCCTGAAGCGCTTTGTCCAGTGAACTCATTCTTCAACCGGAGCAGTTAATTCGTCCTGGCACGGTTCTTACTGCACCTCAAAGCTACTCTAAGAAGGGACGGGTATGATTGGGTTAATACATTATACCTAAGAAAGCCCAAGCCAAACGATGAAAATGTACTAGCTACGTCTTAGTTGGATTTGAGGACGTCGGTCTTCGCACTTTGCCATACAGAGCCTCGAAATCCGCCCTGCAAGCACCTGGTGCAGTGAGCTCGAAGGCTTTCACCGTCACTCGATCCACTTTCTGCATTGCCTCTGTGTCATTGCGGAAGATCTTCTTGGTCCAGAAGTCCCTAATGGTATCATCAAGATAGCAGAGATTTGGCTATTTAGTATGGTCAGTACTTCCGAACTACTTACAGATATGGAGCTTACCTCGTGGCATTTCATGGCAAACATTGTATGCGTCGTGCCCAACCTCATCTCCCCTGCCAGCCCTTGGACGTCCAATTGAACATCGAATGCGACCTGTAATCCGTGTGGCGGAAGATCTTTTCGAGGTCTCCTTCTTATGGTTCGATATAGCGGCCAAACGAGCCCACCATTGTTTCTCGAAGTATGGATTCCCCGCACCCTTGTATCCTTGGTATTCGCGGATTTTGCTATAGATCTCGCCATCGTCGGGCTTCTTTTCAGCTGAGTACTCTTCGATCAGAGTCGTCTTCAGTTCCTGGTCGAGATCTAAAAAGAAAAGAAAAATTAGCGGCTTCTTTGGATTCGGAAAAGAGAAGTCATACCTTCAAGATACAGGTCCACCGTCCAACGCCTATCCTCTAGTGGAAGGACTTGGGCTGCTGCTAGCGTTCGGTGGCGTCCGTGGAGGCACTCCAACCGATAACAGGGCGGAAAATCTAGCTCCGGATAATCATCACGTGCATCTTCTAGGAGCCGCTTAGTGGAGGTTCTAGAAGCTTCTATGGCAGCGTCTAACTGCGGCTGGCTGATGAGAGAAATATCGACTCTACAAGTCACGTCTTGCAGGCAGTGCATACCTACAGCTGACGATAACCTACAGTCTATACAGTTCAGGGATCACGTACAGAAATCAAAGGACAAGGATAAAGGTAAGCAGAAAGGATTCGAAGGCTGGGGAGCAACTCCTGCTTTGGAGAAGCTTCATAATCTTGCTGTTTGGCTTCGTTCTAGTACGATCCATCACGATTTGTGGATGCTTGAAGTCGGAATCACTTTAGGCATTGATAATGATACAAGATGGTCATCGTGGTTCCAGGTCATTAAGCGTGCGAACAAAACGAGGGATGGAATCAAGGATTTTATCGCAAAACACGATGTTATACTAGAACGTACAGAAGAATTTCTATCTGTTTTCAATAGTGGAGCAGACGCCGAGACACGCCCCGGTGCGTGCGCCGGCCTCCTCCTATGGGCGCACGCGCCCGCCGCGTTTGCCCAGGCATGCCGACATGATTTCCAGTTCCGAGCCAGCCGCAGAGAAAGCAATAACCCCACAACGCCATTCATGCCTTAGGGTCTGCTTTAGCGCTTAAATCCGTCTTCGTAACTCGTCTATCATAGACAGGGAGCCCTATCCCTCAAAATCCCCGCCCGCCACGTCGAATACGGCGCGGGCCCTCTTCTTCCGGACTTGGTCCCAGGATCGCGATGCAGATCGTGACTGATGCCTAGATGGTGGTTGCGATGTAAGCCTTTGAGGGTAGTGATTAGGTTGTGAATATTTTGGTTATTGAGAGTTAAAGCTTAAGGCCTGAGAGAAGCTGTCCAGGGAGTGCGGACGATGACGTGGCTACCCTGCCTGGCTTGGGACCTGATCTATTGGACTAACCATCGGTGTATTTTAGGAGTTTTGGTTACGCTGATGCATAGAATATTGCGTCGTAGGTGCAGGCGCGGAGATTGCAGCACCAGGAAAAGTCAGTGAAGTCTGACGAGACATCTGAGGCGCGACAGTATGGTTGGTAATCTGATTGTACTGGCCATCCGTAGAGGTCATCGGACTCTGAAATTGCGAGATGACTGGAGTAGTACGTTGCGAGTATGCACCGTACATGGTCGGGTTATGTTGAAACAGGGGAACCGAGTATTGCCATGGTAACAAATCTTGACGCATGGTGGGATTTGTGGTGGAGATCGCCAGAGGGTGGTGTAAAACGTCTGCCGGGGCTTCCTTGTTCTTGTGGTCGTCAGTGATCTGGATGATTTCTGAGGCATGTTGACTAAGCAGGGTGTCATTCTCGTCCATGAAGGTGAAGATAACCCTATAGCCGACGGGCGACTTTTCCTCCTGGTGCCTGCAGTAGCATGCTATCCGCATCGCGAATTCCACCTTCTTTGCGGCTGAAGTGTACTGGCCATCTGATTCCATGTCTTGCCACCTCTTGAATTCTTTCTCGTTGACTATGATGATACGTTCGTCCTCATATTGAGTCCATTCGTTCTCGTCCTCGTCCTCGTTGCGCTTCTTCTTGCGGTCATATCGCTTCCGCTCACGCTCCTTGCAGCCTTCGCAGATGAGGAGCGCGCCACCTTTCTGTGGGTGAGCCGGATCGTCCTTGTCGATCTCGTTGATAGCAACTCCTTGTGGTCTCCTTGGTGTCTTTTCATCACCTCGGGCACGTCGCAGTGCACGGTCCATTTTGTCCTTCTTGTCCACCGCAGTGGCACAGACAAGAGAGAGACGAATGCGAACTGCACCATCGCGTCTCTCGTTTGCTTGAATCTCATTGTCACTCGCAAGCTGTTTGGGTTTGGAGAGGGTGTTACGGGGAAAGCGAGCCCACTTGAAGTGGTCTGGCAAGGGATCCAAAACGATGGTCATCTTGATCTGGGTCTCGGCACGGGTTTTGGTCTTGCTTGGGAAAACAGAAACTGTGGGTGGCTCTATGGACTGTGGGATATAAATGACGTCCGGGGTGGTAGAGCGCAGGTGAGAGTCGTCTGTCCGACATGTCATAGCTTCCTGGCACAAAAAGTCGTTGTTTGTCTCGGGCGAGCTGGTTTGGCTTTGATCCCGAGCGAAGTCTCCTGGCGAGTTGTTGTTGCTGAAGATGTCGGCGTTTGGCGATGGCGTATTGGACGCCTGTGATGAGTACGGAGTCTCGAGGAATGCGTCGAAGTCAGCAGGGTCGTCGTCCTTGGCGCAAGAGTAGCTCTGCTCCTGCTGGAGATGTGGCAGCCGAGTGAGGTCTATGGTCGAGTCCTGGTTCCTGTGTCCAAGCTCAGTCGAGGTGGAAGAGTCATAAGCAACGTCGAACGGGGCGTCTCCATAGGTGTCGAATTCGGAAGCCAAGGGCGATTTGAAGAATGTGCCGGAAGTGGTGTAGCCGTAACTCAACTTGGCGGGGTTGACAGACTGATTGGGGTTGTAGAGGGTGTCCATGATGATAGATGGTGTGGAGAAGATATGTGGCCCACTCCAAAATGGGTCGGACAATCAAGGTGGATAGATGATGGTGGGCAAGGAAAGAAAATCAGACGAGGAAGTCACCAGAGAGTCGAAGGAAGCGACTCTCTAGGAATCTATAAAGATGCGTACACTACCAATATCAGGGCACACGGTTCAAGGGCGACAGAACTGTGGAAAAGCTCGAGGGAAGGCGAGGGGTGCAGAGGGAAAAAATGTGGACTGTGGACGAGCGAAAGCGCAGGCCTAGTATTTCTCACAGTGCAGAGGCCCCCGTCTGTTCGCCGCCTTCTAAACATCAATCCGCCCAGGAGGCCCCTGCTGCCGGTGCATGAGCCTACATTACGAGCATCAACCAGCGCCTTGTACAGGTACTTTCGACGACATCACTCGAGTATGGGGAGCTCGGCTCAGACTGCCGCTGCCGGCATGAACCGGACCCACGTCCCACAGCACATTGCAATGACGCCTTGCTCGCTATCAAATTCTGCTTCTGAGGCGTCTCACAGTCTCACGAAGTCTCATACAGCGTATCTCGAAATGAGACTATACAGCACCATGAGACTCGAGACTCCTCACACGCATATAGACTCCCCGAATGTCGTTAGGACATTTGTGTTCAACCTAGTCCAGCGATCTACCCATTGTCTTCTCCTGGCAATTATTTTCGATAAATATCATATACAATTCTATTCCCGACCTCGTTGGCAAAACTATTGGGTACGCTAACGCACCCACGTGACTTCGCTTCGCTCATCCCTGAGAACCAATCCGACAATCCTTATCTGATCAGTTAGGATCTCAACATTTGCGAATGATCCTGCACCTAGCCCAGCCGCATTGTCGTATGGTGCAGAGGCTCGCATGCGCGGCGCAGCAAAGACTTCTCCGAGACCTGTCTCTGGCCCACAATTTGGCTCTCTTGGCATCCTCTCTCCCAACAGGCACATTTTGGCGAAACAGCTCTGCCCGGATCTCCAATTTCATCCTCAAAAAGTGACGCATCGTTGCGAAAGTCTACTTAGGGAGTTATAGGACAGAGAGTGGGAAAAACGAGCAACTGTAGTTAGTATAGAAATTAACTGTGATCAGCATGACGTTGTGGCGCCGAAGCCCTGCTGCATATACTGGCCACAAAGTCCTGCAACGCGCTGCGGTTTCGCGTGCCGCGGCGAACTGCACACGATCTCTCTCCCCGTCGCTTTCGTCGTGTTTCCATCCCCCGACCCGATCATGATAGTTTGCTCAGACCTAGTGCTGGGCCCCCGGTTGTGGCTGGTTGACAAGTTCAAAGAAAAAGAGTTCCGTCCCTAGATCTCAATTCTTCAGCATTTACGGCGGCTACTGCGTCTCTTTATTCCTCTCTTTGAGCAGTACGGCATGTGCCGAAGAAACCTCCCGCCTCTATAGTCGCCCTAAATAGCAGTCGTCTGCGCCAAGATTAGGTCCCTTCGCAACAGCGACATAGCACAAAGTTAATGCCTACAGCGACTGCAGCACAGCGAGATGACATCAAGGAGCGGGCGGCTCGGAAGCAGCTGCAACTCATAACACACCTACTCTAGGTCAAGGTATCTGTCCTATATCTCGTCTAAGACTTCTGATTAGTCGATCATGTAGCCCCAGGTTAAGGATGATATTACGGAGAGTTATGCACTAACTACCTATACACGATCTAGCGCCGCGATCCGACCGAAGTATCAGAGAAGATAGTTTAAGAATGTTGCTTTTGCTTTTATCAAGTAGACACAAACGTTGTAACTGACACATTGGCCCATTTTTATCAATCCGGTAGGTTGAAGCTCAGGCGCCCATATTAAAATGATCACCGTGAGGAGCAAGACGGCGGAATAGCAGCCAATTAGAGTTATGACATCAAGTTCGAGAATGAGCAGAACAAAAGATTCCCTCGGCACCCAACCTCGTCGGTGCAGCGAGCGCGGAGTGGTTAAGGTCGAGATCAGCATGAGCGAGCTACACACGTCTGCGAATTAATTTTACATGTTCTGACGATTTCGATGGGAGAAACGTACAAACGGGTCCAGGCCCATTCATGCTCCTCCGTTTGATGCGGCCTAGGCATTACCATGCATTAGCGTGCAGAGCATCCGAGGTTCCCCGCTCGGAACCTGCGAGGTTTTGGTGCAACAAGTATATGCATATATCCTTGCTTATGCGGTTCGCCCATGCATGACATAAACAAAGTTCAAGTCTGGCAAATTGGCGCATGTCGAGCCTCGTCTTCTCTCATTGCTTCACCTCTGATGTATACACGTCATACATGCGTGTTACAGTGTTAAAGTGTTATAAGTGGGTGGAGCCTATTAGTGCCCACATATGAGCGCAATGTTGCTCGAGGATATTTTCTCGACCAGCTCGTCTGGGAGACGAGGACAAGTGGATGTAGAAAGATCCTGCAAGCTTGGGAAACCGCAAACAATATTGCCTTCACGCCTATTAGGGTCCTTCATTATCACCATGTTAGACTTTTCTTCTAGACCGATGCACATTCATCTTGCTCCTCTCCAGAGCGCCAATTTTCCCTCGCACGAGAGTTGCTAACAAGCCGCCCTGGCCAGCCTAGAGCCTCGTTTGTGGGTCGACGCCGAGCCGCGGACGGGATGGGCGGCGGGATCCCGGGGAAAGTGAGCTTGTTGGGCTAGGGCGGGCTGACCCCTGCCACTTGACTTCAAACGACGCACGCCTCTCAGATCGAATGCAGACGAATAACCTGAGTCTTTGAATATGAAGGGCAGGGGCTAGGTCTCTCTACTACTATGTACATGCACCTTGAAGTCTGGCTCGCGTCCGTTAAGCATGCTTAACTTTATTCGATCATCAGCAGCTACTACCGCTCTGGTGTAGCTATCGGAGCGCTGCAATGTCATATGCGGCCACACTAGAGCCGGATCATTCCCCAGCCAATAATAAGCTTGTCTGCTCAAGTAGGTTAGTCTTGGCCTGAACAGAGCATTGCAGGAGTTGTGATTGGTTCTTCTGAGAGAACCCAAAACATGCCAATAGCCAGCGCAAACAGCAAGTCAACTTCCGAGATGTGTTCTATATCCCTTGCAAACTGATTCGATAGGTTTGACCGGCATTGTGCTGATTGCCGAAGCGCAGAGCGAGAGGTCTAAGTGGCTTTGCGACGTATACACTTGAAAACGCAGTAAAGGTATTGGCAGATCTCTTTCTATGCGGCGTTCCCCACTGCTTCCCAGGCAGCGGAATCAGCAGCAATAACACGAATATCAGATTGTACAACCGAGATTGGCGAAGATGCCCGGGAAGTGGACCGACAGCCTTGCAGCGATTACTTGGGCCGAGCGCGTCTCGGTACGAAGACCACTCGGATATTCCCCTGCTCAGCTTGTACTCGGACAAAACCCAGTGTTGCCGATTGAACTTGTGATTCTTACCTGGCAAAGCCTACCGTGGGAAGACGTTCGATCTCGAGCCGATCTGCTTGCGGTGAGAGCTACGCAGCTCCAATTCAGGAAAGAGAATCTTGAAGAAGCGGTACATCGAACGAGAAGACTTCGGAAAGCAGCGATAGAGAATAGAAATGACTCGAGGGATCATGTCGAGGAGAGCAGTCAAGTCGAAGATGCAAGGCCTCGTTCCGCTCTTCACCTTGGTTCACACAGTCCATGTCTACGTGGTAAGTACTAACGCTTGATCCCATGTAGGTGTGCTTACCGTGAAGTTGCTAGATTGCCGACAATCGCAGGTGGCTCATCAATGTCAACGAGAGAAAGAGATTAATAGACGTAGGAAGAAGAGCAAGGGCTTTTCTTAAGACACTGAACGAATCGGGGCAAAGCTTATATAGCCAGATTCCAGATCACGCCGTAAGCCAAACCCCTGAAGGAACGCTTCCCTAGAAGACAAACCTCAATATGACGCAGATATGAGGCAGACACCGGTCCAGTGCATGAACAAGTTGCCGTCATGGTGTCAGCGTCCGTTGGGAGCGACGTCTCCTTCGAGGCGATGTCAATCTGCTCTGCCACAGTCACCTCCTAGGATTTCCATCCGGGTTTAGGCAGATCGATGATGTCCACCGTAACTTCCCCATCCCAAGTTCTTGTTCGTCCATCGGATCGCGGCGGCCACCCACGATAGCAAAATCAGCGGTGTCTCCTAGCCCTGGGATGTAATCTTTCTTCAACTTGATGAATCTATTATTTCCAGAGAGTGAGTAGTAAGGTTCATCTCGTCCCTTCAGCACCAGGCCTTCCCATCGCTGTATAATGGCTCGAGAGAATGCCTCGCGAAGCTGTTCGGGGGCATGGCGAGAGGAGAAATCGATGTTCTCGCGGCTGCCGATGGCCGCTCGGCCGGGAATACAGTGGACTAGTGAGCAAAGTCGCTGCCGGCGCGCATCGTGAGTATATGTTATATAGGAGGTGTCATCATGTACGAGCAGATCATAAAACATGATCATAAGATGCTCATTAATATTGGTGGGTGAGTCTTCCCGGGTTCAAAGGAATCGGCCGGATCAGGGCACATGCTTGCGGATCTTATGGAAGGGTGCAATCCGCTCGCTGTGATCGTTCCAGACCAGTAGCTCTCCCTCCAGAATGCATTGCTTCTTGATCTTGCAGTCTGCCGAGTCGAGCCTCAGGCAATCTCGCAGCACGTCATGCAAGCCTGTCCGATCTTCTGTCGAGTCTCTTCCGCTTTTGGAGAAGATTTTGATGCAATTCCTTCCCTTATTCAGTTCAATGTGCACTTGACAGTACTCGCCATCGTACTTTCGCTCAACACTTATGCGTCTACCCCTTGCTAGTTGACAGCAATGCTTGATGCTTCTGGCCTTGTCGTGCGCTGTTCGTGTAATCAAAACTCCAATTTGAGGCTTTAACCGACTTGCGGCTTTGTCTCTGAGCGAGAGTTCGACAGCTATCGTTGGCGGGGCGGGCATCCGCCGTATCGAGATTCCAGACAACATCCTTACGGCAGCCTCGAAAGAATTTTGGTAGCCCAGGACATTAGGCAAAAGGAAATGGAACTTTTGCATCGTCAGTGTTTCCGGGATCTGCACTGGACTATAGGACTTCAGGATCATACGGACCATCCACTTCGCTTCAGAGCTGTATAATCTTCGAAATATTCTCGCCAACACGTCATAAGTCCGAATCGGCTCCTCGTATTTTGCTTCCACCCTCTGCCTCAGCTTGGTGGACGAGAAGGGTGACATGGCTACAACCCGGTCTAGAGTTTCGTCAAGCTCTTCTAGAGTCACGCTTGAACCGTGTCTGCCTTCTGCATCCGTTGCAGACATCAAGCGCTCGACGCAGGACGCAAGGTCGGCACCATCTCTAGTCCTCCAACTTTGTAATTGCTTTAAACGTGTCTCACCAAGCCCTTGGGCTTGCTTGATGATTGATTCGAGGCGATTTTCCCGCAGATCAAAGACACGGTCTGCCCTCCGCTCTGGAAATAGACATGATAAGAAGGCAACGGCTCCTTGTCCTTCTCGCGGAATGATTTCATCATGCTTGTTGAACCAGGAAACAACTATTTCGGGGCTGGGACTCAGGGTATTACGCGTCCTTGATGATTTTCTGGCACGGTTTTGGTCCAGTTCGTTGAGGAGGTCGCATAGGATACTAAAGGTAAAGGGCATGTTAACAGCAGGTGATGTTGAACAAATTTGGTCTTTGTGGGAGTTGTAAATGGATAAGTGGAAGGTTTTGTATGGGAAAGAAAGGCGTCTATTTAAGAGATGACATGCCGCGGGAGCGAAGCTGGCTAGGATTGGATTTGGGTAAGCGCACATGTCCAGGTCTGTTGCGGATATACGAGGTGCAGTATCTGGAGCAGGATTGGGAACAATCAAAGGTAATTGTTCGTATCAGTGGGCTATTTTCTCCTAGAACAGTCCATCTGCGTGATCCAGCATATAGTATTGCTATTGGAGGCCATTACTTACTGCCCTCTTATTCTAAGACCGCGGGATTATAACGTCTTCGAAACGCAGAGCATGTAGCGGGAGTTGTAGTCGCCGAACATGAGCGAGGGGCTCAGCCGCTTGGGCTGCATGACATATGGCCCCTGAGATGCTCAGGAGTATTTTAGGTAACAAGATAAAGAGGTCGATCAGCCCCTACCAGTCCCACGACATGACCTATGCTCTCTATTGTGACAACGAGACAGTCCGCCACATGGACTTCGCCTTGTCACATAGCAGATCATCGATCCCTCCTCAGTTATGAAGCAACAATGCGCAGTATCCCTGTGTAGCTACAAGCAAGGATTCACGGCCACTGTCTACACGGGCTCATCGTGGGCTTACACACATGAGGAAACACCTCACCTCTCAGCACACAGGACAGCTCTCTTCAGCGCCTCCGAACAACGCAACCCTTGACCATGTCTTCCCTTGAAATACCTGTTATATGGAGACAAGGCTCACCCTGCCTATGTAACCATCATGTGGCACAGCAATGAATCGCTGCACAGGGGGCTATTCGCTCACACTCTGTAGACCAGGCGCAACAGCATCCAGAAGTGGTACAACGATCAACATCATTCATGCACCAAGGCCTTAATGAAGCTCATACATGCGGCACTCTTGCGAAGTGACGATACAAAGGTAATCTTTAGGTGCAAAAGTGCGTAGATATTAAGGATTACCCACAGCACACGACTATTACGAAACTACAGCAGAGAGCAAAGTGTGCGCAGAGTTGTAGTCGCTTCAAGCAGAGCTCGCTGCGATGCACAAGGCGCTCAACGAGGGCACCGGTCGTCAAGCAGTCATCTGCATGGCCTAGGCGGGATCTGGAAGACGCAGCTGGTGATTGCATACGCCAAGGCCCATCGAGACAACTATTCGGCGATATTCTGGCTGAACATCAAAGACGAAGTGTCGGTGAAGCAGAGTTATTGTGCGGCTTGGTTACGAATGATGCATGTCAATGCCGAGACGCATCAAAGTCGCCGATTGGTAGATTGTCACGTGTTGTACGCTCCGTATTATTTCATCGGGATAGGGAGTGGCGTTTTTCCCCAACGCGAGGCGTCAGGGAGACGGTGCTATTAATGGCCCCGGGTCCCTATTCTGGTTTCCCGCTGTGGAGTCTGTTTCCAGTACCCCAGATTTGAATCTCGGCTCCTCCAATATTGTCAATGTAGGAATCCGACCCAACTCATATTGGACGCTCTTGATGATCTTACGATCACTCTCAGTCCGACATTTGTTCTCTAAATGCAATTTGGTGCAAACGGTATTTGGGCGCTAAAAGGAGTCTACGGTTGACAAGCCGTCCGAGACGTCCGCGTGAAGATGCTGGGGACGCTTAGGTTGAAATCCGAGGGTCCTGATAGTATTGATAGTGTTACGGGCCACATCATCCTTCATACTGTTCGAATTTGTTGTTGAACGCTTACGCAGCCACGTGACTTGAACTGTTGCAGCTCAGCCCCTCTGCAGCCGCCTTCCCCACTATCACCACCAACGCTGCTTTGAGTGTTCTTCGAAGACGCCTGCGGACTAGCACAGTTGCAGTTCTTTGACTACTCGACCTATGCATATCTTGCCTACATCTACATTAGTGATGCCTTAGCTAGAGTACTCTCGCGATTTTCTCCTCATGCGACTCTTGCGGATTGAAGACGGCGGTGACTTCAGCCTGGTCGAACGCCTAGGCAACAACACCCCACGATATGCTATTCTTTCCCACACGTGGGGAAGAGATGAGGAGGAGGTTACCTTCAAAGACCTAGAAAATGGTACAGGCAAAAATAAAGTCGGCTACCACAAGATTCGCTTCTGCGGAAAGCAAGCTGCAAAAGACGACCTCCGTTACTTCTGGGTAGACACCTGCTGCATCGACAAATCAAGTAGTGCGGAACTTTCAGAAGCCATTAACTCTATGTTCCGCTGGTACAAGGATGCGGCTAAATGCTACGTGTATCTATCCGACACGTCGAATAGTGACTTCGCCAAAAACCACCTGTCTTTCCAGAAGAGCAGGTGGTTTACCCGGGGATGGACGCTCCAGGAGCTTCTTGCTCCAACGTCTGTTGAGTTCATTTCCTCGGAAGGCGAGCGAATTGGGGATAAAAATTCAGTGGGACAGGAAATTCACGACATCACAGGAATTCCTATTCAAGCCCTTCAAGGAGCTCCTTTGTGTCAATTCAGCGTTGATGAACGGATGTCATGGGCAGAGAAGCGCAAGACAAAGCGCGACGAGGACGCGATGTATTCTATGTTAGGCATATTCGACATTCATATGCCTCTCCTCTATGGCGAGGGACGGAAAAAGGCGTTCAGTCGGCTTTGGAAGGAATTAAAAGAGTCTTCAAGAGACGAACCGCTCATGAGTTCCCAAAGTTCGGCTACCAGGGTGGCCGAGACAGAGGTAGTGGGAAAGCTTTGCAAATACCACATACCGTTCAGTCTCAAGGGCGTACCCGTTGGGAAGTTTGCCGACCGACCACAAGACACAAAAGCGTTAGAGCGAGCGCTCCTACCGCAGAAGCAAGACAGAAGACGGCGGATGCTCGTGGTGCACGGATTGGGCGGCATGGGCAAGACGCAGCTGGCGGCCGCTTTCGCTCGGCGCCATCAGCGCTGCTTCTTGTCAGTGTTGTGGCTCGACGGGAGCGGCAAGAGCAACCTCAAACAGAGTATCGCCGCTTGTGCGAGCCGCATCCCGGTGGGACAAGTCGCTGAGAGCAGCAGGATGTACGCTTCTAGCCGGGGCGGCGATCTGGACGCTGTGGTGGAGGACGTGCTACGCTGGCTGAGCATGCCAGACAACCGTGACTGGCTGGTAGTGGTGGACAACGTGGACCGAGATCATAGGGGGCGGGAGGAGGATGCTGAGGCATATGACGTGGAGGAGTATCTCCCGGAGGCTGACCAAGGGTCGGTGCTGATCACGACCCGTCTTCCCCATCTCGCGCAGCTTGGAGAGCGATGGGAGGTGAAGAAGGTCGATGAGGAGCGAGCACTGGCTATCTTCGAGACATGGTATGGAAGACGAGTTGGTAAGCATCTCAGAGTCTGCCTGCAACGACTGTGGGTGTTATAGTAACGCTATCACAGGGCACGAGGGCGACCAGCTGCTGGGACTGCTCGACGGGCTACCGCTGGCCCTTGCGCAGGCCGCTGCGTACATGAGCGAAACGTGCACGAGCTTCGGCACATATACTAGGCTGTATAAGGAGCAGTGGAGAGAGCTGATGGAACCGCAAAATGGGAGTCACATGCCACTGCGAAGCTACTCGAACGGCAGCGTGGCGACGACTTGGATGATATCGTACATGGCTGTCAGGGCAAGAAATGAGGCAGCCGCGAATCTGCTCCTTCTGTGGGCGCATTTGGACAACAAGAGCCTGTGGCATGGGCTGCTTGCAGCTGCATCACAAAAGTCGGCGACGGCTGCAAAGCGAATGTCAGCATGGCTCGGGGAGCTAGCCAGCAGCGAGATAGAGTTTATCAAGGCCGTTGGGATGCTCCGGAGCTACTCTCTGGTGGAGGGAATGGAGGACCAGACGGGCTACGCGACGCACCCGGTGGTGCACCAGTGGGCACTACACATTCAGGATGACAATCAGCGAGCAGGGCTGTCGCGGGTAGCAATCACTGCTGTTGGGCTAGCAGTCCCCATGAGCGACACGAAGAAATACTGG
The DNA here is from genome assembly GCA_003313425.1 of Pseudopyrenochaeta lycopersici. Taxonomy (NCBI): domain Eukaryota; kingdom Fungi; phylum Ascomycota; class Dothideomycetes; order Pleosporales; family Pseudopyrenochaetaceae; genus Pseudopyrenochaeta; species Pseudopyrenochaeta lycopersici. The sequence continues at coordinate 29,243 of NHZP01000034.1, read as the reverse complement.
GAAACGCAGGTACGGCTTCTTCCTCATGCAGAGCGGTGCGAGATGAGGATCGAGGATGCTATAGATGATGGGTTTGGAGAGCGGGGCCTCGATGGGCAAGAGGAAGATGAGATACTGCTATGGGCAGTCCACTGTTTGGCAATTCTCTACGCGGACCGAGGAAAGCTGGATGAGGCAGAGAAAATGTACATGCGAGCGCTAGACGGATATGAGAAGATACTGAGAGTAGGGCACAAGTCAACACTGGGCACAGTCAACAACTTGGGCCTTCTCTACGCGGACCTGGGAAAGCTGGACGAGGCAGAGAAGATGTACATGCGAGCGCTAGAAGGAATGGAGAAGGCATTAGGAGCAGAGCACACGTCGACACTGGGCACAGTTAACAACCTGGGCCTTCTCTACAAGGACCAGGGAAAGCTGGACGAGGCGGAGAAGATGTACATGCGGGCGCTGGAAGGATATGAGAAGGCACTAGGCGCAGAACACACGTCGACACTAGGTACAGTCAACAACTTAGGCCTTCTCTACGCAGACCGAGGAAAGTTGGACAAGGCAGAGAAAATGTACATGCGAGCGCTGGAAGGAATAGAGAATGCACTAGGAGCAGAGCACAAGTCAACACTCCGCACGGTTAATAACTTGGGCTGTCTCTACAAGGCCCGGGGAAAGCTGGACGAGGGAGAGAAAATGTACATGCGGGCGCTGCAAATCTATAAAAATACGTGCAATCAGGACCAGACATCAGTGCGAAATGCCCGTATAAGTCTATACAAGATCTGCCAGCAACGTTTTGTATCTTTCCGACAAGAGCAATCGGTACACCACAGGGCGAACCCACTGAATCCCGAACGGGCTGGATATAACAGGTACACAGTTATTGCTGTCGCCAACCTCTGTGAGGAAATAGGCACAGTTTGGCCGTGGTTCTTCAGCATTCTTGGCCGCATCTTAATTTGGGCTGGATAGGACGATGATGCAGTCCTCGCTTTCCAGCATCAATTTTGTTTGACTGAATTAAAACCAGCACAGGGTGGTACGTTGTGTGACGGCTGCAACAGCCGGCTTTATGCGGGCGTAGAACGGTTCGTTTGCAGAGATTGCGTAGATATTGACCTTTGCGAGGGATGTTACAGACAGTACGAGATGGACGGGTTCATTCCTGGTGGGTTTGCAGAAAATTGCCAGGCACACCTATTCCTCGCTGTGCCCGGAATAACAGGAAAATTGCGTTCTGAAAGTAGCTCGCCAGATGTCTCGTTGTCGCAATGGCTTACAAGCATCCGAAACCAACACTAAACTGCAGGCAGGGACACCGCCCATTACACCAACGGCAGGCTAAGGATCATTGAAATTGAAAACGATAATTTGCCCCAGATCGTCTCCAGTGCGAAGGACACCTTCTTCGACGAGCAGCCGACGAGAGCGCTGGATGGCTGTGGGAGACGACACAAGGTCTCGCAACAGCTGTGCGTCCGCTTTCGAGGTAGCGGCGGGGGAAATAGCCGAGCTTGTGATGTTGCAATTCGCATGATGAGGGTATGCTTGAATCACAGTGACAGCTGTCAGCGTGGTGAAGGTGTTGAAAATGCTCCGCATGATGGCCAAAGGTAGAGATTGCTGATTGTGAAACGAGCGAAGGTGCAGGAGGAAGGCAAGGAAGCCGAGAGCGTGTACAACTCGTTATCTATGTGTCAACCACAGCTGGTGGATGTCCGGAAAAAGCATGGCCCAGCACATTCCCTTTCGCCATTCCTTGCCAAAGACATCAAGGGAAAGATGGTTTTCGTTGTTGATCATGATTTAGGGGCAGAACACGGGCTTCAGAGCGTTACTAGCGTGTAAGACTATATAGAAACATGTTTCTACCCGAGCACGACTGACCGCGTATAAAAATTTAAGAGACGTCAAAACTTTGGGGGTGTAAGAGTTGTCTCATTAATCAAGCCGGGCCTGAGACCAGTGTATTAAACGGATGGCGCCGATTTGGATGGCGCCGATTTGGATGGCTGAATCTAGATGCATAGTGGATTTGGCGATCCATCTATATGCGGTAGTGTGGCTTCAGCCATCGCCTCCTATTTCCTTAGTTAGCGAGCCCCTGATTACGATGAAGTAAAGTACAGTAAGACTATACTTATTCTAAAGCCTAAAACGGAGGCGCGTGTCGGTGGCATTTACGGCATTAGTCTGGAGAGGATAGCATTTGAGGCGATAGAATTATTGAGGTTTGAGATCGTCGTGAAGCTATGCTTGGTCGAAGGGTGGCAGTTCGTGATGGATAGACTGAATGAGCTGCGACTGGCTGGTGCCCTAGAGACGAAGTCGCACCCTGGAGCTGCTGCAACGTGTATTGATACATGTCGCTTTGTACTTTAGTAAGAAGTTAAGCTAATGCTACGAGAACTGAAGCGACATTCCAAGCTGTTCCCCAGTCATCGAAAACAAGCTTAGCCATAAACACCATCAAAAAGAGTATTGCTGTGGCCAAGGATAACGTATATGCCGAGAACCCTTCATCAATCACTAATCCTCGAAACTTTAGCTCCCCTAGTTTTGGACAGTGCCAGCTTTCAATCTTTGACAAAATATCCCTATCGTTCTTAGCTTTCAGTTCAGTTGCTACAGCCATTATTCAACTGGAAAACTACCTACAATTGACTGATAGCGATATCTTCTCCATCCAATAGACCATTTGCCGCCGCAATACTTGGGCAAGAGAAAGCCAGGGTCAATTATACTCTGAGTGTTGTTTCACATACGCTACACATACTTTGTTGCTACGAGTCACATGGCCTGATGCTGCGAGATACTACCTTAGTGATGAAGGACATGGTTACTGAGAATTAGACCGCTCGACGAGACGACCTTTGATGACGTTGGTATGATGAATATGATGCCGAGTGGTGGTGAGTGGTGGTGAGTGGTGGTGGGTGGTGGACCTCGGGTCCAGTGTCAATGAAATGGGCTCGACGCAGTGATCGGAATGGTCTGGTCTGACTTGGTCTTGGTTTGGTTTAGACCGCCAAGACATGGTCTGGTCTGAGGATATCTCGAGACCATGGTTTAGACCGGTCTTACTGGTCTTACTGGTCTGGACATAAATATGCCGAGGCAGAGGGCGGGAGGCGATGCGATTGGCTGATTCTGCTAGCGTGTCGGGTAGGAACCCTTGTTACTCTCGCCTACTGGTCCTCATCTTTCCCTTTACAGCATCGAGTCACACACCTTCACCGTTCGTTATCTCCGTTTCCAAGATGGCAGAAACGCTTGTTACTATTGATTGCTACTCCTCATCTTTCCTTTTACAGCATTGAGTCACACGCCATCATCGTTCATCATCTTTGAGCTAGCGAGAATTCCTTTTTCCTCATCGTGTATTTTACTCTGCTACGTACGCTGGGCGTACGAGAGGCAGAATTTCTTAAACTTTCCTCAATTCCCGCACTTTACATGATCGCTCATCCAAAACGCCGCTTAGAACAACCTGCTTGTATGCTATTGCTATGGAGTCTCCAATCCCAACCTTACCGTCGTCATTGACTACAATGTCAACATCAGCGTCTCTTACACCATCACCTGTCCCTACACTGTCACCCGCTCTTACTTCATCACCTGTTTCCATGCCATTACTTGCCTTTACTCCATCACCTGCTCCTGTTCAATATCAGGATCCTCCGGACGAGTTCGTACAAGACCGTATCACCTACGTAAAACGCGCAACAATCGCAAAGAAGGATCGTCGTCTGGGTTCATCACACGTATGGAAGTACGGTCTTCAGTACATTCGAAGTAACGATAAGAAAGAGGTTTATTACTGCCATGAGTGTGCGGGTGGAAATTATAAGCAAGAGTTGTTTGTTGTCAATGGCACTTCCAGAGCTAGAAGTCACCTTGAGGAGAAGCACCAGATTGATCCCCAGAGCGGCATTAAGAGGAACAGTCGTACACGGAAGTCTGTTCTCGGCCAGCAGAAGGGTGCGGCTACTGCGAATAACTTCTTTTGGAAGAACTCGGTCGAGAAATTCAAGGAGCTTCTTATTCGCTGGATCGTGTACTGTCATATTGCCTTCTTTCAACTAGAAAACCAGTACTTCCGTGAGCTTCTCTTCTTTTTAAATCCACCTCTACTGAACCACCTCCCAAAGGCTGCGAGAACTATTCGAAGTTGGGTCATGGACGCTTTTCTATCGAAGAAGCAACGGCTTAAGGAGGACCTCCAGCGATCTCGAAGTAGGATCTCTATCGCTTTTGATCTCTGGACTTCGCCAAATCCTTACGCCATTCTCGGCGTCGTTGCTATGTGGATTGACGCTACTGGCAAGCGACGTGTTACCGTCTTGGGTATGCGACGTGTGTACGGCGAACACACTGGAGAGAATCTTGGATTGGTCGTTCTTGAATTACTAAAAGAGTATGATATTGGTGGAGACCAGATTGGATACTTCATGCTGGATAATGCCTCATCAAATGATACTGCCGTTGAATTCATGCTCAAAGAGCTCTGCCCGTGGATGAAGCCAAAACAACGCCGCCATCGCCGGCTGCGCTGCCTGGGCCATATTACCAACCTCTGCTGCCAGGCGTTTCTTATGGGCCGGAACTGTGAGAAGCATCTTGCAAAGCTTGAAAAGCACTATCAATACGGAGACTATGCGAAGGTGGAAGAGCTCTGGAAGAAATTTGGATGTTTGGGTCGGCTTCACAACCTAGTGCGATACATTAGGCTTACCCCACAACGCCGTGAGGAGTTTGCTGCAATAGTTATCGGTGGAGATCTCTCTGAATTTAATGGGCTCGAGCTTATCCAGAACAACTCGACACGCTGGAATTCATGGTTCCATTCAATTACACGTGCATTGAATGTTCGAGAGCGTTTAGAAATCTTCTCCGCTCGCCACGTGTCTGGAAAAGGCTCTCAAGGGATTGCGAACTTCAAACTTGATGGACAGCACTGGTTCGAGCTTGAAAAGATTGAGCTTGCTCTAAAAGACTTCTACGCCGCAACTTTGCTTTCTGAGGGTAAGAAGACGTCCCTTGCTGACTGGTTTTCAACCTTAGACTGCCTTCTTCGAGAAATAAGCGAGACGAAGGACCACTACCACGACATCCACACTGAGGACGATAATAACTTCACGTGGGAGTACCTCCAAAGTTGCGCAGATGCGGCGTGGTCAAAATGCGCCGAGTATTACAACAACCAGCAGCTCAATTGGCAGAATCGGTTCCCTGAAGATACTGATCTTCCGCCAGCGTATTATGCAGCTCAAGTACTTGATCCATATCGAAAATGGGCATGGTTCAGGCAGGAATGGGTTCTTCAGGGCGACAAAGAAAAACAGAGATGGTTTGACAACGCACAATCGGCGGTGAAGCGGCTCTGGGAGACAGAGTATAAGGGAAGGTACCCTGTTGAAATGCTACCACCACCAGTCAGGGAGGAGAGAGATCCTGATCTAGCATTTGATCGTCAACGGGAACATAAACGTATTCGAATAGACGCTCCGGTCTCTACAGCTGATTTGTATGAACAATACATTTCTACCGACCGGCTTCATGACGATGACGCAGGTTGTGATGAGGCTATTGCGTACTGGCTATCTCGCTACGACTCTCAAAGAGATCTCGCTCGCTTCCCTGGACCTGTTTGCGATCTCGCCTATGTCGGATGAGTGCGAACGCCTTTTTAGCAGCGCAAAGCTTACTATAGTTGATCGCCGTGGTAGGCTGAAGGCAGATATTATAGAGGCGTGTGAGTGCCTCCGGGCCTGGTATGGAAGGCCCCAATTTGAAGATGACAACAACAGCGAGGATAGTGAGAATGACAACGGTATGGTTGATATCTAGTAGCATAATACATTTCTTTCCTTCCTTCTATAACTTCAGCCTCGTTCTTGGCGGTCTTGGCGGTCTTGTTGGTCTAACCGGTTAGACCGGACCAGACCAAACCAAAACATCTGGTCTGGTCTGGTTTGACCTCTAGACCAGACCAAACCAGACCATTCCGATCACTGCTTCGGTCTGGCCGACGGTGAATCCGATATTCTCGGTCTCACCGAAAGTATGGAATTTCGGTCTCTCCGATCAGATATCACCGTACTTTCTAGACCTGTCAACACGCTCCACTGCAGTGAGCTCACGCCGATTGGATTTTTTTGGTTTCTCAACTCGGGGCTTGTACTTGCGAGGATTGCGACGGGATATTGGCCTTTTTTGAATTAATCCTATAAAGTGGTTGTGGAGAAAATGAGATGGCTTTTGTCAGATTGTCAGAAACAAGGTGCGTGCCCCGAAAGAGTATGCTGTTAGATCTACAGCACAGCAGCGAGGGTACGCGATACTGTATTGTAGTACAAAGCTCGGGTGTAACACTGGGCGCACACACACTCCATAAAAAGAGAAAAATAGGGAACAAGAATGAAGACAATCAATTCTCATCCGTCCACTCTAATCAAAACATGCATTAAATTCTGACAGCTTTTCAGAGTAAACAATCTGGTGCGTATGTTCAAGGGTGGATGGGTGGGGTGGGCCCGAGCGTCGACTCAATTAATACGAGCTCCTTCGTACATAGGGCGAAAATCTCTGCACAGCCAGGCTGTCAACAGCCCTAAAAGTCCATTGTTGAATTGGCTGCAACCCCTACCACTGTGGCGCCCTAGCAGTCTGTCAGAGGGGAGCACTGTAACGGCGGTCTGATTAACACCCTCCCGTCTTCTGCTCGCCAACGCAGAGGCTCTTCTAGACAAAAACAACATCATGTGCACCCGGAGCCTCATGGCGCATCTCTGCATTACTACCGTAGAGTCTAGCACAAATGAGTGTGTACCAACCCGATTGGGACTCATTGTGGGGTCAAATTATATGTGAGATTTTGCATCTACCTGGGCATACCCCCTTTACAGACAAGCGGCACTCTACAAATAAGTCTAGAGTGGTGCAATAGTTAGATCCAATACAAAAAATCTCATCCTCCTCACCACCCCAAACCACCTCGCTTCGCTACCGAAGTTCGTATGTTGGCGTGGGTGAGCGCATGCGGTATTTCTCCGCATAACTTTGTACAACCCCCCCAAAGGCACCAGCACAATTCATGAGGCCTGCCAAGAGGTATTTTGCTCTTAGTAAGCCCTCATGGCCCTCATGAATTATGCCGGTACCTTGGCCTCCCCTAACGGACCGCTAGCGTGACCTCACGAGGATCGGAGGATGCCCTGCCTAAGTACTAGCAAATAGTGCTTACATCGACTATGTGTCTTAGCACAATAAGGCAAAAGGGCATCAGCTCGACACTTATTTTCGTCTACTAGTGGTCTTGGATCAAACGAAGGAAAAGCGATTACACTGGAGCGAGTTTATACATATAAGGTTAGCAGAGCTGTCCACCTAAGGTATAAAGATCCCAAGCATCACCTCAACAAAGACATAATCCACTATTAAGCACTTCAATCAACTCTTTTACCGAATACCTCAACCTCAAAGATCCAACGTCAGGGAACTCCGACAAGACGAAAAAGCAGCTATGAAGTTTACTACTGCCACCCTCCTTGTTGTCCTCGCAACAGGTGTTGCAGCAGACAACTGCAGAGAGGGTTATTATTACTGCGCTTCAACCCTCAAGGGCATGGGTACGTTTACATATTATCCATTCTTACTTTGTATGTACTGATGCTTTCGAACGGGCGTAGGCAGCTACGCAGACCAAATAGACCAGGCTCTCAGGGTTGCTGGAAAAGGAGGCTTGATACCTGATACATTCCTCTTCTATTGCATGGGTGGATCGAGTGGCGCCGTTAAGGTCGTGGAATATTGCAGGGTTCCAGTTAATGACGAAAGGTCCGAGTGCCAGGATATGGGTAGAGGTAAAAACGATAAATGCAGATGGGGAGGAACACCTATTTAGGTGCAGGGAATGATTATGTTATAGCTCTTGCTTGGGTTGTAATTTTTGTTGCTCGGGCATAAAGTTATAACAGCAATTTATATACTGCATCTGTCACAGTCCGTTTCCGGCTCACCCTTGGAAGGCCGCTAGGCCACCCTTTGGTTGACCTCGGCGAAGCCTGCGTCACGTGCATACTAGGTATATAGCTGTCTTTCCTGACCCCTGAGTCTCAAGGAGTCACCTCAAATACCACCCTATAAGTTATTTCCCTTTTCTTGTGCCTCCTGCCTACAGTTGCCTCTCACATTTAAATCCTTCTTCCTTCAACTAACGTCCCTCCCTGCGTGCCGCAAAACTGTTGAGAATAGGAAGAAGAAGTGATGATGATTCTGCCTGCAAGCTAGAGACCTATATATGCAGATTGATAGCTAAGGGTGTGTTTTGGGAATGGCTCATCACATCACATCAACGTTTGTGAATGAGCCGTCACATCACGTGACCTGGCATCCAACTAGGTGTCACATGGTTTCAGAAAAAGAGCCCACTCAGTAAGCGAGCACCCACCAAAATCGATGCCGCTCACCAAACTCTCTGATTTCAACCTCGATTATCTCAACCACCACCACCACAACACGCAGATGTATTGCGTGGATCTTTTTCGGCATGTCAAGGAATGGTATTCCCGACTTTGAGACCCCAAAAAAAGCGAGGCTAAAGGGTGCTGCTGAGTGGGCAGACTATAATGGGCTCTCATACTTCCATTCAAATCTATTCAAGTACTACGGCGTCAGCAAAGAGCAAGGATGGGCAATCTTAAGAGAGGATAACTTAGAATTTGATCGCCGTCATCATAATAATGCTGCTGTACCTGAGAAAAGAGGTCGGCCACTAGCTCTCTCGCCCAAGGAGCTTGAGAAAGTGGACAGGTTTCTTCAAGACCTTGGATGGCCAGCGAGAGTTATGACATGGCAGCAAATTTGTGAAGAGCTCGACCTGAACTGCAATGGCCATTGCCTCAAAGATCACATAGGTTCAGTGGACTATCACAAGTGTATTGCTTGCTGTAAAGGCTGGATCTCTAGCAGACTTGCGCCAAAGAGAAAAGAATGGAGCGAGGTTATGCTCAGTCGCTACCCTCAGCCTCAGGACTGGAGGAGAGTCAGATTCTCAGACGAGGTACACTGGTCTGTAAGTGCTGAGGGCAAGGTTCATATCATCAGGAAGACTGGAGAGAGGTTATGTTTAGACTGCATTCAGTATACTCTTAATAGAACTAACAAGAAGAACAATGAGAGGCAGCATAGCTGGGCTGCTATAGGTTATAACTTCAAGAGCAAGCTTCACTTCTTTAATACTCAGAATAAGAATGGCAAGATGTCTCACCACGTGTATAGAGACCAGATCCTTGAGCCGGTTGTTAAGCCTGGCTAGAGAGGGGAGATGACTTCGTTCTAGAAGAGGATAATGATAGCGGCCATGGAGGAGGGCAGTCACAGAAAGGGAATATTGTCAAGACTTGGAAGCAGAAGAATAAGCTTGAGCACTACTTCAACTGCCCCAGCTCGCCAGATCTAGCCCCTATTGAGAATTGCTGGCGACCTCCTAAGCAGTTCATGTCAAGATTTTCGCATTGGGATGAGTTTGAAACTCGTGAACTAGCTATTGAGGGATGGGAGAAAGTTACTAAAAAGTTCATAAATACTCAGGTTGATAGTATGCCTCAAAGGCTGAGAGATTGCATTGAATTAGATGGTCAGATGACTGGGTGGTGAGGAAAAACGCTTAAAAAGCTGCTCTAGATAGCTATCCAGTACAAATTCACAGCTTCAAATTTGAGCACATCCTTAAACTGCTCGAAAAACTGCTTAAAGTGGCCATCCTTCATCGTTTTGGTGAGGCTATTGGTGGTGTTGGGGAAGCCAAGCCATTTTGTGAGTGGGCTCTTTTTCTGAAACCAGGTGGGTGTGTGTGTCATAAACTAACAGTCTCGCTACGCAGTGGGTGACGTTATTTATCGCTATTTTTTTCCTTTTTATGTAGTGTGTGTGTGCCAAGTGGTTACACCCGAGCTTTGTGCTACAATGCTGTATCGCGTACGATCGCTGCTTGTATCTGACATAACTACAGGTATTTATTAGTAATTAGGAAGAGGCGTTAAAGATAGCAGCTCGCTCGCTACTTCTAGGAGTCCCTTAGCTTCTATGCGTGTAGCATATTAATAAGAACGTCTAGATAAAGGCTTAGCAGACCTAGTAAGACGCTAATAGCGCAATAAAAGAGGAGAAGTAGAGGATTATTAAACACAGGGCTGCGTTTATAAAGCGTTAGACTTAGGTATACCCTATGCTAATCGCCTAAGAGACTTTAAAGAAGCCGTCCTCTAAAAAAGTTGCTTACAGAACTAACTAGGGCAGCTCGTCTACGCAAAGAGACTACTAGAGTTCTAGCTAAAGTAGAATAATCTGCTTAAAGACTACAGCTACTAGTAGGAACTCTGCAGATACCTGTAAGACAACTAATACCTTACACGCACTAAGTAGGCAGCTGCTTAAACTTCTTACTACTAACACTATAATACTATTATAAGTTCGCCTGTTAAAGGAATGCATAAGGTCCTAAAGGACTACCTTATAACTTTAAGAGGCGACTTACTACGCGTTGTAGGGAGGATTAAGCAAATAGTCAGGAGTTAATACAATAAGTACAGAAAGGAACTTACTTCCTCTAAACATAGCGTTAAGTTCAGGCATAAGCTAGAGGTAATACTATTCCTGCCTCCTAGCATCTATAACGTGCTGACGCTACTAGCGATTAAGCGCATTATGCAACAGGATCTGCTGCTCTAGAAGGAGCAGAGAGAGCGTTGCAGCAGACATCCTTATTTAGGCCTATTTAAGAAAACAAATAGCCTTCTGTGTCGCTATACGCTGCAAGACGTAAGGAGATCTAGTTTAACGCTATGACTGAATTACCTCTACGATAACTACTAGCGGTATTAACGTAAATAAGGGCTATTAATCTGCCTGTCTCTAAGGCTATATTAGTCTGTCCTTAAGCCTCTCACCGCTTAAATAAGAGGTAGGCTGAGGAGGAACGAGTTATTAACTTGACGAGATCTATCAGCTTTCGAACGACGCGTGCCCCCTTCTATTCCTTACTTCCAACCTTACCTTTAACCTTAGGGTTAAACACTCGCTAAAGCCCTGCGATAAGTAAACACCTCTGTTACTATGTCGATTCCTACATCTATGCTAAATGTAAATCCTATAACTACCTGTGTATCTGTATCGACCCCTGCACCTGCTCCTATACCTCCTCCCCTATTCCTCTGTTCGTCTCCGCCTGTAGTAGTTACTGTGTCTGTTACTATAGGTCTACCTCCTGCTTAGCAACTACTGTTATTAGAAGAGTTCCTAGCTGACATTAAACGTTGACAGTGTTAGCCTATTCTATATAAGTGTAATAATATAATCTTAGCGATTAACTTCCTAGCAGAGACAGGGCAGGAAGATAATCCTGCAGAGTTAGTTAAAGCACAGAATATAGCGCTCGCTATATAAGGGCTGTTTACTTCCTGTACCCCTATAATAGTATAGAACTATTACTTTAGAGATATAGAAGCTTTCTACGCAGAGAGATTCGCGTAAGTAGATGCGTAAAATTCTCTGCTTAAGCTTCAGGATATACTAAGACAGCGTCCTAAGCGTGCTGCAGCAGCGACAGCTTCTAAAGCTTAGAAAGATCTTAGCCCGCGCAAGAGAAAACGACGTTAATAGTAGATAGATTTAATAAGACAAAGTTAATAGTTTAAGCCACTAAAGACGTCGAAGTGTCGTTACATAGCGTTTTGTAATTTATTTTTTTGCGCTAGTAGAGTTATGGCTAGCATTGGGGACAAATCTCATTTTGGGGACAAATCTCAAAACCTTGGGGACAAATCTCACTTGCCTTTTGCCAATCGTCAACGACGATAAATTACGGGCGTCCCGCGAGCAGGCGTTGAGTCTTGTCGCACTGGACGTGCTGAAATGATGAGAAGTCAAAATAATTGATAATGAGCAGAAAAGTTGTATTGTGTGTGTATTGTGTCTTGGTCTTATAAACCTGACCCCGCACGTCTGAGATTATATGGCAAGATTACTAATGCAGTTCTTCCTCAGGTTCCCTGAGATGATGCCTTGGCCTGCGACAAGTCTTCACTCGAATGGTTCAGTATCCCTTGCACTGGTAAACGCGCCCGTACACGGGCCACATAAATAGAGCCAATCGGATGATATTTCGGATAGCTTGGAAATCCAAAATATATTTTTTTGCCAGCGTTTTGTATAGGATCTAGCATTGTGACAGTTACGAGTTCATTTTACTTAATACTTGAGCTTATAGATGTGTTAATGCTTTCAATGGTCTCTGCGCGGCGTAGGTGCTCTGCCCAGCACTCAGAGCGTACTTGTGGCCTACACAAAGGCACCTTGCAGAGCTTACAGCCATAAGTTGTACGCGGAGGACGCTGAGCGCCTTGTTGACGGCGCTGTATATTACCTGTTGTAGCTGTGAGAGGCGTTCTAGGCTTATTTGTACGCCCACTCTCAGAACAAGCTATACAAGCTTTTGCCTCTGCGTACAGGTGTACTGGCAGTCCATGGGCGCTCTCATTATCAAGAGCAACATCATCAAGCCTTTGCCGCTTTTGTGAGCCCTGGCAGAGGCGTCCCCCACGCTCAAAAAGCTGCTCTATTAACCTGTATAAGAACTGCTTGTGACCCCCGCGCTTTGCGCGCTCGCGCGTTGAGTAGGAGGATAGCCGATAGATGTTGTTGAGCGTCAAGTCAAGTAGAAAGTAGAGCAGCGGCTTCCAAGTACGTTGCTTGCGCTGTTGTGTAGTATAGTAGCTCCGCGTTTGGTCGTACTTGTCTACCTCACTTTTGTGCCTATTGTAGCCGTCTATCATCTCTGGGATCCCAAGTAACTTGACAAGCTCGTTGCCAAAGGCTTTCTCGAAAGGCCGCTTACTTGTAGATGCTAGCGCTGGCCGTCGTCGTTGACGCTCGACGTACTGAATACCTGGTGGCAACTATCGTCAGCTCAAGCTTGGCATGGCGGCGAGCCTCGGCACTTACCATCAGCAACAGTAGAAGCAAATAGGACAACTTGTGAGTCTCTCCAAGCTAGCTGTAGTACAGTTTGACGCTCTGAGAGCGCCCAGAAGGTTTCTCCCCACTCAATCTGAGGCGTAAACTGCGTCTTGAGGCTTACAAGATCCTTATTAAAGCGCTCTTTACGCAGCTTCTGCTTACTGCAAGAGCGGACGGTACGAGAGCTACTAAGAGCCTCAGTCTCTGCTGTTGTCTCAAAAGCCTCTTCTGTTGCTGTATTAGTTGTTCTCACCGTCCCAGCAACACCAACGCCGTGCTCTCTAAGGCATTCCATCATTGGGATAGTATTGAAGAGATTATCGTCCCATACAATGTGGCGACCTGGTAAGAATAAACGCTCGCCAGCAGCGTTTTTGGCGAGTACAAGAGTAACGGGTACTGATTCTGTAGGTGTCAGAGCCTTCAGCTCAGCGTTAAGGTTGACAGGCCCACGCCCAACGCCTTTGGCATGAAATAACCAGTTAAGTACGACACCGTTGCTGCCTAAACACCATATTTTATAGCCCTCCGGCGTAGGCTTTGTCTTGATAGTTACGGTCTCGCTAGCTCGGCCAGTAAACCTAGCAATAGCCTCATCAACGCAGAGGTGCTTCCCAGCAGCCCAAAAGCTTAAAGAATGCTCGCGGATGTGCTCTGAGAGATCCCACACGCGTCCAAATGGTGATTTGAACGTTTGGTCAACCTCTGTACAGTACAAGTAGCGATCTAGCTGCTGCCATCGAGTTTCTGACATGTAGTTATTTACTACATGAGTAGGCGCGTTATTGTGTTGTTTCTCCCAGTACTCATGCAGCGACGACTCGCGGTGTACGCCCATATATATTACTATCGCAAAGTAGGTATATAGCTCAGTAGGCGAGGTTGGTTTCCATGGTCGCGCGTGCGGATTTAGTGCTTCGTCGCGGAGCTTGTGCGCCTGCTCATTCGTATGGTATGCGATCCTATCAAGCACTGCAGCGTCAAAAAAGAGACCAAACAAAGCAATAGGATCGCTGGCATCAACTCCATCAGGTAGACGAGCGCTGCCGAGTTCGACGTTGTCGATTTGTAGAGGTTGCCAACTGGGTGGCGGCGTGCGCGCAAGATCAGGCAAACTACCTCGTTTTTTCGAGTATTTTGTGTAGTTAACAAAATCAGGATCATTACTGAGCTTTGTAGCACGAGGAGGCATGATTGCAGCGTTTGGCGATTTGTATTTACTGAGAAATAACTAGGCACGTAAAATCACTATCATTACGATACATTTTGGGTGTTGAGGGGCGCTGTACGCTAATTGGCTCTACTGATGTGGCCCGTGTACGGGCGCGTTTACCAGTGCAAGGGATAAGCCCTGTGATCCCGACTGGAAAAGATAAGCGAAGGTGTGGAGGTTGCGCCCGCTCGGTCCAACGTGGCGGCGGGGACGGCAGGGATGGCCTGCACGCTTAACCGTGCCGCAGAGAAGAAGCGAACACTCGCTTTTTCATTTAACTTGTCATCACTGGCGCCCCCCACCGCTCGATTCCATTCTTGCGCCACAACAGCGCGCTCGCTGGTTAGCCGTCGGTGTCTTGCAATGGAGCACGCATAACACCACAACATCGCGAACATTTGTAGCTTCAGGTTCCCAATCGATACTCGACCACAGCGGTGCAGATCTCGAGTTCAAGCCCTTGGTCAAAATACCATTGTAGCATACGACGCTTGACTTTGACTGATTCAATCTCCGCTCCTACTATTATAATCGCCAAAGACGCCTACTGCATGGTGGGGCCACAGGGCAAGGCAGCTCGCGACACAACATTCCGCAAAGCTCACATTCCACAAGCTCCGACTACAGTCAGGTAGACGGACCATAGGACAAAGGTCGCTCGACATATCGCCCGTGTTACAAACGCCATCGATCAGCTCTGTTCCACATCGACTGCGTGAAGGGAAAGCGGAGTTCTGTGGCTCCGCCCACCTCGGTCCATGATCGGAACCATCTGAGCCCGTACATTGAGACATCACAAGCCAGCGGAACTTGTAGCAGCAACATCGGAAGTAGCCAATACATGAGGCTCTGCGTTCCGATTGCTCGAGTACAGGCACCCGTCTCCCGTCCATTTGTATATCCCCTTGCTGTACCAAGTGGGTACAAGCCTCATAAGAGTCCGCAAAGAGGAGACGCTTGGAATTGACGGAAGAGGATTATGTTTGACGCCACCTAGTCGCGAACGCCTTGTATGATTCCATGCCAAGCTGCGGGTGGGAACGGAATATTCAGCATGGAGAACAGTCAGCATCGGACTCTACCTTGTCAAGTTGGTTTAGAGGCTGAGGGTCAACGGACCACTGAACCTCCCCAGGTGCCTCAGAGTATAGGCCAAGAATTACTACGTCGTGAACAGGGCTCCATTGAATTGGCCACGTATCAGTGTTACCCTTGTCTATGGATGCTACGAGCAATTCAGGTTGCCTCGAAAAAGCAATCGCATCCCAGGTGATCCGAGTGGGCGTGCCAGCGATACTGAAGAATAAGGAAAGGGTACGTCTTTGGCAGCCTATTTCGTGGACCAGATTAACCTCGAATAGCAATACGCACCTCGAAGCAGGACTGGTTGTTTCACATGCGGAAGGCGAAAGAAGAAGTGCGATGAAGCAAAACCTGGCTGTAGGTTTGGACATCCTCTAATCAGTGTTCTACCCTGTTGATGTTTAACGTGTGAATAGGTAACAATTGTGTACGAGGTGGGTTCGTTTGTACGGGTTATGCAAACAAGTTACTCTGGTGCGGCAAGGGTATCACCTTCGATTCAAGCAAAGGAGCGAACAACAGCGGGGTTAGCGCCAGTCGATAGCCGACGTTTGATTTGCACTTCGAGACATACACCGCTGTGCAAGACTTCGCACGCAACTACAGCTCAGAACGGTCAAAGGGCGCTCGCGAACAGCTCAATACCATTTCGTTAGCCCCTAGTCGTTGTGGTGACAATGGTCGGCATGAGCAAGAGCGACCCCCCCATTGGCGGTCTTGCATCTTCATGGACATACTACACAGCATGTCCACTCTGACAATTCGACCCATAAGCCGCAGGTAGCGCCACTTCACCACATATCTCTCTTTGAAGAGCTACAGTACGTTGTAAGCAGCAAAATCCGGGTATTCACTACCACACGCCACAGAGCACGAGCCAGGTATTCGCCAACGCACCAGCGCCACTTGTGTAAGTCAATCTCAAGCGACTAGAGGTGTCCTGCTTGGTTCGAACTCTCTGTGGTCATGCCGTGTATGGCACATGTTCCCAGTCATCTTTGCAATTGCCACCCATCTCACGACCCTCCAGAGCATCCCAAGAGACAGCTCAATGTTCAAGGTCTTTATAGCGCTCTAAGCAGCAGCTACCGCAACCGCCGTCACTACAACGACATCCACCTCCACCATCAACAGCTCCTAACACCATTGTACCTCCTACAAGATCACCGATCCAACATGCACCGCCGCCAGCGTTTCGCGATTCCGAAAAAGAGAAAATGCTGACTGGCCAATCGATTTTTACCGTTCGATAAGCAGTTGGTAGATGAACGTACACAATGCTCGAGTGCGGTATATCAGTTTAACAACACGGCGAACACCGATGTGAGCATCGCAGTGAACGAATTCGCACGTTGTTTCATGGCTACCATTGATCGTCTTGGCGAAAACGTGCACGTAGCCGCGCCTTTTTATTGCGCCTACGGATATCTTCTCTCCATCGCTGCCAACGTCGTCATCGGACCCCGTTGCATATTCCATGAATCTGCCAAAATCTTCATCGGAAAGAACACTGAGATTGGCGCTCGTGCCACGATTACAACCCTCAAGACTCCAAGTGACAATAAGCTCTGAAAGGAGCCGACGGCAGGAGAATTGCCCAAGAAGTCTGCATCGGCCAGAACGCGTATATCGGCCCAAATTGCGTTATTGAAACGGGTGTCAGGGTTGGTGATGACGCAATCGTACGCGCTGGGTCTGTTGTGGTTCAAGTAAGTGTGTCTAGCACAATTTCTTGAGTTAAATAAAGATAACATTTCATAGGACATTTCGCACGACTGCATCGCCCACGATAATCCTGCGTTTGGCTGATCAAGTAATTGGCAGCTAAGAAGGTCTGAAAATGGTTGCAATTGTCTCTCGTGCTGGTGTCATCCCAGCCATTCCTTATCTATCCAGCTAAGAAATACGATAACTGTCGGCCTGTTTTGCCCCGGATTCAGTACACAACACCTCCCCCATGCAAAGATGAAGAACGCCTTACAAAACATGGTCGTACCAATTCAAACTGGATGGCCGTGGGAAAGGAGCGAAAGAGCTATCATACAAATGGTGTAGTGTTGGATTGTGATTGCCACCATTTGTAGAGACGCTGCATTTCTTTTGATTGCACGTCGCTGAGTTGAATAGAATGTTCATGGCAGGCAGGCGCTCCAGCGCCACCCCATACATACCATGTACTGCTACCTATGCTTTCAATGTAAGGAATTTTCTTGCCGTCGAAACAGACAGCAAAGCTCTTTAACAGTATGCAATCCCCCACACGAGCTTCTGGCAGCGCTGCGACATGGGATCTATAGATGACAGCTGCAACAGAGGGCGCTTCGATCCTGCTTTCGTCCTTGAGGAAAATCCTGACACTGCTTTCGTCCTCATCTCCGTTGACACAAACTGCCACAACCGCCACAATATCTACCAACTCGTGTCGGAGGGCGCAACTGTGCAAGGAGATAAGGCTTACGCGGGTCGAATCACGGGATCGTGAGTGGTATTCTAGATTGCGTGTCCAACCTGCTACTCAGTCTTAGCATAATCGGGCTACGTGACAAAGTCAAATCTGGTACCTTCTTCCCCGTCACGCCCGTTCTCAGCGATTCTGAACCTATAGTGCGAGTGTGGTGGTCCTTCAAAGTTGCTTCTGCTATCAGGATGCCTTATCTTCGTCGTATGTTCGTTTGAGGTGTGCTGATCCGCCAAGGAGCCGGAATCGTTGGGCTCATGCGCTGCAAGGTGACTTTGAGTGGATGGACTACACCAACGCCGCTCTGGATCGCCGAATTCACGCGTGGTGCTTGGAGACAGGCAAGAGTTGCTACCAAAACGTAGGTCCCACTTTCCAACGACGGCTTTCTCTGCGGTTTGCCTACCTGGGATCGTGGTCGTAGCAAATGGCAGGCGATCTGCGATGTCGTCTGCAATTACCAGCTGAGCCGAGGGACTGAAGTCTTCATGCCCACAGCGAAGTTTCACGCCAGGTAGACCTAGCTGCGGACAGCCCTCCTGCGTAGTCCGCCGTGGCCGTGCAAGTAGAGCGTTTTTCCATTTTAGCCTTCGCCTCCTGCGCCCGTGTCTCGTCTGCCGATTCTTTCCTTGCTTTCTTGCGAATTGGTACTCTCCCTTTACTATCCGCAGCGATAGCGAGGTGTTAGTCGTGATGAAACTTTTCTCCCATGAACGTTGCGAGTTGTTCACGTTGTCTCGAAGGCAACAACGGGCAGAGGCTGGAAAGAATCTGCACTCATCCAGCCGGGATCTGGGCGCACATGCGCAGAATTTTGATCGACTGGCAAAGTCATCCAGTTGAGGACATTTGCTTAGGGTCAGCATTGGCACCCAGAACAGAACGGCAGCGTGTGACTACTGACAGCTGCTTACAGGATGTAAGATAAGTAATGTCTGGCTAGCAATGAACACTCTGCACGCCTTTACGTAGTCCACATGCATCGATAAGATTCACGTCTAGCGCGGAAGAATTGTCGCTTAAAGCTTTTTTGGTTGACGCTGGCCTAGGTTTTCGGCTTCGAGAACCAGTCCCTGGCTGCAGCATCTCGCTCAACGCTTCGGCTGACCAGGTTGCCCGTCGACTGGCAATTGGATGGGTTATTGGTTTGGATTGCTCTTGAACAAATCCATGACATCCGGGCACGTTGGGACGTAATTATGATGGAGATCATGTTTGGCAGATGGAAGTGCTCATAAATATTGTCTTAGGAAGTGAATGATTGATTGGTCCTAATCTGGTAAAGAACAAGCACAAGCAAAAGCGAACGCTACAGTTGGGAACCCAACGCCATGACCCCCACCACGGAGGATTGCTTACTCTTCTGCTCATTTTTCGTTGCCCTTTCTTATCCTTGCTCTACGGCTTATTGTGGGGTTGTGCACTGGTATTCCACAACGTTGCTTTTCCACAATGGTGGATTTCCAATCAACTCTCACTAGGAAATAGTGAAGATGTACAAGCATTTCAGTAAGTAACAAGGAACTATATTTAGGCCCTAGTCTAGCTACCGCCCAAGCATGAGGCTCACTGTATTAGAGTAAATAACCTAGAAGAACGAGGAGCTCACATTCATCTATATCTAATTCTTCGATCTCATCTACCTATTGCCTACGAACCCCTAACGTTGCTTCTAGCCATGATGTCAACTCTTCTCTATCTAGCATTCTCCCCAATTAGGATCGACACTATTACGTTAGGGTTAGAAAACCGTCTGAAGGTTCTGCTAAGTGTGACAAGGGGCAAGAGTGCTTACCGGAAGTACCAGTCAGCTACAACATTTTCACCACCAAGAGCACACCCATTCATTTCGTTCTTAAGACGCATCTTGCAGTCCTTACTATTCAGTGTTAGGCCGCCACGGCCCTTCCAACCAACCCAGAGTTCGACCTTGTTCTTGGGCAGCTGAAAACAACGGTATTTGGTCTGGCCTTCGGTGAAGTAGCCAGCTAAGTCATAGTCACAGAGCTTGTCGACCACTGCGTCTGCGCCATCCATGTTCTGACCATACATGCCGGTCGTCAATTTGTAACATGCGGCTTGGACTATGGTAATCACTGGGGCGATGACGGCGAGGTTGTATAGGCGCATAATGGGTGTTGCGAAGCGCTCTGAAAGACGAAGGACGACGCGATCTTTCAAGGAGCTGTATGTACTAGCTTACTTGTTTAAGCAGAGAAGTCAGCAACCAAATCAAATTTGCTTCTGTGACTGTTGGCGCTAAACAGACCAAGTAAGAATCAAGCTAAGACAGGAAAGAAACCAGGCAGAATAGGCCATCTTTTAGATCAAAATCACTTCTTTGGGCCCAGCTTATTTTATTGCTGACAGCTCAAGGTTTTAGACCCGAATTCCTAGTCTTTACTGTAAGCACTTCGACTAAGAATACTAAGTAGAGAGCAGCGTACTTACAATTAGCATGTGTTTATTCACTAGTGCAAGGCGTTAACACCTGACTCTCTAAGAATCTTTGGGACATGGGTATATACTGTATGGCAAAATATATTGACAGTGAACGTGACTTCCGTATTTTGCTAGTTTGATTGCACTGTCCTGCATTATGCTATAAACATCACTCATTGTCACGACGAGCAATTTGAGCAAGTATATACACTGAGATGCAGTTGCAGTTTCCGGGTTTCTTGCTTCGCAGATGACTTTGCTTCATTGGTTTTATGGTAGCCCAAGGTTCCATTGGCGAATCGGTTTGGCGATAGGCTTTGCTGCTTGGCACTAGATATATACTAGGTAAAGCCCATATCAGCATGACCGGGGGCTTTCAAAGCGAGAAACATGTATCTTTGCCGTATGCCAGTGCAAATCAGTGTACGCTGTTAACCGCCGTAAGGAATAGGAGGAATGCTCCGCCGCCATAGTCCCTCGCGCCTCTGTGCGTAGCCCAATCGCGCGCTTAGCTAAGTAGCTCTTCCTCAGCATGCATACTGAATGAATGCGTAGTGCAGGGCCACAATGGAGGGCAGATTTGTAGAATTGACAACGGTGGCCGGCCGATCGCGCCGTTGAGAACAACACGACGTCATCGATAAGATGCAACTTCTCCGCACAAAGCATCACATAAGTAAGCAGCCAGAAATGCTAATATTATTGGTCTCACGAAGCTGCTATTTGCAGAGTTGTCAACCAGACAATCGACAAACGCTGAAAAAAGTGGCTACTCCTCAGCGCTTACATAGCGAAGGGAGTCGTTGCCGCTGAGTCCGGCGTATGTGCGGAATAAAGAAAGGATATCCGCTGACGCGTACGTCTTACTCGAGATACTTATAAATGTGCACGAGCCCGAACCCTAGTAAACACGCAAGCCTACACAAACGTTCGATTCTTCGAAGGGACTGAACGGAGAAGCGACTGCATACAGTTATGCCGCTATTATCGAACCTGAGAAGACCAAGGCAAGGCGTCAAGTGTAAAGCCTGCGAACCCATCGCCCCAAGATGCGCTCCACGAAGACTAATGTAGAACAGCATCGGCATCGAAGGACACTGCACTCGGTTCGTCAAGCGATACACGAGCACGCAATCCGCAAGGGCGTCTGCCGCGTACTTGCGCAAAGACGGTGTTGTGTAGGGCTGCACTCGCGTGGAGAGCCTCAGGGCATATCAAAGCCTCTCCACTCCAGATACTCCATCTCAAGTGCACGCAGGCTGTGAGTCTTCGCTTCACGATCATCCTATTGCCCTAACAGCTAGTGAAGATGTGCAGAGTCTACAAAAGAAGCCCGTACGTACCTGATCTATTCTTGCCTTTGGAATCGCTCGCTGAAATTGAAAGGATACACCAAGCCAAGATTTCGTCAACAAAAGTAGCTTCTATGACATGACGGCATTGCGATTTGCGGCGTTCTGAGCGCATTAGGTATTTGAAAATGCGATAGAAATTAGGTATATGAGGAAGCACTTCAGTATTTATCACCTGGAATTTCACTCTGTGGGGCCGCAGAGTACCTATTCGAAGAACACCGAATGCAATCTTTAACATGGGGGTTTATGATTAAGTGCGACCGAACCAGGTTGGCCCATGGTTCGCTGCAGGGTGCAGGGCAGGATCGTAACAGCTCTTCGGCTTAGATAAGACCTTTTATAACTATTGTAGGGATATAAGAGCTTAATAGTGGAGCCGTAGTAAGGGATACTGTTTTACTACAAATGTAGGCTCCGAGCGAACCATTCCTGGGCAACTCGTTATAATAATAACTGGTTAAGCCGTATATGAACTATCCTAACTCGTACTAGACTAGCTCTGCTCAAGGCCCTAGACTGCTACCTTAATCAGTCCCTTCAATCATTCCAGTCCAGTCTGATTACCCATTGGTAACACTGGATCCCTGTTATGATCTCTGTAGACCTTGCTGTCCCGCTATAAAGTCGCTACTTTTCATCCGTGCGTACACTTTTTTACTAAATTTCCCCCTCTACAGACAAATCTTCAACCGTCCCAGCAGGGCCAGCACTACTCGCATAGACTTTATCCACTAGCCTATTCACTGGCACTTACAGATTTCCGCGTAAACTGTGTATGGGCGCTGTATTAGCTGTATTCACGCTGCGCTTCTGTCAGCCGCGATACCGTAGAAATCACCACCGCTAATTGTTATATCAACTTTGCTTTGCTGGCCTAATCACTGGCACTTGGATTAACATTAAGTTAAGAATTTATCTTAATACCTACTCTAATACTGCCCTAGGATGGAATGTTTCGTGGTAAGAGGAGCAGCATGACGCGCCACTTGCAAATATATGTTCCGGCCTCCTGCCTCAGAACATTGACGATTCAACATCGATGTCGTGTCGATCTACCCATTCGACATTCATATAGTATCGATTCTATTCTTTCTAGGTCTATCACACAGGTCACCCTGAAAAGAGCCTTTGATTACGCTGTTGGGAGACAGAAAGGAAGCATGATCATGTGCGTCAGCCGTGTGTAAGCGTTCTGAGCGCTTCAAGCATTAGGGCGGGGCCTGCTCAGGGGGAAGCTACATTCACTGGCGCCCTAGAGTGAATTTCGGCACTACCCCAAGTAATGCTGGGTGAAAGCATAATGCATTCTCGTAGCAGTCGTGTTCACGCGAATCAGCGATTCGTTCCTCAACTTTGTATGTATAAATTTTCAGTTTAGTCTGTTGTTGTGCGTTGGTCGGCGCGTTGCTTGAGATCCTACCACAGCCAGTCTCGTATGCTACAATACCCTCGAAAGACAAAAACATAAGGAAAATCCCTGACGGAATCGACCCCAATCCTAGAGGCCGATCCGACGACTTTTTCCAAGATGGCAATCGAGCTCGAACCCGGCACTGTGCCCCAAATTGTTATTGACGAAGCGGAAGACGAATGTTCTCCCTCCTCACCTCCGGTTTTGCAGTACCACCAGGATAGGAAGCCACCTCTCCTTGGGCCTGCCCCATCCCTCGATGCTGAGTCTACGAGTTTCAAGTCCGCCAGGCGTCTGAGACGGGTCACCCGTCTGCTGAAATGCATATATGTGCTCGGACGTATCATCAAGAGAGATTTGCGTTCAGCCAGCGATATGGGATCTACAGCTGGTCGGCCGACATGAGCAAGGGCCAAATGCTCATTCATCTCCACGCGGCCGATGTAGTTTCTACTGCTCGATAACACGATACCTTGTTATTGTCCGCCATACTGCTGACCTGACACCGTCTTGGCTGATGATAGCAACTTGCAGCAAAATTGGTGGGAAAAATATACCAATATAATTTATCCATTTCCCTCACATGATAATGAACACGGGGTCGGGCGAGCCGCCAGCTTGAAATACTTGCTAATTTACTAGAGAACAATGTGATACCAGAACCAGAAGAACTGCACTAACGTTAGCCCAACCTGTTTAAGCTACGAGAGTGGGCGGGCATGGGTACTAGAGTCAGCCAAGACGTGATTATCTCTCAAACTTCAGCAAGCTAGTACGTTACCCATCAAAAGTCTGAATTCAGGAGGAGAGCCTTGTCATCGCTGACAAGATTATGAGCTAGATAGACTCCGCCATGTGGAAGCCTTTCTTTGTGCTCCTGCTTGCGACAACACAAGGATAGCAAATTTAGCTATAGCTATAGAAGCTAGCATAGGCTCAAGCTCACAATGCTTCCAGCAGCAGGATCCAAGAAGCTCTACTTGAGAAGGAGCGTGAAAGTGCGAAGACCTATTGGACTTGCTACTCGGCTGGCGAGCCATGATGAGGTAGCAGTCGCGCACCACGTCTGAAAATTCGTCCGTCCAAGCAAACAGTCCCAGAAGCCAGAGGTTGAGAGAGTGCACAGCCTAGATTACAGAGCCCATAATGGCTTTGATCGATGCAGACAATGTCATCCTTGGGGTCGCAAGGAATGCAAGGACCAGAAGTAGCTACTGGTAGAGTCGAGGTCGGCATTGCCATCTCAGGTGCCAACATCGATGTGGCCTGCGCGACAAGGATCTGAGACTCGATAGTGGACGTCTTTCCGAACAAGAAGACTTCCTCGGCATCTATCATGGACTGGGCCCCTGTTGGCATTCCAGACGTCGCTGTCTGCGGATACAAAGTCGTCTTCACGCCGCTTCGGTTGGGCAAGCTATGTGCAGAGCCCTTAACAGAGTGGGTGGCTCTAGAACCGGCACCTAGTGTAGTCATAGAAGCACACCCAGGTCCAACAAGCGTCGTGGCGATCTTGGCCTGGCTGCCAGTGACTACTGAGTCTCCCGGTTCGGGGAATGCAAGATCGAAGTCTTCTAGGGTAGAGCAAGCTGTGCTCGGCAAATTGGCGACAAACATGTTGGGCAAAGACTCGAAGAAGGCAGTGTCGTTGCCACCGCCGCTGACGGAAATTGGGGCGCAGTTCATGTACATCTCACGGTTTCCTTGTCTGTTGAACCAGGTCCAAGCAAACGTATATCTACCACTCGGCATGCCTTTCGGCATCACGACGTCGAATGTGGCCGCCCCGTGGCTGGTGGGACCTCCAGGAAGATTACCGCCCACACTTGCGGGACATCCCCCGATCACACTATGAACTACCTTCCACCGGCTGGCTTTTGTAGGGTGCAGATCCTTTGTCACAGAGAACTGGCAAGACCCTCCACCGTGGACCGCAGACCCTAGAAAGCGGATGGTTTGCGCCTCACCAGCTGTCCAGTTGTTCATTTGAGTCAGATCGTACACGCCTTCTCGCAGTTTGCAGGGGAAGTCCAACCCAGCACCGTCCAAAGGAGAGTTGTTCAGCGTAGGTTTGCCGAATGGTATGGGATTTTCAAGCATCAAATGCGCCACAGAGTTCGAAAGTATGGCGAACGCCAACGCGAGTGGAGCAATTCGAGTCAGCATCGTACTGAAGCTGAACCTTGGCAGA
The DNA here is from genome assembly GCA_003313425.1 of Pseudopyrenochaeta lycopersici. Taxonomy (NCBI): domain Eukaryota; kingdom Fungi; phylum Ascomycota; class Dothideomycetes; order Pleosporales; family Pseudopyrenochaetaceae; genus Pseudopyrenochaeta; species Pseudopyrenochaeta lycopersici. The sequence continues at coordinate 4,076 of NHZP01000034.1, read as the reverse complement.
TTATTGGGAGTCTCTACATACATGGAGGATTTATACGTCGTGTCTTATACTCGACATGCGAGCTAATGGGCCCATGATGGATGACGGTTAAGCAATGATCTAACAGATTTACGTTGCCTTGCTTGCAATGCAACAGCACGCTTACAAGAGAGAACATGAGAAGATGATGGGCGGAATGATGTCTTGCTGCGTCCCTCCGTCATACGGATTTTTATGCTCAACAGTCATGCATCATTCAACTGCGGCGAGAGCAGTGAAGTGGCATCGTGCACCGCTAGGCATATCAAGATGAACAAGATGCCGAGTGAAGCATGTATATATAGTAAGATTATACTTCCTTTCTGCCCCAAAACTTAGTACGACTATCGGACTCACTGCTGGAATGAAGGCCACAAAAGGGAAATCTGCGGAAAACGTGAAAGGAAGGGAAAGTGCCCTGGAAAGTCCGTGTCCAGCTCCACCGACCTCGGTCAAGCTAGATACACCTACAAAGCTGGAAAAGTCCCAGGCCAAGAAAGACAAGCAACGTCGAAATGAAGGGGGAAAATCTAGGGATGGTGACAGCGGGTCATCTCAAGTGCTAGTGACCAAGGACACTCGACGTGGTTCGGCCAATCCGAAAAATAATACCGGCCAGATTGTCGTGGGCGCTCCAGACCAAAGCGGAACTTCATTGACGAAGGATAGCAAGCTTTTGCCCTTGCACGATTCGACGAACGCTGCTGCATTGAAACAGATGTTGGAAGAGTGTTATTCGAGTCTCGAAAACCTCACCAATGTATTAGCGGTCATTGATGAAACCTGGCAGAAACAACATAGCAACACCACAACCGCCATTGAAAAATTCATGAGCCACATTGCAAAGGGATGAGTCTCATATACTCGGAAGGCGACATAAATCATAGCGAGCAGCAACTTGGCGACGATATTGGCTTAAGACGTTCCGCACATTGTGCTTCCAACCGCGAGTAGGCTATACGTTGAGCAGGTCAGGCAAGGTCTTCAATCACCACCAGATCACTTCAAAGAAGTCTTTACGTGCTAGACTCAAATGGTATAGATGCAGTCTGAATGATATGTAACCAGGATTTGCCTGGATTGGCTCAGCAATGTAGAGTGGAAGATATAAAATGTTGTATATGAAAAACCAGAATCACACACCTTACATCATCTGTGAAGCGCATTTTGGAGTGCATCAAGCTTTTGAGTTGTTAGGTGAACTTTACAGCGCACGATGGTGTAGACCGCCGAGTGGAGCGGACTAATCGAGTCGAATTCGAAGCGCAGCAAAGTCGTCAGAAGCGCGCACTACCTCCAGTGCCTTGCTGCTTTCCGTTATCATTAGAGAAAAATGAAGAATGAATTACAATGCGCAAGATGAGAGAGCCAAGCTCACCACTAAGTACTGATCGAATGTTGCATTGTAACTTATAAGACCCTGGTATGAAGCAACATAACCTCGACGCATCATGTTGCGGTCTGAAGTCCTACCCAGCACATTCACCTCTAAGAATCAGCGGAGAACCATTTTTCCCTCCAGGATGTAGACGTCACGGGTACATAGACGACTCAGGGCGCTACCTGTCGTGATGCCTGTGGCTCAGTTGACTACCTGCTGAGACGCTCTTCATCTTAGGCACTAGCAGTCCATACGTAAAATCTAAATGCCCGAAGGCGCGACTGTCGCACTGACCCACTATGTCAGGTGTTTTGGTATGAGTGTAAGGATGGCATGTGCTGATCCAGCTTGTTCGTGCCAGTCTGGCTCGCTCAGCATGTCAAGCAACGCAATCTTTTTGGGTTTGAAAAGGTTGAGAAACAAGATAGAATGTCCTGGTGGCAGTCGATGGCTATCCTGCATAAGAGTTCTTATCAATGGCCGCTTAGGACAATAACATGGCCTTTCAATGTTTAGACATTCCGTTGCATAACAGACACAAAGCTTGGTTATAAATGTGCTGCAGAGTCACACTTAAACATTCTTTAGTATCCCACCTGAACGATGCGAGGGGTAAACTTCTTTCCACATGCTCGAGCATATCGAAAGCTACGCATCAGGATGAATGAGAGACAAGCCAAAAGACGGTCTCGCCAAAGTCAAGCCACTGACACTCATGCTTTCTTTCAGCGGTCAAAGCAAGGCCAACTTGCTGCCACTGAGGACGAGTTGTTTGTCAACCCAATTCCGCTCATATTAGTTCCGCCCATCTGATACATCATCCAGATCATCTGCCGCTTGGCCTCTGATACATCTGGCAGCGACCTGCTCGGAAGAAGCTTACAGTGACGTTGTAGCCTCTACCACGCAGCCGTGCGCTGCACCTGAGAGAATCAAAATCAGCCAGCGGAATGCGGGCCCGCATGGGCAAGTCACTGTTGTGGCTGTGTCTGGTACACGAGGCCTCAAAGACTGGATGGTGAATCTGAAGAATAGTGCAGCTGAGCCTGAGGATATTCTGGTTCGTAGTCATATCAACGGCAGTTCGCTCGAGTGCTGATCAGGGGCAGGGCGAGAAGCGGAACCTATGCCACTCTGGATTCTTAGAGACCGTCAGATTGCTGATCGATCCGCTGGCGCTCTCCTTGAGTGCTGTCGAGAACGGAGTGACGCTGTTGTTCACAGGCCATTCAGCAGGAGCTGCCATCGCAAGCCTTCTGTATGCACACGTCAGAACAACAAAAGTCTCGTCGCTAGCCCAAGTGGTAGCAAGATTCGAGTCTGTTCACTGCATCGTATTCGGGGCGCCGCCTATATCGATTGCTCCGCTTCAAGAGCATGATCGTGAAGGCTCCAGCTCTAGGCGCTCGTTGTTTCTGTCTCTGATCAACGATGGTGATCCCATCACCAAGGCTGATGCACAATATGTAGCAAAGAAGTGCGGATGGCTGAGTCACAGTCGGCCTCGTTCGTATCCCACGCGAGAGTCATGGTGTGATTGCGAGGTCGAGCCAGTCCCAGGCGTCATAGCTAAGCTGGGCGAACAGGCTATTTGTAAATTCGGGCACCATTTTTTCCCTGCGAGTAGACCCCACTGCGGCGTCACAGATAAGCATCAGGAGGATCGACAACAATGAGCTGGACGAAGACGCAGTCATGACGTGGAGAGTGCATGGAATCAAGGTCTACAGGGAAAGAATTGCCGCTCTCCTAGGGCCAAGCGAGCCCGCCAATGCTAAAGTCAGTGGTGAAGAGACCTTCCTCGCACACGCGGCCACACCGCGCAGGGATGTTTATATGGGAGAGATTGTAGCGAACGGGGTGGATCACTTTGTTGTTTCTGTAAACTCATAGATGATCTCGTAGACTTGTTTAAATTATTGATATGAGTACTCTAATAATGTGGCGCATGTGATGCAATTCTTAATAGACTGGAATTATCTCTATTTTGAGTACAGTCGCTAGCGAATGCGGCTTCACCCTTGCAAAAAGCCGCAACACCGTTTCACGCCAATCTGCTAGCAAGTGCGCTTAGCCCCACCCTCCGTACGTGGTTAAGCGCTAACCGTCAGCATTAACCAAACGATGTTATTGGTCAGCGATCAACAATACCTCCGGACCCTTATTTGGCTGATCGGCTTCCAGTTGGTGTTGCTGCCTGCAAAGGTGAAGCCGCATTCGCTACGCACTGTAATCTCACTCTTTCTTCGAAGCGCAGCCTAGTCTCTACTCAGCTCTTCGGACTGGGCGACAGTCAATCCAATATTCTCGGTCTCCCCGATCAGATATCACCGTACTTTCTAGACCTGTCAACATAAATGTGGCTGAAACTAGCCAGTCTTTTGGATCGCGAAACTACCAACCTTGCTTCTCGATGCTAGGATGGTGACAACGAATCGTAAGTACAGTATCAGAGCACATCCGCCTGCGCGCTGAAGTGATGATGCCGTTGTTGAGGGGTAGAGAAAGCTGGTGTTTCATTGCGTGCAGCAACAGTTTCATGAGTGTCTTCCATCGAAGCGCTGTCAGCTGCTCGAACATATCTATTCATCTCTATAAGGATTGCTGACCAAGATGCGTCGCTGCCCGGCAAATGCCGTAAGACTCGAGGGAGTGTAATTTCTGACCTTCTGAGCTG